>CM054059.1:206567132-207240347 GCA_028641055.1 Alopecurus myosuroides
ATATCCGGTGGAGGGTGCCGGGTAAGGAGACCCGGCCTACACCGGCAAAGGATGAGGTAATATGCTTTGTAGAGCACGTGACTCGGGGCTTTCGTCCTCCGGGTCACCCCTTCTTCCGCGACGTCCTGAGCCACTATGGCCTTCGTGTATTTGACATAGGTCCTAATTCTGTGTTAAACATCTCCCACTTTATCGTCCTTTCCGAGTCATACTTGTGCACCCCGCCAAGTCTGGCTCTTTTCGTTGAGCTTTTCTAGTGCAAACCGTGCCGCGAAAGCGGTGACGGAGCACTTCTCGCTTGCGGCGGGGTTTCTATCCAGCGCCGCAAGAATTCTCTGATGCCACCCCTTACCCTTAACTCTCACGTCAAGCACTGGCAGCTCTCGTACTTTTACTGCCAAGACACTTCCCCACCCGGCCAAAAGAAACTGCCGGGTTACTCAGAGGGCCTTCTTGACATCTCTGAGAAATTTAGTGCCTTTGCCCCTGACTCGGACAGGGAGGCAATTCAACCTCTGCTAGCCAAAATCACCACTCTCACGGCCCAAGGTCTCATCGGGCTCAACCTGGTGAAAACTTGGGTCGATTTCCGGATTCAACCCAACTCCATCCGCACAAAGTTATTGTGCGAGTATTCGGGGCAAACCACAGACCCGCTCCGGTACTCTGACAACAGCTTCGCGGCTGGTGACACCCATAAAACTATCAAGGGTTTTCTGACAGAAAAACTCGAGGTAATCCGGAACATAGCCGGATTAGAGCCCTTCACACTCGAGAACCCAGCCCCCAAGGCGAAGATCCAATTTTGATGTCTTTGCCCTTGCTTTTTCCACTTGACACAGTTGATAACCTTTGTACTGATACTTTTATTTCAGGCTAATGATGATTTTTGGAAAATCAACACTTCTCCTAGCTCCGAGAGTCCAGAGGAGCAAGAAGAGGCCGTTAACTCGGACGAAGGTGCTCTCCGGATTTTATTTGGTTCCTTTAAGTTCGTCGCAACTCCTTCATTTTCTAACTATCTTTGATGATATCCAGAACAAGAGGAGGATGACGAGGAAGAAGAAACTGACGGCAAAGTGGAATCCGCCAGTGATGAAGACGAAGTGGAGCCGACAATTAAAGTCGGATCTAAGAGAAAACCCCGAGGGGTCGTCTTCAAGGTATCATATCGCCTCCTTGTATTCGATTCGTATCCCCTTTGATGATATACATGAGCTAACTTGGAATTACTCCACTGGCCGTATTTGAAGGAGTCGCCTATGACCAAGCGCAGAGAGACTCGGAATTACCCGGGTGATGACGCTCTTAACCCGGGTACTCCGTCGTCTCCGGCTCGGCGCACCGGTACTTACCTTATCCTTTGTCAGAGGAAACAATCTTTCCGAACCATTCTCTTACAAAATATCACTTGATATTTTTCAGATTCGCCCGGGTCTGGCAACGAATTTCCTTCAGACTTTGCGGTGAATCCCGGGTAAAGTTCCTTTTCTGACGTTCTATCGCATCTTCATCACCCTTTCCTGATTGCACACTGATTGCTCACTCTCACTATCCATAGGGCCATTGTCGTTATCAGTGACCAAGAGGATATGGCAACCGATAACCCGGGTAAGGGAAACCTAGCTGATAAAACAACAGCCGAGTCTAGCGGCGAAGAACAAGCGTCACCAATAAACCCGGGTACACAAGAAGCCGAGTATCCGATCACCTCCCACATAAGCAAGAAGAAAAGAGCTGCAACCTTGGGTGCAGGAGAAGGAGCATCGGATTCTGACATTCGAATGACCCGGGTGCCGCCTCCCACTAAGAAGAAGACTCCTTCTCGGAATTTCCAAGGCCCCGGGTCCTCTGATACGGGTAATGGCACTTTTGATCAACTGATGGACACTCTCCTCACTATGAAGACTTCAGAGAGCAATATTCTGGAGCGCATGGCCGCAGAGCACTAGGTAATAATACTTGATATCTCGTAGTGCATGCCTAGTCCCCAAGTTCCGAGCATGACTTGCTTAAGTTGTGCTTGGTACTTTACGCAATACTCAGCTTGCCATAATATCCGACTGATACTTGTGCTCCTTGCTACTTACAGGCGCAGATTACCCGGTCTGATGAAATTTTGCTCAAGACCGAACAACTTCTTCTTGCCGAGGTAAAGCGGAGAGAAGTCCTCGAACATGACGTGGAAAACTTGTAGAAGGATGTTTCTAAATACCAGAAGAAGTGCAATACTGCTCAAACCGCACTGAAGAAACTATCGGACCAGGTCACCGATACCTATCAGATCTTGCTTAGTAAGTTTTTGCTGCCGACTGTCTTCGTGCCTTTACTTTATTGTATGATACTCGGGATCACTGATACGTCCTTCCTTTGCTTCAACTGCAGGTGCCAACCTTGCAGCCCCAGAGGAGGATGCCCTTGCAAAGGCTAAAACTTTAAAGACTGTGCTCCGGACGTTCTTTGCCGGCACGAAATTTATATTGGACGCCGTGAAGTGGCCTACTGAAGTATACCCGGGTGAAGGAAATCTCATCAAAGCCTGCTCCACCGTGCCCGGCTGGATTGAAATATGGAAACGCTCGTCATGCCAGATTGGTATGACCCGGGCCTTTACCCTGGCTAAGGCTTACTTTCCAAAGCTTGACCCGGCAAAGATGATATCCGGGTTTCCAGAATTTAAAGCGGATGGCTCCAAGTTTACACCCAAGGACTTCAAGGCCGTACAGTCTGCAGTGCGTCGTTCGGCCACCACGTTGGCCGATAGTATGGATCTGAACACGATTATGAGTTCATACGACGCTGAAGGCAAAATTGTTACAGAGGAAGCACCCCCGCCTTTTGATATTTTGGAGAAATGGGCTGCTGATTCGGCTAGGAAGAGGGAAGCAACTGCAAAGAGAGAGGCCGAGTTATCAGGGCCAGCCACCTCTACACCAGCTGTTCCTCCACCAGTCCGTCCTGCCGCAAGGAATCCGGGTGACGATTCCGGAATAAAGCAAGTCCAGGAGCAAGACCCGGAAGGTAAGGGCAACGATGTGGACTCTACGCAGGAAGCCGAATGAGCAAAACGCCATAAAAATACTTCAATCATTTGATGTTTTTACTCAAAACAAGTATTCTTTTGACGGTGCGCCTGTGCACCCTTGATACTAGTGTCGCAACTTGTAATGCACTTTAATTCTGTGATACACCTCGTGCCTTTCTAGGCCTTTTTGATGAACTTGATACTTGCCTATTTTTGGACTTATTCTTGATATCCGACTTTCTTTTTATTTCCTTCTTTATTTCCGAGTACCGTGGGTTTTGACAGGTGGACTTTTCTTTAAGTCCCCAAGTCCCCACGACTCGGACGTTGGGGTCTTTCGAGCTTAGCGATGAAACAGCTTGATTCTGTTTCGAAACCCACAGTCCCCAAGGCCCGAATCTCCGAGTCTGTGGTGTGTGGTTTTTTCGAAGAGAACAAACTTGTTGTCGCTAAGCCGAAACCCGGAATTGTTTCATATAGATAATGAAGTTATGCTTGATAAACGTTGAGTTTCCAGCTATTAGCCTTGTACTCTGCATAACTTGTGGTTTAGATGACCCTTTTGACTATCGTGTACTGTAAGCCGGCTTTCGCGTGGATACCATGTTGTTACATCTATACGAAAACAGGGTCAGACAAGTCACATTGGGCTTCATGGCTGATTGTAATCGTAAGCGAGCAAATCATGCCACTTTAGTGCGAGTCACATCGAGCTTAAGTAAGAAAAGTCAAGAAAATTTGGCTCCTTTGTCCAGTTATAAGATTGCAGCCGTACTCGTTTGCGAATAATCAGCCCTTATAACTTATAGGCATCAAGGCCGGGTCTTTGGGTTTGTGGCTGCGCTACTTGCGCAACCAGCCCCCGAGACCTATATATACCCAACATTCTTGATGATACTGATGTATTGATGTCACATGGATACTACTTACTTGTAATCGGAGCAAAGGCTGTAACAAGATAGGACTTGATAACCATCTCTTTATTGATGCGAGAAAGTTTGGATCAGCAGGCCGCCTCATTAAAAACCTTCCAGTCCCCTTAGGTACCCTGGGTAGGAAAAGAGCGCGTATGAAACCTGCTGCCCGTTACATTGTTTAGTTCTTCTTGGGCACCGGTCCCGGGCTGACGTGACCGATACACATTCTCCACATGTTTGACTTTTTCATGATGAGTACCGGGTTTACTAGCCAACCCGGGTGAGGTGTTTCCATAACGCGGCTGGTTGTAAGCAGCCGTGCCGTTTCTTCTCTTATAGCGGATTGTTTGGGGGAGTCATCCCTGATAAAAGCTACCATTTTAGTATCTTGTGCTACCTTGGACTTTGCTCTTTCGCCTTCAGTACTCGGCCTTTTTGATGTGGTTCTGTCCTCCGGGTCTGCTTGAGACCGATAGTGCTTGAGTTCTTCTTTTCTACAGGCTTGCTCGGCCATTGCTGCGTCTCCTTTATCGCATTCAGCTGCTATGTCTCGATTTCCATGTATGGTAATGGTCTTCTTGGGACCCGGGATTTTTAGCTGTAGATACACGTAACACGGCCTAGCCATGAATTTGGCATAAGCCGGCCTTCCGAATAACGCGTGATAAGGACTGCGCAATTTGACTACCTCAAAGGTGAGCCACTCAACTCGATAGTTATCCTTTGACTCCCCAAAAGCTACCTCCAATGCGATTTTTCCCTCGGGGCACGCTGAATGACCCGGCACTATCCCATGAAAAATTGTTGAGCTTTTTTGTAGCTGGGACTCCTTGAGGCCCATGCGTAGGAAGGTTTCCCAATACAGTATATTGATGCTACTTCCACCATCCATCAAAACATTTTTCAGCTCATACCCATTGACCTGTGGTGCGACTACTAATGCCAAGACTCCCGGGTGTTCTACTCTTTCTGGGTGATCCCTTCTGCTCCATGTTACATCCTGTTCTGACCATCTCAGGTATCTCGGGACAACTGACGAAACTGAGTTGACCGCTTGCTTCAGTATATTTTTGTCCTTGTTAGAACCTCCTGTGGTATGCACATGATATTGACCCAATTGTTTGGGGTTAGCCTGGAAACCTCCTGCCCCTCCTTGGTTATTACCTTGATTTCCAGCCGCCGGGTTACCGGCTGGGGGTGGGTCGTTGCCCGGGTTTCCCCCTGGACCCGGTCCTCCTCCCCGTCCTGCACCTCGCATAGCTCTGTTCACTTCCTCATTTTTCCATCTTTGTAAGTCGGCGCACTGCTCCAAGGAGTGGTTAGCTGGCCTGTCGTTCCTGCTGTGCTTCGGGCATGCCATTCTGAATATGTCCCAATTGTTACTCGGCCTTGGTGGTCCTTGATAGTTTCCTCCATTGTGATTACCTCCGTTGAAATTTCCTTCTGCTCTGGGTCTCGAAGACCCGGCCTCTGTGTTGGCGACAAACTCGGAGCCTCCTTCAAACGGGCGCTTGTTCTGGCTATTTCCGTTATTACCCGGTGCTGATCCATTGCCGGTTCTTCCGCTATTACTTGTGTTTGCTTTTACCTTCTTGTCATCAACTTCCTCCTCTGTAGTATCTGTCGCAGCGTGTTTGTTGCACGCATCCATCAATTCTCCCATTGTAACCTCCGACGCATTTCGACTTGATTTCATGCGAGTTAACTTTTGCACTAAAGGTATATACTTGCATGTTTTTGCCATAGCTTGTAGTGCATCCTTGGGCTGAATATCTGTGGACGAGTGAAGTATCTCCATAACCCGGCGCACCCAACTGCGTGCCGACTCTCCCTTCTTCTGGACGCATCGCTCTAGATTATCAATAGTGAACAATTTTCTGCACGTCCCATGAAACTGCTTGACAAACGCGGTCTTTAATTCCTCCCAGGACTTGATCGATCCTTCCGGCAAATTGGTGAACCACAACTTTGCTGCTCCTTCTGACATCATCAAGTACATGAACTTGGCTTGGAGATTCTTGGATGCGTTGCGAATCGACATTGCCATCTCATAACTGCTTAGCCATGTTTCTGGATCCATAGTTGGCTCGTAATTCACTACTTTTCCTGCCTCTTTGAATTTTTCCGGGTAAGGTTCAGCTCTGATATTGTCCGAGAGACACTTGGGTCCCGCAAGAACGGTCGAGGCCGGCCTTGCTCGAGAAACGTGTGATACGGCGGGGGGCGCGGCTGGGCGCGGCGCTGCGGGTAGTCCATGCGCTGCAGACCCGGCCGCGGCCCTCCGAGCCCTGGAACTGTCCACAACAGCATGTGTTGCTGATGCTGCTTGAACGCGGGGAGGAGGCGGCATTTGCTGCTGCTCTTCCCTCCGCCGTGCTGAACTTGTTTGGATATTCCCTTGTTGTTGACTGACGTATGGCGTCCCGTGCATCCCACTTCTATGATCCGGATAATTGGCTTGCTGCGCCACCGCAGTGTGCAACAGATCGATTGCTTGCCGGGTCTTCTCTGCATGAGGTGACTCTCCCACGGGGGTTTGATTTAATGCGAGTGTCGCCGCATACACATTGTCCATGGGATTATTGTAGTGACCTGCTAGTGTGCGAAACCGTGATGGTGGCGGTGGTGGTAGATCGTTGCCGGTTGTGACTCTAGTCTGTGGTAGGGGTAACCCGGCCCGCTCATTTGCCGGATGTGCCCCCGCTGTTGCCGGTTGGGGTGCGGTCCCCTGGTTCACCACTGGTATCGGCTGATCCTGAGGTGTGATAAATAAAGCAGCCGGATTAATAACCCCGCCCGTTGCTGGTAACCTGGTTTGATGCCTTTGATGTACTCTAGATTTTTCCTCTCGGAGCCGAGTTTCCAGCGCATCCAGCTCACGTTGCCGCGTGGCCATCCCTTGCCTTTCTGCCTCTACTTGCGTTCTTTGCTGTTCCAACGCACGACGAGCCACATCCAGATCCCTGACACGTTCCGCTGCGTTTTCTGGAGTGATAACCGTAGCAAGAACCATGGGGTCTAGGATCAGATTATTATCGAATAAGGCCGGGTGACGCGGGTTCGAAGGACCCGCCCCTGGTGTCCGGTTTCCGAGGAATCCGAACGTATTTGCGTGCAACTCCTCGTCTGCTGCACGGCTGGTCACTGATGCCGATTCTCCATCAATCCGGGCCAGAACCGGGTCTCCGTTAGCCGCGCCCTGCTGCTGGGCCAATGCCTGAGCCGCCCCGACTGCTGCCGCGGTTGCGTTCTCTTGGTTGAGATTGGCCGCGAAAGCCGTGTAGACCGCAACTCGGCGTACGATACTTGGTGTAAATTCATGCTGTTCTTCTTCGCCGTTATTCTCCTCATACCGGTTCTCCAGCAGATCCAGGATAGACTCGGTATCATCCTCTCTCTCGACCCGGTCGCGCGGGGTCCATGCCGGCTCCTCCGGCTGTTCCCACTTCGCGATGGGTTCTTCCGCCGGATATGTCGTTCCAATCGATTCTTCATCATCTGATCGGATAGAAGTGGCTTCCCCTGACACAGAATCAGATCCAAAATTGTCAGGGATCGAACCGGAAGTACATACCATACCAATGAAGACGCTGATCCGGCCGATCGTCACGACGGATCCGGATTCGAGGTGATCCGATTCTGGCCCCCAGCCGGAATCATCCACCGTCTTCTCTCCTTTATGGTCGATGTAGATCTCGCCGATGACAAGGTTCTCCATGTTCTTCCGAGCTTCTCCCGTGATGTAAACACCTTTGGTCGTAGGCCCCACGGTGGGCGCCAACTGTCGTGGGATAATCACGGCAGACGTTACCGGGGGTAACTGATCTTGGGGCAAGACGACACAGGCGTTTGGGAGAGGGTTTAGCTCAGAGGAAAACATGATGGTAATCGATCTGCTAGCCGGCGATCAAAGTCGCCGAGTCTCCGATCTTAATATAATAACTCAACTCTCGGGTTACACGGGATGCTCGATATCAAGCGGTATTGCTAGGGTTCTTAGATCTCTCAACTAGACCTAGGGGTCGGTTTATAAAGCACCCGTACCCCCCGGCTTGTTCTCCAAGACTCACCCTGATCCTACCCGGACACGGCATACAAACCCTAACCTTCCTTTACCGTAACCCCCACTCCGGGTTACTAGGCCTACAAACTTGGGCCTTCCGGAAGTTTCTTTATCCTTAGCCGAATCCTGCACAGAGTCCTTTGGGGCCGGATTACGCCTTGGAGGTGGCCTACCGGGTTATTATCCCTCCATCAAGCGCGTCACCGGGAACGAGCCGCCGCCGTCCATCCACGAGCACGCCGCCGGAATCGAGCCATTGTCGTCCATCCGCCGCGCCCGCACCCGTGACGCCGCCGTGCCCCTAAGAAGCCCATCGGAGAATCTAGGCCCACCGCCATCAAGCCATTCGCCGCCGCCGCGTTCTTCCCTAAATCCCTCCGGTAAGCTCTTCACTGCCTTGGATTTGCTCTTTTATTTTCTCGCGGTAGATTGGATCTTACTTTGACTCTAGATGTTCTTTCATCCCTCTTCGATTGTACTCTCCACGCTTTGCACTTCCATAACCAATGCTTGAACTAGTTTCAGTAACACACCTCATAGCGCATCTCCATCACTTGTAGTCACAATTTTCCCCGTAAATTTTTCCGCCTAGATCCAATCTTCCAACATTTCCTGTTAGCATCATTCTTTAAGTCGGATAGTAGTCATTTTTCGGGTCTCAAGTTACTTATACCCTGCATTTTGTCTTTTTTTCTTAGATTATATCCATGGCACCTAAGGCCGGTGCGAAAACGAAGGGCAAACAGCCGGCCAACAAGGCGAAGCCGAGTCAATCGATCTCCGCGAACTGGGCGAGATCAACCGTAACCAAGGCCAAGCTAGATGAACTCACAGAGTCGGGTGTCTTGCCCGCTCGGGAGGATATTCACTGGCGCGTACCTGGAGACGAGACTCGGCCTTCTCCGGGTATTGATGAGGTAATAGTCTTTGTACAGCATGTGATCCGGAGTTTCCGCCCCCCGGGTCACCCTTTTTTCCGCGAGCTGTTTGACCATTACAAACTCCGAGTGTTTGATATTGGCCCTAATTCTATGCTGAACATTACTCACTTTATTGTCTTGTGTGAGTCATATTTATGCATTCCTCCTAATCTTGCACTCTTCCTTGAACTATTCCAATGCAAACCGTGCCGCGAGAGCGGCGACGGGGCCCTCCTGGTTTGCGGAGGGGTTTCTATCCAGAGACGGAAGAATTCCTTATTGCCGACTCTGAGTCTTAACTCCCATGTCAAACACTGGCAAAAGACTTATTTTTATTGCCAAGACACCTCATCACCCGGTGAAAAGACATTGCCGGGTTTCTCCGAAGATCTCCTCACTCTCTCCGACAATCTTAGCTCCTTCGCTTCTGAGTCGGATAGGCAGTCCATCCAACCCCTCCTCACCAAGCTCGCTATACTCTCGGCCCAAGGCCTTCTTGGGCTTAACTTAGTCAAAACTTGGGTAACTTTCCGGATCCAACCCAACGCCGTCCGGCCCAAACTCATGTGCAACTACTCTGGGCACGTCACGGATTCCCTTCGTTACTCGCTGAGGAACTACCCGGCCGTGGACGCAAACAAGATAATAAAAAACTTCTTGACCGAGAAACTGAAGGTGATCCGGACTATAGCCGGCCTGGACCCCTACACGCGGGATAACCCGGCTCCAGTAGTCAGATCCGGCCCTTACTCTTTATCCGACTGACATTTTTCTGATACAATCACTAACTTTTATCACTGTACCTTTATCTCAGGAAGATAGCGCTTTCTGGAAGATTGAGACCCCCCTCCTTCCGAGAACTCGGAAGAGGATGAAGAGCCGGTTCATACCGATGAGGGTAACATCCGAGTCTTACTCGTTTCCCTTTCTGTTAACTTGTTTCCCAACTTCTTCAATTTTCCGACAATATGCTATGTTTTCCAGGATTGGAGGATAAGGAGGAGACCCAATCCGACGAAAGCGAAGCTGAGCCGGACATTGACGTTGGGACGAAGAGGAAGGCCCGGACAGTTGTATTCAAGGTTCCTTACTCCTCTATTGCCTCCAAACCATATTCATACGCTAACATGTGCGAGCTTAACCAACACTTGATCGACTCGTCGCGCTTGAAGGAACCCGCCCCAGTCAAACGTAGGGTAACTCGGAACTCTCCGGGTGATGATCCTCTTAACCCGGGCATCCCTTCGTCCCCGGTTCGCAAAGCCGGTATTCCCCAAACTCACTCTTCCCACTCTCCTCAAAGATTTCCATCTCCAAACCATCCACTAGCCGGGCAAATCCGGGTCTCACTTTCCCAATCTTTATCAGCCTCGTCCGGGTCTAGCAACGATCTCCCAGCGGATTTCGTCGTGAACACCGGGTAAGTCACCTTTCTTGCTATTCGATACACTAGCTTTTTCCATATCTCTCATTTGCCATATGCTGACTGTTTCTTTTCTCTTTACCAGGGCCAAGGTCACGAGCAGTGTCCCGGACGATATGGATGTGGATAACCCGGCGATGGAAGATCCGGAACACACTGTGAAGGCCGCGGCTGGCGGCGTTGAAGAAGAAGACCAAGAAGAAGACCAAGAAGAAAACCTGCTGAAGAACCCGGCCGAGCAGGAGGCCGAGTATCCTATTCCCTCACACAGACCCGGGGGTGATGACGTCGAGGTACTGGGCGCGAGGATGGGTGATCCCGCTCCTGATACCCAGGCGACCCGAGTGTCCCCCCCCCCCAAGCAAAGAAGGACTCCACCTCCGAGTAACCAGGCCCCCAGCTCTTCCGGGGTGAAACTTGATGATCTGAACTTTGAAGAAATGCTGGGAGCTCTCTATACCTTGAAAACTGATGAAAAGGGCATTTTGGAAGCCATGGCAGCTAAGCACCAGGTAATTTAACCAACATTGCTTGTATATTCACCTAGTCCCCAAGTTCCGAGTGAACTATGCATAGTTTGCTTGGTACTTTATAACGCTATGATTAATCACACCCGGATATGTCTTTTGTCCGACT
Organism: Alopecurus myosuroides; assembly: GCA_028641055.1. Classification (NCBI taxonomy): domain Eukaryota; kingdom Viridiplantae; phylum Streptophyta; class Magnoliopsida; order Poales; family Poaceae; genus Alopecurus; species Alopecurus myosuroides. The sequence continues at coordinate 206,578,117 of CM054059.1, forward strand.
AACATTTCCTTTTCTTTTCTCGCAGGCATACGTGGCCCAATCGGAGGAGATGTTGGCTAAAACCAACAAGCTCCTCGAGGTTGAGACAAAGCTGCGTGAATCGCTGGAAGCTGATGTGGAGAAACTTGAGAAAAATGTGAGAAAGTATAGGAAGAGATCCCACACTGCTGAGGGTGAGCTGAAGAGGCTTCCGGCCCAAATTGCCGATACTTATCGCACCTTGCTTGGTAATAATTTCTAACTGATTAACTATAACCCGGATTTCTTATTCTGCTAAACACTCGGAATTTCTTGCTTTAACCTTTCTGTTACTCTGCAGGGCCGGGTGAGGCGGTCCCAGATGAAAATGATATCGAGAAGTTAAAGACCTTAATGGCCGTAATCCGGCAACTCTGTGCCGGCACCAAATGGATTTTGCAAGCTATCAAATGGCCGGGTACCGGGTATTGTGGTTTGGACACCTTGCTTGACGCATGTTCCACCATCCCCGAGTGGATCGACCACTGGAAGCGCTCGTCGTGCCGGGTTAGAGTAACCCGGGGGCTCGCTCTGGCCAAGGCCTAATTTCCCAAACTTGAGCCGGCAAAGCTCGTTGGCGGGTTTCCCGAATTCAACCATGACGGCTCCAAATTTTCTGGTAAGAACTTCAAGGCCATCAATACTGAGGTGCGTCACTCGGCGAGCTTGATCGCCGACAGTCTGGATTTAAGCAAGATTGTTCCGCCTTACGACGTCGAAGACAAGCCAATTCAGTCGGATCTGCCAAAGCCTTTTGACATGCTGGCACGGTGGAAGGCGGAAGCTGCCCAGAGGAAGGAGGAAGCTGCGAAGAAGAAGGCTGAGGCCGATACTGCGCCTACCACCTCTACGCCGGTTGTCCCTCCTCCAGCGCGCGCCGGTACTGCTGCTGACCCGGACGCTGGGGCCGAAAAGACCATCGACGAGCAAGTCAAAGACCCGGCTGCCCAGGACAACATTGATGACTCGGCCAAGAATGCCGAGTAAAGTTTCACCTTCTACTGCCTCAAACACTTCATTCGGCCAATGGGCATTTTGTAATATGCCTAAAACAATTTATCCTTTTAATAGTGCGCCTGTGCACTTTTCGATACAACTTCCTTGGTTTGTAATACGCTAAAAACCTTAATAGCCTTCGTGGCCCTTCTGGCCTTTCTCATGGATTTGTTATTTCCTAGTCTTGAACTTTTTGTTGCTGGTTTTCGCTATTTTTCCTTTTGCGAGACTCGGTTTCCAGTTCTCGGGGATTTTTGACAAGTGGACTTTATTTCCTAAGTCCCCAAGTCCCCAAGACTCGGATTTTTGGGTTTTAAGCTTGATAGCTAGACAATTTGTTGCTGTTTTCAAAATCCCGAGTCCCCAAGACCCGAATTTCCGAGTCTAAGGGTTTGGTGGTTTCCAAAGAGCAAATTGTGTCTGCTAAGGCCCCAAAACCTAGAGTTGCTCACATAGCTTTGAAGTTATGCTTAATATGTTGCGAGTTTCTGGCTGTTAACCTTGTACTCTGCATAACTTGTTGTTTGGATGACCCTTTTGATTCTCTTTGCTGTAAGCCGGCTTTCGCGTGGATATTCAATGCTGCTATAACTGTATAAAAACAGGGTCAGGCAAGTCCCATTGGGCATCATGACTGATTGTAATTACACGCTAGCAAAGCATGCCACATTTTTGCGAGTCACATCAAGCTTAAACAAGAGAAATCAAGAAAAATTTGGCTCTATTGTCCAGTTATAAGATTGCAACCGTACTTATTGCAAGTAATCGGTTCTTATAACTTCATGGCATCGTGGCCGGGTCTTTGAGTTTGCAACTGTGCTATTCAAGCAATCAGCCCCCAAGACCTATATATGTAACCTTTAGAAAAACTACTGTACTATAAACAAACAAATAACACTTACCTGACAGAGATAAGAAAACACAAAGAAAAAACAGGAAATATAAAAACTTAACAAAAAAACACATAAGAAAGAAACAACATCATAGTTTAGCCATCTCTTTATTGATATGAGAAAAGTTAGGTCAGCAAGCCGCCTCATTAAAAACCCTCCAGTCCCCTTAGGTACCCTGGATAGGAAAAGAGTGCGTCTGAAACCTGCTGCCTGTTACATCGTGTAGTTCCACTTGTAAGCCTAGTCTAGTCTAGGTGTAGTAGGGACGTAGCCGAGCCACGTTCCATGGTCTTTCCCTCTCTTGCATAGACGAAGTTGTGTGAGCGGTGTCATTGACAGTATCCGACTCTTCCCTTGCATCTATCAAGTAATATGATCCGTTGTGCAAATTCCGTCTTACGATGAACGGTCCTTCCCATGGTGGAGACAACTTATGCTTTCCTTCCTTTGATTGTACCAATCGCAATACCAGGTCTCCTTCCTGGAAGACCCGGGTTTTGACTCGCCGACTATGATATCTCCTCAGATCCTGCTGATATATGGGTGATCTCTCCAAGGCTTGTTCTCTGTGCTCTTCTAGCATGTCCACGGCATCCTGCCGGGTCTTCTCGTTCTCCACCTCAACGTAAGACGACACTCGGGGAGAGTCGTGAATAATGTCACTCGGCAATACTGCCTCTGCACCATAAACCATGAAAAACGGGGTCATTTGAGTAGATCTGTTAGGTGTAGTGTTAACTCCCCAAACCACTGATGGCAACTTCTCCACCCATGCTCCAGCAGCTCTGATGCACGGGACTCGCAGCCGTGGTTTTAGTCCACGAAGTAACTCCTGATTTGCTCTTTCCACCTGTCCATTAGCTTGTGGATGGGCTACTGAGGCTATGTCAAGTCGGATACCATTGTTCCCACAGAATTTTTCCATCTCACCAAGGGACATGTTGGTTCCATTGTCTGTTATTATGCTGTGAGGATACCCAAACCTGTAGATGATCCTTTTTAAGAACTTGACTGCTGTGATTGCTTCGCAATTGGTAACCGGCATAACTTCAACCCACTTGGTAAACTTGTCAATGGCTACCAAAAGATGAGTCTTTTTGCACGGTGACATGTGGAAGGGGCCCACCATGTCCATACCCCACACGGCAAACGGCCAGGTCAGCGGGATTGTTTGCAACTCCATAGCCGGCACATGGGTTTGGCGAGCGTACCTTTGACATCCGTCACACCTTGCCACCAAGCGCTCTGCGTCTGCTAAGGCCGTGAGCAAGAAGAAACCGTGTCGATATGCTTTGGCCACAAGGGATCTTGTGGATGCATGATGCCCACAATCACCTTCATGGATCTCTTTCAGAATCTGCCGGCCTTCTTCTGGTGCTACACAGCGTAAAAAGACTCCTGCTGCACTCCTTTTATATAACTCTCCATTGATGATGGAATAGCCCTTTGATCGTCTCAGAATTTGCCTTGCTAAAACTTCCTGTGGTGGTAACTCGCCCCGTGATAGATAGGCTAAAAACGGCTCTGTCCACTCGGGAACAGCACGTACCGTGGGCACGAGCTCCAAATCCGGGTCTTGGTTAGCCACCTCTTCCTCAGACTCGGTTTTAACAGATGGCCGCCATAACTCGTCCAGGAAAACATTGGGTGGAACCGGCTCTCTGCGCGAGCCGAGTCTTGCGAGCGCATCTGCTGCCTCGTTCTTTCGCCTGTCAATATGCTCCACCTCATACCCGGAAAAACACCCGGCAACCCTGTCCACCTCTCTGCGATATGCTGCCATAGTTGCATCCTTCCTATCCCAGGTTCCTGAGACCTGCTGCACCACAAGATCCGAATCTCCATAGCACCGTATCCGCCTGATGTTCATCTCCTTGGCTATTCTCAATCCGTGTAATAATGCCTCATACTCGGCCACGTTGTTGGAGCAATCAAAGTGAATTTGCAACACGTAGCTCAGTTTATCTCCTTTGGGCGATGTAAGTACCACCCCAGCTCCTGATCCCTCGTACTGCTTAGAACAATCAAAGTGCATCACCCAAGACTCGGAACTTGGTGTCATTGTGGGCATGCTCATGTGAGTCCAATCATTGATAAAATCGACTAAAGCTTGAGATTTGATTGCAGACCTGGGCTCGTAGTTGATGTGATAATATCCCATCTCAATGGCCCACTTGGCTATTCTACCTGTTGCATCTGAGTTTCTGATAATATCCGACATTGGTATGGAGCTAACCACTGTTATGGGGTGTTCCTGAAAATAGGGTTTCATTTTCCGGCTGGCCATGAAGACCCCGAAAACCAACTTCTGCCAATGTGGGTAACGCTGCTTTGCTTCCGATAGTACCTCGCTTACGTAATAAACCGGCCTCTGTACCGGGTGATCTTTTCCATCCTCTTTACGCTCAACAACAACCACTGCGCTAACCGCCCGGGGCCCAGCCGCAATGTATAGTAACATGGGCTCCTTAGGACCCGGAGCTGCTAAGACTGGTGCCTCAGATAACTGTTTTTTAGTGCCTCGAACGCCTCATCCGCCTCTTGGTCCCAAACGAACTTGTCGGTTTTCCTCAAGATCCGGTATAAGGGTAATGACTTTTCTCCAAGCCTTGATATAAACCGGCTTAATGCTGCTACGCACCCTGTAAGCTTTTGAACGTGCTTTAAGTTTTCCGGCTTTTTCAGGCTCTGGATAGCTTTGATCTTGTCCGGGTTTGCCTCGATTCCTCTCTCGGAAACAATGAATCCGAGTAATTTTCCTGCTGGAACTCCAAATACACACTTTGTGGGGTTAAGCTTCATCTGATATCTTCTCAGGTTCCTGAATGTTTCCTTTAAGTCGTCAATGAACGTTTCTGCCTTCCTTGTCTTGATCACCACATCATCAACATAGGCGTGGACATTGCGTCCAATCTGATCCTCGAAACACTTCTGAATGCACCGCTGGTAGGTTGCACCAGTGTTCTTCAGTCCAAATTTGTAACAGAAAGCTCCAAAGGGGGTTATGAACGATGTTTTCTCCCAATCTTCCTTTTTGAGCTTGATCTGATGATACCCGGAATATGCATCCAAGAAACACAATAGGTCACTTCCAGCCACTGCATCTGTGATCTGATCTATCCTTGGAAGAGCAAACGGATCCTTTGGGCAATGCTTGTTGAGACTCGTGTAATCAATGCACATCCTCCACTCATTACTATTTTTCATTACTAGAACCGGATTTGCCAACCAATCCGGGTGAAAAACTTCCATGATAAAGCCGGCTGCGAGTAGCCTGGCTATCTCTGCTCCTATAGCCTTTCTTCTTTCCTCATTCATTTTTCTCAGGCCCTGCTTCACAGGCCGGGACTTGGGATCAACATGCAAACTGTGCTCAGCTAACTCGGTCGGGATACCCGGCATATCACTGGGCGTCCAAGCGAAGACGTCCTGATTTCCGCGAATGAACTCAATGAGTGCCTCTTCCTGCTTACTGTCCAAGTTAGATCCTATAGCAAATTGCTTGGAGGGATCACCTTCGACAAAAGCCACCATCTTTGTGTCATGTGCTTCTTTGAATTTTGCTCTCCCATCCTCCGTATTCGGTCTCTTCAACGTTGTTCTGTCATCCGGGTCTACCTGAGACCGGTAATACTTGAGCTCTTCCTTTCTGCAAGCCTGTTCTGCCATTGCCGCGTCTCCTTCATCACACTCAGCCGCTATAACCCGGCTCCCATGTATGGTGATGGTTTGCTTGGGACCCAGGATCTTTAGATGTAGGTATACGTAACACGGTCTGGCCATGAACTTGGCGTAAGCCGACCTTCCGAACAATTTGTGATAGGGGCTGCGCAACTTTACCACCTCGAACGTGAGCCACTCCACTCGGAAATTATCCTTTGATTCTCCAAAAGCAACCTCCAATGTAATCTTCCCTACGGGGCATGCCGAGTGACCCGGCACAATCTCATGAAAAACTGTAGAACTTTTCTGCAACTGAGACTCCTTGAGCCCCATGCGCAAGAAAGTTTCCCAATATAGGATATTGATGCTACTTCCGCCGTCCATTAGAACCTTTTTCAACTCATAACCAGTGACCTGTGGCGCAACCACTAAAGCTAACACACCCGGATGCTCTATTCTTTCCGGGTGATCCCTTCTGCTCCATGTTACCTCTTGATCCGACCATCTCAAGTACCTCGAGACAGCTGAAGAAACCGAGTTTACTGCCTTTTTGAGTATCTTTCTATCCTTGTTAGAAATTCCTGTAGTGTGAACGTGGTACTGCCCTAGCTGCTTGGGGTTGGCCTGGAAACCTCCAGCGCCTCCTTGGTTGTTACCCGGATTACCGCCTCCCGGGTTGCCAGCCGGGGTTGGGCCGTTTCCCGGGTTTCCACCCGGACCCGGTCCTGCTCCCCGGCCTGCACCTCGCATTGCCTTTTGTATTTCTTCGTTCTTCCATCTTTGTAAACCCACGCACTGCTCCAGCGAATGATTAGCTGGCCTGCCGTTCCTGCTATAACGCGGACAGGGCATCCTGAAGGCCTCTATATGGTTAGACGGCCTTGGCGGTCCTTGGTAATTTCCTCCATTAAAGTTTCCTCCGTTGAAATTTCGTTCTGCTCTGAGTCTGGAAAACCCGGCTTCTGTATTAGCGACAAACTCGGAACTTCCCTCATACGGGCGCTTGTTCTGGTTGTTTCCATTATTTCCTCCATTGTTACCCGGCGCAGATCCGTTGCCGGGTCTTCCGCTGTTGCTCGCGTTAGCTTTTGCTTTCTTATCATCAACATCCTCCTCTGTGGTATCTGTGGCGGCGTGCTTGTTGCACGCGTCCATCAACTCTCCCATAGTAACCTCCGAAGCATTCCGACTAGATTTCATGCGCGTCAGCTTTTGCACTAAGGGTATATACTTGCATGTTTTTGCCATGGCCTGTAATGCATCTTTAGGTTGAATATCGGTGGATGAGTGGAGTATTTCCATAACCCGGCGCACCCAACTGCGCGCCGACTCTCCCTTCTTCTGGACACATCGCTCTAAATCATCAATTGTAAACAACTTCCTGCACGTTCCATGAAAGTGCTTGAGAAAGGCCGTTTTCAGCTCGCTCCATGAATTGACGGACTTTTCGGGTAGATTATTGAACCACAACTTTGCTGCTCTCTCTGACATCATCAGGTACATAAACTTGGCTTGAAGATTTTCAGACGCATTGCGAATCGACATGGCCATCTCATAGCTACTCAACCAGGTTTCTGGATCCCTAGTTGGCTCGTAATTGACCACTTTACCCGGCTCCTTGAACTTATCCGGGTAAGGCTCGACTCTGATGGCGTCCGACAAACACTTGGGCCCGGCTAAATTTGCCGGCACTGGCCTCACCCGGGAAACATGTGATCCTGCTGCAGGTACGGCGGGGGGCACAACCGCTACCGGCCCACGTACCGCAGACCCGGCTGCTACGCGCCTGGCTCGAGAACTGTCCACAATAGCTTGCGCCGCTGATACTGCAGGTGTTGCTGGTCTACGGGGAGGAGGCGGCATTTGCTGCTGCTCTGCCCTCCGCCGTGCTGAGCTCGTCTGAATATTGCCGATATTTCCATTATACCGGCTAACATACGGTGTTCCATGCATTCCACTCCTGTTATCCGGGTAATTTGCCTGCTGAGCCACTGCTGTGCGCAATAGATCTATCACCCGTCGGGTCTCCTCCGCATGGGGCGACTCTCTTACAGGGATGCGATCCAATGCCAATGTTGCTGCATATACATTGTCCATGGGGTTATTGAAGTGACCCGGTGGAGTATGAAATCGTGGCGGTGGTGGTGGTGGCGCTGTATTGCCAGTTACGATCCCTGTTTGTAATGTGGGTAACCCGGCTTGTACGTTTGCCGGCTGTCCTCCCAAGGTTGCAGGCTGATGTCCGGTTTCCTGATTCACAGCTGGGATTGGTTGATCCTGGGGTGTAATAAACAGTGCGACCGGGTTTATAGTTCCACCCGTCGCCGGTAATCTCGACTGATATCTCTGATTGTGCATCCTGGTCGACTGAACCTGGAGCCGGCTCTCCAATGCTTCCAGCTCGCGATGGCGCGTTGCTATCCCCTGTCTTTCAGCTTCCATATCTCTCCTCTGCTGATCCAATGCACGGCGGGCCACATCCAGATCCGCGGCGCGTGCCGCCGCGTTTTCTGGAGTTATCACCGTTGCTAGCACCGTAGGATCTAAGATCAGGTTATTGTTGAACAGAGCCAGATTTTGTGGATTTGAGGGCCCTGCTCCTGGCGTTCTGTTCGTCATAAACCCAAACATGTTTCTTTGCAATTCGCTTTCCGGGGTATGGCTGGTGACTGAAGCCGACTCTCCGTCAACCCGGGCTATGACCGGGTTTCCGTCAACCGGATTTTGTTGCTGGGCCAGCGCTCGCGCCGCTCCGACCGCGGCCGTAGTCACGTCCCCCTGATTAAGATTGGTTGCAGGGGCCGTGTAGACCGCGACCTGGCGCGCGATGCCTGGTGCAGATTCATATTTTTCCTCATCACAGCTATCCTCTTCGTATCGATCCTCCAGCAGGTGCAGGATAGACTCGGTATCATCTTCCCTCGTGACCCGGCCACGCGAGGTCCATCCCGGCTCCTCCGGTTGTTCCCTCTTCGTGGTGGGCTCTTCTATCGGATCGATCGTCCCGACCGACTCTTCCCCATCCGACTGAACGCAGGTCGCTCCTCCTGACACGGAATCATATTCAACATCATCAGGAATAGAACCGGACGTACGTACCATGCCGACGAAGACGTTGACTCGGCCGATCGTGATGATAGACCCGACTTCAAGCAGATTCGACTCTGGCCCCCAGCCAAAGTCGTCCACCATCTTCTCTCCTTCGGGGTTGGTGTAGATCTCGCTGATGACGAGGTTCTTCATGCTCTCCCGAGATTCTCCCGTGATGTAAACACCCTTGGACGTAGGCCCCACGGTGGGCGCCAACTGTCGTGGGATAATCACGGCAGACGTTACCGGGGGTAACTTATCTTGGGGCAATTCGACTCTGGTGTTTGGGAGAGGGTTTAGCTTGAGGGAAACCATGCTATCGATCGATCTGGTAGCTCTAGCAATCAAGTCGCCGAGTCTCCGATCTAGGGTTACAATATCAACTCTCGTATTACAGGGAAACTCGAATATCTGGTGAAGCTCTGTTTTCCTGAGCCTAGGAGCCGGTTTATATCTTACTCGGCCCCCTGACTCCCTATCCAAGGCATACTCGGAGTCCTACCCGGTAACCGCATACAAAACCCCAAGTTTCCTAACAGTAACCCCAAAGCCGGGTCACGAGGCCTATACTGCTTCTTGGGCCTTCTAGAAACTCCTCTTCCTTGAGCCGGGTCTTGCGCAGCTCCTTTGGGCCGGGTTACACCTTGGCGTTAGCATACCGGGTCACCATCCCTCCATCAGCTATAAGACACCAAACTCGAGCCCCCCTTGCCACTGAGCTCCCCTATACCCTCACTCACTCCCCAAGCCAAAGGAACCGTGCCCCTAGCCTCTATGAGCTCTCCCCAAGCTCAAACCTGTCGTCGGGTATTGTTGCAACCCGAGGTGGAGCCTCCCTCATCCACGCCCTCCCACCCCCCGTACTCAACCCCTTCGAACTTCCCGTGACCCTCTGACCCTGCCTGATCCCCTCTCTTGCCCTCTTGCTCGAAGGTACGCCGCCGCCGTCCGAGTCGCCACCGTGGCCGCACCATCGTTCCCCGCCGTTTGACGTTGCGCCCGCGCCCGAGCTCGACGCCCCTCCACTGCCACACACCCCTGCATCGTCCCCGAGCCCGCGCCGCCCTTTCCCGTTCCCCACGGTGAGCCCCCGGCCACCTGCTGTTTCCCGTCGCGCGGTGAGGAGAGAGAGGGAGAGAGGAGGAAGAGAGGCAGCAGGCCATCGATCTGGAGATCAACGACCACGATTAAACGCGCCATTTACCGTGCTTTGGATGCGCGCGCGCCCGCGTGGGCCGTTTCCGCCGCTTAGATGGGTCGCGCCTGCAGATCCAGCCCGCCCCACTGTGTGATTGTTTTCCTTTTAATTTTTGCAGAATATTGCTTGTTTGCTTTGAGCTTGTTAAAAATAGATTTAGTGCTAGGTTTTTTCACAAAAATTCACAGCAGTAGTTTATTGTTTTCTTAACCATATCCAATTGGTGGATCTAGGTTTTCCCTTTTATTTGTGTCATGATAATTGTTTTGCCCCAGAGTATCTATGAAATTGTTCTGGGAATAACTTTTTGGATCTGTATCCAAATCGGTTAAACCAAATTTTGTTGGATAGCTAGTGAGTAGATCTATCGCTAGGAGTTGGCCTTACATCAAGATGGGTTACCAAATGGAAATGCCATACATTTTGGTGAATGACCAGTAGGCTTTTCTATGATTTTTAGAAGGAGTTTAAAAATGATTTTTGAGGTGAATCCAATTGGATGAGTTTGTGTGTGACTAGATCTATGTTATCCGAGCTTGGGTGAGTTTGTTTGAGCTCTAGATTTTTTTTTGTGAGCCTTTTTATATACAACATCTTTCGGTTTTCTTTGTTATGTGTGTATTTGTTTGAATTTTTTTTTGATTGTGTGAGATTTGTTCCTAGCATGTATAGATGTGTTACCACTTGTTATTAGGTTGTTTTCCTTACAGTACATCTACCTTAGGAAGTGTGTGCATGATTGGAAATCATATGGTTATATAAATAGCATTTGTTTGTTTTCTAGTATTTATTTTTGACTAGGTATGTGAGCAAAACTTTGTGTGTTTGTGCACCTAAGTTTTTTATGTGTTTTAGTTGAGCCCAGTACCATTTTGGTACTGATATTAGGATGGTAGTATCTCTGTTAGCTTGCACTTTATTTTATTGGGATGCATGTGTAGCATTTGTTTGCTTGTTTGCACTTTATTGTTTTCACTAGCATAATAGTTGAGTGATGATTGCCTGGTTAGATTAATTATGTCAGTTGTGACCAGAGGCCTTGTTACCTCTTAATGCCTTGGTATTAGTGGGCTCATAACCCACTGGTTCCATTGCATTTTGGTTAGGGATGCATATCCCCTACCATACATTTGTGTGTTAGTAGCATATACTTCTTATGTGTGTTTAATATTTTCCACCAAGGAAAATGGTTGTTTGTTTTACTTGATTGATTGAAGTGTTTAGTATACTTTGTGACTCCTAGTATGTTTAGTTGTGCTACATTTGTTAATATAATGTTCCCCTAGGGATATCATGTTAAGAAGTGTTTTACTATTGTTTTGTTTGATTTGATTATTGGTTTCAAATAGAATGTTTTCCTTGTGTTTGATAAATTATTTGTGGATAGTTTTCCTTGAGTGTTTGGATTTTTTTTTGAAAGTGTTTAGTTAAGCTTGTATTGAGTGCATAGCTACTGGTTGCATAGCATGTATCTTGGTTACTCATTGATTGATTGATTAGAAAAGCATGAGTTATTAGAATTGAGTGATTCTTGCTTAGTAGTTGTTTTCATAGAATTATTTAAGTGCTTTTGCTTACTAACATGTGTAAGGTGTTGTGTTGTTTTAGTAGGCTTTTACCTTCATACCTTGCTTGTTTAGAGTTATGCATCCTTATAGTGATGTTTGCTTCTCTAGTGATGCATTAGTGTCACCACTAGATATTGTGAGTTGCTCTAGCATTGTTGTCTTTTTATTTTATGAGTGTATGATTATTCTAGCATGTTTAGTAGGTTGTTACTTCTGTTATTATTACATGACTTGTGGAGTTTCTTGTTGCTATTAGTTGTAGAATACAAGTATTCCTTATAGCATGCATGTGTGGAATTTTCATACTAGTATGCTATTAGTGGACTCCGGTGGATGTGTTATTTTCTAGCTTGTTTATATCTTGTAGTGATTGTGTTTTAGAGTGTGTGCTATGTCTTTATACCTTTGGTTGAGCTACTGATTTGTTTAGTTATTTTCATGATTAATGGATTCCTTAGTTTTGGAGGTAGACTTAAGCATAGTCAGTAACTAGCTTATTCATCTATGGTATGTTATTTGTTGTTTGAAGATTGTCTGAGTGTTTACCTTAGCATGAGTATGGTACTTATGTTATTATTGTGCTAGTGTTTTTTATGTGCTTAGTAGTATCTTGTTATCTATGCATTACTTTAGTAGTGAACTTGTTTGGTGATGTTTGCATGTGTGTTGTCAATACCCACTGCCATGGGTATTGCTTTGATTGATTGTTATTATTTTAGTAGCCTCACCTTTTGTGCCCACAATTTATATTTTAGCTTCTTCAATATCTTATTATGAGAGTGGTACACCCACTCCATATATGGTATGAAATATGTGGGATATGATTTCTCAACCATATGTTTGTTTGACGATAGTTTAGTACCGTGAGAGTTTGTGAGAGAGTTTTTGTTGGGAATATGCCCTAGAGGCAATCATGTATGATGTAATTCCCACTGTATTCATAAAGTTATTAAGTTGTCCTTGTTTTGAACATCTGATATATATCATTGAATATGTGATTCGATTGTGGAACTATGTATTCATGTTGTTCATACTAAATTGTCCTTAGTCATTAAGGTTGTGCTGGACACACACCCTAGACTAATGTGAGAGTTGGCTGATGACTCGGTTCCACTTTTCATGGGCATGGTGATGCCATTCCAACACTCACGGACTTGGCTAAAGAGTTTAGCAAGTCGGACTGACCCACATTGAGATGCAACGATCAAGTCGTCATTTGCATGTCTCAATCAATGTAATCCTTAGACCTGAGGTTGTCGCACAATCCGAGTTGTGGATCACCGACTTAGATTCTGTCAAACGTTGTTCTGTGACAAGGCAACTATAAAGGCAGAGTTCGGGTCGAATGAGAAGAAAGCTACATGATGTGGATAATCAAGATGGGATTTTGCCCCTCCGAATGGAGAGATATTCTCTGGGCCCTCTCGAGTGATATGATTCAGGAAGCATGGCCATACGAAACTCAGTTAAGTGTTAACTGTGTCTGTTGACTAAGAGTTAGTCAGGTGAATCACATATCACGGATCGAGAAGAGAGTTGAACTATTTAAGGGATGACAATAAATCGCCTATAGTTCGACAAGGTATATCGTGAGGAAAAAGGGACTAAGATGAATATCACATTGAAAGGTATGTCGTCATGACTCAATGGTACTTGGGAGTCGGCACGTTCTGCTAGGAGCCGCTACCGATTGATCGATTGGGAGTTGGACTCCAATCGTGTCCAAGTCGCCATGAGCCTGCAGGGTCGCACACTTAAGAGCGGGAGCAAGTATTGGTCGGGTTGGACCCGAATCGGAAATGGACTGGTTTTGTGAGTCGGACTCACAGAGGGAATGGGCCACAAGTGTTGTGAAGCCCATTACCATACGCTATATAAAGAGGGGCGCAGGTTGCCCAGCGGGCACGTGAGTCCACTCTCCCATGTGTTGGGAACCCTAGCCCCACCCAGTCCAGCCGTCGCACCAGACCTAGCAGTCTGCCGTCGGAGCTCCTCCTCGTACGTGTGGATACCGGCAGAGGTGCTGTACGTTCAGCAGTTCGACGTTCGAGGGATTGGATCGGCCGGACCGGATCGTGGGACTGCACTGCCCCGACGCGCTTCACCGATAATCCGCAACCGCGCGTCTAGTGGTAATCATCGTGGCCTTCTACCTCGGCTAGATCTTGGAAGCATCGCGTAGGAAAAGTTTTGTTTATCTCTACGCGTTCCAACAGTGGTATCAGAGCGGTAGCTTCTGGTATTAGGCCCGAGATCCGTACATATGAGATATGTAGTTAGCGTTAGATGTGATCTAATTGCTGTTTTGGTGGTCGGTCTATGAGATAGATCGGTTTTGTACAAGGTTGATTGGATAAATCATACTCGGGGTTAATGGATGATCAGGTTTCCGTGATCATACTGCTAAGGTCGTGAAACAACATACCCCTACCGGTCGGTTTCCGCCATCGGGGTATACCGTGACACATAAATCCAGTTGCGGTGATCGAAGATCAATAAGTTTGGTCGAATCGGAATATGGATCAGATTCGGGTAAAATCGTTTTATCCAATGAAGAAATCCATGATCGGAATGCAGATGAGATCTGCGTTTTCCGAAATCGTCGGGCGCTGCCCGCACCCGCGAGGGACCGCCGGCTTCGCCCTGTCGTAGCGCCTTAGATGTCGTTGCGAGTTTCACAACGCCGGTAGATACCGTATCTATGCATAACTTGTTTTTGCAGGAAGTTGTGAATGGTATGGCTTATGTGCATGTGATGTGTGTAATCCATACATGATCTGCGTATCATGTTTATGTCAGCCGGCTGGAGCCTAGGTGCTGTCATTTTATTGTATACCGGCCTGTGTGTCGGATTCTCTATGTAAATTTTCATTTACTAGCTAGTGTAGTTTGTTGGAGAACCCGGTGGCATGCAAGTCGATGTACAAGTCGGTTACATGGAGTAAGATGGCACGTGACAAGAGTTGGCACGAGTCGACTTACAAGCTTTATGGAGATGGAGATCACCATGAAGAGAGCCATACCATTTCACATTATAATTGCTTTATTTGTGTTATTGTTATGTCTCTATTTACCTCTATTTAGATAGTTGGTAGATTCTTTAATCCCTCAAAGAAGGTCTAGTCGGTCGCCCCGCCAGTGCTGCACCATCACAAGTCGGACATTCTTGGTAGTGGGCTCATAAAATTGAGGTGCTACCAATTCTTTCCGGTTAGGTGGGTTTGAGTCGGACTCTTACAAGCAGAAGCACTTGGTAATCTAGACGAGTCCATCACAACGGTTGTGGGGCTCGGGGCGAGGAAGGTTGGGAGCCGGGGCATGTGATGCCACCCAACTAACAGGAGTCGTATAGGGATACGATTGGCAAGGTGTTGCCTACCTAGATCACTTGACGGCTAGCGGTGATGCTAAAGCTCACTAGTCGGCTTGCTTATTTAGGATCTTGAATCACTTAGCAACCATCGGAGGGATGTTGGTTCTAGTGGGAGCATAAGTATTAAAGCGTTTAATATGCCTGCTCTTTTATGAATACATGTCTTAAGTGTTTTTGCGTATTTTCTGTTGTAGATCAATGGCACCTAGCAACCTTCCTCAGTTGTCCACTTTTGCGTTGAGGTAAATCCTAGAGAAAGATAAGCTTAATGCAACTAATTTCACCAACTGGTATCGTAATCTGAGGATAGTCCTCAAGCATGACAAGAAAGAACATGTTCTAGAAACTCCACTTCCAGAAGAGCCAGATGACGATGCGACTGTCGCTGTCATTAATGCCTACCGTAAGACTAGAGATGAGTCTACGGAAATTAGCTGTCTTATGCTTGCACACATGGAACCGGACTTGCAGCAGCAGTTCGAGAATGGTGAGGCCTACGATATGATCGAAAGCCTCAAAAGTATGTTCCAGGCTCAAGCAAAGACTGAGAGGTATCAAGTCTCTCAAGCTTTGCTTGGCTGTAAGCTGAAAGACGGCGATCCACTGAGTCCGCATGTAATCAACATGATTGGTTACATACAGTCTCTGGATCGGCTGGGCTTCCCCATTAACGAAGAGTTCTCTACTGATATAATTCTGAACTCTCTTCCTAGTGCGTATGGTCCGTTCATCTCGAACTACCATATGCATGGTATGGATAAGAGTATCACTGAATTACATGGGATGCTCAAAACGGCAGAGGCTGATCTAAAGAAAGGCGCCAGTCAAGTGTTGATGGTGCAGAATAAGGCTAAGTTCAAGAAGAGTTCTTGGACTAAGAAGAAAAAGGATAAGTCAGGAGGTAGCTCCCATGGCCCTGTCTAGAGTGCTCCCTCAAAGACTAAACCTTCTCCTACAGCCGGAGCCAACTGCTTCTATTGCAAGCAAGATGGCCACTGGAAGAGGAACTGCACCAAGTATTTGGCTGACAGAGCCAAGAGTGGAGGTGTGACTTCCAACTCAGGTACGCTTGTATGCAATGTTATAGACATTTATCTTGTTGATGCGCCTAATAGTTCTTGGGTATATGATACCGTATCAGTTATTCACATATGCAACTCGTTGCAGGGACTGGTAAGAACTAGGAGCGTGGCAAGAGGAGAGGTTGACATTCGGGTCGGCAACAAGGCGAGAGTCGCTGCGTTGGAAGTCGGCACGATGCAACTTCATTTACCTTCAGGATTTATTTTGGAACTAAATAATTGTTATTATGTTCCAGCGCTTAGTCGAAACATTATTTCCGCCTCATGTTTGATGAGACAAGGTTATGAGTCGAATATTAAGAATAATGGTTGTTCTTTATATTTGAAAGATATGTTTGATGGCTTTGCACCCGTTCAGAACGGGTTATTTATTTTAAATCTTGATAGTGAATCAGTCTATAACATAAATGTTAAAAAGTTGAAACCAAATGGTCTGAATATGACTTACTTTTGGCACTGTCGGCTTGGTCATATAAGTTGGAAGCGCATGAAGAAGCTCCATGATGATGGACTTCTAACTTCGTTTGACTTAGAGTCATTCGAGACATGCGAATCATGCCTACTAGGCAAGATGACCAAGACACCTTTTGCAAGGAGTTGTGAAAGGGCGTCCGACTTGTTGGAACTAATACATAGTGATGTATGTGGACCAATGAGCACGACAGCTAGAGGTGGTTATGAGTACTTCATTACCTTCGCTGATGATTTGAGTAGGTATGGATATATCTATTTAATGAAACACAAGTCGGAAGCCTTTGAAAAGTTCAAGGAATTCCAGAGTGAGGTACAAAATCAACTCGGCAAGAAAATAAAGTTTCTACGGTCGGACCGTGGGGGCGAGTACATGAGCCATGAGTTTGATGACCATCTAAAGAGTTGTGGAATAGTTCCTCAACTCACTCCGCCGGGTACACCGCAGAGAAACGATGTATCGGAACGGAGAAATCGGACCTTGTTGGACATGGTACGATCAATGATGAGTCGGACAGATCTACCTTTATCATTATGGGGTTATTGTCTAGAAACTGCAGCTTTCACACTAAACAGAGTACCATCAAAGTCAGTAGAGAAGACACCACATGAGATGTGGACTGGTAAAAAGCCAAGTTTGTCTTTTCTTAAGATTTGGGGTTGTGAAGCATTTGTCAAGCGACTTCAGTCGGACAAGCTCACGCCCAAGTCGGATAAGTGTATTTTCGTGGGGTATCCGAGGGAACCTTGGGGTACTACTTCTACAACCGGGAAGAGGGCAAAGTGTTTGTCGCTCGGAATGGTGTCTTCCTTGAGAAAGAGTTTCTCAGTCGGGAAGTCAGTGGGAGCACAGTGCAACTCAAAGAAATTCGAGAGGAACCGGCTAGGGGCGAGTCGCCGAGCGCCTTGGAGGCTGAGCCGGTCGTGGTACCTACACCGGTAACAACACCTGAACCACGGAGATCTGCCAGATTACAGAGTGCTCGAGATGTTTTACTGTTAGACAGTAATGAGCCGGCAACTTATTCGGAAGCGATGGTGGGATCTGATTCCGAGTCATGGCTTGGAGCCATGAGATCCGAGTTAAGGTCCATGGATGAAAACCAAGTTTGGAATTTGGTTGATCTGCCTGACGGTGCAAGACCCGTCGAGTGCAAATGGGTCTTTAAGAAGAAAACTGATATGGATGGAAATATTTCCGTCTATAAAGCACGACTTGTCGCGAAGGGGTTCCGACAAGTTCAAGGAGTTGACTACGACGAGACCTTCTCGCCCGTAGCGATGCTTAAATCAGTTCGGATCATGTTAGCTATAGCAGTCTATTTCGACTATGAGATATGGCAGATGGATGTCAAGACGGCTTTCCTTAATGGAAATTTAACTGAGGACGTGTATATGATACAGCCCGAAGGTTTTGTCGATCCAGCTAACGCTGACAAGATATGCAAACTTCAGAAATCTATTTATGGGTTGAAGCAAGCATCTCGGAGTTGGAACATTCGCTTTGATGAGGTAGTCAAATCGTTTGGCTTCATCAAGAGCGATCATGATTCTTGTTTATACAAGAAGTTTAGTGGGAGCAAAGTGAATTTTCTAATCTTATATGTGGATGACATATTGCTGATTGGAAATAATGTCATGATGTTGCAAGAAACCAAAGAGTCATTGGAAAGGAGTTTCTCAATGAAGGATTTGGGTGAGGCGACTTACATATTAGGAATCAGGATCTATAGAGATAGATCCAGGCGGCTCATTGGATTGAGTCAGAGTACATATCTGGACAAGGTTTTGAAGAAATTCAAAATGGAAGAGTCCAAGAAGGGATTCTTACCGATGTCCCATGGCATAAAACTTAGCAAGACTCAGTGTCCTTCGACAACTGATGAGCGAAGTCGGATGAGTGTGATCCCGTATGCTTCGGCAATCGGATCCATCATGTATGCCATGATTTGTACTAGGCCTGATGTTTCCTATGCTCTAAGTGTTACGAGCAGATACCAGGCTGACCCTGGCGAAGCCCACTGGGCAGCGGTTAAAAACATCCTTAAGTATTTGAGAAATACTAAGGAAATGTTCCTAATTTATGGAGGTGATGAGGAATTCAGTGTAAAGGATTACACGGATGCGAGTTATCTCACCGACTCAGATGATTCTCGTTCGCAATCTGGATACGTGTTCGTAATGAACGGAGGAGCTGTGAGCTGGAAGAGTTCCAAGCAAGATACGGTGTCTGCATCTACAACAGAGGCTAAGTATATTGCTGTCTCAGAGGCGGCAAAGGAAGCTGTTTGGATCAGGAACCTCCTGATAGATCTTGGTGTGGTTCAGGGCGCGTCCAATACGTTGGACGTATATTGTGACAACAATGGCGCTACCACAGCCTAAGCATGAGGCGCACACGAGAGGCATGGGCATTCGATGCCTAGGCATATGATGCCAGGATGATTAACTCTAGTGCAAGTGGGAGACTGTTGGGAATATGCCCTAGAGGCAATCATGTATGATGTAATTCCCACTATATTCATAAAGTTATTAAGTTGTCCTTGTTTTTAACATCTGATATATATCATTGAATATGTGATTCGATTGTGGAACTATGTATTCATGTTGTTCATACTAAATTGTCCTTAGTCATTAAGGTTGTGCTGGACACACACCCTAGACTAATGTGAGAGTTGGCTGATGACTCGGTTCCACTTGTCATGGGCATGGTGATGCCATTCCAACACTCACGTACTTGGCTAAAGAGTTTAGCAAGTCGGACTGACCCACATTGAGATGCAACGATCAAGTCGTCATTTGCATGTCTCAATCAATGTAATCCTTAGACCTGAGGTTGTCGCACAATCCGAGTTGTGGATCACCGACTTAGATTCTGTCAAACGTTGTTCTGTGACAAGGCAACTATAAAGGCAGAGTTCGGGTCGAATGAGAAGCAATCTACGTGATGTGGATAATCAAGATGGGATTTTGCCCCTCCGAATGGAGAGATATTCTCTGGGCCCTCTCGAGTGATATGATTCAGAAAGCATGGCCATGCGCAACTCAGTTAAGTGTTAAGTGTGTCTGGTGACTAAGAGTTAGTCAGGTGAATCACATATCACGGATCGAGAAGAGAGTTGAACTATTTAAGGGATGACGATAAATCGCCTATAGTTCGACAAGGTATATCGTGAGGCAAAAGGGAATAAGATGAATATCACATTGAAAGGTATGTCGTCATGACTCAATGGTACTTGGGAGTCGGCACGTTCTGCTAGGAGCCGCTACCGATTGATCGATTGGGAGTTGGACTCCAATCGTGTCCAAGTCTCCATGAGCCTGCAGGGTCGCACACTTAAGAGCGGGAGCAAGTATTGGTCGGGTTGGACCCGAACCGGAAATGGACTGGTTTTGTGAGTCAGACTCACAGAGGGAATGGGCCACAAGTGTTGTGAAGCCCATTACCATACGCTATATAAAGAGGGGCGCAGGTTGCCCAGCGGGCACGTGAGTCCACTCTCCCATGCGTTGGGAACCCTAGCCCCACCCAGTCCAGCCGTCGCACCAGACCTAGCAGTCTGCCGTCGGAGCTCCTCCTCGTACGTGTGGATACCGGCAGAGGTGCTGTACGTTCAGCACTTCGACGTTCGAGGGATTGGATCGGCTGGACCGGATCGTGGGACTGCACTACCCCGACGCGCTTCACCGATAATCCGCAACCGCGCGTCTAGTGGTAATCATCGTGGCCTTCTACCTCGGCTAGATCTTGGAAGCATCGCGTAGGAAAAGTTTTTGTTTATCTCTACGCGTTCCAACAGTTTTCTCGGTAGCTTTTTGAGTATTTGCGCTAGTATAAGTTTGCTTGCTGTATGTATTGCTTTGTTTAGTTGTTTGTCCTTTAGTTCTGAGTGTGTGTCTTTATTTCTTTTACGGCGTTCGAAAACAAAGGAGAAGAAGGAGCGGTTGTAGAGTTGTGCGCCAAGTTCAAGCTACTTCAAGGCCAAGGACACTTAGAGACTTAAGGCAAGCCATCATGATGCTTGTTGTTACTACACTTATCATTATCTATCATGCATGTTTTACTTCTGAAAGTTTCAAAAAACCTCGATTACCAAAAACTATTTTTGAGTGACTACTACTACTATTATATATTATTATGCCAGTAGTTGATACTTGGTGTTACCAAGCCCATAGCCACCATATGGTACTTATTACCACCAAAAGTATTAGTCCCTAAGTGGACACCCTAAAATTATGTTTTTACAAAACAAAGGATTTATGGAAAACCCGGTGGAAAGGTGAAGCCTTATCTACCGGAGGAATGTTGAAGTGGTCATTTTTGGGAAAAAGATGTTTTACAAAAATGACACATAACCTAGTCTTCACCGGACAACCTTTGCCGTACTGCCACCCTACCCTAACATGGGCATGGAGCTTAACTTGAAGTTTGTTTTTGTTAGTGTGTGTTCTATCTCAATTTGCTATAAGGGACGTGACTTCCCTCGAACCGAAATGCCGCCAGTCATGCAACAAAGAGGCATATAAAGTGTTGGATTAATTTTCCCTCTGGACGCAGCAGTTGGGTCTCCTGCCGTGGCGATGTGCGATGTGGTGCCGGGGAGAACAAACCCAACTGAAGAGATAGGCATATTCTAGCTTGAACATAGTGGATGGTTAGGATCGGTCATCTGATGTTTACATACAGTTGTTACAGTCCGTGGTTGTTCACGGCGGATGTACTGAATCTGGTGGATGTGTAGACCTCTGCAGAGTAGAACTATTCTGAATAGCCGCGTCCTCGGATATGGACAGTTGAATGGCCTTGTAGCTAGCATTGTGTCAATGTTTTCAAAGAGGAGTTTTCAAAACGAAGTTGGACTTGTGAAGTGTTGGAAAGGAGGAACTTTTTACCCTGATGTATTGATGAAGAAAAGCTAGAAGTTATTTTACAAGAAGTTTTGCAAAGAGAAAACTTTCTTTTAACAAATTTTTACAAAACCTCTTGTACATGTGATATCTACAAGACAAAGAAAACTATATTATTTTCCTTTGAAGATCTTCTTCAACAAAGATACAGAGCTTTTCAAAAATCAACTATGATATATCTTTCATATATCATGGATAGTGAACCCTATGTATAGCCTACCTATTACACCATATAAGTATACTTGCATTTTGGTAAGCTACATGATCGATGTCTTGCTGAGTACATTCAAATGTACTCATATTGGTTTCGTCCCTGGTATTTACTTGCCAGACATCGAGAAGGAAATCTCAGGAGGAGACCTATGAGGAGGAGTACTGCGCTGATGGACTTGCGAACTAGGATCGTCTCCCGGTCAGCAGCCTGTAGGTTAAGGCGTGACTTGGGCTCTACTACTTTGTGTGTGTTTAGTCTTCCGCTGTGTGTGTTGTGTGTTTGTCCTGCGTGGCATTTATGCTGGACTTGGTCATGTGGCCATGTCTCTTTGTAAGTGTTTCTGTAATCGTGTAATTGATATAGTATCTGTGTACCAACTTGATATGTTGTTCACGATAGGTGTGATCTGGGATCGTGAATGTTTAGATATCGGAGGTGTGCTTGAACAGTGATTCTGGGGGACCTTACATATATGATAAATGAGTCCAGCAAAAAATAAAAATAAACTAATAAATGAATCCACTATTTTTTGAAATAGAAACATCAAATCTCACTGAGGGGATGAGAGAAACGTGATCACTTCAAAAACAACACGAGAAATGGCCCTCAAACACTACATCGACAAATTTGTAACTTATTATGATATTTGATATCTTTTGTTTTATTTATTTGGACTAACCTATTAATAGTTGTAAGAGTGCTAAAGTTACTGTTTACACTTTGATGTGCCGAAATTACTTGAAAAGTGCTAAAAACGTAAAAGGATCCTTCATTGTGGTGAACTCTTGACTTTCTTAAGAAAATTTTTACCCCAACAGATTTTAGAGATTGTCAAGTTAAGGACTTAATATTTTATCAAATGGAATAATTCAAAATTACGTAGTTGTAGAAAAATTCTGTAACATTCGGTTGATATAAATATCTTCCAAAATGAAGTTCGAACGTGATATGTGGATCCGTTTTACTGAAGACCCATATCTGATTATGGGAATCCAAAAGTTGTTGACGGGATTGACTCCAACTCGTCCATGGCATAGGTATGCCCTAAGGCCATAATAATATGTTATTATTTACATCAGGTTAACTTATTATTGAATTTTATATCTTTATGCTATAACTGCTATGATACTTGAATATGGTTAAAAGAAAACTCACGTGCACGTATAAAAAAACAAGTGTTTCTAATTTAGTCCCTAAGATTAGCTCATATGTTGTGTGTTGATCACGTTTTTCAGATCAAGAACTTTCTAGCTCAACAAATGTGAGATTATATTGTTAGCTGAACAACTTTACTAAGTCAACCCAATTATATAATCTTGCTATGAGATATTATTCGTCGTTGTTGATAGGAATATATGGTCTTGTGTTCCAGCTAGATCAACCAATGACGACGTGCATGCTCATGTCCTTGTTAAAGGTGGTGGCTCTATGATCGGCTACGGGGATGAAGATCTCAATTTTGATCTATGGTTAGATTGGTAAAAAGTGGCGCACATGCTGCAGTCACTTTTAGAGGGGTTTGTACAGGAGTAGTGTATTTTCTTTGGATTATGGAGATACTGTCACGAGGCATATCCCTTTTGGATTGACTTGTTTTCTTCTTACTTAGATTTTGTGTCGTGTTAGCGTGAAATCATTTGATAAGATTTTTGGCGTTTCATTTGATAAATCGTCAAGTTTGTGGGATTGTGTAATGTATTTTTTTCCAAACTATAGGCTATCCTCGTTTGTGCCACTTTCACGGCGGGATTTCGATCCATTTTCATCCATATTTAATAATCACCGCATAAGCCAAGGTAATACTCATTCTTGAAAAAAAAGGATAATATCATGATATCCGAATGGGTAGAGGCCCTCTATAATGCCGCGAGGTACGGGTGCAGTCGCATTGAATCAGATTTTTCCGTTACAATATATCTACCATATTTTTTCATCGAATTTCGTGTGTCAGATAGGTACTCGCATAAGTAGATCAACAAACCATACAAACGTAAAATAATGTATAAAATGAGTTCAAGCAAACGCTTCATAAATAAAGGATTGTAACATTATAGAAATAATAAAATTACTTGATCATATGAACAAAATAAGTCCATATGGAGGCAATACACAAATAAAAGGGCTAAAGTAGCACTTACCCGTAAGTTAGTATCTCAATATCCTAACAAAGTTGTGATCCATATTTGTTGTTTTAACGGACGAACTCGCTAACTCACTAACTACTAACTTTGCTATAATCCTAACAAAGTTGTGATCCATATTTGTTGTTTTAACGGACGAACTCGCTAACTCACTAACTACTAATTTTGCTATATTATGTTAGACATTCCGTAAAAAGTCGGATTATTTGGTTTAGAACTATCGAATAATCATAAACAAATTTTGGATAATTTGTATGATATTTAGCATGCCATATTCTATACTGTATACCAAGTTCAAAATAATCGCATATCTTATCCGTTGGATTCCGTAAAACCGGATATCATTATTTGAAACATATCCGAAAGACGATATGGTGGGGAAATTATCCTATCTATTTACATCCCTATCGAGATGGGTGTTTGTTTATATATCTGTCCACATGCATGTGAGATAGGGACGTAATTTGATAAGATAATTCTAACATCTATTTTTGAGTAACCCAGGGGTTTACAATCTTGGGATATTGCTAGTTTGAGAGTCAAATGGTGATGGATTGAGCTGAAATTTGTATAAAAGTTTGAGAATAATCGCATTACAAATCTTCCAATTTGTATTCCATTTTTGTTTTTAAATAATGGAAATATATTAATATAAAAACGATAATGAATACACCTAGAAACTGCACCAACACGATATTAGTCAAGATATGGAGGACGCACATAGCCTAAAAATAAATAAATAAAGAGCAGTCTACGGATGTAGCAACACATCAACCACGGTCATTGACAACACCATGATTTGGACAAAAGGTTCCCCAAAAGCGACGCCTTATTCAAGGGTAACTGTTAGGAATAGTCATCGGAAAACCGAAGGGTATATACACTATGTCATCCCTGGTTGGATGTTTTCTTGCCTCATGTTAGTTATTATGATTCTTGTTATTGATGCAAGCTTGGAGTTTGTTGAAGTGATGTTGCTCTTGTAATTTTGGAAATCTTCTATAGGGAAGAACTCTTTGTACCCACTATTGATTGCAGTGGAAGAAGTGGATCTATCAACTGGTCTTGAGTTTCTATATAATACTCCCTCATTCCATATTTAGTACTAGATACATCCACTTGAGAGTCAGGTAATATGGAATGGAGGGAGTATAAGACAACCTATTCGTATAGGGCAGCGCTGAGCGTCCCCCGGGGGATCCCGCGTTTCGATCCCCCGGGTCGACAGCTCGACACGTTTCCCAGCGCACGTCTTTCCCCCCGCACTCCTGCACCTCTCTCTCTCCGTTAAAAAAAATCCTCCCCGAAAAAAACTCATTCCTCTGTCTTCGTCGCACGCACGCTGCTCCACCATCCAGAGAAGACGACGGCCCACAACTTGGCCGCGCCTTTGAGAGCACCGCCACGCTGTTGAGAGCACCGCCGTAGAAGCGTCGAGAGCATCGCTGGTGGTCGTCGGGAGCATCGACGGGGCGGCGACGGGAGCATCCTTGGACGCCCTCCGGAGCACCGGCGGCGGCCTTGGGGAGCAACACCGCCGGACTACGGGAGCACCGCGGGCGGCCTTGGGGAGCAACACCGCCGGACTACAGGAGCACCGCCACCGCCTTGGGGAGCAACACCACTGGCCTTGGGGAGCAACGCGGGCGGCCTTGGGGAGCACCACCGGCGGCCTTGGGGAGCAACGCGAGAGGCCTTGGGGAGCACCGCTACCGCCTTGGGGAGCACCGCTGGTCGTCGTCGGGAGCATCGGCGGGGCGGCGACGGGAGCATTCTTGGACGCCCTATGGAGCACCGGCGGCGGCCTTGGGGAGCAACACCGCCACACTACGGGAGCACCGCGGGCGGCCTTGGGGAGCAACAGGTGCGGCGACGGTGAGCATGAAGAGGTGCTCCGGGTGCAGGGGCGAGACGTCAAGCCGGCGAGGTAGGGGAGGGCGCCCTGGCTTTGACGAGGCGGCGGAGGCGTGTGGCTGGGCCGCGGCGCGGCCGCCCCCGTGGACAGTGGCGCGACCTCCACGGGATCTCCAGCGGCGCGGCCTCCAATGGATCCGTGTCGGAGCCCGACCCTGCGGACACGAGCTCGCCCTCCTCGACCTCGATCTCAGGCCTGGCCATGGAAGTCAGCTCTGGCTCGGCCGGCCCTCGCAGAGGGAGCGCCTGTGGCGGCTCGAGATGTGTTGGGCACGGAGGAGGCCCGAGGCAGAGCTCGCCGCAACAGTGGGCGAGGCCGCGGCGGAGCTCCATGGAGCAACCAGCGAGGTCGCAGGCACCGATGCGCAGTTGATTTGTGCTCTCTGAGGAAGAAAAGGCTGAAGAAATGAGTGGGTACGAGCCCTTGCGGAAGGATAAGGCCGAGCGAGGCGTGGGCAATTACGCTGCCACGCGTCGATAGGAGGAGCCGGGGGACGCGAGCGCGCGATCCCCCGGGTGATTAGCAGCGTTTCCCATTCGTATACCGTGTCGGTTAAATCTTGGTTTGCTCTTTACAAATTGTCTGTCCTTAAATGGGCAAGTTGAACTATTACCTCTCAAGGGTGACCTATACCTCGCTCAATCAAGGCTCTTGGTCTTGGATGAAAAAATGGAGGGCCCATAATTGTTGGAGCATGCTAGAATTTCTCGTAAAAAAGTAGTCAGCTGCTTCCTAGATAACCTTAGGGAGCACGGCACTGATGGAATAGCTCTAATGCTCTATCCTTCGTGGTTTGAGCCTGCAGCTCCTACTTCGGGGATAACCATTCCCCTTTTGCCTAGAAACTTTTGACAGAAAGTGTGCTCCTACTCCAGGTCTGCAACCACATCTCGTGCTTGCTCTGCTGTCCGATAGCAGCGTCATCCACTTCTATTCGACGAAAACCGTCGTCTAGTCACCAAACAGAGACTGAAACTCGAAAGGCTTCAACGCGAGTAATGTATTTAAGTTCCGAGAGCTGTGTCTTTTCAGACTTCAGTGGGGGGCCAAATCACGGTCCTACCTTACCTGCCGAGAGATCATATGGCACTCGAGTGCTCCGTGCCAAGTCAGGGAGAAACTGACGTAAGACCGATAACGTCATACGGGGTTCAAAGGTGTGAGGTATCTGAAGTCCGAAGGAGCGGGTTTACACCGCGGTTACAATGTTCATACTACCGAGTCTTAACAGAAAGTGGTTAGGGCACTAAGCAATGGATTAGCGCTGTCCGCAGTTTCCCTGGCATTACCACGCAGCGTCGCGCAACAGTGCGTCCCGTGGCGTGATTAGAGCGTGTGAACTTATGCTTTGCCTTGGATTATCCTTCAGTTCACCCTTTCTTTGTTGCAGAGCGGAGTACATAATGACTTTGACGTAATACCGAGTAGTACTAGTCAATAAGGCAACTAACCTCCAGAAAAGCAAAGGAATTCGATGAACAGACACCATGAGCGTCAAACTTAAGTCCGGTAAAAACCAAACACGGTTTCCAAAGGCGTGGCAACAAAAGGAAAGCCACCGAGGGTCAAGTATTTAATTCACCAATCTTCTTAAAAGGCAGAGTCCGGAAAGGACATTCCCCGGCACACGTTTTGCGCAACTATATATGCATAGTGACGGGAAGCTCGATCTGAGACCCATTACCAACAATCTCATCTCCCGGTTTCGATCTATCTAGCTTGCACCCGACAGACTACCTACACTACACTGCAGCCTCCAGTTCTCACCTGAAACCGTTTGTCTGCGAGCTCTCATCAGTCTGTCGCTCTCATCTGCAGCAAGGAGGAGCAACATGAAGGTGACTACCTTCTCTGAATTTCCTGTCGGGGAATGTCCCCTTCCACTGCTGAAACCCGTTGCTCTCTTGGATGTGTAACTGAAACAAATATTCTCTGCTGTTTCAGCAAAAGATCGTGATCAAGGTGCACATGACGCGCGACAAGTGCCGGTCCAAGGCGCTGGCGCTGGTTGCCTCGAAGCACGGTGAGATATAGTTGCCGGGTTCGTACCATATTTTCATCCGCCATATTGTGAGTTAGATCTCAAGGCTGATTAAAACTTGATGATGAAGGAGTGGAGCAAGTCGGGATAGAAGGCGACGACAGGGACCGGCTGGCGGTGGTCGGCGACGGGCTGGACGCCGCCAACCTGACGGCATGCCTGCGGAAGAAGGTGGCGTATGCGGAGCTCGTGACGGTGGAGGTGGTCGGCGCCGAGGCGAAGAAGCCGGAGCCGGAGACCACCATGGATTTGTTCTCGCAGCAGTGGTATCACCCCGATTACTACTCCTGGCCGGCAGTGCCATACTTCTACCCGGATGGCCACTGCTACCCGTATACTATTAGGATGTGAAAGTCTCTTCTGCTCTTGTATGTCTGCTGTATTATCGAACCGACTGACACGACAATGTTGCTAGGCGGTTGGAGCAAATAGAGGGATATAGCCATGTGTTTTGTGTCACAAACTAAGGGTTTGCATGTATGTGATTTACTCGATGTATATTCCATGGTAATGAAGTAAAGGTTTTGAATAGTGGAATCAAAATTGCTTCACATAGGCTAGCAACCATCCTAACCAGAAGGGAACTGAAAAAAAAAAGTTTCTTACCAACGGTATCTTTCAAAAAAATCAAAAGTTTTGTCAATTTCACACGTACTTTGATCAACATTTTTCTTTTCAGGTATAACTAGTCCACGCATGGGGTCCACCAGTAAGACTAACAATCAAAGAAATGAATTAAGCAACGATTCTTGTACAAATACCCTCATTTGTCCTATAAATTACTCAAGCATACTCTATGCACAAAAGTCTTCGATGTGTGTATTCTTTATTTTCCTTGTAAAATGTATGCATGTGGAGGGAGCCTACACACATGAGACGGCCGTAGTATTTGTTCGTTCGAAGGAAACTTTTTTTTTTTTGAAGCGGGGCAAAAGCTTTGCCTTTTATATTGATATAGGGGAAAAAAAATAAACGGGGACGAAGCCGAAAAAAAAAAAGATCACATACAAATTTAAGAAACAATCTCTCCAATGAATTTATCCCCCGCCAGCATCCAATTCTTTCCCTCGTCCTTGAGCCTACACATAATATCACTTGAACCTACACATAATATCAACAACTCATACTCTCTCGGTTCACGAAAAAGTGTACTTCCAGCTTTTCTAGTGTCAAACTATCTCAAATTTTTGACCGAGATTACATAAAAATATAACAATACTTGTGAAAATAAATAGCTATATGATAAAAATATATTTTATCACGGTTCTAAGAGTACTATTTTAGTGTTCTGAATGTTGGTACCCTTTTATACAAACATGGTCAAAATTGAAAAGTTTGACTTCAAGAAAAGTTGAAAAATACATGATGTTGCAGACAGAGTAAGTATAGGCAAAAGCGGGACCACTGTCATAAAAATGGATCGGATTTTGTTGGGAGACTCAAAGTGGATCGGATTTTTTTTTTTGAGTGAATCAGATTGGTTAACTCGCTACATGATGGCAAGACCCACCATGAGTAAACAAAAACAAAGCCCGATAAAGAAATGGATGGCAAAGCCACATAACCTACTACCACGCTCACATTCAAAACGAGAGAGGCCACAAAACTCATCTTGGGCCAATAAAGCTTTGTGGACTTTCAGCCCGTCCTTAACACGCAGTGCCAATAATTACCTCCCGTCCGAATTAAGTGTCGTGGGTGTTGCACTGCTCTAGTACAAATCGATGCACAAACCGCGACAGTAAATACCGATCGGAGGGAGATAGTGGAGGCGGCCGCGACCGCGTTGCCGTCTTGCCTGCAGGGGCCCTGCGGTTTCTGCATGGGGACGGCCAGCCGGGGCACGCCCGGGGCCTCGTCCCCCAGCTGTCGGCCGCCCGCTCCGCCGTCGGGCCCGTCGCGTCGCAGAACCCGTTCCCCTGCGTCGTGGCAGGCGACGACGGCCCGCACGAGAATGGCGGGGCAGCGGCCCGGGCCAACAACAACGACAACGTCTGTACTACCACCACGTCGGTGTCCTGATAGGACAAGGCGTCCATGGTGAGGACATCTCCAGCGGGCTGCTCATTTGGCCCAGACTGGCCGGATTTGAGCAGGCCCGGGCAAAACCAGGCCCCAGCGGGGCTGCTCAACCCACGGCCTGGTCCCTTTTCAGTCCGCGGATGCTCAAATTCTGACCAAATTTGGGTCAGATTTGAGCAGCCCGCGGACACGAAACGGACGCGCGCGCTCGGTCGTGTCCCTTTTCGGTCAAAGGGGGTGGCCCGCCGGCCAGTGACCGCGGCGACGGCTCGGCTACCCACGGGGTCCTATTTAAATGGGCCCCGCGGCCACGCGCCCCCCCCCACGCGCACCGCCTCCTCGCAGTCACGCACGCCATCACTGCCTCCTCGCAGTCGCCACCTCCTCCCCCTCGGCTTCCTCGCCGCCGGCCATGGGCCGCAGCTGGCTCAACTGGGGGCGCGGCAAGAACGACCACGAGGCCGGCGGCTCACGCCGCCGCCGCTCGCCCTCGCCCTCTCCCCCGCTCCCACCTCCTCCACCCCTCACCCGCGCCCAAGCCGAGCAGGCGCGCACGCCGCCGGCATCTCCCCCTCCTTCTTCTCAGGGCCCGGCGGCCCCATTCCGCCTGGTGCCCGCCAGGGTACGAGAACGGCCGTACCTCAACAAGGTACGCTGCCAATGGTACTGGGATCGTGCGATCCCGGTGCCATGGCCAGATGTCCACCTCCCCGATGGGTGGCATCTGAACAGGGACAGGATCCCTGAGCCGCCGGTACCGCGGTCGGGCGCGGCGCGGGAGGTGGAGATCCACCGCCGGCGGGACGAGCTGCCCCCGGACCTGCGTGCCCACCCGGCGTTCGCGGTGAACAGTCCCCACTGGGACACGTGGTTCACCGACGAGCACGACCTGCGCCGCAGGTCGTACTTCGGTGCGCGCCGCGCCCGCGGGGAGCCCCAGCTCCCGCCGCCGTCACCTCCACGCCAGGCGAGGCGTGGAGCCGCTCCTCCACCGGCCCCCCATCGCCCCCTCCGCATTGGCGGCCGCGCCCCGGTCGTCAAGGACGAACCAGAGGAGGAACCTCCTCAATGGTACGAGGAGGAGGACGACCAGGACGTCGACATGGCCGAGCCAGAGCCCAATGAGGAGCTCCAGCTGGCCATGGCCATCGAGGCCTCCAGGAGGGAGGCAGAAGCAGCGGCCGCGGCGGAGGAGCGCGCGCTGGCGGACGCCCTGGCGGCGGTGGCCGCCCAGCAGGCCGCAGAGGAGGCGGAGGCCCGCGCAGCCGGCGCGCGGGCTGTGGACGAGGCCGTGGCGGCCATCCACGCCCAGCAGGTGGACGACTACCCCTACGACGAGGAGGTAGACGACGACGGGCGCGATGAGCACGCGCCGGTGCCGGCCTGGTTCGAGCCCCTTGTGGGCATGCGTTGGAGGTGGGAGGCGCCACCACCTGAGCACCTCGTGCCGCCGCCCCGGCCGGCCACGCCGCCGCCGCGAACCCAGCCTCCCACGCCGCAGGGGGCCAGGGCCGCCCCACTGCCACCCCACCTCGCCCCCGAGACCCCGGACTACGTCATCCTAGATGACTAGGAGCTCCGGGGGCAACTCCGGCCGCCGCCATGCCACTGGCCAGTGGCCGTCTAGCCCTAGCTAGACGTTTTTTTTATGTTTTTTTTTTAGGTTGTAAATCTATGGGCCCCTATGGGCCCTACTAAATCTATGCAATGTCCCTTTTGGTATGAGCAGCCCCACTGGGGGCACCTGGTCCGGGCCGTGTCCGAGGACAGCGGACGGCTGCTCAAACAGACAAAATGCGGACCAAATTGGTCCGCATTTGAGCAGCCCCGCTGGAGATGTCCTGACAAGACGAGTTAGGAGGACAGGGACGTCACAAGGGATTGTGTATGGGCGAAGGCCGTTTCCGGTTCCGGCGCTTGCCTCAAATATGCGTGGGCGTCGTCGAGGCGGTCGACGGCCATGGTAACAGGGCACATGCCCGAGGCGACGTGAGAGTTGGGGAGGAGGGGAAGGCTCTCGGGAAAACTTCCCGGGGCAGTTGGTCTTCGCGCATTTTGTCCAGACGGTCCAACGCCGCAAGCCCACACCCAGAATTTGATGCATTCGATACCGCTTTTCAGCGCTGCGAGCTAATTGTTCTATGTGTGTGCTATTTTACAGCTACTACTGGAGCACCCGCTTTTCGCCTCCAACGCAAAAAACAACGGCTTATTTATGCGTGATGCTATTTGACAGCTACTGCTGGAGATGCTCTGAGAATCCCTTACTTCATAAAAAATGTATTGCCTAGTAATAAGGAGCGAAATATGTTAAGAAAAAAAAATCGGAGCATCTTCGGTGCGTGGCGGAAGGCACTGTTGTATTTTCCTTTCTCGTGGTCCGAAGGGAAGTCTCTCTGCTCGCCACTTCCCACAAGGAGAAGCAATGTGAAATAAGGATGAGTGAGAGAACGACGAAGAAGAGTGGAATACTATATTTTTACATTTACTTTAAGGACCAACAAATTCAAAAGAGGTATATTTTGAACCAATCGTTCAAATAATGAGCAGTTTTCAACCTTGTGTTGTGATTTTGGTAACTAGATACACGTTGATAGGTTTCGATGAGCTTTGTTTTCGTAACATGAAAAATAGTATATATGTACTCCATTTACTATGTACTATGTTTTTTTAGTATGTTCGTATTTAACTTTAGTGTATGAATGTCTAGGCCATGTGACTTAGCTACCCTCAGGAGGTGGAACGAAGCCCATCGGACGTAGATTGTCCTACCAGGAAGACTAGTCATACGGCGGAGACCAAGACGCCTCATCAACTTGGAGTGAATGAAAACTCAAGATTATTTCCTCTAGAATCCCCGGATGTCATTGTAACTGATTCACATTTGATCTACAATTATATGTTCTCATATGTAAACCGACTCGACCCTTGTAACACTAATCCTGAGTCGTGTAGATAAAGCGGGATGAGGTCTTCCCGAGTGATGTAACTTCAACCCTCAAGCTTCACACTTATTCTCACAACATCGAACACTACCACCATAGTGTGATAGAGACACCCTCTTGAGACCACAATTGAGCATAAAGAATAGATCCAGCCAGAAACAAGCATAGGGTTTTGTGCCTAGAGGAGGTATGGCCTCGACTCGAAGCACAAAACGACCTAGTGTCGGCTCTTGAATATGTCGACACCTCCAAACTGGATCACTAATTTGTGAGCGGTTTAATCAAAATTTGCAAGCATTCAAAATGAGTGCCAACGTTTTGGTGAAACATTCGTTTTGTCAAATGGCTGTCACTCATATATGTTGATATTTAGTAAATTTGATACAATTTTTTTTTGCTTCAATTCTAACAAGGAGATTTTACTTGTTACCTTTTAGCTCTCAATATCGCATGGTGGATCCACAGTTCCGTGGTGTGAGGAGAAATTTCCTATCCACCTTTCTTTGTGAAAACCACAATGTCTTAACATGAGAGGCGTCTAATATAGTCGATACCCCAAAAGGAGCTACTAGAGCACTACCTTAGTGTCCTTCTGAGCTCCAAGCTGGTTAAGAAACACCTTGTATCTTCACCTACGAATGTTGCAAGGTGATTGTTGAGTAGAGCGCCAAAATCTTAGCTACAGATACCATCAAGTAAGTAGTCATGGTTATAATGAAGGACATGAAGTGGATGATGTGTTTATACTTCACAAGTCTCAATAAAGCATCGCCAAGGGATCCTTTCTCATTCCTATCGTCGATCAGGTGGTTGAGTCTACTGCAAACTATAAAATTGTGGGCTTCCTCACACATATTAAGGAAATCATCATATAAACATGAAGGAAGGAGATCACATGAAATCTTCTTTCATCGCACCACTCATTTCGTTCATCTATGTCTCCATGTCCTTTGAATTCGAGACCATTGGTGCCACGTACCAGCACTGCATATGAAGCTTCCTCGAGAGACAAATTGGGCACAACATGCAGACATACGTGGATGGCGTGGTCTCTCAACCCGGAGAAGTGCATTTTTCGTATCCCATCTATAAATCTTATCGTCTTCATCCTCACTAAGAGAGGTATTGAAGCTAACCCAGGTAAGATTGACACCTACTTAAGATATGTAGACCATAGAGGTAAAAGGTTTCCGATGGCTGATACGTCCATTTTGCATCACTGTTATATATTGTTATTTTCTGTTATTCATCGATATATTTCATGTTATGATGCATCACTTATGTTATTTTATCTTATTTTGCATGTTTCACAATTTTTGGAGAATAAACATCGGAACCAGAAATCTGATGGAAGACGCACCGTCAAGATACCCTATTTCAGAAGATCAGAAGAAGAGGGGAATACATGAGGAGTCTTAGAATTCTCGACGAGGAAGCCAGCCAGAAGGACACCCGGAGGAGGGCCACCTGGGGCCCACACCACCAGGCGGCGCCCCCCTCTGGCCGCGCCTGGGGTGGTCTGGCCCCCTGGCCCACTCCCGGGTGCCCCCTTTCCCATACTTGACCCCCAGGAAACCCTAAGCCCCAACACATCATCGAAGAATTATTCCGCCGCCACCTCGGGGTGGAAAACACCAGAGAGAGCAAAGCTCTCCGGCAAGGAGAAATCTGCCGGGGAAATTCCTCCCCGGAGAGGGGAAATCGTCGCCATTGTCACCGCCATCACTTCGGGCTTCATTGAGATCATCATCATCATCATCCTCATCACCAGAACCATCACTGTCACCGTCCACCTTCATCCCACTATAACAATTAGGGGTTTTTATCGTTGTTTACCACTAGATCTCTCTCCCGGTGTGGATTACTCGTTAGTAGTTGATGCTTGTGAGATTTATCGGTGTTCGCACTTTATGACCAGATTGTTATTATCCATTATATCACCTCTGATTATGATCCATATGATATCTCGTTAGTAGTTCGTTTAGTTCTTGAGGACATGGGAGAAGTCATGATGTTAGTAGTGAAGTTATGTTGAATTAATATCTCGTGATTTGGTATTTAAGTTGTGGTACTTTTCTTCTAGTGGTGTCATGTGAACGTCGACTACATGATACTTCACCTTTATGGGCCTAGGAGGATGCATTGTGTATTTGGCTACTAATTATGGGGTTGCCGGAGTGACAGAAACCTAAACCCCCGTTAGAAAACAAATGCACGAGGGAGTGTACGATCCTGGAGTTTTAAGGCTGTGGTTAGATTTATCTTAATTATTTTCTTGTATTTGCGGATGCTTATGAGGGGTATAATCAAAATTATGTATTAGTCCTAGTTGGTTGGTGCATTAGCATAGGTTCACCCACACATCACTTAACGAACCAATAAATATTAATCAACTATATGAAGCGAAAACACTTGACGAAATGCCCATGTGTCCTCGAGAACGTTTGGTAATCATAAGTAGAACAACCGGCTTGTCCTTTGCTCTCAAAAGGATTGGGCCACTCGCTGCAATTATATTTACTGCTATTTATTTACTCACGCTATATTTATCTGCTATATCAAAAACAACCAAAAACCCGTTTGTTAGTGTTTACAGTGAATCCTCTATCCAACCTGGTTGTCAACACCTTCTGATCCTCCTTGTGGGTCATCAATGGATGACAGAGTTCATGCCCTCGATCAGTATGTTCATGTCCCAACTTGGTGAGGAGGCCTCGCCCCTCTACAAGATCCTGGAGAAATGGAGCAAGTTTTCTCTGATGTGACGGTCTTATCCCCCTATGTCAGACAAGACCTTACCACTATGCATTGCGGGCACGAACCAAGTGGTTAGTACTTCCTTGGTCATGGAGTAGAAGGAGGAGGACCACATTAATTTAGAAGGTCCAACGTCTTGTCTACTACATCAATAAGATCATGTCCAAATCCAAGACACGGTACCTGTAGGTACAAAATTCACATGGACCACATGTCCAAAATTCAATACCATACACGTCGCAAGACTCTCTCATGAGGAGTGTGATGTCCCTAACCCATCGTAGTAGGCATACTTGCAATATAGAAGACATGATAGAAGTTATGGACCAAAAAAGGTTAAATATGAAGACATAGCCCTAGGGAATCCATGTACCAAGTTAGACTATTCTGTAACATCCCAGTATTTAAAGAGTTGTAAGGATCGAAATATAATTGTGCATTCGTAAAGCATGCATCTAAAAATAGGAGTAATTTTGGCTTGAAAGTTTAAACAAAGCAAAGTGACCAATGTTTCCCTTGACATGATGAATAGGTTTACAGTGGAAGCTTGTCTCATTTGCTTAGTGGAGACAAGCTTGGATGATCATGAACTCTTAACTCGTACATCACCCAATGCTATCCCAGTAACTAGTATCTACCTCATGCATACATTTCTAGCTTTCAACCTTCTGTAGGTTGTATCTTGGCATGAATCCCTTTTGTTGCAATTCTTGTGGTTCTTGCAAATTCCTTATCAAAAAGATCTTTATTGAAAATGTGAGTAAGATAGAATGATTACATATAAAGGGGGATATTCATAATCTAGCAACTTCTACTCAAATTCTCTCATGTGCAATAATTATGAATTCTCAAAACCATTTGCCTTTTTGTGATACGTGTTACCTTTCTCGAAGCATCCCAACTATTACTTTTACCTTGCGGATATTTGTGATGCTTTGATGAGTTTGTTGCATGTTCATGTTTATTCATTTAAGATTAAATTGAGCTTTGTCCTACAATTTTAAAAAATATCTTATTGCTGTATGTATGAATTTGTCTTCGATATCATGTTCTTCACCTTAGTACCTATTTTGTGTCTGCATAATTCTTTGTGGACTTATATCTTCATGATTGGTGTCCACTTAGAAACTTATACACATGAGAATAGTTACATTTTCAGTTGATATTCCAATTCCTTAGTGAACATCT
This sequence comes from Alopecurus myosuroides, assembly GCA_028641055.1. Taxonomy (NCBI): domain Eukaryota; kingdom Viridiplantae; phylum Streptophyta; class Magnoliopsida; order Poales; family Poaceae; genus Alopecurus; species Alopecurus myosuroides. The sequence continues at coordinate 206,614,600 of CM054059.1, forward strand.
TTCATTGCTTTTTATTCATTGGTGGCTCCTAAAAGGCACAAGTTTTGTTTTTAATTTTGTACTCTTTTTGCATCTTAATAAGCTTGTAGACCTATTTTCTTGTTGCAAGTTGCATTGCTTAATTTCCCATCTATTCTCTTGCACTTCTTTTGTGTTGTACATGATTATGGGGGAGTGATGACTCCATATTTCTGCACTCATCAATAGTGCATAAACATTGGGGAGCTTCTCCATTTTTTTTATCTAAAACTCTCTTGTTGGATCTCTTCGATTGCTTGTCTCCTTCTGGGAGATATTCAGAGTAATATTTTTTATTTGCAATCTTTGGATCCTCAATATATATAGTTTTATTTGCTCCAACTATTTGTCATTGGATAGGTGCATTTGATTTCACTCAAATTTTGAGAAATGCACACTTTGTGGAGAAACTTATATTAAATTAACCTTCTAAGGTTTTCCTCCCATTTTGGCAATGGATGCCAATGGGGGAGAAGTTTAGAGGGTTTAAGGAAATTTGGTCTTATGCTTTAGTTTCTTTTTTAAGCATTTGCCTTCCATGCTTTGGTATCTTTTCTCATTGCTTTCCATGGTTGCTTAATTCATTATATAAACCCTCGTAAAAGGGATTATTATCAATTACCAAAATGGAGGAGATTGAAAGTGCATGGTGCCCCATGTGTGGTTTTGGTAATTAATGACAATTCTTATTGACTAATGTTTTCATTGATAAATCCTTATAGATCTTGTCCATGGGAAAATAGTGGAGTTCATGTGTTGGACTCTAGAATCTTTCATGATGACCATTGTTATATTCCAGTACTTATATGAAGAATTGTCATATATAGAGTTGAGCATATTTCAAGTGTGTATTGAATAAAAGTATTATGTGGTATTCCATGATTATCTTCAATACATCATCAAATCAAGATAGAAGAAAAGATACAAGGTTGATCAAGCTTTTGATCAACAAACAAAGATACAAGATGTACCAAGTGGGATTATGTATCTTGTGGTACAGTAAGAATTTGTTCATATAGCTTTGTAAACTAACCCATGATATTAGTGTTTGGTATTTCTATGTGTGGTTAGGTATCTTTCCATGGCCATGCATCAAAAGAAATATTTCATATACCCATGGTCGATGACGTCAAGTGGCGTTCGTCAGCAAGTTTGTAGTGGAAGCTCAAGAGAATCGTCTCGAAGAAAAACTATGCTTGATTATTGCCACCCATTTGGATACATTGGCCATACAAATATTTGACAAAAAGGGTCTCTTCCATAGTGGTGTATGGGGGAGCAATTTGCAAGTATTTATCAAGCGAAACATGTGCTAGCAAGCACGATCAAGAAAGGGGATCCAACTTGAGAGATCCAAGATCGTCATCATCTAGCTCAAATGGAATGGTCAAGGAAATGATATATCTTGATATGTTTTCTATTTTACCGGTCTCATAATTTTGGGAGACCGGATTATAGGATCGATAGTCGTACTATCAAGAGGGGCTCTTGAGTGAGTAACTTGATCACATCCGTGTGGAGAGCTCAAGCCTTTGCATACTTGGCATATTATCTTTCTTGGTTCTTATTAGGCTTTTATCTTTGTGGTGGTTTTGGTTCTTGTCGTGATCCTCATGACAAGACAAGGTTTACTGAAAACGGATTTCGTAAGAGAAACTTAGTTTTCGGTGTTGATGGTTTATCGGTTGTTCTTTTTTAGAGAGGTCATACCTTTTCCCATTTGTTTTTATCTTCCATTGTTTTACAATAAAGTTTTTCTACATATTCTTGTAGTGTTCGTTGTGGTGATTTCAACGAGCCTAAGAACATAAAAAACAGAGTTTGTATGCAAAAGTTATGCCATATTTCATATCGATGTTCAGTCAAATCCGGGGCAATCCGGAAATTCCATATTAATCCAGATTTAATCCGATCTAAACGTGAATCTGTCTGTTTGCAGCCGGATTATTCCGACATGCCGGAATAAATCCGGAAATTCTGGATTTAATCCTACATGGTCATTTCTGGTAGAAAAACGGCTAGTTTTTTAGGACCTATTTAAGAGGTCTTCTTCCCCATTGACCCTAAGGGTTCCCCAACCCTTTTTCCCCTCTCTCCCCCACTGTTGTTGAGCTTGGAAAACTTACCCCTCTCCAGAATAAAAGGAGAGAGGAGATCTACGTTTCCACCAATCCATCCCTCCTCTAAGTGAATAGAACCTACTCCCTCCGTCCGGAATTAAATGTCACAAAGTTTGACAAAAGTGAATGTATCTAGACATAATTTAGTGTTAGATACATTCACTTTTGTCAAAATTTGTGACACTTAATTCCGGACGAAGGGAGTAGTAGATCTTAATCTTGGACTTCTTGGTGTTTATCTTCCTTGATTCTTCCTCTCTTATTCCCCCATAAGTATTTGTTTCTTTGTTGAAATTTGAGAGTGAAGAATTTGAGCACCTATGATCTTGTCATTTGCATTGGTTGCATCCGTTTTCTCTCTCCACGAGGATTCGTGGAAGTGAAAGTTTGTGAACTTGTTACGCTTGGGTCTTGGACCCTAAATGACTTTGTGGTGTTCTTGGGAGCCTCCAATTAAGTTGTGGATGTGTGCCACAAGATTGTGGTGACCTCGAGAGTCTCCAATTAAGTTGTGGATGCCTTGAGATTGAAGGTTACCATAGTGGAAGGTGAACTAAAACTTTGTGGAGAGATTCATCAGAGAATAAGGTGAGGCCTTTGTGGTGTTGAGTTGGCCTCTTGTAGCGATCTCACCCCCCCCCACCCAATGAGACGTACTTACCTCAAAAGGAGGAAATTAGGAATTCATCATCGTCTCCGTGTGCCTCAGTTATTTCTATACCCGAGCTATTTACTCATGCAATTTACATTGTGATACCCTTCATTCTTGAATCCATATATTTTGATATCACCTTGTTCATTGTCTTGCTTAGCATAAGTTGTCGATGCACTTAGTTGATACTAGATTATTTAGGTTGTGTGCTTGTTAATTTAAACACTTAATTTATTTTCGTATTTAGCAAGACTTAATGGGAAAAGTGTCGGGGGACTACCCCCGAGTAGGGGGTAAGGCAGGTGGTAAAATGAAGATCAGGGTGCAATCTACCGAGTTGACGGCTACCCGGGTACCCTCTGCCCGGTAGTCTCTATCCGGTCATAAGTATTGAAGGCCCAAAGAAGATAAGGAGAAAGATTGTGAACGTCCGGGTAGCGGTCAGGTGGTCCGAGTAGATGGGCTGCGATCCTACCCGGGCAATAAGTCAATGGAGCCGTTCTGACAAGATCACGGAGATCTCGCAGCCGTACAGGCGTGCGGTTCAACTTACGGAGCACATGATGAATCGCGCAACGGCGTGGCTACAGTGAGGTAGGCGCCTGTCATGTCCTGTCACTGACAGAGGGGACAGGACAGGTCGAGGGGCCTACTCTGTGTGACTGACAGGGGGGACAAGTCCCATCTGCCGAACGGCGCGGCGACTTCCCTTACCCGGGTCGGCGAGAAGCCGGAGGCATGCTCTGCTTCAAGAGGGCATGTCCCATCAGTTGTACCTTTTAGTCTTTGTTTATTCAGCTGGGCACCAGTATATAAGGTGCCCTGCCCCCTCCTGCGCGAGGGACGTTGCCCCAGTTCGGATTTATTACGAGAGCTAGCACTAGAGCAGGAGAGAGCAGCAGAGTGGCTACTCGGCTGAGAGGCAAAGTTGTATTGTGGCTACTCGGAAATTATACATACAGAGAGATAGGCAGGAGTAGGGGTGTTACCTCCACACGAGGGCCCCGAACCTGGTAGTTCTTGTTGTTTGCAGTGATACCTAAGAGCGGCTATTCGCCATGCGATCCCTCCCCGGATACCTACAGCGTCCATCGGCCCCAAACTCAAGCCATCCCATGGCATCTATCTTCTCCACACCACGACAGTTGGCGCCCACCGTGGGGCCAGCAGCGGCGTTGGCTGGGGTACATATTCGGACAGGACTGATTTCTGCTTCGGGAGAGCGCGTGGTCTGTGGCCTTGTCCACAGATTCGGCTCTTTCGATTTCGTCACCGACAACGCCGCGATTTCGGCGACAGGCCCGTGCCAGCAGGCGGCTCGGTGCTTTCCTTCGGTGCGCATCTGGTCTATGTCGCCTCCACCGTCATCCGCAAGTTCCCGGAGGAGGTGCTCGTCGCGGAAGATCCTCCTGTTGTACTCGCTGCCCGCGGGAAGCCTTCTAGCTGCTCTGCGGACAGCGTGGAGGTGATGATAACAGGTCCGGCTATCGATGCCGAGAAAGGCGCGTCCGCTACCGCGGAAGTCATCGAGGAGCTGGCTGGCGCAAGGGTCCACAAGCCCTACGACATGCCCCGGAACATTCCGGGTTACGTGGCTCCTTCCACGTCCGCGGCTATACCAGGTGCTCGCGGTGGAGCCACCGAGCAGCTGGGCATGTCGCCTCCCATCGAGCTTGAGCTCATGACCTTGAGGGCGCAACTCGAGCAACAGCGTCAAGCGCTACTCGTGGAGTCCCAGGAGCTGGAGAAGGTTAGGCTTGAGCTTAACCTAGACCAAAACGAGTAAAACAGAGCACATGGCTTTACTCCTGTTTCTAGGCTGCCTAGCAAGTTAGGCGCTATCCGTCACAACTTAGGCACTGAGCTGGCTAGAGATGGTAGGGCTGTTAGCCATTCTGCTAGTTTGAACACTGCTACTAGGCCCAGATATAGCACCCCCGCCAAAACTCTTAGGGCTGCAGAGGCAGTTCCTGCTGAGTTGCCGCATCTCACTGGCGACGCGCGCGCTAAGCAGCAGAATAGACTCAATGAGCTAGTGCTAGAGGCTGGCAGGCAGAACGAGGAGTTCCGGAAAGCCAATCCGGGAGCTGGTGCTTCTCAGGTTGTGCACTTGCATGCGGTCAGATCTGTGGACCAGGCCTCATCACCGCTTCCTGGCAATGAGAGGGACCAGAGTGTGAACTCTGGGAAGAGCAAACAGATGCAGGTGTACGACCCGGCTGCCGCCGGAAAACAGCACGCTGTGGCGCGGCAGCCCGGCCAGAAACACAACTCTGCAGGAGCAGGCTATCAAGCCACTAAAGCTCACAGCAAGGGGCAACGAGGAAACCGTGCAGGATCATCGCCGCATCATGCTGCCAACCCGGTTCAGCAGAGGGTGCGGCAGCCAGCAGCTGTGTAGCCGCAAGTAGTTGTGGCAGCAGCCAACCCGGTGGCTCAACCCGGTCCTGTGCCGCAAGACCGCTATGATGATGGGTACTTGGCGATGGAGCTAGCCGGGTATGCTGACCCAAGAGATGTCACTGATCGTTTGGGTGACCGAATGCTGGAGCCCAGCGATGCAAGATACAAGCTGGATCGGATCAACCGGTCGGCGCAGCTCGAGTCGAAGGGGCCACCCGGCCCAGATTGTTTTGGTCGCCGCATCATGGAGGAGCCCTCCGTGAACAAGTTTCAGCTGGCTAGAGGGACCAAGTGCTATGATGGCAGCACCAAGCCGGAAGACTGGCTAAGCGACTATGTCACCGCTGTGCACATTGTAGGCAGCAACAGGAGATGGGCTGTGCGGTATGTTCCGCAGATGCTGGAGGGCCCTGCTCGGATTTGGCTCAACAACCTGCCAAGAGACAACATCAACTGTTGGCTGTACTTCTCGGAGGCGTTCATCAGCAACTTCACCAGCATATACAAGAGGCCGAATAGGCCACAACAGCTTTCAGCTTGCAAGCAGCGAGAAGAGGAGACTGACCGAGAGTACCTTACTCGGTGGAGCACACTGAGGAACACCTGTGAGGGTGTGAACGAGTCACAGGCGATCGCCTAGTTTGCTCAAGGATGCAGGCATGGCAGCATGTTGTGGCAGAAGCTGCAGAGAGAGATGCCGAGTACGCTCGCCGAGATGATCAAGATCGCCGATATGTATGCACTCGGTGACCCTACTCAGCCTCTGCTCGATGCATTCGAGCCGAGAAGGAAGCACCATGATGGCGGCAGACGCCAAGATTTCCGCAACAAGCGCAGAGGTGACCTCCTAGATACTCGGTATGATCTCGAGGAGGTGAATGTTGTGATCCAAGATCCCACGGCTGCTGGAAGTAGCCAAAGGCAAAAAAACTGCTGGAGCCCAATACGGGCAGAACCAGAATCAGGTCCAAGGCATCAAGAAACCATACAATTCTCCCCAGCAGGGTAGCGGCAACCCGGATACAAGAGAGGCTCAGAGTTTTATCTTTGAGAACATGAAGGTCGGGCCATGCAGCTTCCATACTCGGCATCCGAGTAGGCCAGCCAACCACACTACCCGGCAGTGCAGCTGGTGGGACCGCATCAAGAGTGAAGGCTTTGGTCAGCTGCCCTCTCCTCCTCCTCTGCCGCCCGCGAATGCCAATGTGCAGCCTATTCGGGCAGCAGCTCCCAGGCCTGCAGTGAATCCGATAAGGGAGAATGTAAACCAAGTGGCTCAGGGAGCCAACCGCAACTACAACCACGACAACCGCAATGACCGCAACCGCAACTACAACTACAACAACAACAACAACAACAGGAACAACAACAACAACAACAACAACAACAACAACAACAACAACAACAACAACGGCAACAATGGTGGTGGAGACCGCAACCAGTACCAAGGGCACCATGAGAGCTATATGGTGCTCACCACTGAGCCAGACGACAAGCAGTCACAGTGCAGGCGCGCGATAGAGGTGAATGCAGTGATCCCGACTGTGCCTCACTACCTGCACTGGTGCGACCAAGAGATTACCTGGTCCAAGGATGATCACCCCAAGGTGATGCCTAATCCGGGTACCTATGCATTGGTGGTGGATCCCACTTTCTTGGGAACCCAGAAGAATGTCAGGTTCAGCAAAGTGCTGATTGATAACGGTAGCAGCATCAACATCATGTACCGGGATACGCTTGAGAAGCTCGGCCTCGCCGAGAACATGCTGCTACCCAGCAGGAGCACATTCCATGGTATTATGCCGGAAGTATCTTGTGCTCCAATCGGCCGCATATGGATAGATGTCCTATTCGGCACCAGGGAGAACTACCGCACCGAGTGCCTGCAGTTTGAAGTGGTTGATCTTCAGAGCCCCTACCATGCTCTACTCGGTAGGCCTGCCCTCGCCAAGTTCATGGCCTCAACCCATGCAGCCTACCTTAAGATGAAGCTACCTGGTCCCAATGGTGTCATCACCATCTCGGGTGATTACAAGCGTTCCTTGGAGTGTGCCTCTGCTGGATCTCTGCTGGCGGAGTCCTTGGTCATTGCTGCCGAGAAGAAGAAGATACATGAGGTGGTTGCTATGGCGCAAGCAGCGCAATTCGGTATGGCTGGCATGCTGGGTACTCAGTATGGAGCTGCTTTCCAGGCCTCCCAGGAAACAAAGAAGGTCCAGGTTGATCCTGAGTTCCCAGACCGTGTTGCCATCATTGGCGCCGGGTTGGGAGAGAAATAGGAAAGCGAGCTCATCCACTTCCTCCGTGAGAATCGGGATGTCTTTGCATGGTCCAATGAGGATCTGCCGGGTGTCCCGAGGGAGTTGGTTGAGCACTCGCTACACGTGCGTCCCGACGGCAAGCCAGTTAAGCAGGCTATGTGCCGCTTTGGCGATGAGAGAAGGAAAGCTATCGGTGATCAGATCACCAAGTTGCTGATCAGCGGCTTCATCATGGAGGTGCTGCATCCGGATTGGCTAGCCAAACCGGTTATGGTTGAGAAGAATAAGGAAGATCCCAAGGCCGATACGGCATGGCGCATGTGCGTGGACTACACCGGCCTGAACAAGGCCTGCCCCAAGGATCCATTCCCGCTACCCCGCATAGATCAGGTGATTGATTCCACTGTCGGGTGTGAACTTTTGTCTTTCATTGATGCCTACTCTGGTTTCCATCAGATAGCTCTCAACCCGGATGATCAAATAAAAACTGCCTTTATTACCCCGTACGGGGCTTATTGCTATCGCGTTATGTGCTTTGGGTTGCGGAATGCTGGGGCTACTTATCAGTGATGCATGCAGAAATGCTTGCATGATCAAATTGGCAAGAATGTGCAGGTGTACGTAGATGACATTGTCATCAAAACGAATAAAACGCTTAGTGATATTGAGGAAACCTTTGCCAACTTGCGCAAGTACAGGATGAAGTTGAATCCGACTAAATGCACCTTTGGCGTTCCGGCTGGCAAGTTACTCGGTTTCTTGGTATCCAGCCGGGGCATTGAAGCCAATCCTTCAAAGATAAAAGCTATAGAGAGCATGTCTTTGCCGAGATCACTGAAGGATGTGCAGAAGTTCACCGGATGCCTGGCTTCTCTGAGCCGCTTCCTGGGCAGAATGGGCGAGAAGGCCTTGCCTCTCTATCGGCTGATGAAAAAGAGTGACAAGTTTGTCTGGACACCACAAGCTGATGTGGCGTTCAAGGAGCTGAAGACCATGCTGGGTAGCGCTCCCATCCTGGCTAGCCCGCTACCCAAAGAGCCAATGCTGCTCTATACTGCGGCTACCAACCGAGTAGTGAGTGTGGTGATAGTGGTGGAGAGAGAAGAGGAAGGCAAGACTGTGCAGCGGCCAGTGTACTATCTCAGTGAGGTGCTATCCAGCTCCAAGCAGAATTACCCGCACTACCAGAAGATGACGTACGGTCTGTACCTGGGTGCCAAGAAGCTCAAGCATTATTTCCAAGAGCATCCCATCACAGTGGTGAGTACTGCTCCCATCTCGGAGATCATGGGCAACAAGGAAGCAAGCGGCCAGGTAGCCAAGTGGGCAATTGAGCTAGCCGCGTACACTCCTCTATACGCGAGAAGAGAAGCAATCAAGTCACAAACTCTGGATGATTTCTTGGTGGATTGGGCCGAGATGCAGTATGAGCCTCCCTTGCCGGAAACCAACTACTGGAAGATGCATTTTGATGGCTCCAAAGTGAAGGAAGGCCTTCGTACTGGCGTAGTGCTTATGTCACCCAAGCGATATCAACTCAAATACGTGTTGCAGATTCATTTCAAAGCATCCAATAATGTGGCGGAGTATGAGGCAGTGGTACACGGCATGCGGGTAGCCAAGGAGATTGGGATGTAGCGTATCGTCTGCTATGGCGACTTGGATTTGGCGGTGCAGCAGGTATCCGGCACCTGGGATGCTTTGGATGCCAACATGGGATCCTACCGGTTTCTGGTACAAACCATGACTGGCTTCTTTGAAGGGTGTGAATTTCATCACATACACCGAGCTGAGAATGACGCAGCTGATGAACTGTCCAAGTTGGGGTCTTCTCGGCAGTTTATCCCGGCTGGGATTGCCTTGGAGCATTTGAGAAAGCCATCCATCAAGCCATCCCCCAACTCGGAATCTATCTTTGTTCCATCTCTGCTAGGAGAAGAAGTTGTTCCAATGGAGATTGATTGGGAGGCTGCAAAGGATAACCCGGGGACTGTCGTCTCCAACCCGGGGACTGGCACCTCCAACTCGGGGACTGCTCCATTCAACCCGGGGACTGTCGCATTTATCGAGGGGATCATTTCTCAGTACTCGAGGACTCGGGGACTCGCCCCCAACTCAGAAGAGGTCTTGGTAGCTGATCCAATGGAAGTGGACGAACCAGTGTTTCCCACACGGGAGACACCGAGTTGGGTTCTGCCCATATTATCCTTTCTAACGGATGGCACATTGCCGAGTGACGAGATTACAGCCAGGCAGATACAGAGAAGATCCAAGGGCTACACTATCCTCAACAATGTGCTGCATAGAAGGAGTCCTACTGGCGTGCTGCAACGCTGTGTAGAGCCAGAGGAAGGAGAAGAAATTCTTGTGGAGATACACCAAGGAGAATGCGGACATCACGCCTCTTCTCGGGCTCTCGTCAACAAGGCTTTTCGGCATGGCTTCTTTTGGCTCACTGCCTTGAAGCAAGCTGAAGATATAGTGAGAAAGTGCAACGGCTGCCAGAGATTTGCAAGTAAGATTCATATGCCAGCTTTCAAGTTGAAGACCATTGCCATTACTTGGCCATTTGCTGTTTGGTGTTTGGATATGGTGGGTCCTTTCAAGCCAGCTAGAGGCAACATGGCTCACATCTTGATCTTGGTTGACAAGTTCACCAAGTGGACTGAGGTCAAGCCTATTCGGAAGTGTGATGGAGTCACAGCTGTGAGTTTCCTGAAGGATGTGATCCTGAGATACGACTACCCGCACAGCATCATCACTGATAATGGCACAAACTTTGCTGAGGGTGCTTTCGCAAGATTCTGCAAAGAGAAGCGGATCCGGCTAGATGTTGCATATGTTGCGCATCCGGCCTCCAATGGGCAAGTTGAGAGAGCAAATGGCATGGTGCTATCCGGCATAAAGCCAAGGTTGATTGAGCCATTACAGCGAACCCCTAGTTGTTGGCTAGACGAGTTGCCGGCGGTGTTGTGGAGTCTAAGGACTACCCCTAACCGATCAACCGGATACACACCATTCTTCCTGGTATATGGAGCTGAGGCCGTGTTGCCCACTGACCTAGAGCATGACTCGCCCCGAGTAACCCTCTACACTGAGGCGGAGGCGAGAGAAGCTCGAGAAAATGACGTTGACCTGCTAGAAGAAGCAAGAGAGTTAACTCTGTCACGTTCAGCTATCTATCAGTAAAACTTGAGGCGTTATCACAGCCGGAAAGTAAACCCAAGGGTTTTCCGAGAAGGAGACATGGTCCTTAGGCTCGTGCAGCGCACGGCCGGGATGCACAAGCTATCCCCTCCGTGGGAAGGGCCTTCCATTGTGACCAAGGCTTTGCGCAATGATGCCTATTACCTAGTTGACGCACAGGCACCCCAGAAGAACAGGCCGGATAGAGCTGGAGAGGAATTTAAGCGCCCCCGGAATGTAGCTCTACTCCGCCGTTTTCATTCATGAGAAAAAAAGTTGTATGCATCTCCTCAACCGAGTTAAAATTCTAGTCGGCACTCCGAATTCAAACTCGGGGACTGCCCTTGTCCAAATTTGCTCTGTGTCTTTCTACTCTGTTTTACTTTGTCTACTCGGTTGATTTATTTAGAATTTCATAAGCATATATAGTACTGTGTTTAAACCCAAGGGCCAACTCTTCGACTCTGCTGCTGTCCGCAACCCGGCTTCATGGGAAGCAAGAGAACAAGCCAAAGGTCAATGAACACACAAAAAATTGCTAAGGAAAAGAAAAGTGCTTCAACCGAGTAGGGTGTTCTTTACTGTTGTCTTTTTTTCGGCTAAGTGGTGGGCAGCGTTACCATGCATCTTTCTAAGTGGCTAAGTATTTGAAACTCAAACTTTGAAATCTTGTGACTCGACTACCAAAAAAGCCACAAGTGGAAGGTAAGAGCTAAGACAAAGAGAATGAGTGGATAAAAAATGCAACTCGGGGACTTTCATAGAAACGCAACCCGGCATTCAGCCAGAGTTGCTAAACTGTTAAGCAAATAAAACTGAGTACCAAAGGACATAATTGTACCGATTACATATGCACCCGACATCCCGGGGATCTGATAAAAGTTTGGAGATAAGGCTTGCAGGAATTACACAACAGTATAAGCAGTGTTGTCCGCGTCGGTGTTGGCAGAGGCAGCTGGATCGGAAGTGGCTGTAGCCGTGGAGATGGGATCCATTGTAGAGTTGGAGGATGGAGTAGATTGGGGCAGGGCAGAGGGTAGAGACCGTGCGTCGCAGCCCCAGCCTCGCCCAACTCAGGAGTTGGCTCTTCGATCACCATCTCGGTGGTGATGGTGGCCTCCTGCGTGGCGGGCTGCGGCTGCTTGGCCTCTGGGTTGGCTGCCAACCCGGAGTCCTCAACGTTGCCTTGCTGCTCGTTCCCCTCCGTCCCCTTGGCCTTCTCCTGCTCGGATCCCTCCTCCTCTGCGCCTTCTGTCACATCCCAATTTTGGAATACCTGATAACACAGTTGTTTTGCTAATTGCTTCACAAATAAACTTTGGTTGTGTTTGTTTGAGTGCAACTAAACAAACTATTTATATAAACTTGCTGAGGATAAATTCCTTCTAAGCTCAACCCACTCAAACCTTGGAAGCATATTATCATGTTTCCAAAAACCTCAAGTTATTAATACATGGCTCAGAAATTGAAAACAAAATATTCAACATATTGTTCCAATGACCTTGGAAATATTTCCTAAAGTAAAGTTTGATCATCCCATACTTGTTGAATATTATTCCAAGACCTAAATTAAGAAAGAGGAAACACTAAATAAATTTCCCTGAAAGATTATCAGGAAAAAGAGGCATTCTTAGATGCTTCACCAAAATATTATCAAATGTTTTTCCAACATTGCAAGCTTAAAAACAAAGGTAGTGGAGAGCATTGACTTGCTATCCCTAGTCACATAATTATTTTGGCAAAGCATTGTTAAGGAAAAGCCAAGTGCCTTATTAAATTGATTTTCCAATATTTCCAGAAACAGAAAACTCAAACATGTTACTATTGGAAACTTTCTTCAAATGATCTGAAATTGATACCATTGCCTCCTTATATCAACTAAGGAACACACACAAGAGGAGACCAAAAATTGAATCCATTAAAGTTCTGAAAACATGATTTTTTCTCCATAGCAACAATTGGAATTTTGAACAAGTTTGTTCTACAAACTTTTTCAAAATGCTACGAAATAAATACCACATGCTCTATATAATAAATAAGGATGAAAACCAAAAGGGTACAAGTTTTTGAATAATTTAAGTTGCCAAAAACCCCTGTTTTCTAGACAGCACCTTTTAGAAATTTGAACAAGTTTGTTCTATGAAGTAACTCAAAATGACTTGCATTTTCTACCACATAAGGAACACATCAAATAATGAATGAGTGCCAAAAATTATCATTTTTGGAAGCTCCTAAGTAGGTTAATAAATTCAATGTCCATTTATGTAAGAATTCAAATTTGAACAACTTTGAATTATCAAGTTTATCCAATTGAGCCATTTTTCACATATGTTGTGCATCTATACTGATAAGAATTTTGGGCAAAAGGAATTTAAATTTTGACTTTGTTTGCTTGGTTAAAATCAAATTTTTTAGAGAGGACAGGGACCTATTTGTAAAATGCCAAGGACCTAGTTGAAAGCTGAGTCACACCTTCTTCTTCCTCTAGCTCTCTGTAGATACAGAGCACCTATGCCATTGCTTCAATTAGAAGGAAACGAGGAGGAATAAGAGGCCCCCCATGTGCTAGTGTCCCCCTCAACCTCCCTATCTCTCTCCTTGAGCTCTCTCTCACTCTCTGCTCAAAATTCCTCAAGCAAACGAAACCCTAGCTAGTGGCCACCGTCGGATTGGCCGTGGATGAGCTCGCCGCCGGTCGCCAATGAGCCCATCGTCTCCGCCTAGTCGTGCTGGCCCTCGGTGCCGAAGGGATCGTGCCGGAATGCCCCGTGGTTCCCGCGCCGTCCGATTCTTTCTTCGGGCTCGGCGAACTTCGGCGAGGGATTCCCGCCGCCAAGAGCCTCCTCCGCCCTCACCGAGCCTTCCATCACGTTCAGGGTGAGCACGCCACCGTTCCCGTCCACTTTTCCCCCTCCCTCGCCTTCTGAATCGCCGCCGTGCCGTGCTCCCTCTCGGGCCACCGCGCGCGCCGTCGCCGGCCACTTTCCGGCCGCTCCCGGGAAGCGAGGCTGCGCCCACTTGGTAGCCCACGTCGAGAGGAACTCGTAGATGTCTTTGTTTCGCAAAATGGTGCACGGTAGCGACGGATTCAAGCTCGCCGGAGACGTTTCCCGCCGGCGGTGGCGTCACGCCGACGTCAGCGAGCCATTGACCCCGCGCAGGGAGTCAAACCTGCAGGTGGGGCCGCGCATCTGTCTGCGTGGCAGCCCCGTGGCGCCTGGCCCGCGGGTCAGCGACTTTTGGCTAGATCCCGCCGCGGTGGAAGTAGATCCTGGCCGGCCCAGCAACTGGATCTGGCCCATCTGTGCATCTTTTTCCTTTTAAATTTTTACAGAATGTAGCATGGTTGCTTTTGGCTCTAAAAACCTACCTAAAAGATGAATTTGACCAAACCAAAATTCAAAGTGGTACATAAACAAAATCTAAACCACCTCCAAGTTGTAGATCTACATTTGGATGGATATTGTTGAAATAAAAAATGTTTTGGCAACAGGTACCAGAAACACAAACATGAGCACCATTTTAATTTCACAACTCATAATGAGGTGTATCAAATTTCATTACAAAGCCCTTGAAATTTCCTAACAGGAGAAATTAACCTTGATTCCAAATTCCTTGTATTTTTGAAATGGCATGCAATTTGGTAAAACACCAGAGAGCACTTTGGTGATTTTTATAAAATTATTACAAATGATTTTTTATGCAAACTCAATTGGATGGTCTTGTATATGTTTAGGGCTATCCAAACCTAGTGGGGTTTAATTTTTAGAGCCTCATATAAAATTGGGTGGACAGATCTTTAAATTGCTTGTTTCTGCCATTTTGGCATTTTAAGTAATTAAATTGTGTGATTATATTTTTTGTGTTGCAATGATGTTTTCTAGCATGTAAAAGTTGTGTGAACTTGTTTTCTAAGTGTTACTTAACTATTTTAGCATGTTAGATTGTGTGGACTTGAGTTGAGAAGAAATAGGATTTTTGTTAATAGCATATTACTTATCTCTAGTTTATACTTGCATAGGATTTTTGAGTGATGAATTTATGTGCAAGCACTTGGATTTTTGATTGGATACAGTACCATGTTGGTACTTATATTGTGTTGTTATCACCTCTGCTAGCTTTCATTTGAGTTGGTATAGAAGCATGAGTAGCTTTGTCATGACTATGAGGATGTTATGGAAAAATTCCCTCATGTGTGGAATTTTTGACATAGGCATTTGTGGTTGTGTAGCCACATATTTTTGGGTTGTGTTCATAGGACCAGTAGCATTTTGATGATTTTCTTATGAGTACTTGACCCCTAGATTTTTCACTTGTGTGAAAACAATAGCATGAGTAGCATTACCTTGCTTATTTTTGCACCCTATTATTTTCTACTAGTATGGTTATTGCACTAGATGCTAGTTTAGGATTTTGTTACTTTTTAGCAAGAATGACCAGAGTCTTTGTGACCTCTTAATTCTTTGATATGCTAGTGGAACACCCACTGGTTTCATTGCATTTTTGGTGGAAACATTATTTCCCCCACACTAGATGTGTTTCTTTTCTATAGTTCTATAATTAATGAGTGTCTAGTATTTGTGCTTTGGATTTTTAGTGCTAAATGAAAAGGTGTATGCTTCTGTTTGTAAGTGGTTATAATCATGTGTGGCTTGCTAGGAAAAACCCATCTTTTGAGTGTTGTTTGATTCCTCTATTAATGCCCTTTTTTATTACCACTAGTATGTAGGAGTTGCCCTGCAAATTAATGCATTGTTTTGCTAAATGGGATATTTTTGTTGTAGAAAGTATAGATATTTTTCACTCCTGTTTTTATGACATGGACCCTCTGGTTTTATTTCAATTACTTGATTGAAATGCATCCATTGATTCTTCATGTTTGAGTAGTACTAGTTTCCCAAGCATTTTTGTATTGAATTATTTTTCCTGCCAACTTGTGTTTGGTAGAAATTTGTGTATCCTTGCATGAGGACATGTTTTCATTCCCATTATGATAACATGGTTCCTTGTTTGCATTTTAGTACTTTACTTATTATGCTTGCTTGCATAGCAAACTTTTAGTAGAAACATGTCTATAGGAATTCCTCATTGTTAGTCATTGTTTCTATTGTTCTCACTATGAGAAATTGTGTGTTTTGTGATGAGTCTATTACCTTGTTACACTTGTGTAGGCTCACCGATTTGTAAAAGTAACTTTTGCAAATCATGTGTCTTATTTATTCTTGAGGTGAATTTAGGCTCAGTAGCATAACTACCTTTTTCTTGTTGTGGTTTGGTTGATAGAACCATTGTCATGTTTAATATTGTGCATGTTTTGTATACTTTTAGTGGTCTCACCCTTGTGAAACTAAGTGTATTTTGGGTTTATTAATATCTTGGTATGAGAGTGGCACACCCACTGAATCCATGATATTAAGGTTGTGAGATATGTTCCTCCAACCTTAAGTTGTCTTATTAAATGGCATTTCTGCCAAGTAGGTTTGTTTGATTGTTTGTCTCCATTAATAATTGTGTGATTGGTTATTATTAGATTTCCTTGCTGTATGTATGGTTGTGCATTGTTGCTTGCCTTGATTGGTTCTGAATGTGTGTCCTTTATTCTCTTTACGACGTTAGAAAACGAAGGGGAAGGAAGTGTCGTGAAGCTCTGTTTCAAGTTCCAGTCACTCCAAAACCAGGGACACAAGGAGATACCAGGCAAGCCATCCTGATGCTTGCTGATACAATACTTATCATTATCTATCATGCATGTTTTACCTATGAAGTTTTACAAAAACTTGATTATCAAAACTATTTTTGATGTGGCTATTACTACTATATTAGTATATAGGTTACTGTTATGCCAGTAGTTAAACTTGGTAATACCAAGCCCATAAGCCACCATATGGTATTTATTACCATAAAAATATACTAGTCCCTAAGTGGACACCCTAAAATTGTGATTCTACAAAACAAAGGATTTACAGAAAAACCCGGAGAAAAGGCGGATCCTTGTTCTCCGGAGGAATGTGGAAGTGGTCATTTTTGAGAAAGTGCTGTTTTCAAAAATGACACATAACCTAGTCTTCGCTGGACAACCTTTACCGTACTGCCACTTTACCCCAATATGGGTAGGGGCTTGATTAAAAACTTGTTATGGTTAGTATGTGTGCTATCTCAAGTGCTATAGGGGATTGGATCCTCCGAACCGAAATGTCGCTAGGAGTGGAGAATACAGGACATCTAAAGTGTGGGATTAATTTTTCCTCCGGATGCAGCAGTTGGGTCTCCTTTTTGGGCGGTGTGGGACACGGCTTTCCAGGGAGGGCAACCCCAATTGAAGAGATAGTCATGTACTAGCTTGCACATAGTGTATAGTCAAGATCAGTTATCTGATGTTCTCATATGTTGTGAACAGTCCATGGTTGTTTCATGGCGGATTCTGGATTTGGTGGAAATGTGTACACCTCTGCAGAGTAAAACTATTTCGAGATAGCCGCGTCCTCAGATATGGACGGTTGAATGGCCATGTAGCTAGCATTGTGTCAATGTTTTCAAAAAGGAAATTTTTGAAAGGGAATTTTTGAAAGGAAGTGTTGAACTTGTGAAGTTCTGAAAGGAAGGAAAACTTATACCGTGGAGGTATCGTCGATGATGAAAAGCTAGATGTTGTTATACAAAACAAAATGTTTTGCAAAGAAAACCTTTTCTACTCTAAGCAAGAATTCTGGAAACTGATTCCAAGAAGTTTTGCAAAGAGAAAATATTCTTTAACAAAGCTTTACAAAACCTCTTGTACATGTGATATCTACAAGAGAAATAAAACTATATTATTTTATTTTCTTCTGAAGTATCTTCTTCAACGAAGATACAGATTGACCTGACTGCAACTGTGGTGTCATCATATATGAACACCATTGGTAGTGAACCCTATTAATAGCCTACCTATTCCACCATATAAGCATATTTGCATGTTTGGTAAGTGACATGATGGATGTCTTGCTGAGTACATTCAAATGTACTCATTATGGTTTCGCCCCTGGTATCTACTTGCCAGACTTTGAGAAGGAGCCTCCGAAGGAGATCTATGAAGAGAAGTACGGAGTTGACGGCTTTGCGAACTAGGATCGTCTCCGGGTCAGCAGCCTGTAGGTTAAGGCGTGTCAGACCCCGGACCCAGAGATATACATACTGTTATGTGCTCCTAGTCATGGACTCACAAGGGCTTCAGGGTTACCAGCCCCGGCCGCAACAAACAACGGCAGGCAGACCGGATTCATCGGCACGTAGTCCGGATCCCCGGTCTACTACTCCTTGTATCCATGCTAGTCATAACCAATTATGCATACCCAAGCGTCCACGAGTCGGATGAAACTGAAGGAACGGGACCAAAGTTATACATAGATGCTATGTGTCCAGAAAGTGCAACAACAATCGAGGGTTACTGGGGTTACCTCGCCCAGGCCGATCACATCGACAGGCGGGCTCGGACATGGATCATCGGCTCCACAACCCCTCGACTGCGACAACTATGCAGGCATAGCCAAAAATGTATAACAATGAGCTCAAAACCAACAACCGATCAAAGCAGTACTCTAAACATGAAGCTTTATTAAACATGTGTTACTAGAGTATATCTTACAAGCTGAGGTCACACGACCCAACATTACATCAGACAACGGAAGGCAAATTATGTTGCTAATCAACAAGAACCAAAAAGGCCTAAGAGGCCGCAACATAAGGCGACGTCCCAGCCCATAGATTCCAGGCTGCTACCTGGGAACCCCAAACTACTCGTCGATGTCCACGTTGAAACACCACCGAACTGAGGAATTCCACCTGAACCAAGTTGAAGCAAACATGAGTACGAGAGGTACTCAACAAGACTTAGTTAACCTATTATATATCTGCTTCTTTTAGAAAGAGTTATGAAGGTCATTTTGCGTAAAGCCATCTTTGTTTTTCAAGTTGAGGAAGGAATAGCACGTCTCCTGGAGTATTTTGAAAACAGATGAGAAAGCTACTCAACTACTGATATCATCATCTTTTAATCCACCAAAAACATTTCAGCACCTCGTGCTTCAAAGATCACCTCCTCCAGTTGTTCCACACTATCTCATGCTACAAGGTAACCCCTCTCGGCATCTCCGAGGAGGCATCCTTCATTCGTTGTCAGCAAGTTTTAATCATTCCGTTTAGGTTACCTATGATCACAGAATCCGTCACCAAGTCGTCCTTAACCGCGGACACGGCTTTTCGAAAAGATTTAACCCTGCAGGGGTGTACAACTTTAACCACACGTACCAACCAACTCTTAATGCCAGACGTTAGCACTATTCCGGGAAAGTGCCGGCAGATGGAGGTTGACCACGACCTTTCCCTTGCTTCGCCTATTCCATGAGTCGCTCCGAGTAGAGATGGTCCGCCAATAGGGAGTGGCCATCTCCTGCCGGGTCTCTATCGTTGTGAGCGGTGCTTCAACTACTGTCTCGCCACAGGCTGTTGCACCGCCACGTCCTAGTTTTGTAAACGTTTTTAACATCCCCGCAAATCCAAAAGGAAAGCCCAAACTAGGCAACTCATGGAACAAACTAGGCAAGTTGAGACCGAGGGGAATCCAATCCCCCGTGTGGATGCACGCTCAGTCTTGGCTCAAAGACGAGAACTCGCTCCTAGGGGCATGAACGAGACAACCACCACAGACCCTCTGTGGTCTCGTCATCCACACCTTTAGATCATGTTAATCAAATTCTCTTAACTTACCACAACATACTACCATACTAGATTCATTTGCGGCTCTGATTCATCAACTGGATGGAGCAGAGATAACAGGCGTGTATGACTAAGCATGGCATATTTAAGGCTCTGGCGATACACACAAACAAATCCTATGTCTGATAGGAGCATTGAATCATGATATCTGGGTTATGCAAATAAATAGGATAACTCTATCTATTGACTCAAGATACATTGGAACCGAATGCATTTGTACGAGAATGAAAAGTCTTTCGAAATCATATATGGCAGATAAGAGGTTATGCTTGCCTTGCTTCAAGAAAACCAGAGAAAGTCTTCAGGAATAAGTGCTTGACTTGTCGGTTAGGATCAAGTATTCGCCATTGGATTTGTTGGCCTTCTCTTCGGAGTCACGTTCTACCGAGGGGGAACAAACACCGAAACAAAGAAGAACAACAATCAAACATGGCATCGATGCAATGCGCAATATGTAAGCATGAGCAGTTAATGCACTGAAATAAAGCCCTAAACATGATCGTTGGGTTGCTAGGGTTCATATGTCAGTTATGCAGTTTTACTGAAATTAGCCCGAAATAGGCCCCGGAGGGGGTTTCGGGAGATTGTGGAAGTGAGTACAATTTTAAAAGCTCAAATGAGTTTTAAAACATCATGAATAGGTTGCATTTGTCATTTTGAGCAAAATGGTATATAACTTTTAATTTTCTAATTTTATTGAATAAAAACTTATTTTTCCATTTTTAAATGATTAAACAACATTAAATAAATACTCATTTCTGGACTTTGTCAAACATGTGTCAAAATTACATATTTGGGTTGGAATTAATTTTCTGAGCAAAACCATGTATTTTTCATATTTTTCTGAGTTACAGAAGTGGGAATATTAATTATTCCATTTTTAAAGTATTTCTCTAAATAGAAAAAGGGTGGGGCCACGTCAGCATTTCTTTTTAGAAAATTGTTTTAACATTTAACATGACAGCTGGGCCACGGCTGAGGTCACGCTGACGTCGGCATGATGTCAGCAGTGGCCGGCCGGAGGCAGATGTCGTCGCCGGCGACGAATCCGGCGACCAAATCGCGCGCGGTTGGGCTTGTTGGAAAGCCCTTGGAGTGCTCTACGACATGGTGGTGGCGCCACCTCCAATGGGCCACCGGCGGCGAGCCGCCATGCACAAGACGGCGACAGCGGCGTCGGGCTCCGGCGAATACGGCGGATACGGCCACGGGAGCAAGCTAGGAGGGGGCTGGGGAGAAGATGACCTCACCAGGAACCCGAGGAAGCGATCGGGAAGGTCGAAGGAGGAAGGACGGCGGCGAATAGGCTGCGGCGGCGCTCGGCCGGAGACGGGGAAGACCCGCTCGATTCGGTCGATGGAAGCGCTCCCGGCAAGCGTGGTTCCATGAGGATGTAGAGGACGGCCGTGCGGAGCTCGTGGGGCAAACGGTAGGCCACGGGGTAGCTCGATGCCACGATGCTCGCCGGCGGCCGCCCCGGCTAGGGTTCCGTTTCCAGAGAGAAAAATACACAGAGGGAGGGAGCTGCGAGGGAGAGTGGAGGGCTCGGGTGAGAGGAAGAGGGTCGAGGACGCCTCCTCACGCTCCTTATCCACGCGAAGAAGCAGGAGGTGGCACACGGAGCCGTCGGCGAGCGGCTCTCCTTCTGGCGGGAGGAGGAAGACGATAAAACAGGGAATTTTTGCGAAAACCCCCTGGGACTTGGGAGAAACACCAAGAGGTCCTTCTCTCTTTTAAAGCAGAACATAAAACATCATTTTGAGGGCCTTTTTGCAAACAGAAAAAGTAGCAAAAATAATATTTGGAAAGCTTGTCAAAAATGCAAACTCACCATGTCTTTGCTTTCCAATTTTGAAATTATTTTAAAAACAAATTTTGGGTGACCACTTTAAGTGGTTTTTGGTCAAATCATTTTGTTATTCTAATGCAAAATTTTAACCCATGTTTTCATGCATGTATGAGATGCCAAAAACACACCAACACCCTAATGTAGCAAAACAGGGGTGTTACAAATCTACCCCCCTTACAAGAATCTCGTCCCGAGATTCTCGAAGGAGAAGAAAGAAGGAACACCGGTTTTGAACGATCTTCTCGAACCTTACGTTTCTCTTCTCGAAAGAGATTGATCCGTAGCACTTGCGAAGATCTCCAGCGGTTACACCTTAGGTAAGAGGGAAACTCTTGGGAATTGATCTTCACGAAGATCGAGTATCTCATGGCTAACTCAAGACGAGAATGTTCGTAAAGAACTTTTGAGTTTAACAGTCATGAAACACATCAAGGTAACAGAGTGAATAGAAGATGGTTTCAAGTTTGCGGACGATTGGTCTTGAAAGGATTTAGAATATGAACTTTGCACAAGACTTTAAATCCTTTTGGAAAAGAAAGGTTGGACAACTTAGGACATCGAGGTTTCTTCGAACAGAAAACCAAGATGGAGAGGATTGTCTTAGATATCACAATGTAATATCCGTAGACGAGGTAGAACACGAGAAAACACTGTAATCGTGTGTCAGAGAGAAGTTGATACAGGATCATGTTCACTCCTCGGAGTGGACACAGAAGATAATGGAACTTTCATTCCGTTAAAGTTTGTCGAAAACTTTATCAAAGATCGGAATGTTACTTCACAACAGAAGATGAGTAACCGAAAGATGTGGAAACACCGTAACAAAGGAGGAATTCTTGGTCACACCATAAGGATGGTTAACCAACGGGGATTAGAATACCGGAAGGAAATAGGGAATCTCTTTCCTATTGTGGTTAATCCGTAGCAATACGTTTACCACATGGTTAAGATCCCATAGCTGAAGTAACTGACAAATTCACACAATGTGGGAGATGAACAGAACTTCAAGTACAAACAACTTGAGAAAGGGAACTGATCAACGGCGGTTACGAAACACCAAGAGATGTTTTTCACGATGAACTTGTTTCTATTAGGACAAAGTCAACGGAGAGATATTGGAAAGATCAACTTCCAGGTTTCTTGGATGTTCTACTTGTGACAAGACTTCTATACGTAATCAAGTGAAAATAGAACTCCGATTTTGGAAGAACGGTGAGAAAAAAAAACTTGTTAGAATAAGCCACTCAAGAATTCTCACGGAGAGTGGTTATTCTTACGGATTCAAAGAGATATGACATTAGACCTTCCGGCTAATTGTGTCAACCACAACATTAATCATGCCGGATTTTCAAATGGACCTAGATCAATATCCTTAAGGGAACACCAACCGTCGTTGCTGCTTGAGATTCAGCTCTGGTTAGTGGGTTGATAACTGAGACTCAGTAAGTATGATCAATGAGATTGCACCGGTTACCAACGAGATACATATGTTGGATTCTCAAGATTTGGACTACGATGTCAAGCTCGAGAAGATGAGAGAAATTGCAAAACTCATGTATTAGCAACTTGCGACAAACGGTTGCACCTACATGGTTTACTTGCAATGAAACACATCAGAGTCCTTGTTGGGAAGATGGTACAAAGATAAAGAAGTTTTTAAACTTCTTCTCTTTTACGAAAGATCAGTCAGTGGCTTAATGTGGATGAAAACTTCTTCCAGAAATAGGGGTAACAACCTATCACCTCAAGAATAGTCCACACATGCATGACTGACTTAGAGTTATTCCCGAAGGAACAAGGAAACTTTACTCGGATCCATGGCGACAACTTTCACCATAAACACATGGATCGGGGTAAGTTACTTCGAACATCCAGAACACAACTTCGTGATGACACAAAGGTGGCTCTTGAAGGTTTCCAACATTAGTGCCCAGTGTTCAACATGAACCTCTTGCAGTTCGGAGATATAAGAATGTCGTTGATGGGCTCAACAACATCCTTATCAAGTTACTCCAAGAAGAGGGATTCATATGATACATGAACATGGCAAAATATTGGCCAGACCAAAGGACATGAGGGTGTACCCAACAGAACACCATGAGTAGAAACACCATCAAGATAGTCCTTGGAGATGAACTTGATTTGACGATAGCCCAACTCAAACCAAGAGGTAGAGTGATAGCATTTCCGCAAAGGAGGTACTATCCTGCTTCAACACGAGGAAAACTAGATATCCCTTATAAAAGGAACAAGTTGGGAAGAGTTCGTGTCTTTCAACTCTCCAAGTTGTTGTTTAAACTCAACCAACTAGTCCAGGGTACCCAGCAAGGATTCTTGGAGAAAGGAAGAGTATTTCGAATTACCCCTTGTTTAGACATAACGGTCAGATAACAACCTGGTGATACTTCTGGAAAAACAACCAGAATATCCCGAACCACCGGTATGTCTTGGAAGTCGAAAGGTATCTTGCTTTTCAAAGAAACCGAAATGATCTTGAGAGTTTTCAGCATAAACCTAACTCTCTGAACAAGAAGGTGCATCAGAATGAACGGATTTGGTAACACGGTCAACTTTAGTAGAGACCGGGTGACTGATAGTGCTAAGAAGGATATAGATGTTTCTTAGATTTTCTTCAAAGCAATACAAATTGCTAGGGATAACTGGTACACACCTCAATGCACACCCAACATTCTTAAGCATTCAAGCTTAGAGGAAGGGAGAGTGAAGATGTATGAGGGCATCACTTCATCACTAAGGCCATGAAACTCAACACAACCTACTGATATAAAAGAGTGTGATACTCGAAGGTAGATCAGAACAGAAGCTAATGAAACTTCTTTATTCTGTGGATTACAAAACTTTGACCTGGTCCTGGAGATGAACGAGGTATTGGAGTTTGTTTCTCCTGACATCCCAAAGTGGAATGTTTTGGCGGAACACAAGATCAAGTGCATTGGAATATCCAACACACATATGCACTTGGGGTCCGAAACA
Organism: Alopecurus myosuroides; assembly: GCA_028641055.1. Lineage (NCBI taxonomy): Eukaryota > Viridiplantae > Streptophyta > Magnoliopsida > Poales > Poaceae > Alopecurus > Alopecurus myosuroides. Next base: position 206,638,834 of record CM054059.1, read on the forward strand.
ACAGATGTAGATCTGAGAGCATCTGGAAGGTAGAAACATGCTCAGGAGAAATCCTGAGATCACGTTGGTTGCACAGGGTAATACTCATTTGTAAAACCCATGCTAAAAGATTGGTATAGACGAATCAAGAACAAAGATGTGGGGTTCAAAATGATCACTCTTGTTGTGACTCCTTTTTATTCCAAAGAAAACCTATGGCTATTGGAGTTGAAACTACCTAGACATCCTGAGGTAGAACAGATTCCTCAAGATTCAACGGAACAGAACTTGGGTTAAAGGTCAGCATCCTGTACTGATGGCATGAGCATCACCTGGTTATGAAACCACATGACTCAACTCACCGGAATTCAGCACATTCCGGGACCTTCGGTTCAAGTCCAAGGTTGAAAACATAGAGAAAGGAATAACTACTATCTTAGTGTCTTAAGGAACAATATGAATAGCAATCACGGAGTATCTTTCAAAAGACAACTTAACTCCGGAAGAGTTTGGGCAGAAGATAACGGATACATTCGAGATGAAAAGGAAATCTCAAGGTTCAGGATTTCAGAATTTTGAGACTTTAGAACAGGAGTATGTGGAACCCACACAACTCTGAGGGATTATGATGGAAAGGAAACCTCTCAGTTTAAGAGATAACAACGGAGTAAGGAACACCCACGACTCTAGAAACTTTAACACTAGGTCAACTTGGGTAAAGACGTCCTTGCCAGAGAAGGCACCTAGGTTTTGAATGACTAGAAGAGATAGTAAAACCTTTTCAAATCAAAACAGGTAAGGTGACCCATAGTTAGAGCGATACCAGATAAGGAGTAAAAAGAATCCTAAGAAGGTTTTTCACCGTCCATTTGAAGTTTCAAAATAGTTTTCACAAACTCTAGACTCAACATCGACCAAGCAGTAAGGTTTTCCTACATGCAGTCCTGCTCTGATACCAACTTTTGTCAGACCCCGGACCCAGAGATATACATACTGTTATGTGCTCCTAGTCATGGACTCACAAGGGCTGCAGGGTTACCAGCCCCGGCCGCAACAAACAACGGCAGGCAGACCGGATTCATCGGCACGTAGTCCGGATCCCCGGTCTACTACTCCTTGTATCCATGCTAGTCATAACCAATTATGCATACCCAAGCGTCCACGAGTCGGATGAAACTGAAGGAACGGGACCAAAGTTATACATATATGCTATGTGTCCAGAAAGTGCAACAACAATCGAGGGTTACTGGGGTTACCTCGCCCAGGACGATCACATCGACAGGCGGGCTCGGACATGGATCATCGGCTCCACAACCCCTCGACTGCGACAACTATGCAGGCATAGCCAAAAATGTATAACAATGAGCTCGAAACCAACAACCGATCAAAGCAGTACTCTAAACATGAAGCTTTATTAAACAGGTGTTACTAGAGTATATCTTACAAGCAGAGGTCACACGACCCAACATTACATCACACAACGGAAGGCAAATTATGTTGCTAATCAACAAGAACCAAAAAGGCCTAAGAGGCCGCAACATAAGGCGACGTCCCAGCCCATAGATTCCAGGCTGCTACCTGGGAACCCCAAACTACTCGTCGATGTCCACGTTGAAACACCACCGAACTGAGGAATTCCACCTGAACCAAGTTGAAGAAAACATGAGTACGAGAGGTACTCAACAAGACTTAGTTAACCTATTATATATCTGCTTCTTTTAGAAAGAGTTATGAAGGTCATTTTGCGTAAAGCCATCTTTGTTTTTCAAGTTGAGGAAGGAATAGCACGTCTCCTGGAGTATTTTGAAAACAGATGAGAAAGCTACTCAACTACTGATATCATCATCTTTTAATCCACCAAAAACATTTCAGCACCTCGTGCTTCAAAGATCACCTCCTCCAGTTGTTCCACACTATCTCATGCTACAAGGTAACCCCTCTCGGCATCTCCGAGGAGGCATCCTTCATTCGTTGTCAGCAAGTTTTAATCATTCCGTTTAGGTTACCTATGATCACAGAATCCGTCACCAAGTCGTCCTTAACCGCGGACACGGCTTTTCGAAAAGATTTAACCCTGCAGGGGTGTACAACTTTAACCACACGTACCAACCAACTCTTAATGCCAGACGTTAGCACTATTCCGGGAAAGTGCCGGCAGATGGAGGTTGACCACGACCTTTCCCTTGCTTCGCCTATTCCATGAGTCGCTCCGAGTAGAGATGGTCCGCCAATAGGGAGTGGCCATCTCCTGCCGGGTCTCTATCGTTGTGAGCGGTGCTTCAACTACTGTCTCGCCACAGGCTGTTGCACCGCCACGTCCTAGTTTTGTAAACGTTTTTAACATCCCCGCAAATCCAAAAGGAAAGCCCAAACTAGGCAACTCATGGAACAAACTAGGCAAGTTGAGACCGAGGGGAATCCAATCCCCCGTGTGGATGCACGCTCAGTCTTGGCTCAAAGACGAGAACTCGCTCCTAGGGGCATGAACGAGACAACCACCACAGACCCTCTGTGGTCTCGTCATCCACACCTTTAGATCATGTTAATCAAATTCTCTTAACTTACCACAACATACTACCATACTAGATTCATTTGCGGCTCTGATTCATCAACTGGATGGAGCAGAGATAACAGGCGTGTATGACTAAGCATGGCATATTTAAGGCTCTGGCGATACACACAAACAAATCCTATGTCTAATAGGAGCATTGAATCATGATATCTGGGTTATGCAAATAAATAGGATAACTCTATCTATTGACTCAAGATACATTGGAACCGAATGCATTTGTACGAGAATGAAAAGTCTTTCGAAATCATATATGGCAGATAAGAGGTTATGCTTGCCTTGCTTCAAGAAAACCAGAGAAAGTCTTCAGGAATAAGTGCTTGACTTGTCGGTTAGGATCAAGTATTCGCCATTGGATTTGTTGGCCTTCTCTTCGGAGTCACGTTCTACCGAGGGGGAACAAACACCGAAACAAAGAAGAACAACAATCAAACATGGCATCGATGCAATGCGCAATATGTAAGCATGAGCAGTTAATGCACTGAAATAAAGCCCTAAACATGATCGTTGGGTTGCTAGGGTTCATATGTCAGTTATGCAGTTTTACTGAAATTAGCCCGAAATAGGCCCCGGAGGGGGTTTCGGGAGATTGTGGAAGTGAGTACAATTTTAAAAGCTCAAATGAGTTTGAAAACATCATGAATAGGTTGCATTTGTCATTTTGAGCAAAATGGTATATAACTTTTAATTTTCTAATTTTATTGAATAAAAACTTATTTTTCCATTTTTAAATGATTAAACAACATTAAATAAATACTCATTTTTGGACTTTGTCAAACATGTGTCAAAATTACATATTTGGGCTGGAATTAATTTTCTGAGCAAAACCATGTATTTTTCATATTTTTCTGAGTTACAGAAGTGGGAATATTAATTATTCCATTTTTAAAGCATTTCTCTAAATAGAAAAAGGGTGGGGCCACGTCAGCATTTCTTTTTAGAAAATTGTTTTAACATTTAACATGACAGCTGGGCCATGGCTGAGGTCACGCTGACGTCGGCATGATGTCAGCAGTGGCCGGCCGGAGGCAGATGTCGTCGCCGGCGACGAATCCGGCGACCAAATCGCGCGCGGTTGGGCTTGTTGGAAAGCCCTTGTAGTGCTCTACGACATGGTGGTGGCGCCACCTCCAATGGGCCACCGGCGGCGAGCCGCCATGCACAAGACGGCGACAGCGGCGTCGGGCTCCGGCGAATACGGCGGATACGGCCACGGGAGCAAGCTAGGAGGGGGCTGGGGAGAAGATGACCTCACCAGGAACCCGAGGAAGCGATCGGGAAGGTCGAAGGAGAAAGGACGGCGGCGAATAGGCTGCGGCGGCGCTCGGCCGGAGACGGGGAAGACCCGCTCGATTCGGTCGATGGAAGCGCTCCCGGCAAGCGTGGTTCCATGAGGATGTAGAGGACGGCCGTGCGGAGCTCGTGGGGCAAACGGTAGGCCACGGGGTAGCTCGATGCCACGATGCTCGCCGGCGGCCGCCCCGGCTAGGGTTCCGTTTCCAGAGAGAAAAATACACAGAGGGAGGGAGCTGCGAGGGAGAGTGGAGGGCTCGGGTGAGAGGAAGAGGGTCGAGGACGCCTCCTCACGCTCCTTATCCACGCGAAGAATCAGAAGGTGGCACACGGAGCCGTCGGCGAGCGGCTCTCCTTCTGGCGGGAGGAGGAAGACGATAAAACAGGGAATTTTTGCGAAAACCCCCTGGGACTTGGGAGAAACACCAAGAGGTCCTTCTCTCTTTTAAAGCAGAACATAAAACATCATTTTGAGGGCCTTTTTGCAAACAGAAAAAGTAGCAAAAATAATATTTGGAAAGCTTGTCAAAAATGCAAACTCACCATGTCTTTGCTTTCCAATTTTGAAATTATTTTAAAAACAAATTTTGGGTGACCACTTTAAGTGGTTTTTGGTCAAATCATTTTGTTATTCTAATGCAAAATTTTAACCCATGTTTTCATGCATGTATGAGATGCCAAAAACACACCAACACCCTAATGTAGCAAAACAGGGGTGTTACAAGGCGTGACTTGGGCTCAACTACGTTGTGTTTTAATTGTCTTCCGCTGTGTTTGTTAAGTTGCCTGCCCTTGTGGCAGTTGTGTTAGACTTGATCATGTGATCATTTTTGTAATACCTTTATGTATTCGTGTAATGGATGATGTATTTCTGTGTGCCAACTTTGTATGTTGTTCACGACTGATCTTTCTGGGATCGTGAATGTATGCATACGGAGGGTTTCAGACTGCCGGTCTGGGGTCCTTACAGAGTTGGTATCAGAGCCATCCTGACCTTAGGAGACCTTAGTTAGCATGGACGTCAGATAGGAAAGAAAAGTATTTTTGAGTAAAAACCTATTTACTATCTAAATTATTTATATCTAAGGGAATTTTAGTATATTTTCCCTCCTTCTGGTCTTTTCAAAAGATTCTAAATGCATATGAAGGGCGTCCTTGAACAGTGGTTCGAAGGGCGGGCCTTACAGAATTGGTATCTCTCTCGGTTAAGAGTTTATTTCTTACTTGTTTGCAACTGCTCCGCTCTGTTTTTGAAACATCTCTCGTCTTTGAAGTTTTCTGTCCAGAAAATAGTTGGAGTTTCAAAAACAAATTGTTGCATAAAGTTTTCTCGAAACTTTACTTCTATTATCTTGTTTCCATCCAAAAACTTTTATACTTGCCGATGTCCCGAGAAGACCAAAATATTTGCCTAGCTCTACAGTGATGATGGTCAGAAGTTGATATAGTTCTTCAGCCACTTCTAGGATTTTGGATCAGTCTAGTTTGGAGTAATTTAGCGATAACTCCATGAGTCGTCTCCCCTGACATAGCTCCAATGGAGCCTTGCTTGTGTGTTATGGCTTGCTTATGTGTGTCCGTAGGACTTTGTGCTATTGTGTGGTGTAGAATTTTGGTTCATCTAGGCTTCTATATGTTTGTGGGGTGCTCAAAATTTGCAGATTTGTGCTTGCCCCGCTCTTGTTTTTGAATCGCCTCCTGTTAAATTTTTGCAAGCAAAAATGTTTGTATAGCATTCAAAAACAAGAATTTGTTGCTTAGACTTATACTTGTTTTCGCTTCATAATGCGACCCGTCGTGAACCACCACCATCTCCCCCACAATTAATGAAAGCACCGTTGTGCCTAATAATAGAGGACCATCAAGCCAGACGAGCTGATAGCATTGCTACCAGTGATGCACTCCAATAGATAAAGCTCCAACAACGACAACCTTTAAAGAAGAAAAGGCGTGAATGCACCAACTACTACTAACCAAAACCTCTATGTTTGTCTGTTTGCAAAAGACTCTTTTTTACCCTGTTGGCTAAATGTCGCACTTTTTTATGTTCCCTTTTAAAAGACCAAACAAGAGAAATCCCCTTTTTAAAAAAATTATATACCTCCCTCCTCTAGAGAAAGGTGCAAAAGAAGTCTTCACATGCCATGATGCGCAACCCCCTAAAAAGCCAATCAAAAGAGCACAATTCAATATTCGACGTACGATGACGCTAGTCGTATCTTGTCGGACAAACATTATTTAATAGGAAGCTAATAAGACTAACATGTTTGGTCTAATCTTAGGTTGACACCTAACCAAATCATGCAAACTACTGACAACTCTTTCAAAACCAAGGAATTAAGTGACTTAAGACACCTTTTAATCTAGTTGATAAAAAGGAGAAGTCACGAGAAAATAAGATGATGACCTATTCGTTTACTAGTCAATAGGATATCGGGTGTATCCACTTTGGAAACCAAATCTTAGTAGACGTTGTAAGTGCTATGAGATTCGAGGTTTAGAAATTAAGTGAACGATGGAATGGTTATGATAGATCTAGGAAACAAAAGTTTTCCTCTTTTTGTTTCTTTGTGTGCTCTTGATTGAAATAAATTTGTGTTTTATTCAATCTTGCTTCCTAACTTATATGGAGTTGTTAGGACTTGTTATTATGTTGTTTTCTTACAATAAATCTACCCTAGAAAGTGTGTGCATGATTGGAAACTCGAATACAAATGAAATAGCATTTGTTACCTTCTAGTTTATTATTTGGAAGTATCGTGAGAGCTAGATCTGTGTATACTTTCTTAGTAGATTTTGTGCGATGTTTTCCTTGAGTCCAGTACCATTTAGGTACTGTTATTTTGATGCTTGTACCTATGATAGCTTGCATGTCTCTTAATAGTAAAGCATGTGTAAGCATTGCTATCAATATGCACTAGTATTGCTTCACTAGATTAAATAGCCTTATATTTTTATCTTGTATGCAAAGTTTTTCATGAGTAACCAGAGGCTTAGTACCTATTTTTACTTGGTATTAGTAGGCCATATCCCACTGGTCCCATTGCATTTTGGCTTAAGGATGAAAATCCCCAATCATACACATGTGTGAAAATAGCATGTTTCACTATGTGATTGATTTCTATTTTCCACCATGGAAAATATAATTGTTTCTTTTCACCTATGCAAGTGAGAAGTTTATTTCTTATTAGTAAATACTAATATGTTTAGGTGTGATCCTTTTGTTAGCATAATATTCCTTAGGGGTATCAAGTTAACAAATGTTTCACTATCGTGTGCTAAAATTTAATTGTTCGCAAATAAAATAAATTCCTCTTGATTGGTAGATTGTTTGTGAATAATTTTAAATTGAGTGTATGGATTTTTGAAAAGGTTTAGATAACTTTTCATTAATTGCATAGCTACTGGTTGTGTGAGTTATACCTTGCTTGTTTGCTAGTAATTGTTTAAGAAAAACATAAATTGCTAGAATTAATTTATGCATGTTTAATAGTTGTTTCATGGGATTGTTTTGATGTTTGTGCTTACTAGCATGAGTAAGTTTTGTGTACTGTTATTAGGTACATTTATATTCATGACTTGCTTGTTTAAGTTTAAACATCATGATAGCATTGTTTGCTTCTCTAGAGTGAAACTAGTCTCACCACTAGAAAATGGTGAGTTTTGCTCTAGTATTACCCTCTTTTTATTTTATGAGTATATGTGTTGATATAGCATGTTTAGGAAGTTATTATTTCTGTTATCATGCCATGAATTATTTAGTTTCATGTTCTATGGTTATAGGATATGATTATCTCTTATAGCATGCTGGTGTAGATTTTTCATAACTAGTGTGTTATTTGTGCAGTCCTTTTTTTTATGCATGTGTAATAGGAGTTTTATCTTGTGTGAAGATAGTGTTTTAGAGTATCTTTATGATTGGATTCATTGGTTTTTAGATACTGGTTGTTTGCTAATTGTTCATGATTCATGGATTCCAAAACCTCCAATAAACAATAACCTAGTGAATAAATAGTCTATTCATCTGCGGTGTTGTTTGCTTGCTTATTGGATTTTGTTTAAATGTTTTACCTTAGCATGAGTTTATACTGGTGTTATGATTGTGCTCAAGAGTATTTTATGAAACTAAAACATCCAACTAAAATCATGAACATATTAAGTGATAGTTGCTTGTGGGGAGTAACACCCACTGCCGTGGCTATTATTCTGTCTGTTTATTTTACCATAGCAACCTAACCTTTGCACCCACAAGCTATATTTTTAGCTTATTATATACCTTGTTATGAGAGTGGTACACCACTCCATATGTGGTATGTAATATGTGGGATATAGCTAGGAACTCATGTAATAATTGACGGTACGTTTCCAGGTAGTTCTGCACTAAACTTAATTTTGTAGTGACGTTATCAGAAATTTTAAAAATTGGCGGTTGAGTGAATTGATAATTAGAGATTTTCTGAAAGACGGGTGTTTGGATCTAAGGTTTTTAGTATGACACCCAACTCCCGTGAAAAGAATTTGCTAATTTAGGGGAGTACCCCGTCTCCCAAGAAAAGTCAAAGGGGGGAAGCACCGGCACTCCAACATTAACATTGTGTTTGTTGGCCCTCCCTTAGTCCTCGCTTGCGAATCTCGGGGACGAGATTCTTTTTAAGGGGGGAAGACCTGTCACATCCCAATTTTGGAATACCTGATAACACAGTTGTTTTGCTAATTGCTTCACAAATAAACTTTGGTTGTGTTTGTTTGATTGCAACTAAACAAACTATTTATAGAAACTTGCTGAGGATAAATTCCTTCTAAGCTCAACCCACTCAAACCTTGGAAGCATATTATCATTTTTCCAAAAACCTCAAGTTATTAATACATGGCTCAGAAATTGAAAACAAAATATTCAACATATTGTTCCAATGACCTTGGAAATATTTCCTAAAGTAAAGTTTGATCATCCCATACTTGTTGAATATTATTCCAAGACCTAAATTAAGAAAGAGGAAACACTAAATAAATTTCCCTGAAAGATTATCAGGAAAAAGAGGCATTCTTAGATGCTTCACCAAAATATTATCAAATGTTTTTCCAACCTTGCAAGCTTAAAAACAAAGGTAGTGGAGAGCATTGACTTGCTATCCCTAGTCACATAATTATTTTGGCAAAGCATTGTTAAGGAAAAGCCAAGTGCCTTATTAAATTGATTTTCCAATATTTCCAGAAACAGAAAACTCAAACAAGTTACTATTGGAAACTTTCTTAAAATGATCTGAAATTGATACCATTGCCTCCTTATATCAACTAAGGAACACACACAAGAGGAGACCAAAAATTGAATCCATTAAAGTCCTGAAAACATGATTTTTTCTCCACAGCAACAATTGGAATTTTGAACAAGTTTGTTCTACAAACTTTTTCAAAATGCTATGAAATAAATACCACATGCTCTATATCATAAATAAGCATGAAAACCAAAAGGGCACAAGTTTTTGAATAATTTAAGTTGCCAAAAACCCCTGTTTTCTAGACAGCACCTTTTAGAAATTTGAACAAGTTTGTTCTATGAAGTAACTCAAAATGACTTGAATTTTCTACCACATAAGGAACACATCAAATAAGGAATGTGTGCCAAAAATTATCATTTTTGGAAGCTCCTAAGTAGGTTAATAAATTCAATGTCCATTTATGTAAGAATTCAAATTTGAACAACTTTGAATTATCAAGTTTATCCAATTGAGCCATTTTTCACATATGTTGTGCATCTATACTGATAAGAATTTTGGGCAAAAGGAATTTAAATTTTGACTTTGTTTGCTTGGTTAAAATCACATTTTTCAAAGAGGACAGGGACCTATTTGTAAAATGCCAAGGACCTAGTTGAAAGCTGAGTCACACCTTCTTCTTCCTCTAGCTCTCTGTAGATACAGAGCACCTATGCCATTGCTTCGATTAGAAGGAAACGAGGAGGAATAAGAGGCCCCCCCATGTGCTAGTGTCCCCCTCAACCTCCCTATCTCTCCCCTTGAGCTCTCTCTCACTCTCTGCTCAAAATTCCTCAAGCAAACGAAACCCTAGCTAGTGGCCACCGTCGGATTGGCCGTGGATGAGCTCGCCGCCGGTCGCCAATGAGCCCATCGTCTCCGCCTAGTCGTGCTGGCCCTCGGTGCCGAAGGGATCGTGCCGGAATGCCCCGTGGTTCCCGCGCCGTCCGATTCTTTCTTCGGGCTCGGCGAACTCTGGTGAGGGATTCCCGCCGCCAAGAGCCTCCTCCGCCCTCACCGAGCCTTCCATCACGTTCAGGGTGAGCACGCCACCGTTCCCGTCCACTTTTCCCCCTCCCTCGCCTTCTGAATCGCCGCCGTGCCGTCCTCCCTCTCGGGCCACCCCGCGCGCGCCGTCGCCGGCCACTTTCCGGCCGCTCCCGGGAAGCGAGGTTGCGCCCACTTGGAAGCCCACGTCGAGAGGAACTCGTAGATGTCTTTGTTTCGCAAAATGGTGCACGGTAGCGACGGATTCGAGCTCGCCGGAGACGTTTCCCGCCGGCGGTGGCGTCACGCCGACGTCAGCGAGCCATTGACCCCGCGCAGGGAGTCAAACCTGCAGGTGGGGCCGCGCATCTGTCTGCGTGGCAGCCCCGTGGCGCCTGGCCCGCGGGTCAGCGACTTTTGGCTAGATCCCGCCGCGGTGGAAGTAGATCCTGGCCGGCCCAGCAACTGGATCTGGCCCATCTGTGCATCTTTTTCCTTTTAAATTTTTACAGAATGTAGCATGGTTGCTTTTGGCTCTAAAAACCTACCTAAAAGATGAATTTGACCAAACCAAAATTCACAGTGGTACATAAACAAAATCTAAACCACCTCCAAGTTGTAGATCTACATTTGGATGGATATTTTTGAAATAAAAAATGTTTTGGCAACAGGTACCAGAAACACAAACATGAGCACCATTTTAATTTCACAACTCAGAATGAGGTCTATCAAATTGCATTAGAAATCCCTTGAAATTTCCTAACAGGAGCAATTAACCTTGCTTCCAAATTCCTTGTATTTTTGAAATGGCATGCAATTTGGTAAAACACCAGAGAGCACTTTGGTGATTTTTATAAAATTATTAAAAAGTATTTTTGATGCAAACTCAATTGGATGGTCTTGTATATGTTTAGGGATATCCAAACCTCGTGGGTTGTAATTTTTAGAGCCTCATATAAAATTTGGTGGACAGATCTTTAAATTGCTTGTTTCTGCCATTTTGGCATTTTTAGTAATTAAATTGTGTGATTATATTTTTGTGTTGCAATGATGTTTTCTAGCATGTAAAAGTTCTGTGAACTTGTTTTCTAAGTGTTACTTAACTATTTTAGCATGTTAGATTGTGTGGACTTGAGTTGAGAAGAAATAGGATTTTTGTTAATAGCATATTACTTATCTCTAGTTTATACTTGCATAGGATTTTTGAGTGATGAATTTATGTGCAAGCACTTGGATTTTTGATTGGATCCAGTACCATTTTGGTACTTATATTGTGTTGTTATCACCTCTGCTAGCTTGCATTTGAGTTTGTATAGAAGCATGAGTAGCTTTGTCATGACTATGAGGATGTTATGGAAAAATTCCCTCATGTGTGGAATTTTTGACATAAGCATTTGTGGTTGTGTAGCCACATATTTTTGGGTTGTGTTCATAGGACCAGTAGAATTTTGATGATGTTCTTATGAGTACTTGACCCCTAGATTTTTCACTTGTGTGAAAACAATAGCATGAGTAGCATTACCTTGCTTATTTTTGCACCCTATTATTTTCTACTAGTATGGTTATTGCACTAGATGCTAGTTTAGGCTTTTGTTAATTTTTAGCAAGAATGACCAGAGGCTTTGTGACCTCTTAATTCTTTGATATGCTAGTGGAACACCCACTGGTTTCATTGCATTTTTGGTGGAAACATTATTTCCCCCACACTAGATGTGTTTCTTTTCTATAGTTCTATAATTAATGAGTGTCTTGTATTTTTGCTTTGGATTTTTAGTGCTAAATGAAAAGGTGTATGCTTCTGTTTGTAAGTGGTTATAATCATGTGTGGCTTGCTAGGAAAAACCCATCTTTTGAGTGTTGTTTGATTCCTCTAGTAATGCCCTTTTTATTACCACTAGTATGTAGGAGTTGCCCTGCAAATTAATGCATTGTTTTGCTAAATGGGATATTTTTGTTATAGAAAGTATAGATATTTTTCACTCCTGTTTTTATGACATGGACCCTCTGGTTGTATTTAAATTACTTGATTGAAATGCATCCATTGATTCTTCATGTTTGAGTAGTACTAGTTTCCCAAGCATTTTTGTATTGAATTATTTTTCCTGCCAACTTGTGTTTGGTAGAAATTTGTGTATCCTTGCATGAGGACATGTTTTCATTCCCATTACGATAACATGGTTCCTTGTTTGCATTTTAGTACTTTACTTATTATGCTTGCTTGCATAGCAAACTTTTAGTAGAAACATGTCTATAGGAATTCCTCCTTGTTAGTCATTGTTTCTATTGTTCTCACTATGAGAAATTGTGTGTTTTGTGATGAGTCTATTACCTTGTTACACTTGTGTAGGCTCACCGATTTGTAAAAGTAACTTTTGCAAATAATGTGTCTTATTTATTCTTGAGGTGAATTTAGGCTCAGTAGCATAGCTACCTTTTTCTTGTTGTGGTTTGGTTGATAGAACCATTGTCATGTTTAATATTGTGCATGTTTTGTATACTTTTAGTCGTCTCACCCTTGTGAAACTAAGTGTATTTTGGGTTTATTAATATCTTGGTATGAGAGTGGCACACCCACTGAATCCATGATATTAAGGTTGTGAGATATGTTCCTCCAACCTTAAGTTGTCTTATTAAATGGCATTTCTGCCAAGTAGGTTTGTTTGATAGTTTGTCTCCATTAATAATTGTGTGATTGGTTATTATTACATTTCCTTGCTGTATGTATGGTTGTGCATTGTTGCTTGCCTTGATTGGTTCTGAATGTGTGTCCTTTATTCTCTTTACGATGTTAGAAAACGAAGGGGAAGGAAGTGTCGTGAAGCTCTGTTTCAAGTTCCAGTCACTCCAAAACCAGGGACACAAGGAGATACCAGGCAAGCCATCCTGATGCTTGCTGATACAATACTTATCATTATCTATCATGCATGTTTTACCTATGAAGTTTTACAAAAACTTGATTATCAAAACTATTTTTGATGTGGCTATTACTACTATATTAGTATATAGGTTACTGTTATGCCAGTAGTTAAACTTGGTAATACCAAGCCCATAAGCCACCATATGGTACTTATTACCATAAAAATATACTAGTCCCTAAGTGGACACCCTAAAATTATGATTCTACAAAACAAAGGCTTTACGGAAAAACCCGGAAAAAAGGCAGATCCTTGTTCTCCGGAGGAATGTGGAAGTGGTCATTTTTGAGAAAGTGGTGTTTTCAAAAATGACACATAACCTAGTCTTCGCTGGACAACCTTTACCGTACTGCCACTTTACCCCAATATGGGTAGGGGCTTGATTAAAAACTTGTTATGGTTAGTATGTGTGCTATCTCAAGTGCTATAGGGGATTGGATCCTCCGAACCGAAATGTCGCTAGGAGTGGAGAATACGGGACATCTAAAGTGTGGGATTAATTTTCCCTCCGGATGCAGCAGTTGGGTCTCCTGTTTGGGCGGTGTGGGACACGGCTTGCCAGGGAGGGCAACCCCAATTGAAGAGATAGTCATGTACTAGCTTGCACATAGTGGATAGTCAAGATCAGTTATCTGATGTTCTCATATGTTGTGAACAGTCCATGGTTGTTTCATGGCGGATTCTGGATCTGGTGGAAATGTGTACGCCTCTGCAGAGTAAAACTATTTCGAGATAGTCGCGTCCTCGGATATGGACGGTTGAATGGCCATGTTGCTAGCATTGTGTCAATGTTTTCAAAAAGGAAGTTTTTGAAAGGGAATTTTTGAAAGGAAGTGTTGAACTTGTGAAGTTCTGAAAGGAAGGAAAACTTATACCGTGGAGGTATCGCCGATGATGAAAAGCTAGATGTTGTTATACAAAACAAAATGTTTTGCAAAGAAAACCTTTTCTACTCTAAGCAAGAATTCTGGAAACTGATTCCAAGAAGTTTTGCAAAGAGAAAATATTCTTTAACAAAGCTTTACAAAACCTCTTGTACATGTGATATCTACAAGAGAAATAAAACTATATTATTTTATTTTCTTCTGAAGTATCTTCTTCAACGAAGATACAGATTGACCTGACTGCAACTGTGGTGTCATCATATATGAACACCATTGGTAGTGAACCCTATTTATAGCCTACCTATTCCACCATATAAGCATATTTGCATGTTTGGTAAGTGACATGATGGATGTCTTGCTGAGTACATTCAAATGTACTCATTATGGTTTCGCCCCTGGTATCTACTTGCCAGACTTTGAGAAGGAGCCTCCGAAGGAGATCTATGAAGAGAAGTACGGAGTTGACGGCTTTGCGAACTAGGATCGTCTCCGGGTCAGCAGCCTGTGATCATTTTTGTAATACCTTTATGTATTCGTGTAATGGATGATGTATTTCTGTGTGCCAACTTTGTATGTTGTTCACGACTGATCTTTCTGGGATCGTGAATGTATGCATACGGAGGGTTTCAGACTGCCGGTCTGGGGTCCTTACACCTTCCTCGAACTCGGCCAAGTCTTCGCTAGCAATGTCATCATCCTCATCACCATCCTCGTCATCATCTTCTTCTCCGACATCCGTGTCAGGCTCGGTGGGGCCATCGATGAAGACGCTAGTGTCGGCGTAGGAGGCGAGCTCATAGGACACCTCTTTTCGACGAGCGACGCAATCAGAATCATCGGTCCACTTGGAGTCCTGGCGGTGAGTACTAATCCTGTTGAGATCCAAGTTCTCGTGCCAGGACAAGATGAAGTGCACCAGCTCGTCAGCTCCTGCCCGAGCTGCACCTTTCTTGCCTTGTCCAAAGCGGGCACTTCTTGAGCTCCACCTTACACTAGTAGGAAAACGCTTACCAGTGACGAACAAAAACAAGCTACCGCTGGCGAACAAGTGTTCGCTAGCAGTACACCGCCAGTGGTAAGGGGTTACCGCTGGCGAACAAGTCCTGTTCGCCAGCGCTATCTAGTTACCGCTGGCGAACACCAGTCTTGTTCGCCAGCGGTAAGTCTGAAATTTTGAAATTTCGTAAATAAAAATTTTCGCATTATTTTTTTTTCAAATTTTCAAAACATTTGAATTTGGGGAACCTCTAACCATGCTGTAGAATTTTTTCCTTTTTTTCTTTTCTTTTCATCTTTGAATGCCCACTTCCCGCTCGGTCACCCATCCTCCCACTACTCTAGCCCGAGCACGTTTAACTTCTTAGTTCCATCTCACTACTCTACCTATGACTCCCTCATTCTTTCTTGTTAGTATAGTACTATCAAACCTCTTAACTATTGCACCATATCTACAAATCCGTAATTTCAAATTCGACAAACGATATGTCTAAATTGATCAAAAGAATATGAGGAATCCAAATATGACATTCTTATTATCTTTTCTCGAAAAAAATACATTTTTTTTTATGTTTTGAATTTTGAATTTATTTATTTAAATTGATTATGTAGGAAAATTTAGTCTGTCCCAAATAACTTTTTTTCCTTTTGGAATTTGACGATTCTGAAAAAACCTCACAGGCCGAATATTGAACGCGTTTCTTTTGATATATTGAACGTGTTTTTTCGACGTCGTATGCAAAAGTTATGGCCGTTTTACATTTTATTTTTGAATTTTGCATAAAAGGTCAAATGGAGTATTTCAAATTTTCTATATCAACTAGACAGTGCACTCTACCCACATATCCAAGGAATTTATTTTTTGAACGTTTTATCATTTTTGTTTCTGCTTTAGAAAAGTAAAAAAGGCGGTCCACGGGGGGGGGGGGGGTGTGGAGGGAAATTTTTCAAAACTTACCGCTGGCGAACCAAAATAGTGGTTGGCCAGCGGTATAGTTAGCGCTGGCGAACCAAAATGTTGCCCAACAGTAACCATACCGCTGGCGAACCAGCTCGCTGTTCGCCAGCGCTAAGTTACGTTACCGCTGGCGAACGAAGTGCAATGTTCGCCAGCGGTATTTGCTGCCGCGCGCAGCCCCCACGCCCACTGTTACCGCTGGCGAACGAAGTGCCATGTTCGCCAGCGGTACCTAACTTAGCGCTGGCCAACAAGGGCGGCGCGTTCGCCAGCGGTAGAACTGGCGCACAGGTATTCTTGTTGGCCAGCGGTAACCTGGTGGCTATAGCCTGTTTCATACTAGTGTTAACCTCATCCAGGTAATCAGAAATTTCGCGGAAGGTTTCCGGGACGTCCTTCTCGGGCCAGAAGAGCTTGTGCAACTTGATACCAGTAGACACCATGGAGGTGCCCAGGCCCTCGAGGGATCGGATTTGTGTCTTGATTTTGAGGAGATGGTCGTTGATGCTGGATGTGTTGTCAATATTCAGACCAGATGCGGCTCTGGCCTGTCTTGCCTTGTCCAAAGCGGGCACACCAGCGAAACGGAGTTCCGGGAAGATATCTTCATAAGGAACTAAGTTGAGTCAGAAACAGTGACCGAGAAGAAGTAAAACCGGGTAGAAGAAGGCAGAGAAGAAGGAAGCAAGAGAAGAAAGGGGTAGCGGCAACTCACATTCCATGTCTACCAACAGGGCTCCCAACTTGACCTTCCAGTCCTCTGGTTCTTGGAGATACTTGTCATGGACGTGGCACGAGTCATTGATTTGAACCTCGAGGGCTCGGTTCCTTTCCTTGAGCATGGTGATTTCCAGCTCGAGTGCTCGCTTCTCAGCATTGGCAGTCGTCTCGAATTCCTGCTTCTCGCGGACGGAGTTGATTGCGGTTTGGAGCGCGTCTGTAAGATCGACCTGGAGTTTCTCAAACTCTGTCTTCTCGGTCGCGCGCTCCTTCTCAATTTGGGCCTCCCGGGTCTGCACTTGATGTTGTACTTCAGCGGGTGTGAGGCAATCCAGATGCTGCTCCCGGAACTTCATGTATTCTTTTGCGGGTAGAACAGCGTTATCAGCAAAGTAGTCAAGTGAGAGAAAGCAAGTACAGAGAAGAGATATGATTGTTCACCTTCCAGAGAAGTGATCTTGCTTTGTGCAGAGGCAGCGAAGACCTCGTAGTCCTGGTGCCTTTCCACCAGAGCCTTGAGCTCGCCTGTAGAGAAGACAACAATTGAGCAAAAAGCAAAAAACGGGCGTAAGTACAAAACGCATAAACCGAGATGCTAAAAGCTTACTCTCTATTTCAGAAAGCTTGAGGGTGCGCTCCAGGGCCTGCTGCTCTATAGCATCCTTGTCTTTCTTCTCGGCCTCCAGGGCTTGGTTCCGCTCCCTGGCTTGGCGGTGGTTCCAGAGAAGCTGACGGAAAATCTGTGTCCTTTTCTGGACGCTATCCTGCAGGGTAGAAAGGAAAATATGAGTACTGGAAGATTTGGCCCTAGTAAATGTCAACTCGGTTGAGTCTTCACCTACTCGGCCCGAATCTCGAGGACTGGGGGAATGGCTAAGAGAAGAAGAGAAGATAAAGAAGAAATCAGCAACTCGGAAAATGCAAAGAAGAGAGAGACACTTACCACATAGCTTTCCTCGATGTCCTCGATGTTCTTGCGCAGGACAAACAGCTTTCCGGCCAGGGTGCTACAAGGGCTGGCAACTGTCATGCCAACAGGGCCAATGTCGGCCTTGTTCCAGTCTGTTCGGTAATGTTCGAGTTTCCCCAACTCGGTACCGTCCCAGACATTGTTGCCGAGCACTTTGCTGTCCCAGGCCTTCTCGATGTGGCCTACTCGATCCAAGATGGCTGCAAGGCCTTCTTCGGGAAGCACCTCCTCGTCTTCGCCGCGGGAAGAAAGTTCCTTGATGACCAAGGAGTCCTTCTTTCCCTTGGACTTGGAGACTCCCACGGCTTTGCGCTCTTTGAGAGCGGCTAGCCGTTTATCCTCCTTGGACAGCTGGATTTGGTGGCGTTGTGACATGTCTGTCCAGTACTCGGGATATTTGCGCTGCATGCTGGCGCCAGCACCAGCACTCAGCTTCTCGACGGGGCCAAAGGTGACCCCGGAGGAAACCGGGTTGGCGCTTGGAGTGGGCGGAGTCCTATTTTGAGTGAGTGTCAGCTGGGTGCTCTTGACCAGCTTCCCGAACTTCTCACCTTGCGGCTTGGAGGGCTGCGGTTCCTGCCCAGCCTGTGAGGCAGCGCGCCTTGGCTGGTGCCGGGTTGCCTCAGCTCCCGCCTTGGTGGTCTTTTTGGTGATTGGCGTGGGGGTTGGCCGAGAAGGCGGAGGCACTTGAAGAGTTGGCTGAGGAGGTGGTGGCACTTGATAAACTGGCGGAGATACTTGATGAGTTGGTGGAGGAACTGGTGCGCGGGGTGGAGTCGCCTACTGAGTTGGGGGCACAGGTGGCAGACTACTCGGTGCAGCGTCCGGCTGCACTTGGTCTTGGCGGGCTGGCTCCACCACATCGTGTTCTACCTGCTGCTCCGCGGAGGGATCAGGCCTTTCGGCGACATTGTCTTCTACCCGCGGCTCGGCCGCGGGGTCATGCTGCTCTGCGGTGTTGTCTTCAGGCTGCTGGCCCGCAGCAGGCTCTGGACGCGCCAGGGCGGCGTCTTCTTGCTGATGCTCGGCAGCGTGTTCAGTGTCTTCCCCAGCTGATGCAGCTGGGGGAGTTGGCGGCTTCTCGGTGTTGGCAGCGTCCTGGGCAGCTGTCTATGCTTCAGTTTGCTGCTGCTCGGAGATGGGATCGGTATCATCCCCGACGCCATCGTTCTAGGCGCCGAGATATTGCTCTTCGTCAACAGGGGAGGACGCACGCGTCCTACCCTGTGGTTCCTGGTTTTCATCTTCATCAGAGAGATCTACAAGCTGCTCTCGGGGCACGGTTGTCTTCTTCTTGGGACGAGGTGCAGCAGTAGCATCAGGGTCGAGAGGCGCGCTGGAAGAAGAAATAGGGTCAGAAAGAAAGCAGAAAAGGGGAGAAGGGAAAAGCACAACAGAAAACGGCAATAAGTCAAGGTTTACTCGGAGAACACTTACCCCTTGCTGGTGGGGACCTTCCTCTTACGGGAAGCGACGTCTTTGTTGGCTGGCTTCTTCTTGGTTCTCTTGCCAGGAGGTGCCTGTGCATTGCTGCCAACCCTCTTCCGGGTAGTGGGAGCAGCCATGGACACAGGAACCGCGTCCACGGGCTCCTCCAGCTCTTCCATCTCAGGCTCCTCTGCAGAGAAGAAGGGAGAATTCAGAATAAGCAAAAAAGAAGGGAAGCAAAGCAAACTGCGAGTAAGCGGAAAGGTGAACCAAGTCACCTTCTTCATCTTCGGACCAATCCTGAATAGAGGCATCAGCTCGGGACTTACCGGCCTGAATGGCGTGAGGGATACACAAGGTATCTTTGGTGTAATATGCCTTGGCATCATCCTCAGTTCTATCATCGTGCCAGTTGGCCTCGAAGATCTCACTGTCCTCTTCTCTCTGGCGATTGATGTGATGTTGGTACAAGAAAGCACTGTGAGTTAAGTCTCGGATAAGTGGTTCTACTCGAGATAGCGTGCAAACACAAAGCATATTAAGCTAAGTGTTTCTACTCGGGATAGCGTGCAAACACAAAGCATATTAATCTAAGTGAGTTTACTCGGAACAGCATGCAAACATAAAGCATACAAAGCTAAAGGTTCCTACTCGGCACAGCATGCAAATACAAAGCATATGAAGCTAAGAGGAATTCTACTCGACGTCAATTACAAATAATAACGGTGCAGAGAAGAGCACTAACCTGGGGGATCTTCTTGGTGCGGCTATACGGCATGAAGCCGTATGCCCAGTTATCGGTGAGCGTGGTCTGCATAATAGACCTGGCCCAGATGGCCACCTCAGCCTTGCTGAGCTCAAAGGTTGTCGTCCTGGTACAATCCCGAGGACCTCCCATGTAGCACATCTTGTGCACTCGCTCCTGGAGCGGGAGTACTCGGCGGGAGATCCAACAGGCGATTGGGTCGTCCTGAAGGAGCCCTTCCGCCACCAACTCGGTCATGCACTTATCGACCTGAAGGACGTCTGGCACGGTCTTCTTTGGATCATATCCCCAGTTCTGCCCGGTGGGCAGCGTGTTCACAAACTTGGGGAGCCCTATGCGGTCTTCGATGGGCTTTCCCTTCTCGGCGGCAACGTTCTTCACATAGAGGAAACCGCTGCCACTTGCGCACGGTTTCAAATCCGAGCACTCGCGGATGGTCCCGGTCTTGCGCTGCAGCATCATCGCGCTACCCGTCTGGGTCATGACGTGAGGGGCTTCAGTGTTGCCAGGATCGGGAACACTCTGCTTGCGGAGGAAGAAATACTTTGCCCATGTATGGACCGTCGGTTAGACACCCAGGAAGGCTTCACACACGGTGGCATGCGTGGAGAGCATAACAATGGCATTTGGTGGAAGATGGTGCGGCTGGAGGCCGAAGTGGCGGAGGAAATCGGAAAGGAACTTAGAGATGGGAAGGCCGAAGCCGCATTTGAAGTGGGAGAGGAATACCACACACTCGTCCTTTTCGGGTGCCGGGACGAGCTCGGTGCCAGGATGCCGGCAGACAACGCCGGGAGGGACTCGGCGGGTATTCACCAGCCATTGAAAATCTTCGGTGGTGACGTCCGAGCCCTCCTAGCCGGCTCAGGCGGGAACCACCTCGTCTCCGTGCGGAGCCATGGAAGCGAGGTTGCCTTTGGGGAGAAGTAGCTCGTCGGAGTTGAGGGCGAGGATGGCGGCGATGGCGCGCCGAGATTCTTGCTCTCAGATCTCACGGTGGGGGTGCGGTGCTCGACGGCGGCGACTGAGGAGTTGGGAGTGCGAGATTGGAAAAGGAGGAAGAGAGAGAACAGGCAGGCGGCGCGGGGGTATTTATCTCCTCCCGCGAGCTGCAGTTACTACTGGATCAATCGTGGTCATTGATCGTGCGGCGTGGGTTAACTGCCTGTTAGAAACGCACACAGCACGAAACGCGCGTGTAACGGGCGCAGTTAATCCCACGTCCCAAATCGTGGGCTCTCGAGTACCCGTTCGACGTGACCTAACAGGCTGTGGGCCCTAGGCGCAGAAACTGGCACGTGGCCTGCGGCAGCACCAAGGCGTCGCGGTCACTGGGGCATGGCACGTGCCCCGCAGCGACACGAGAAGATGGATTTGGTCTGATCCAGCGGGATCGTGTTCAAAATTTCACTAAGTCAAGTTACTCGGCAGCACAGTAGAGAAAGTGCTCTACTCGGCTACAAGGAAGTTTCTCTCGTAACCACAGTTGGAGAGATTTGAGGAGGAGTCCTTGGTCCAAGTTGAGGTGCAACTTGGCATTACTCCTTCGAGAAGACAATTTGGTTTAAGCTGGCAGAGCCCTACGAACAAGTTCGCTGGATTCTATCAGCTTCGGGGACTAATGTCGGGGGGCTACCCCCGAGTAGGGGTAAGGCAGGTGGTAAAATGAAGACTAGGGTGCAATCTACCGAGTTGACGGCTACCCGGGTACCCTCTACCAGGTAGTCTCTATCCGGTCATAAGTATTGAAGGCCCAAAGAAGATAAGGAGAAAGATTGTGAACGTCCGGGTAGCGGTCAGGTGGTCCGAGTAGATGGGCTGCGATCCTACCCGGGCAAGAAGTCAATGGAGCCGTTCTGACAAGATCACGGAGATCTCGCAGCCGTACAGGCGTGCGGTTCAACTTACGGAGCACATGATGATCCACGCAACGGTGTGGCTACAGTGAGGTAGGCGCCTGTCATGTCCTGTCACTGACAGAGGGGACAGGACAGGTCGAGGGGCCTACTCTGAATGACTGACAGGGGGGACAAGTCCCATCTGCCGAACGGCGCGGTGACTTCCCGCACCCGGGTCGGGGAGAAGCCGGAGGCGTGCTCTGCTTCACAGAGGGCATGTCCCATCAGTTGTACCTTTTAGTCTTTGTTTATTCGGCTGGGCACCAGTATATAAGGTGCCCTGCCCCCTCCTGCGCGAGGGACGTTGCCCCAGTTCGCATTTATTATGAGAGCTAGCACTAGAGCAAGAGAGAGCAGCAGAGTGGCTACTCGGCTGAGAGGCAAAGTTGTACTGTGGCTACTCGGAAATTATACATACAAAGAGATAGGCAGGAGTAGGGGTGTTACCTCCACACGAGGGTCCCGAACCTGGGTAGTTCTTGTTGTTTGCAGTGATACCTGAGCGCGACTACTCGACGTGCGATCCCTCCCCGGATACCTACAGCGTCCATCGGCACCAAACTCAAGCCATCCCATGGCATCTATCTTCTCCACACCACGACAAAAAGTTTTAATCGCCTATTCCCCCTCCCCTGCCTCTAGGAGATATCGTTGTCCGTACAGGTACCAACATATTTAGTATAAACATGACCATCTCTAGATTTCATAAGAACATAAGATGAGTTATATTTTCTGGTAAATTCATTATGAGTGGCATTGCTACTGGAATCCTCACCACCCACAATGGTGTTGGTATCCTTTTCCTATGTCATACCCCCCCTCCTTCATGAAGACAATATTTTTTGGAAGGAGGAGTGGACTTCTTCTTGTTTGACTTGGTAATAAATCCAAGTCCTTGTTTCTCATTATTAACCTTTCGAGAGTTCACAAGGTCATTGAGAACTTTCTCACTTCCTACAATATTAGTTGGAGCACAAGGGTCGTTCGAAGAAGCAACAACAATAGTATAGGAAGTAGAGACAACTTGCTTATTAGATTGTTGAGCTAGAAGTTGATCACGAGACTTCTTGAGTTTTCTATGAATATCCTCAAGATACATGAACTCCTTTTATAGTTTCTCATGATCTTCAACAATTCTACCATGAGAAATTCCCATCTCAACTTTATCATGTTCATAGGTCTTAGCATGATCAGGATATGACTCATTTTCTCTCATAATCTTAGAAAGACAAAGAGCATACGTTTCTTCCAAACTAAAAAGCTTCTTCTCAATGGAAACTCTACGAGATCTCTCCTCCTCAAATGCCTTAGGAAGATCCTTATTTTCATTTGGAAAAGCATGACCATGGCTTTTGAAAGTCATAATGATCTCTTCCTTTTCATCAACAAGAGCATTGGCCGCATCAAGTTGCTCTAGAAGTGCATCTACGTTGATTTTACTCTCGCCTTCAAGGCTAGACAACAATAAGTCTAAGTTTTTATAGTCATCCACATAATTAACATTTTCTACACAATACAACAAAGATGGAGGAGTAGATATGATGGGTTTTGAGGAAGGAGTTACCGATGTGGCTTTTTCCATGAGACATGTAGGTCAGGTAGGTGCATTTTCATTGGGATATTCGGATAGTGAGGACGGTGAAGAGTATGAGGTAGCTATGGAGATGTGTGCCACACCTACAACTTCACCTTCATCTCCGGAAATGTATGTCTCCATGATGGGACCTTCTTGGCCCTTGGAGCTCTTCTTGCAAAGTTCTTGATAGGAGAGCTTTCCTTCATTTTTCTTCTCTTGGCTCAAAAGGCACTCCTTGACAAAGTGATTAGCACTTCCACAATTATAGCATGTCCTTGGACGCTTACCCTTAGGCCTAAAGTTATTATTTCTTAGAGGCCTAGAAGCACCCGCCTTCCTTGCTTCTCTTCTCTTCCAATAGCCATGAGCGGCAAGAGAAATGACCTTGTGAAGTCCTTTTTATACGTCATCTTCATCACTACAATCATCATACTCTTCAACTTCCTCAAGTCAAGATACCTCTTTGGACTTTAGAACTTACTAGAGAGAGCGAGGGAATCATCGACACTCTTGTGAGCCAAGGAGATGGCGATAAACTCACTAAGCACACCAATAGAGATTACAGAGGTGAAGTCCAATATTGTGCGAATGTTGGTTGCAAGATTCTTCTCAAATGGAGTGATGGCCTTGATGAAATTTCTCTTGATCCACTCATCACTAATCTCATCTTTTACAAAGTCTCTCAACTGTGTGGCAATAGTCACGATTCTTCTATAAAGCTCTTCAGGTGACTCATCTTCATGCATCACGGATGTCTCGGCTTGATCAAGATAAGTATCATATTTTGAGGATTGGATGATCTCATTGCCTTGAAACAAAGTGTTGAGACTATCCCAAGCCTCCTTTGCCGTCATGCATAAAAGAATGTGAGCAAGGTGCTCTCTAGGGAGAGACTTTTGAATGATGTCCATGATGGTGCAGGTCTTGCACTCGTTGGGAGACCCCAAGAGGAAGGTATGATGAGCACAGTAGCAGTTTTCCCTCAGGAAGAAACCAAAGTTTAATCGACCAGTGGGAGGAAAAAGTAACTTCAGAAGGTTGAAGCAACTGAGATGGCAGGGCGCACTACCGGTTCAGAAGCAACGTGGAACCTACACAACACAATCAAATCACTTTGCCCCAACGAAGCAGTGAGGTTCTCAATCTCACCATTTTTGCTGAGCACAAAGAGGTTACACGTATGGTGTGAAAAACAGTAGGAAAATAGTATGAAAGTAGTAGCAACAGTATGAAAGCAGTAGATGTTTTATCAGTATGAGGAAAAATGACCGGGGTCCACATTTCACTAGTGGTGTCTCTCCGTGAAAGATAAATAACATGTGTGGTGAACAAATTACAGCTGGGCAATTGACAGAAATACAGGCTGCACCGTAGTGCATATTCAAGACATAAAGATTACTATGTGATTCATGCGGGCATTACAACAAAATACATAGACCGTCATCCAACTGCATCTATGTCCCACCCTCCGAATATCATCGGAACAAACTGAAAGCTCATGATCCCTCTAATGATTTTGGTGATGATAACAACGCGGGTATCAACTATCTAACAATGTTGTTTTAGACTGTGTAGCTGATCTTTCAGGTGATTATTGATATACTCCTATTAAAAAGATCAAAGAGGAGTTCTACATTCTTGAAATATTGCCACCGGATTTGTCAGTGATCACACCGGAAATTCCGGTGCTTATGGGGCGGAATATCCGGCCCTGGCACCGGAATATTCCGGCCTTTCTGGCATCTTCAAAACGATCAAGTTTTTCTCCCACTGCCCGCGCACAGAAGCTGGGGCGGAAATTTGCCCCGGAAATTTCCGGTGCAAATATCCGGCCCTCTGGTACTTAGCAGAAAATGGAGTCTCCTCAGATGCCCGCGCACAGAGATGGGGGCGTAAATATTGTCCGGAAAATTCCGGGCCCGGATATTTCAATTATCCGCCCCCCGGATTATTCAAAAATCTGGCCCCTTGTCCTTAGCAGTTTTTCATCTTGGGCTGGTGCCCGCGCGTAGAGATGGGGGCGGAATGTTGGGGCGGAAATTTCCGCCCCCGGATATTTCAATTATCCGCCCCCCGTACTATTCAAATTTCCGGCCGGGCAGACCGGAAATTTCCGGTGCTAACACCGGAATATTCCAGCCCTGACAGACTGCAACGGACAGAAATTGGAGGAGCCTATAAATAGCTGTCTTCTTCCTCTAGATAGGTAGCTCGTCCATTCCTCTCTCTCCTCCATTGTTGTAGATCTCAAAACGCCCCGATCTCCCTCCTCCTCCAACCAAACTCGATGGCCTTCAAGGATCTCATGGAGGAGGACTAGATCTACCTTTCCACCAAGCCAAAACGTGTGTTTCCACACCACAACTCTTGGGATCTTGTAATCTCTTGGTTGCCTTGTCATCCAAGGGAAACCCTAGTGCTTGTAGCTTCCACCTTGTAGCAAGAAGCTTCGATTGTTGAGAGCCTCCATCTCACTTGTGGAGTAGCCTCAACCCCTTGTAAAGGTTTGGTCAATGCCTTCAAGTCGACCTCATAGTGGAAACGAGAATCTCCCTCACCGGAGAAGCTCAAGGAGAACAAGGTGTGCACATCCGTGCTATTGAGGAGCGCCTATGTGGATCCCCACCTCTCCAACGTAGACGTACTTCTTTCGAGAAGGAACTACGGGAGACATATCCTTGTCTCCGTGTTTTACACTTGTTGTTATCTTGTGTCGTACCTTTATTTCTGTTGCTACTCGTTGCTTGTCACTTAGGGTGTTCACTTAGTTGCACATCTAGACAACCAAGCTTTTACTTTCCCAAAGCCCCCACTAAAAGTGAAAAAGATTTAAAATTTGTAGGTCACCTATTCACCCCCCGCCCTCTAGTTGACCCTAGTGCACTTTCAATTGGTATCAGAGCCTCGGATCTTTTACCGGGCTTAACCGCCTAAGAGTACCATGGTCAACGGAGATGATCCCGAATCTTCTAGGGAGGAGTTCTCCAAAATGGCCGACACTATAGCTAACCTAGAGACAACGGTTTGTACTATCCAAACCCAATTGTCCAAGGTTAGCTATAGTGTAGGATCGGAGGTTTCCTCCATCAAGAAGATGTTGGAGAACATGATGGGTAAACCTAAGGGGCCATCGAACTCTCCCCATGTCACCGATGAGGATAGTTCGGAAGAGGAGACGATTCCTGACGATTCCCAAATCGAGGAGAACATTGCCAAAGCTAAGGCTAAAGCCACACAAAAGGCTAAAGCCAAAGCAAAGGAGAGTTCCGGTAGTTTCAAGTCTCAAACGGCTAATGGTTCCGGGGTCCACGCGCAAGTCCCACCTCCTCAAAATTATGACACCATTCACCCAATTGTTTCCATGCCACACATTCTTAATGTTGGACTTCCTCCCATGCTTAACACTAACGAATTCTCTTCTTGGAAGTTTGAAATGGAGTCCCACACTTCTAGATCGTGCACCGCATTGTGGAGGAGTGTGATTCATGGATTTCATCCGCATGACCCGAGCAACTTGACTCCAAGGGAGGATGTGGAATCTCAACTCAACAAAACTGCTCTCGTCATTATCCAGAAGGCTCTCCCAAGGGAGCATCTCACTCACATTCGTGGTTGCAAGACCGCCAAGGAAGCTTGGGACAAACTTGACACCTTGTTTCAAGGAAATGCTAGCATTCAATCTTCCAAGTATGATATGGCCATTGACAACTCCGAGAACTTCGTCATGCTAGAGGATGAGACTCCCGAAGAGTGTCACACCCCAGTTTTTGGACTCTTGGACTGTGCTCAAGAAGACAAAAATTAGGGCCAACAATTTTTTTTTATAACAACATGATTGTTTGAACTAACGTGTGTTTGTAATGTTAAACATATTTGCAACACAAGTCTTGTTTCTATATAAAACCAATACCTTATGTTTCTGAGAGATATACCTATTTTTTCCCTGATGTTTTTCCTATTATTACTTGAGAGATTTTTATTCCAAGACTTGGATCTTTGTGGTTGGAAACTTAAAACAAACTTTTAACTTTGTTGAATCCAAGAAAACAAGTTTCCAAAATAACCTATGGAAGTTTTCTTTTAACTTTCCTATAGAAAACAATGTATGAGAATAAGGCCAAATACCTGTTTTCTACCATTGTTTTCACCAAGCTATAAATTGTTATTTTATGATTCCTTGGCATTTAATTAATCCTTGATATGTGTACTACAAACCCATAAGCTCACTTTTATTTTTGGGGAAATAAAAACTATCTTTTGCTTGATGTGTTTGTGGTATAAAATTAAGGCGGGATAAGACATTTTTGAGAAACAGATAAAAACAGAAAGTATACTTTTTCCTCCAATGTTTTCATGGCCTTAACTTATTTCAAATTTGTTTTCAAAAGTTGTTTATGAAATTATATAACATGGTTAACAAATCCATACCTTGAAAAAAAATTGAGAATCATTTGCACCCTGAAAACAAACTCAACTTTTTCAACTTTCTGTCTGTTTTCTGTGAAAAGCAGGAGATACACTTTTGCACCTTTGATTTCTTGTTGATTCCTTGATCTTTTGGAAGTGTGGCCAAGACTAGTGTGTTGACCAGTATATCTACTCGAACCAGAGCCCTTGCCCCTGCTTCTAGAAGCCTTGGATGCTAAGATAAGAGAGGAGAGAGAGTGATGACTAGGACAGGTATGGGCAAGACTTGGGTTGACATTTTCGACCTTGCCCACTTGCTCTCCTTGGCCTGGATAAACCTTGGTCACTCGTGGCTTGACCTAGGGCACCCTGTGCTCCCCATTGGAAAAGACCAAAACCCCTAGGGCTAGCACATGCCAATGCTTGACACCTACCAGAGGTGACCACTATGCCCTCACCCTCACTTCCCTCTCCTATAAATGGCCAGAGGCCTCAACCCTGCACCTTGCACCTCCCACACTCCCCCTCTACTCCCCTGGGTAAGATCTACTCGAGCCCTAGCCTCTCAAAACCACCCGAGCCCGAGTTCTAGCCCGCCGGTGGCCACCACGGTCACGGCCAAGCTCTGCTCGAGCCACTCCTCTCCAACCTCTCCCACCACCCTAGCTAGACTCCCCACTCTCTACTGGACCTCCCGGACATCTCCCCACTCCCTCTAGTGCCCTGGAACGCCGCTGCCTTCCTCGGGCGCCGCCGCGGACGCCTGTTGCGTTCCGCCGCGTGAGGCCACCCCGGCCGCCGCCGTCGCCGCCCCTCGAAGCCCCTACCACCCAGCATCCTCCCCCGAGCCGCTCAACCCTCCCCGAGTCTCCCCAAGGTGAGCTACGGCCGCCCCAATCTTCCTCTTGTTCGGTTTCAGAGAGAGAGAGTCGGGGGGAGGAAGAATCTGTGATCGACGGCCGCGCTTGAACGGCCTGTTTCCCGCGCCCGCTCGCGCGCCAAAGCGCAGCTGGGTCGCGCAGCCCGCTGTTGGGCCGCGGCCGCATGGATTTCTAGCCCGTGTGACTGTGTATGTTTAATCAATTAATTTTAACAGAAACTGATGCTTTTACTTTGGACGTGGTAAAAATACTAAACGGGTGAAATAAAATCTGGAAAATTCATGGACCTAGAGAAACGAAATCTAAACCATAGGAACTTTGCAGATCTACTTTTGGACCCATATTTTGAACACAATAAATGTTTTGCCACAGACTGTCAGTGAGAATGTTTTGATCACAACTTTTAAAATATGTAACCAAATGGAACAAACTAAACTGTTCTGGATAGGTATTGAAAATATCTATCCAATGCACCTAATCTCACATCAAGGTAAGTTATAGAATGAAAATGCCATCCAGTTTACTAAAATACCAGTAAGCTATTCTATGATTTTTATAAGGAGTTTAAAAACGATATTTGGAGCAAATCCAATTGGATGAGTTTGGTATTGACTAGATCTATCTTATCCTAGCTTAGATTAATTTTTAGAGCTCTAGATTATGTTTGGTGGACAGATCTAGAAACATCACTTTTCTGTTTCTGTTTTTAATTATGTTCTTGTTTGAAATGATTTGTGTGGATGATTTGATCTTGCTTCCTAGCATGTCTAAAGTTGTTAGTGCTTGTTATTAAGTTGTTTTGCTACAGTACCTCTACCTTAGGAAGTGTGTGCATGTTTGGAAACTAAAATAAAAATGAGATAGCATTTGTTACCTTTTAGTTTTATTATTTGGAGTTATTGTGAGAGCTAGATCTTTGTGTGAATGTTTTGATAAATTTTGTGCTATGATTGCTATGGGTCCAGTACCATTTTGGTACTGTTATTTTGGAGTTAATACCTCTGTTAGCTTGCATGTCTTTTTATAGTGAAGCATGTGTAGGTTTTGTTATTCTTATGCACTAGTATTGTTTTCACTAGAATAAATGGCTTTGTAATATTTTATTTTGTTATACTAATTTTTTTCATGAGTAATCAGAGGATTAGTACCTCTTTTTTCCTTGGTATTAGTGGGCCCATAACCCACTGGTCCCATTGCATCTTGGTTGTGGATGAAAATCCCCAACCATGCACATGTGAGAAATTATCATGTGTTAAATTGTGATTGATTGCTATTTTCCACCATGGAAAATATAATTGTTTGTTTTCACTTATGCAAGTGAGAAGTTTGTTTCTTATCAGAGGATATTAGTATGTTAGATGTGATCCATTTTGTTAGCATAATATTTCCTTAGGAGTATCATGTTAAGAAATGATTCACTAGTGAGTGCTCAATTAAATTGTTTGCAAATAAACTAAATTCCTTTTGATTGATAGATTGTTTGTGAATGATTTTAATTGAGTGTTTGGATTTTTGAAAAGGTTTATGTAAATTTTCATTAAATGCATAGCTACTGGTTGTGTAGGTTATACCACGTTTTGCTTGCTAGTAATTGTTTAAGAAAACAGAAATTGCTAGAATTAATTTGTGCTTGCTTAACAGTTGTTTCATGAAATTATTTTTATTGTTTGTGCTTACTAGCATGAGTAAGACTTGTGTAATGTTATTAGGTACACTTATATTCATGACTTGCTTGTTTAGGTTTAATCATCATGATAGCATTGTTTGCTTCTCTAGTATTGAACTAGTGTCACCACTAGAAAACGGTGATTTTAGCTATAGTTTTGTCAACCTTTATTTTATGAGTGTATGAGTTTATTATAGCATGTTCAGGAAGTTATTACTTCTGTTATCATGCCATGAATTATTTAGTTGCATGTTCTATGGTCATAGAATATAATTATCTCTTATAGCATGCTTGTGTAGAAATTCCCATACTAGTTTGCTACTAGTGCAATCCTGTTTTTATGCCTGTTTAATAGGAGTATTATCTTGAGTGAAGATGGTGTTTTAGATTATTTTTATGACTTGATTCTTTGGTTATTAGCTACTGGTTGTTTGTTGAAGTTTCATGATTGATGTATTCCGAAACTTCAAGTAAACATTAAGGTAGTAAATATATAGCCTATTCATCGGTGGTGTGTTTACCTGCTGTTTGAAAATTGTCTGAGTGTGTACCTTAGCATGAGTGTCATACTGGTGTTATTTGTTGTGCTAGTGTTGTTGTCATGTTTAAGAGTATCCAATGAAACTAAAACATCCAACTAAAATCTTGAAAGCATTAAGTGATAGTTTCTTGTGGTAAGTAATACCCACTGCCATGGGTATTGTCCTGTCTGTTTGTTTTACCTTAGCAACCTAACCTTTGCACCCACAAGCTATATTTTTAGCTTCTTATATATCTTGTTATGAGAGTGGTACACCACTCCATATGTGGTATGTAATATGTGGGATATGGCTTCCTGAACCATATGTTTGTCTGACGATAGTTTTGTACCCTGAGAGCTATGTGAGGCAGTTTTCTCGATAACGTTTGTGAGTTTGCGCTATTAAACTTTTGCTTGCTGTATGTGTTGTTTAGCTTAGTTGTGTGTCTTTTAGACCTGAGTGTGTGTCTTGTATTCTTTTAGGATTCTAGAAAACGAAGAAGAAGAAGAAGAAGAAGCAGTTGTGGAGCTGTGCGTCAAGTTCAAGTTACTTCAAGGCCAGGGACATTAAGAGATTGAGGCAAGCCATCCTGATGCTTGCTGTTATAATACACTTGTCATTATCTACCATGCATGTTTTACTTCTGAAAAGTTTTACAAATCTTTGAATTCCAAAAACTACTTTTGAGTGAATACTACTATTATATCTATACTATGCCATTAGTTGATACTTGGTGTTACCAAGCCCATAAGCCACCATATGGTATTTATTACCATCAAATATATTAGTCCCTAAGTGGACACCCTAAAATTGTGTTTTTACAAAACAACGACTTTATGGAAAAACCCGGAGAAAAAGGCGGATCCTTATTCTCCGGAGGAATGTGGAAGTGGTCATTTTTGGGAAATTGGTGTTTTCAAAAATGACACCTAACCTAGTCTTCGCCGGACAACCTTTACCGTACTGCCACCCTACCCCAACATGGGCATGGGGCTTAACTGGAAGTTTGTCCTTGTTAGTGTGTGTACTATCTCAAACGCTATAAGGGACGGACTCCCTTGAACCGATTGTCGTCAAAACTCCCAATGTTGAGGCATAAAAAGTGTGGGATTAAGTTTCCCTCCGGTCGCATCAGTTGAGGCATCCTGGCTGGCGGGGATTAGCTCGGTGCCGGGGGTGACCGGTAAAACTCAACTGAGAGATAGACACATTCTAGCTTGAACATAGTGGAAAGTTATGATCAGTGATCTGATGTTTCACATACTGTTGTTACAGTCCGTGGTTATTCACGGCAGGTGTACTGGATCTGGTGGATGTGTACACCTCTGCAGAGTACAACTTTTTCGAAGAAGCCGCGTCCTCGGATATGGACAGTTGAATGGCCATGTAGCTAGCATTGTGTCAATGTTTTCAAAAAGATGTTTTCAAAAGGTGTTGAACTCGGGAAGTTCGGAAAGGAAGAAAATCTTGTACCGTGGAGGTACCAATGATGAAAAGCCAGAAGTTGTTTTACAAGAAGTTTTGCAGAGAAAATCTTTCTTCTCTAAGAAAACATCTGGAAACTGATTCCAAGAAGTTTTGCAAAGAGAAAACTTTCTTTTAACAAAGTTTTCACAAAACCTCTTGTACATGTGATATCGACAAGAGAAAGAAAAACTATACTATTTTCTTCTGAAGTATCTTCTTCAGCAAAGATACAGATTAACATGACTGCAACTGTGGTGTCATCCTATACGAACACCATTGGTAGTGAATCCTATTTA
The DNA here is from genome assembly GCA_028641055.1 of Alopecurus myosuroides. NCBI lineage: Eukaryota > Viridiplantae > Streptophyta > Magnoliopsida > Poales > Poaceae > Alopecurus > Alopecurus myosuroides. Next base: position 206,671,263 of record CM054059.1, read on the forward strand.
TAGCCTACCTATTACACCATATAAGCATACTCGCATCTTTTGGTAAGTTACATGATGGATGTCTTGCTGAGTACATTCAAATGTACTCATTATGGTTTCGCCCCTGGTATCTACTTGCTAGATTTTCAGAAGGAGTCTCAGAAGAAGATTGACGAAGAGGAGTACAGAGCTGATGGTTTTGCGAACTAGGATCGTCTCCGGGTCAGCAGCCTGTAGGTTAAGGCGTGACTTGGGCTCTATCACGTTTTGTGTGTGTTTAGTCTTCCGCTGTGTGTGTTGTGTGTTGTCCTGCGTGACAACCATGTAGCCTTGGTCATGTGACCATGTGTCCTTGTAAGTGTTTGTGCAACCGTGTAATGGATATTGTATCTGCGTACCAGCTTGATATGTTATTCACGACTGATTTCCTGGGATCGTGAATGTATGCATATCGAGGGCGTCCTTGAACAGTGGTTCGAAGGGCGGGCCCTACAGAGTTGGTATCAGAGCTATCCTGACCTTAGGAGACCTTAGTTAGCATGGACGTTAGCTAGTACCCTGACAATGGAAGTTAACAAAACCAGGTCACTACGATGACTATTTTTCAAAAGAATTCTATACTCCATCCCCTCTGTGTTTCAAGAAAACTCTATTTACACTCAAGTTAAAAAGGAGCATCTTAAAATTTTGCACATTGTTACCTAACTTAACCCACTTTAAAATCTTGTGTAGATGGAAGTTATCTTCACCAAGTCCTTCCGTCTGGGGTCGCATGCACCTTTCTACCGCCGTTTTGAGGAGGATTTGATCAAGATGGCTCATCTTATCGGTCGTCCCACCCCTGAGTTGAAGGGAGCCCAGATTCACCATGATGGGCGAGAGTTGTCCTGGTTGGTGGTCTGCACCATCTGTGCACCTTTGCTAGCCCCGTCAACCCCAGAGATCATTTGGGAAGTTGTGGAGAACAGTTGGGAAGATGGTATCCTTAGAGTGATGCAGCTGACCATTGCCAAGCTCGCGAACTTCTTTTACGACAAGTTCGCAGGAACCCCTTATAGATACTTTGGAAGGCGCGACGAGGATGACATGCCAGTAGAAGTCACTGGAGACTTTGTGTTTGCTCGTCACTTCCAGCACCTGGAGGGACAGCTGTACAACATCCAACTCTCCCTTGATAAAGTAAGGGCAGATTATGACCTGCGAGGAAGAGAGATAGATCAACTAGAAGCCAGTCTTGGTGCATCTTCGGTTACCGAGCGTCGTCTCAAGGTACTGAAGAAGACCATGAAGTACACTGACTCCCAGCACCACACACGAGTGAGAACCCTACAGCTTCAGCTTGCAGTCAGCAAGACCAGAGTTGAAGAGCTGGAGGAACAGCTACGTGCTTCCTCGAGCACTTAGGATGGCCTCAGGATGTTAGGAGTTGTGTAATCCCCACCGAGACGCTTGTTTGTCTGTATTGTGTGAACTCTGTTAGAACTTGGAGTGTACTAGTTGTGTTGTAAGCCTTCTGCTGTAGCCTTGTGAACCCTTAAGTTAAGTATGCTTGCTAAGACTTTGTTTCATGCGTATGTTAATCTTGATTGAGTTGGCGTTGGATTCTTCGACGTTTGCTCGTTGTTGTGGTATATGTCGTTCTCATCTCCGTTATGAGCCGGTATGTGTCACCAGTTTTCAAAACAAAACCAAAACCACCTTTAAGTTGCTCTCGCCTTACGCCGTTCTTTGTCTTCAGCATGGCCAGCAATCCACCTCCATCACCTGAGCCGACAGTGGCTCAACTGTTTGCTCTGCTGAGGGAAGGAAGTGAAGCCACTCGTGCTGAACACTTTGCCACCCGTGTTGCCCTGGAACAGTTGACTCAACTTATCATCACCAACGCTGAGAATACTGCATTCCTTATGAGGGAATACCAGCAACTGCTTGCTGGAGAGAGCCTCAAAAGGAAGACAGTGACGCCAGGAGAAACTAGTTCATGGGTGACTCGCAGCATTTTGCCTGCGATGCCACAATCTTCAAGGAGGCGTGTGAAGGTCAAGCCTAAAACCACGGTTTGCTTTACCTGTGGACAGGAAGGACACTTTGCTCGTGATTGTCCCAAGAAGTACCATATTCTAGCTCATCCTGATGAACTCGAAGAACGCCAAGGTCCATCCCATAAGAAACGCAAGAATCTGATGAATGGACCTCGAGACCAAGCTGATGTTGCAGAAGCATCTGCAACTCATGCCAATGGTACATTTTCAAACCAGACCTGTGAACCCCCTTTCTTGTTTGTCATTGCACCTTGAGAAACCCGACGTAAATGGAACACTAGAAGTGTCACGTCGGACTAAATAAAATCTAACGATACTAACCAAAACCTCCATCTAATTTTTGTATACCACCCTCTAGAGTAAATTAAACTTTTGCCGCATAAAATTGTTGCCATCTTACAGAGTTGGTAGTACACAGAATTGGCTTAACTCTATGACCCTGAAGAACTACAAGTCTTTTAGGAACACCAAAGAGATACATTACTCCGGAAATAACATTACGCCAACAGGTAAAAGTTTCAGAAAAATAAGATACAAGCCTGACTCCCAGCACAGACCGCTACACCCATTTCAGTGTAGACCCTAACCTTACCAAGCTCTCACTGATGGGAGCCTAGTTTGAAGGTGAGCTACTCTCACCTGATGCAGAACCCCTAGTCAGTCGACGACGGATTCCCTCCAGTCTTCCAGGCTTAGTGCCACCAGCGTGAGCCTCCACTGGCACAACCACCGGCGCCACAGCTTGTCTTTCTTCCACCACGGCCTTGTTCCGGGTACCAGTCCACCAGTCATGGACGTCCCAGATTGCAAAGATCATGGCCAACAGGATCACGGTGACCGATCCCACCAAGCAACAGCTGAAGAGTCGCACGATGAGGAAGTGCTCCAAGAAATTTGCTCGCTCCAGCAGGGTGACGTACTCCTTAAAGAAGTCATTGATTAACTGGGAAATGAAGCTCATCGTGTGGTGCAATTTGGAGAACCTCGGCTACCCTTTTTTATAGCAGCAAGAGCAGAGCCCTCTCCTTCATCAAGCACTACACGGGAAGAGCCGAAGAATCCAGCCGCAGTGCTCATAAATGGCGCGAAAACACCGTGCACCTCTTCCCCAAGTGGCCACAGCATCAACCTGTCACACTCGTAGCAGTCCCACAGCAAGGTGTCAGCCCACCATGGACCCCCAGTGGGCGGGACACCCTGATGCTGAAAGTGTGCGCACCAGATGAGGAGAAAAGGCCACAAGGAGGAGAAATGAGAAGGGCATCGACTGCCAAGTGAGCCCAGTCCCACGCGTCAGCAAAACACTCGCGAAAAACCTGGGTACATCTAGCTTCTGAGCTTTCTTCCAAATCATGGAAAGCCTACTAGCTGTTTGTAGCCTATACCCCTGCCAAACTAGGTTTCTGTGACCACTTATGGGTGGCCAGAACTTTCCCGTCAATTTTAGAGAAGTGAAATTTCTTGTTTTGGGGTATCTTAGAAAAGCAACTTTTCTGGAACAAGTTGGTCTTTCTAACCCTGGCTTGATAACATGGTTTTAAGAAATAATAAGTTCAAGTTTAGAACATGACACCCAAACCTTTGAAAGGAAAACAATTTACCTATGAATATTGGTAAGGTAAATTAAAGGGGGGAAGCCCCTGTAAATAATGTTACAAACCATCAACACATGTTTGTAAACAAATCATCTAACATTGTTGTTTTGACCATACCCTCTTCTCGCTTGCCTGCGAATTTCGGGACGAGATTCTTTTAAGGGGGGAAGGTCTGTCACACCCCAGTTTTTGGACTCTTGGACTGTGCTCAAGAAGACAAAAATTAGGGCCAACAATTTTTTTTATAACAACATGATTGTTTGAACTAACGTGTGTTTTTAATGTTAAACATATTTGCAACACAAGTCTTGTTTCTATATAAAACCAATACCTTATGTTTCTGAGAGATATACCTATTTTTTCCCCTGATGTTTTTCCTATTATTACTTGAGAGATTTTTATTCCAAGACTTGGATCTTTGTGGTTGGAAACTTAAAACAAACTTTTAACTTTGTTGAATCCAAGAAAACAAGTTTCCAAAATAACCTATGGAAGTTTTCTTTCAACTTTCCTATAGAAAACAATGTCTGAGAATAAGGCCAAATACCTGTTTTCTACCATTGTTTTCACCAAGCTATAAATTGTTATTTTATGATTCCTTGGCATTTAATTAATCCTTGATATGTGTACTACAAACCCATAAGCTCAATTTTATTTTTGGGGAAATAAAAACTATCTTTTGCTTGATGTGTTTGTGGTATAAAATTAAGGCAGGATAAGACATTTTTGAGAAACAGATAAAAACAGAAAGTATACTTTTTCCTCCAATGTTTTCATGGCCTTAACTTATTTCAAATTTGTTTTCAAAAGTTGTTTATGAAAGTATATAACATGGTTAACAAATCCATACCTTGAAAACAAATTTTGAGAATCATTTGCACCCTGAAAAAAACTCAACTTTTTCAACTTTCTGTCTGTTTTCAACACTTAGAAAATTTCTAAGTCCTAAAGACTGAATTTTCTGAATTTTTTCTGTGAACAGCAGGAGATACACTTTTGCACCTTTGATTTCTTGTTGATTCCTTGATCTTTTGGAAGTGTGGCCAAGCCTAGTGTGTTGACCAATATATCTACTCGAACCAGAGCCCTTGCCCCTGCTTCTAGAAGCCTTGGATGCTAAGATAAGAGAGGAGAGAGAGTGATGACTAGGAAAGGTATGGGCAAGACTTGGGTTGACATTTTTGACCTTGCCCACTTGACCACTTGCTCTCCTTGGCCTGAATAAACCTTGGCCACTCGTGGCTTCACCTAGGGCACCCTGTGCTCCCCATTGGAAAAGACCAAAACCCCTAGGGCTAGCACATGCCAATGCTTGACACCTACCCGAGGTGACCACTATGCCCTCACCCTCACTTCCCTCTCCTATAAATGGCCACAGGCATCAACCCTGCACCTTGCACCTCCCACACTCCCCCTCTACTCCCCTGGGTGAGATCTACCCGAGCCCTAGCTTCTCAAACCCCCCCCCCCCCCGAGCCCGAGTTCTAGCCCGCCGGTGGCCACCACGGTCACGGCCAAGCTCTGCCCGAGCCAGTCCTCTCCAACCTCTCCCACCACCCTAGCTAGACTCCCCACTCTCTACTGGACCTCCCGGACATCTCCCCACTCCCTCTAGTGCCCTGGAACGCCGCCGCCTTCCTCGGGCGCTGCCGCAGACGCCGGTTGCGTTCCGCCGCGTGAGGCCACCCCGGCCGCCGCCGTTGCCGCCCCTCGAAGCCCCTACCACCCAGCAGCCTCCCCCAAGCCTCTCAATCCTCCCCGAGCCTCCCCAAGGTGAGCTACGGCCGCCCCAATCTTCCTCTTGTTCGGTTTCAGTGAGAGAGAGTCGGGGGGAGGAAGAAGCGCCAGCGCCGTTCGATCTGTGATCAACGACCGCGCTTGAACGGCCTGTTTCCCGCGCCCACTGGCGCGCCGAAGCGCAGCTGGGCCGCGCAGCCCGCTGTTGGGCCGCGGCCGCGGGGATTTCCAGCCCGTGTGATTGTGTATGTTTAATCAATTAATTTTAACAGAAACTGATGCTTTTACTTTGGACGTGGTAAAAATACTAAACGAGTGAAATAAAATCTGTAAAAATTCATGGACCTAGAGAAATTAAATCTAAACCATAGGAACTTTGCAGATCTACTTTTGGACCCATATTTTGAACACAATAAATGTTTTTCCACAGACTGTCAGTGAGAATGTTTTGATCACAACTTTTACAATATGTAACCAAATGGAACAAACTAAACTGTTCTGGATAGGTATTGAAAATATCTATCCAATGCACCTAACCTCACATCAAGGTAAGTTATATAATGAAAATGCCATCCAGTTTACTAAAAGACCAGTAAGCTATTCTATGATTTTTATAAGGAGTTTAAAAATGATTTTTGGAGCAAATCCAATTGGATGAGTTTGGTATTTACTAGATATATCTTATCCTAGCATAGATTAATTTTTAGAGCTCTAGATTATTTTTGGTGGACAGATCTAGAAACATCACTTTTCTGTTTCTGTTTTTAATTATGTTCTTGTTTGAAATGATTTGTGTGGATGATTTGATCTTGCTTCCTAGCATGTATAAAGTTGTTAGTTTTTGTTATTAAGTTGTTTTGCTACAGTACCTCTACCTTAGGAAGTGTGTGCATGTTTGGAAACTAAAATAAAAATGAGATAGCATTTGTTACCTTTTAGTTTTATTATTTGGAGTTATTGTGAGAGCTAGATCTTTGTGTGAATGTTTTGATAAATTTTGTGCTATGATTTCTATGGGTCCAGTACCATTTTGGTACTGTTATTTTGGAGTTAATACCTCTGTTAGCTTGCATGTCTTTTTATAGTGAAGCATGTGTAGGTTTTGTTATTCTTATGCACTAGTATTGTTTTCACTAGAATAAATGGATTTGTAATATTTTATTTTGTTATACTAATTTTTGTCATGAGTAACCAGAGGCTTAGTACCTCTTTTGCCTTGGTATTAGTGGGCCCATAACCCACTGGTCCCATTGCATCTTGGTTGTGGATGAAAATCCCCAACCATGCACATGTGAGAAATTATCATGTGTTAAATTGTGATTGATTGCTATTTTCCACCATGGAAAATATAATTGTTTGTTTTCACTTATGCAAGTGAGAAGTTTGTTTCTTATCAGAGGATACTAGTATGTTAGATGTGATCCATTTTGTTAGCATAATATTTCCTTAGGAGTATCATGTTAAGAAATGATTCACTAGTGAGTGCTCAATTAAATTGTTTGCAAATAAACTAAATTCCTTTTGATTGATAGATTGTTTGTGAATGATTTTAATTGAGTGTTTGGATTTTTGAAAAGGTTTATATAAATTTTCATTAAATGCATAGCTACTGGTTGTGTAGGTTATACCACGTTTTGCTTGCTAGTAATTGTTTAAGAAAACAAAAATTGCTATAATTAATTTGTGCTTGCTTAATAGTTATTTCATGAAATTATTTTGATTGTTTGTGCTTACTATCATGAGTAAGACTTGTGTACTGTTATTAGGTACACTTATATTCATGAATTGCTTGTTTAGGTTTAAGCATCATGATAGCATTGTTTGCTTCTCTAGTATTGAACTAATGTCACCACTAGAAAATGGTGATTTTAGCTATAGTTTTGTCAACCTTTATTTTATGAGTGTATGAGTTTATTATAGCATGTTCAGGAAGTTATTACTTCTGTTATCATGCCATGAATTATTTATTTGCATGTTCTATGGTCATAGAATATAATTATCTCTTATAGCATGCTTGTGTAGAAATTCCCATACTAGTATGCTACTAGTGCAGTCCTGTTTTTATCCCTGTTTAATAGGAGTATTATCTTGAGTGAAGATGGTGTTTTAGATTATTTTTATGACTTGATTCTTTGGTTATTAGCTACTGGTTGTTTTTTTAATTTTCATGATTGACATTAAGGTAGTAAATATATAGCCTATTCATCGGTGGTGTGTTTACCTCTGTTTGAAAATTGTCTGAGTGTGTACCTTAGCATGAGTGTCATACTGGTGTTATTTGTTGTGCTAGTGTTGTTGTCATGTTTAAGAGTATCCAATGAAACTAAAACATCCAACTAAAATCATGAAAGCATTAAGTGATAGTTGCTTGTGGTAAGTAATACCCACTGCCATGGGTATTGTCCTGTCTGTTTGTTTTACCTTAGCAACCTAACCTTTGCACCCACAAGCTATATTTTTAGCTTCTTATATATCTTGTTATGAGAGTGGTACACCCCACCATATGTGATATGTAATATGTGGGATATGGCTTCCTGAACCATATGTTTGTCTGACGATAGTTTTGTACCCTGAGAGCTATGTGAGGCAGTTTTCTCGATAACGTTTGTGAGTTTGCGCTATTACACTTTTGATTGTTGTATGTGTTGTTTAGATTAGTTGTGTATCTTTTAGACCTGAGTGTGTGTCTTGTATTCTTTTACGACGCTAGAAAACGAAGAAGAAGAAGAAGCAGTTGTGGAGCTGTGCGTCAAGTTCAAGTTACTTCAAGGCCAGGGACATTAAGAGATTGAGGCAAGCCATCCTGATGCTTGCTGTTATAATAAACTTATCATTATCTACCATGCATGTTTTACTTCTGAAAAGTTTTACAAAACTTTGAATTCCAAAAACTACTTTTGAGTGAATACTACTATTATATCTATACTATGCCATTAGTTGATACTTGGTGTTACCAAGCCCATAAGCCACCATATGGTATTTATTACCATCAAATATATTAGTCCCTAAGTGGACACCCTAAAATTGTGTTTTTACAAAACAACGGCTTTATGCAAAAACCCGGAGAAAAAGGCGGATCCTTATTCTCCGGAGGAATGTGGAAGTGGTCATTTTTGGGAAATTGGTGTTTTCAAAAATGACACCTAACCTAGTCTTCGCCGGACAACCTTTACCGTACTGCCACCCTACCCCAACATGGGCACGGGGCTTAACTGGAAGTTTGTCCTTGTTAGTGTGTGTTCTATCTCAAACGCTATAAGGGACGGACTCCCTTGAACCGATTGTCGTCAAAACTCCCAATGTTGAGGCATAAAAAGTGTGGGATTAAGTTTCCCTCCGGTCGCATCAGTTGAGGCATCCTGGCTGGCGGGGATTAGCTCGGTGCCGGGGGTGACCGGTAAAACTCAACTGAGACATAGACACATTCTAGCTTGAACATAGTGGAAAGTTATGATCAGTGATCTGATGTTTCACATACTGTTGTTATAGTCCGTGGTTATTCACGGCAGGTGTACTGGATCTGGTGGATGTGTACACCTCTGCAGAGTACAACTTTTTCAAAGAAGCCGCGTCCTCGGATATGGAAAGTTGAATGGCCATGTAGCTAGCATTGTGTCAATGTTTTCAAAAAGATGTTTTCAAAAGGTGTTGAACTCGGGAAGTTCGGAAAGGAAGAAAATCTTGTACCGTGGAGGTACCAATGATGAAAAGCTAGAAGTTGTTTTACAAGAAGTTTTGCAGAGAAAATCTTTCTTCTCTAAGCAAACATCTGGAAACCGATTCCAAGAAGTTTTGCAAAGAGAAAACTTTCTTTGAACAAAGTTTTCACAAAACCTCTTGTACATGTGATATCGACAAGAGAAAGAAAAACTATACTATTTTCTTCTAAAGTATCTTCTTCAGCAAAGATACAGATTAACATGACTGCAACTGTGGTGTCATCCTATACGAACACCATTGGTAGTGAACCCTATTTATAGCCTACCTATTACACCATATAAGCATACTCGCATCTTTTGGTAAGTTACATGATGGATGTCTTGCTGAGTACATTCAAATGTACTCATTATGGTTTCGCCCCTGGTATCTACTTGCCAGATTTTGAGAAGGAGTCTCAGAAGAATATCGACGAAGAGGAGTACGGAGCTGATGGTTTTGCGAACTAGGATCGTCTCTGGGTCAGCAGCTTGTAGGTTAAGGCGTGACTTGGGCTCTACCGCGTTTTGTGTGTGTTTAGTCTTCCGCTGTGTGTGTTGTGTGTGTCCTGCGTGACAACCGTGTAGCCTTGGTCATGTGACCATGTGTCCTTGTAAGTGTTTGTGCAACCGTGTAATGGATATTGTATCTGCGTACCAGCTTGATATGTTGTTCACGACTGAATTTCCTGGGATCGTGAATGTATTCATATCGAGGGCGTCCTTGAACAGTGGTTCGAAGGGCGGGCCCTACAAAGAGCTCTATAGAAGAGTTGTCACTCTCGCCAACCAATTGAGAGACTTTGGCAAGGAAGAGATCTCCGATAAGTGGATAAAGAGGAAATTTGTCAAGGCTATCAAACCCTTTGAGAAGAATCTCTCCACTAGTATTCGGACAAGAGTGGACTACAACACTCTCAACTCCATTGGTGTTCTTAGTGAGTTCATCGCAATCTCTCTCTCACACAAGAGTGCGGATGATGCCCAAGCTCGCTCTAGAGGGATGGGAAAGTATCTCAATCTTGCATTGAAGTCTAAGGCAATGGCTCGATTTGATGAAAGTGAAGAAGAAGATGATGATGAAGAAGACTATGAAGACACCTATACGGGAGCTCACAAGTGCATTGCTCTCTCTATGCATGGATATTGGAAGAGATGGGAAGCTCACAAGGGCGGTTCTCCAAGAACTCCACGAAACAAGAACTACAAGAAGAAGGGGGAGCGCCCAAGGACATGTTACAATTGTGGTAGCGCAAACCATTTCGTGAAGGAGTGCCCTTTTGAGCCAAGAGAAGAAAACGAAGGCAAGCTAGTTCGCAAAAACAAGGCCAAGCCTCCTCAAAACAAGAACTTTGCTAGGCGGGTGCCAAGGGCCCTCTATGTTCAATAAGGGGCGGTTCTAGAGACTTACATCTCCGGAGATGAAGGAGAAGATGAAGTAGTAGGAGTTGCTCACATCGCCATGGCTATCGCATCATCACCTTCGATCTCTCTATTTGAATCCCCCAATGAGATTGTGGCTACCCGACCTACATGTCTTATGGCAAAAGCCACTTCGGTATGCTCTCCTAACTCCAAGACCATTATCACTAACCCTCCTTCATTATTGGATTGTGTTGAGAATGTTTGTGAGGAGGATGGTGTGTCTAATGAGTTAGGTATTTGGCTATCTAGCCTTAAAGGTGAGACTAAGGAAAAGGTTAATGCCCTTTTGAGGCAACTTGATGAAGCTAACTCTCTTATAGATGAAAAGGAGGAAATTATCATGACCTTAGAAGGCCATGAAGGTCACACTTGCAATAAACAAGAGCTTGAAAAAGCACTTGAGAATGAGCGTTCCCTTCGTGCCTCGCTTGAGGAGAAATTATCTTGTCTTGAAGAAAACTTTGCCATAAGTGTCTCTAAGCTTAGGAAGGAAATTGCACAATCTCTTGCTATTATTAAAACTCTTGAAAATGAAGAGTTTAAGCTAGGAATTTCTCACGAGGAACTTGGTACTCGTCATGAAAAACTCGAAAAGGAGTTCATGTCTCTTAAGGAAATTCATGACAAGTTAACCAAATCTCATGACAATCTTCTAGCTCAACTATCAAACAAGCAAGTTGTGTCCACTTCATCTCCTAGCTTAAATGTCTTGCCTAGCAATGCTTGTAGTGTGACTAATCTTGTAGGAAGTGAGAAGAATTCCCATGAGATTGCTTCTCAACGAGTCAACAATGGAAAGGAGGGACTTGGCTATGTAGCCAAGTCAAAGAAGAAGTACAAGAAGAAGAAAAAGAAGAAAGTCACCTCCCCCTCACAACAAGTAAGATTTGTGAAAGAGGGAGAGGTGACCAAAGAGAAGGAGACCAACACCGTTGTGGGTGGTGAGACCTCTAGGGGGAGCACCACTCATAATGACTTTGCCGGGAAATACAACCCATCTTATGTTCTTATGAAATCTAGAGATGGTCATGTATATACTAAATATGTTGGTACTTCTTATGGTGATCATTATCATTGGAGTATTTGGGTTCCTAAGACCCTTGTCGCTAACGTGAGAGGACCCATTCAAAGATGGGTACCTAAATCAAGAAACTAATCTATTGTAGGGAAGTGCTTCCGGTTCGAGCAAATGGACGGTGGATAGTGGTGCATCCCAACATATGACCGGAAGAAATGACGCAATGAGTGATCTTCATCCTCCATTACCTCATCTCAATTGTGTTACTATTGGTGACAACTCCGGACTAAAGGTATTGGGACGAGGCAAGGTAGCAGTCTCAAATGACTTGTCAATTGAGAATGTTCTTCTTGTTGAGTCCCTTGGCTATAATCTCATCTCGTTTCTTCAACTTGCTAAAAGTGGTTTTACCTCTTTCTTTAATAAGGAGAATGTGATTGTCACTTGGGAAACGACTCTTAAAGTAGCCTTTGTTGGGCATGTCGAGAATGGCATGTATGTAGTGGACTTCTCTAAAGGAGACACGTGTGGCGCGACATGTCTAATGGCTAAAGTTGATGTGGGTTGGCTATGGCATCGCCGGTTAGCCCACACCAATATGAGGGCGTTGCATGACCTTCAAAGTGGCAATCATGTTCTAGGACTAACAAATGCTAAGTTTGCCAAAGATCGTGTGTGTAGCTCTTGCGTTCTTGGAAAAAAACATGGAGAAGCTCACCCATCCAAGACCAACATCACCACCTCAAGAATCCTCGAGCTCATTCACCTGGACCTCTTTGGTCCTCTATCATATGATAGTCTTGGAGGCAAGAAGTATTGATTGGTGATTCTGGATGACTATTCACGATATTGTTGGGTGTACTTCTTCAAGAGGAAAAGTGAGACTCAAAAGCGGGTTATCGAGTTCATCACTTTGGTGGAGCGCCAACATAATACAAGCATCATGGCTATCCGAAGTGATAATGGCTCCGAGTTCAAGAACTACACCGTGGAGGGATTTCTTAGTGAGGAAGGCATTTCTCATCAATATTCCACTCCCTACACCCCTCAACAAAATGGTGTGGCGGAGAGAAAGACTCGGACTCTTATGGATGCGGCTCGAACCATGATTGCGGAATTCTCTTCTCCTTATAATTTTTGGGCCGAGGCCGTCTCCACCGCTTGTCATGCTAGCAACCGATTGTATCTCCGCAAGATCTTGAACAAGACCCCTTATGAGATTCTCACGGGCAAGAAGCCGGATGTTTCATACTTCAAGGTCTTTGGATGCAAGTGCTTCATTCGCAAGAGAGGGAAACGCTTGTCAAAGTTTGAGACTAAATCTTATGAGGGTATCTTTGTTGGCTATGCCACGAACGCTCACGCCTATAGAGTCTATAACAAGTCCACCGGGCAAGTTGAAGAAGCTATAGACATGGTGTTTGATGAGGATAATGGGTCCCAAGGGGGGCGTATAGATCAAGGTATTGTAGGAGATGCAATTCCTCCCATCGTCATAAGAAGAATGGGGATTGGTGAAATAATCCCCATTGAGGGTTACCGGATGACGGAGGGATAAGGACTATGCTCCACTCATGTGGAGCCATTGACTACATCCATTGATAACCAAGCTACCCAACAAGGCGCACCAAGCCCTCATGCTTCACCACAAGGCCAAGCTAACGATCAAGATCACTCGATCAATCAAGGCCAAGCTAACAATCAAGGCCAAGCTCATGATGAAGGCCAAGCTCACAATGAAGAACAAGATACACATGGTGATGATACATCTCGACACATAAGGGATCCACCTCCTGTTGATGATCAAGATAAAGGTGGACAAGTCTCCGATGATGAAGGTGATGATCAAGTGCTATCCAAGGAAACTTTGGAGGAGATGCTAGCTCATAGGGCAAAGAGAAGGCTAGATAATCTTGCGCGTGCCGGTCACACAGAGGACATGATTCTTGTACAAGTTCGTGGAAGGGTCGTCACAAGGAGGCAACTAGCGTATTTTAGCAAAGCTCATGCTTTTGTCTCTCACATTGAGCCAAAGAAGGTCTATGAAGCTCTGGAAGATCAAGATTGGCTTGAAGCAATGCACGATGAACTCAACAACTTCGAGCACAACAAGGTGTGGAAGTTGGTGCCAAGGCCCAAAGATTGCAAGAACGTCATCGGCACTAAGTGGATCATCAAGAATAAACAAGACAAGGACGGCATCGTCATCCGCAACAAGGCTAGATTGGTTGCTCAAGGCTTTTCTCAAGTCGAAGGTGTCGATTTCGGTGAAACATTCGCTCCTGTAGCTCGTCTTGAATCTATTCGCATCTTACTTGCATATGCCTCTCATCAGAACTGTAAATTGCAAAAAATGGATGTTAAAAGTGCATTTTTGAATGGTCCCATCCACGAGTTGGTCTATTTCAAGCAACCTCCGGGTTTCAAGGATCCCAACCACCCCGATCATGTCTACAAACTCGATAAGGCGCTCTATGGACTTAAACAAGCTCCACGTGCGTGGTACGAGCACCTTAAAGAGTTTTTAGTAGATCGTGGGTTCAATGTTGGTTTAATCGATCCCACCCTTTTCACCAAAAGGGTTGGAGGTGACTTGTTCATATGCCAACTCTATGTGGATGATATCATCTTTGGTTCTACTAACATCGCATTCAATGATGAGTTTTGCAAGCTTATGACGGATAAATTCCAGATGTCGATGATGGGAGAGTTAGAGTATTTTCTTGGCTTTGAGATCAAGCAACACCCCGAAGGCACATTCATCAAGCAAGCCAAGTATACTCAAGACATGCTCAAGCGCTTCAACATGCATGATGCCAAACCTATGAATACTCCCATGTCCACGACTATTGACTTGAAACCCGACCCGAATGGTAAAGAGGTAGATCAAAAGGTATACCGCTCCATGATTGGCTCTTTGCTCTACCTTTGTGCATCTAGACCCGATATTATGTATAGCGTAGGTAAATGTGCAAGGTTTCAAGCCTCTCCGAGACAAAGACATTTTGAAGCGGTTAAGCGCATCTTTCGATATTTAGTTCATACCCCAAACTTCGGTCTTTGGTATCCCAAGGGTTCAAGCTTTCAGCTCATTGGGTATTCGGATGCGGACTATGCGGGAGAGAAGACGGATAGGAAATCTACATCCGGAGGTTGTCAATTTCTTGGCCGCTCATTGGTATGTTGGTCTTCTAAGAAGCAAAATTGCATTTCTCTCTCTACTACCAAAGGCGAATACATCTCCGCGGCGAGTTGTTGTGCTCAGTTACTTTGGATGCGACAAACATTGAGAGATTATGGCATCGACTTCGACAAAGTTCCCCTCTTGTGCGACAATGAGAGTGCCATCAAGATCGCCTACAATCCCGTTCTTCACTCCAAGATGAAGCACATTGAGATACGCCATCATTTCATTCGGGATCATGTTGAGAAGGGTGATATTGACCTATCCTATGTGCCGACCAAGGATCAACTTGCGGATATCTTCACGAAGGCCCTTGATGAACCAAGATTTAGGGGTTTGAGGAATGAACTAAATGTTATCGATGCGTCCAACTTCTCTTGAACCCTTGCATAAGTACCTTCACTATATGTGCTATCTAGTTGAGATGTAGGCATGGACATAGGGGGAGCGTAGTTCAACTCATGAACCAACACTCCACCTATCATGCATAAAACAACCAAAGCGTTATGCATATCTAGTCATTTTGTGACTTATTGTGCTTAAAACGTGAGTCATACTTTTGAGTCTAAGATACATCTTCGCGACTCCTTGGTATAACTCAAACACGGTGGCTTCGGCCACCAACTTTTTCCTTTGTATTTGTGTTGTTTGATGTTTTTGTTCGTGTTTGAGTATTTGTTGCTATTGGTTCTATTTTTGGAGGCTCGCGTCTTGTTCAGTCTTCCACAAATTCTCGGAAGGCGTGAGAACCCCGGAAACTCCGGCCTAGGGCCTGGAAAATTCCGGCCCCCAGACATTTTCCCCAGAAATTTTTCTCCTTTCCAAAGTGCCCGCTCACAGAAGGCACCCCGGAAATTTGAGCGGAAATTTCCGGGGCAAATATCCAGGGGCCGGAATATTTCGTGCCTTAAGCCCCGGAAATTTCCGGGGTTCGAGATTGACTCGAATATTCACCCAAATATCCAGCGTGCCCGCTCGCAGAAGGCACACCGGATATTTGGGGCGGAATATTCCGGCCTAAATTTCCGGCGACCGGAATATTCCGGCCTTAATACCGGAAATTTCCGGGGTGCTTGGGTGGGGCTATATAGAGGCGACGGGAGGGGGCAGTTCCAGACTGCTCTCCCTCCCTTCGCCTCAACTCCGCCTCCAGACGCAGCCGCCGCCTCCGAGACCTCCGGGAGGCCCCTTTGCCTCCCCTCCTCGTCCTCTAATTGCCCTTTGCGGATCAAGAGTCCGCACATCCTTTCCTACCTCATGGATCCCGGTATGTGCTTCGTTTTCTCCGCAATCTTGGGCTATTAGTTGATTTGATCTCATGTCCTTTGATATTCATGGTGTTTTTGGGACGTACATCCTCATACTAGTGTCATCTATCCTCTAGGGTTCATCTCATTGCACACTTTCGTCGTTCTAGATTCATTGCAGGCCCCAGATTTAGATCTGGTTTCGAAAATTCCGAAGGCCGGAAATTTCCGCCCCAGGACCGAAATTTCCGCCCCCCGAAAATTTCCCTGAGGACGGAATTTCCGCCCTCCGGAATTTCCGCACCAGAGACCGGAATTTCCGGCCTGCACTGAGTCTCGAACAGAGATCTACTGTTTCCATTTCCACGAGTCGTGAGCCCCCGTTTTTGATGATTTTTGTTTGTTTTTCTTTGCATTTTTCCCTACTTTTCTCGCAGATGGTTCAAGCTCTAGGTCTGCCAAGTTGACTAGCTCCCGCAAGCGGCTCCGTCACCCGAGGGAAGATGCTGAGGGAACTCTTGTTGATGAGAATGAGACTCACCGGCGTGCGAGGGATGCTGAGAGAGAGTATGAGCGTCAACGTGACGCGTCCAGGGCTGCTCGCAAAGCTGGCAAGCAGCAGGGGAAGACAGCTTTGAACTTGGCCACCATGTCCGTCCCTGAGTTCAAGGCATGGAGGGCCAAGGCCTGGTACACAGAGAGTCCTCAAGACCCCACCATTGATTCCTGCTTCTGGCACGTTGAGTAGGAGACCCTTTTCAAGCAAGTGTACAATGTGATGAGCAAGCAAGTGTGTCCCATGAAGGCTATTAACTTTTCTCATCTGGCTGCCAATCCGGCCTACTTCAACAACTCCGTCCAGCTGGCTGAACTTCTTGGTCTACGTCACCTCATGGAGTCCAAATGCTCCTACAATGTCACCTTCATCCAGCAGTTCTTCTCTACACTGGTCATTGATGAGTCTGAGGATATTGGGATGTCTTGGATGTCTAGCCCTCATTTGCTCACCGCCAACTTTCATGATTTTGCTGCTGAGCTCGGGTATCCCTTTGCTGGTCTTAACACTCCTCAGGGTCATCGCATGCATGTTCACGGGGTGGAGTATGAGAAGAACATACTGACTGAGTTGTATGGTTCTACTGGTGTGATTGGCTCGGCTAAAGGTCTCTATCCCATCTATGACATCCTGTTGCGTATGTTCAGGGAGACTATTGCCCCCAGTGCGGGCAATAATCATGCTATTCGTGGTGGCTTGGTCAACCTCATGTACCACGCCTACCTGACTTTCACTGAGGGTGACCTGACTGACACGGAGGCCCACAAAATTGATGTGATGGATTTCATCTTCAGTGAGATTTACTTTGCTCTCTTCCACCGCAAAGTGCCCCTGTATGCTCCTTACATCATGAAGCTCATCAAGTCTCGTTATCCCTCTGAACTCCGTGAGGACCTGGAGCTAGACTGTGAAGAGCACAAGGATGTCACTCTGTACAAGAAGGCCGCCCACACCCAGCAGTATGCACATGATGTTGGTGCCACGGGTCAGGGCCACCGTGATCCTCGCATGCGTCCTCCTCCCCCTGGCAAGAAGAAGTACTCATGGCTTGTTCGTGCAATTGAGAAGGTGATGTGCATGAATGTGTGCATCCACAATGAGAACTACAATGCCTATGTTGAGCGCCGCAACATCCTGGAGAACCAGCGCACCATCATGACTGCCCTTCAGATTCCCAATGTGCTAGGTCCTCCTCCTGACAGGATTCCATACAAGAATTGGAACAACCGCGATGTTGACTGGGATCTTGGAGTGGATGATGATGAGGACATGGAGGATGTTAGCGAGGAGGAAGAGGAAGAAGAAGACACCCAAGCCTAGAGATTGTTCCATGGGACGTAGCTCTCTCTTTTCTCTTTTTGGTATCCTGATGCCAAAGGGGGAGAAGATCTAGATGATCGCGGGGATTTGCTAGGGTGGTTTTCGTTCTTTGTTGCCCCTTTTATCGTTTCGTGTGTCTTTTCAAACTTCGTCTTATCGTACCCGTCATTCGTTGGTTTGCTTGTGTGAACTATTATTATTAGGAGGCATGTCTCCTATATATGCTATCTGTGGTGTTTTACTTTTCATATTATGCATTGTTAGTTTATTCCCTTGCAAATACCCATGTTGTCATCACTCACCAAAAAGGGGGAGATTGAAAGCTCATGATCCCTCTAATGATTTTGGTGATGATAACAACGCGGGTATCAACTATCTAACAATGGTTTTTTAGACTGTGCAGCTGATCTTTCAGGTGATTATGATATACTTCTGTTAAAAAGATCAAAGAGGAGTTCTACATTCTTGAAATATTGCCACCGGATTTTTCAGTGATCACACCGGAAATTCCGGTGCTTATGGGGCGGAATATCCGGCCCTGGCACCGGAATATTCCGGCCTTTTTGGCATCTTCAAAATGATCAAGTTTTTCTCCCACAGCTCGCGCACAGAAGCTGGGGCGGAAATTTGTCCCGGTTATTTCCGGTGCAAATATCCGGCCCTCTGGTACTTAGCAGAAAATGGAGTCTCCTCAGATGCCCGCGCACAGAGATGGGGGCGGAAATATTGTCCGGAAAATTCCGGTCCCGGATATTTCAATTATCCGTCCCCCGGTGACGAAGATATGGATTCTGGATCCTGCGGATAAGGACACCCCCTCTCAGGCCCAAGGTGAAGGCCCAAGAAGAGGAGCCCTTGGAGTACTCCAGAAGGCCCACGTGAAGCCCACCCGCACTAAACTTGCGGGTTAAGTTAGAAAACATGTAACCGACCTAGCTAGGGTTGGAGTCCTCTCCGGGTAGAACTCGAGACCTGGCCGCCTATATAAGGCCAGGAGAGCCCCCGAGAGAGGACCAAGCAATACCGCACGACCAAAAGCCTTGAACTCGAGACCTACTCTCGATTCGAGCACAACCTTTGTAACCGATCTAATCATCAATACAGATCGACAAGAGGCAGGAGTAAGGGTTTTACCTCTACGAGGGCCCCGAACCTGGGTAAATCTCGCCCCCTGTCTAGCCGACGATTCCACCAGCGCTCATGGGTTCTCCTAATCGAAACCCGATAGGTTCATCGAAGGGATTTGTTGAGTCAGGGATTCGACAATTGGCGCCGTCTGTGGGAACAGCGGGCGCTGGATCACCGGCATCCTCGGCTTCATCGACATCAAACTCTCGTTGGAATCCAATGACTACGGCTCCGAACAATCCTTTATGGATCGGATCTGTCGTGGTCACACCGCACTCGCCGGAATCGCGCCCGGTATTCGAAGATCTGGAGGAGAGCGTCACCCTGACGTTCGGGAGCCTCAAATTCGTGACGAACAGGGACGGGATCCTCCACTTCTCGGATGAATTGGAGACTGAATCTGGAGCTGTCGACTCGTGCCGTCACCTGGAGAAAAGTGGCGAGTCGATTCGCTTCAACGCCAACGACTATCACACCCTCTCGACAGAGGAACCATCAAGAATCCAAGGAAACCTTCGACCTACGCCTAGGACGCACGAGCTTCGACTGGCTCAAGTCTGCATGGCAGGATCGGAACAAGGCTCGGAAACAGAACACAGCGCGACTGAGCGCAATATAATCGGCGTTTCGCGGGAATCCTGGAAACGGGCGAAGCAAGCTATGCGAACAAGCAAGCCACCCGCAGCCGGATCCTCACACGAAGACATGGTTGCCTACCACTATCACCTAGTGAGAGCAGCCACGATTATCAAAGACGCTCGGGTAGATCTGGCCCGCCGAAGAAGAGCGGCGGACGAATCAAGCCAGAGACGAGCTGGGCTATCCGTGACACCCTCGGTCGGAACCCGACCCGCGAGGAAAGGACACGCATCCACGTCTAGGAACGATGAATCCATACCCGAAACAAACAGATCAATCACTCCTTCTCTCATGCGAGTCGACGATGACGGCAACGTGTACCCGCAAACTCCCGCTGCTGCGGTTCTAGCCGCGGCAACCTACATGCAGATGAATCAACCGACAGAAAGCGACCCTCGGGCAGAGCAATACAAGCAAATACGAAAAGGAGTCGGATTGGCGGACGCAAGGCTCGCCTCTCACGATCGCAAGAAGGCCGAGCAGGAGAAGGAGCGAAGGGAGAAGGAGAAAGATAAAGAAACGCCTCGCAGGCACAGAAGCTCTTCACCGAGGAGGGATAAGTCACCACGCCGCGGTCGAGGAAAAGAAGCTAGACGCCGCGGCGACAGTCGAAGCAGCAGTGAAGAAAGCCCGAGAGACAGAAACTCGCGGCACCATAGCGGCCGCTCGAGAAAACGAAGCAAGGAACCAAGGAAAGATGACGACCGCGACCGGCCAAAATACGACGCGCGATCAGATCTCGCTCAAAAAAGGGTGGATAAGGCAAGGGCTTCGCGATATCGCGAGCGCTCTTCGTCCGGCTCCTCGGATGACGAAACCTGTGGAGCACTCTGTTTCGCTCGCAGCATCCGCGAAGCACCTCTACCCAAAAGGTTCAAGCTCAGCACGGAGGTGACGAAGTACGACGGCTCACTCGAGCCCTCTCAATGGCTAAGCGACTACCTCACGGCAGTAAAATGCCAACGTGGGAACAAGAACACGGCTATGCAATACCTCAATATGCATCTCACTGGCGCAGCCCGCAGTTGGCTGGAAAGAAGACCAAAATCTTGCTACGCATCGTGGGATGATTTGCACCGCGACTTCTGCAAAAATTTCCAGTCGACTTACAAGAGGCCAGCTACAATCGAAGAACTACGAGCCTGCAAGCAGAAGAGTGGCGAGTCCACACGCGAATACATCCAGCGATGGACAACGCTCAGGAATACCGCGGGAACCATCTCAGAAGAAGTAGCGATCGAAGCCTTCGCAAAGGGCGCCAGAAGAACTGCCTTTCGAGAGGAGCTAGGCAGAGCTGCACCCAAGACCATCGGGGAGCTGATGATCATAGCCGAAAATGGGCTAACGGAGAAGATGCGGTGCGCAACGAAAGAGCATCATCACCCGCACACGATGACGATCGTCACGGTCGAAGAAAAAGAAGAAAATATTACGATCATGAGGATAGAGAGGAGTTGGTTGCCGCGGAATTCACTCGAAACCGCGATTCCGGTCGCCGTGGAAATCGCGAGTGGAGACCAAAGGCCGAAGAAAAATCCCCCGAGGAAGACCTAGATGCATACTGCTCGCTACATCTATTCACAGATAAGCGCACGGGCAAAACCAAGGCAACACACTTGCTTAAGGATTGCCGAAAGTTCCATGACATCTCGGACGCACTCGCGAGGAAAAGATCTGCCTCCACTCAAAATTACCCGCCGCTTCCAGGAGGAGGACACCAATGATTCCAGCCGCCACCACCACCACCTCCACCCGCAAATCCAAACATGGTGCTAGCTGCAGTACCCGCACCACCGAACGCCGGAGCAAACGCGTATCCGAACCCGGCAGGACAACCCGCAATGATCCAGAAGGTATGCCCCTCCCGCAGAGCTCAAAAGACTAACACAAGGCAATTATGCATGGCAGTGCAGACACCGCCAACGAAGACCGAGTACCTGAAAATGGCGGACCAGCCGATCACGTTCTCGACGAAAGATCACCCACCACGAGTCTATCGACCAGGACACGCCGCCCTGGTCATCCAGGCGCAAATTGGCAACTACGACTTAGCCCGCGTATTCATGGATGGGGGCAGCGGTCTCAACATTATCTACGCGGATACACTCCGTCGGATGAACAAGAACTTGGACGGCCTCCCGGAATCAGAAACATCCTTCCACGGGATAGTTCCAGGCAAGGCAGTCCGTCCACTCGGAACAATCAACCTAGAAGTTGTGCTAGGCACGCAGAGCAACTACAGGAGAGAGTTCCTCGACTTCGAAGTTGTCGATTGGCCTTCACAGTACCACGCCATCTTGGGCCGAACAGCGTTCGCCAGATTCATGGCAGTACCTCACTACGCCTACTTGAAGCTCAAATTGCCCGGCAAACATGGCGTAATCACCATTGACGGGGACTTTCAGAAATCCAACAAATGCGACATTGAGTTCAACGAGATCACAAAATCTTTCGGGATGCACGAAGAACTTCTAGAGCTGGCAAAAACCACGGATCACTCCGTGATGCCCCTCGCGAAGAAAAATGCGCCTGAGCTAGAATTTAGCGCCAACAGCGACACCCGAAAGCATCAAGTGCACCCGACAGACTCTGCGAAGACGGCGATGGTTTCAACAACCCTATCGCAATCATAGGAAAGCGCGCTCGTGAAACTCCTCCGTGAGTACTGGGAAATTTTCGCCTGGCAGCCCTCAGATATGCCAGGAATACCTTGGGAGTTTGCCGAGCACTCACTCGAAGTCTTTCCAGACGCTAAACCCATCAAACAGACCACGCAAAGATTTTCAGAACCCAAGCAGAAGGCGCTTGGAGAAGAAGTAAATAGATTGCTAGCTGCGAAATTCATCAGAGAGATCAAGATATCCACTTGGTTAGCAAACCCGGTGTTGGTTCCCAAAAAGAACACGGATATCCTTCGGGTGTGCATCGACTACACGTCCTTAAATAAGCATTGCCCCAAGGATAATTTTCCCCTCCCGCGAATCGACCAGATCGTGGATTCCACAGCAGGCTGCCAACGCCTATCCTTTCTGGACGCCTATTCGGGATACAATCAGATCCGAATAAAAAAGGAGGATGAAGAAAAGACAGCATTCATCACACCACACGGTGTATACTGCTACACAACAATGCCCTTCGGGCTGAAGAACGCAGGCGCAACATATCAGCGCTGCATGCAAAAATGCCTCGCCAACCTCATCGGCAAGAACGTGCAAGTGTACGTTGACGACATTTTCATCAAGACTCGAGTTGAGGACACACACCTTGAGGATATTAGAGAAACATTCGACGCCCTCAACGTGTACAGGATCAAGCTCAATCCGACCAAATGTGTCTTTGGCGTTCCGGCAGGAAAACTTCTCGGGTACCTGGTATCCGCCAGAGGCATTGAAGCCAACCCGGAGAAAATACAAGCTATCCTAACCATGAAGGAGCCAACCAACCTGCGCGGAGTCCAACAGCTCGCATGGCGATTAGCCGCCCTAAGCAGATTCATCGCACGTTTGGGGGAGCAAGCATTACCCTTCTACAAGTTGTTGAAGAAGACAGACAAATTCGAGTGGACACCTGAAGCTAAGCAAGCATTCGCAGATTTGAAGCGGTCATTGCAAAGTAGGAACATCCTCGCAACACCGCGAGAAGGAGAGCCACTTTTCTTGTACCTAGCCGCCACAAACCATACCACCAGGAATATATTTCGAACGGATGATCAAGCGATCGGTCAAAATCAAGAAAGCTGCAGAAGCGATAGCAGTGCCAGAAACAGAGGTCAACCCGCAAGTCGCCCTCATCGAGCTTATTCATAACATATCACGATAGGTTTTTCTGGTCGAGCCAGTCTGGACGCAGAAATATCTCGACTACCTGACCAACAGACAGCTCCCGGCTGACCCGCGCGAGGCTCGACAAATAATCAGACGCAGCAAATCCTTTCGGATAGTCAATGGGGAATTATACAAGCAAAGCATCTCGGGAATACTTCAGCGCTGCATCGCACCCGAAGATGGCAAAGAATTGCTCCATGACATCCACCAAGGAGACTGCGGACATCATGCTAGCTGGAAAACAATAATGGGGAAGGCCTTCCGAGCAGGATTCTACTGGCTGACAGCAGCTACCGACGCAAAGAACCTGGTCGAACGATGCGATGCCTGTCAGCGATTCGCACCAAGACCACATGCACCTGCTACGGAATTGCACATGATACCCATTGCCTGGCCCTTCGCACAATGGGGGCTAGACATGGTCGGACCACTGCGCAAGTCCACCCCTGGAGGATATACACACTTGCTGGTCGCAGTCGACAAATTCACCAAATGGATCGAGGCCACGCCAGTAACTTCGGCTAGTGCCCAATGCACCGTCAAGTTCCTCGACTCCATCGTATGCAGATTTGGTGTGCCACACGACATCATTTCAGACAATTGTACAAATTTCATAGCAAAGGAAACGCAACAGTTCTGCGAGGAAAAGGGCATCAACTTCAAGTTTTCTTCCGTTGCCCACCCGCAAACTAACGGACAAGTCGAGAGATCCAACGGCTTAGTTTCGGTTGGCATCAAGAAACGCCTACTCGATCGTCTACACCCCGCCGCAGGACATTGGGCGGACGAATTACCCTCCGTCCTATGGAACCTCCGCACAACTCCCAACCGATCTACAAAATACACGCCATTTTTCATGGTATA
Source organism: Alopecurus myosuroides (assembly GCA_028641055.1). Classification (NCBI taxonomy): domain Eukaryota; kingdom Viridiplantae; phylum Streptophyta; class Magnoliopsida; order Poales; family Poaceae; genus Alopecurus; species Alopecurus myosuroides. The sequence continues at coordinate 206,695,513 of CM054059.1, forward strand.
CGGGGCAGAAGCAGTCCTCCCCGAGGACGTTCGATTCAGCGCCCCACGAGTTGTGGCCTACAGCAAAGAAACCTCTAACAGGGAACTCGCGGAAGATATGGATGCACTCGACGAAATGCGGGACATCGCACTCGCCAGATCCGCAGTATATCAGCAATCCCTGTGAAACTATCATAGTCGCCGCATACGCCACAGAGCATTCGCGGTTGGAGATCTAGTGCTGCGACTCAAGCAGAAGGAAGGACATAAGCTCGAACCACCCTGGGAAGGACCCTTCATCATACACGAAGTAATCCCAGGCGGGGCCTACAGATTGAAGAATCCATCGACTGGAGGAATCTATTCCAATCCTTGGAATATTGCGCACCTCTGCAAATTCTATCCCTTGGTTTACTTGTTCTCACAACAAATAAGGCTATGCTAGCCACTATTGTAGCTCGAATACATGACTTCTCAGTCATCGCAATAAAAACATGGTTTCTCCATCATATTCATTCGCAACTTCCTATTTTTACGCGCTCAAAAGTTACAGGAACACACCCCATAAACACACGGGGGCTACGCCTACAACTAAGCATTACAGGAAAAAAGCATGCATACAAGGTTATACACCTTACAACAGTTTTACAAACTATACAAGGATACAGGATATGCGCATCCGACAATCAATCAAAGCGCTGAGCATTCTCAGTCGCCAAAACTCTATCTACCTCCTCAGAGGACAATCGAATGATTTTCTCCGCTGCAGGACGAACAGCATCATAGAAGGGGAAATATCATCGATTGGATCATCTGGGAGCCTGGCTACGGAGTTAAAATCTACTTCAGGATACCATATTCGGACAAAGGATAGAGCTAGAACCGCGCCGCATGTCATTTGATTGCGCACACACGCGCGAACCTCTCCTTCACGTCCATACAATCTGAGAAGATAGCTCCAGTCTTCAGGACCCCTTTCGAGTGGGTAGGAAGCAGCGTTCATCGCAATCAGGACCTCGTGAAAAGAACTCACGAGAATTCTCGCTTGCAGAACACGGAACTTCAAGGTGGCCATCACAAATCCTCGACTGCGATCAGACCAGAAGTTACTCGCATGAGGATTTGAGCTACCAGCCCCCTGAACTATATGGTTTTCAACCCACTGCTTTTCTTCCCTGTCATCAGGTCTGACAACTGAAGAGCAAGCATGCTTGATCATCTAAGGAAACAAAGCAAAAAGAAGACACGGGGGCTGTATTACTTACACAGCAAATCCCTCGCAACCAGCGATAATTCATCCATCAGGAACTGCTCACGTTCAGCCGCCAATTTTTGCTTGGACTTCGCCACATCGGCTATACCGCGCAAAGCTTTAAGCTGACGCTCACCCTCCCGGACCTTATCACGAAGACCAGCATAGGTGCCAACCGCGGCAACAAGGGGATTTACTGGAGTAGCATGTCCACTCAAAGATTCTGCAACTACCCCGGTAGCCTGGAAGAATACAAGGAAAGAAGTAAGAAGCCCTATTCAAAGTATTTCTAGTCGCACATCCGACAAAAGTGCTCGGGAGCTACTCCCATCGGGAGAAAATACACAAACTACGGGAGGCAATTTCCAGAACGAACACTTCGATTAAAGACGATGAAAATACGGGAATACATCCCAAGGTTCATTACATTCACGAAGGAAAGGAAAAAAGAACAAAACTAAGAAACTACAGTGGTGCTCCCACTAGTGGCAGTCGCCCCTCCTTTCAGTCGAGCAAATAGCTCAGACAGCTTCCGAGCAAGAATGGTGGCCTGCTCGCCAAAACGAGAGAGTCGTACCTTTTTGCCCGTCGAGGGGTCGACCGGAAGAGCTGAGTAGGCCTCCTCCAAACCATTGACTCCGTGGCCAGCGCGAACTGAATCGCAGTCTTCGCACCAGACTCCGACTGGGCGACTGCGTAAGCATCCAGGGGATTGCCCTCCGAGAAGATCTTCAGCAGGCCGTCTAGTGCGGATGGAGGAACAGCATTGGCGAGGAAGCGACTGTGCAATTGCGACAACACTTGGGTGGCATCTTCAATCAAGGAGCACACTCCTTCGGCGTGCCTCTTGAGTTGAGCAAGTGTGTTGGTTAACACATCTACTCGCTGGATCCCAGGGATCTCCAAAGGAACATCCAGAAGACCTTCAAAGGAAAAGAATGTCAAAATTTCGCAAGTTCACCAAGACAAAAGATACGATTGCGAGAGCCTAAGCCACTTACCCGTGAAACGCTCAGCAAGGGGACGGAGGAATGTGACAAGGTCAGAATCGGCCTTATTGCCAGCTTCCTGTTGATCCTTCAAAGCTTTTCTCGCATCCGCGAGTTGCCTGTCAAGATCCTCCGACCGCATGCGGGAGGCCTCCAGCTCTTGTCGAACAGCTGCCAAATTAGCTTCCTGAGTGGTTGCCCGCTCAGAGAGCTTGACTCTCTCGGACTCCGAATGTTCGAGTTGAGCTGCGCAATAAACATTTGTTAGACATCAAGAATGGATACGACAACAGAAACAAAAGAAGACAATGAGATTTACTCTTAAGGAGCTCGTTCTCGGTGTGGAATCGACTACAGTGTGACTGAAGCCTCTCGCACTCCGATTCGGCAAGAACAACGCGAAGACCGATCGCCGCAAGCGAGTCAACAAGCGACTGCAAAAGTACAGAAGTAGAAGAATTAGAAGATATAAATTAGAGCTTGTACCCGATTGAATTCAATCGACTACAGCCTCGGGGGCTACTCCCATCGGGAGCACTGTCGTGCACCCGATAGAAATCAAGACGAAGAAAATAAAGCAAGATTTTGAGCCTGTAGCCGATCGCAAGCAATCGACTACAGCCTCGGGGGCTACTCCCATCGGGAGCACTGTCGTGCACCCGATACAAATTCGAAGACAAACTACAAAGTTTACCTGGCCCGTGGCGCGGGAGAGAGGATCTGCGGAGCTGTCCGTCGCTTCTTTCGAAGCTGAAGTCCTGGCGGCAAAGCTAGGAGCTTCACGTTCCGCAGTCGCCGCATTGGGGGCTGCGCTGGGAGAATTCTGGACGGTGCCAGCATTGGGAGCTCCACCCGCAGTTCCTGCTTTGTTCCTCTTTTCGGGAGGAACACAAGAAGCGTACCCGCGAGGGGTGATGGCCTGCACACTGCGGCAAAAAAGAACAAGGAATCAAACATAAAGCGCAGAAGAAAGAACGTTCGACTAAGAACGGGGAAAATAACTTACTCGTCATCTTCATCTTCATCTAGCAAATCCGCGTTCCAAGCGGTTGCGATTACTGGGAATGAAGGCGAAGGGCGAGGGAGCGAAGTGGAGTCGCGGAGATAGGGGCCTTCCCGGGCGATTCCTCTAAGGAATTATCCTTGGAGGTAGCCTCGTTATCGTCCTCTACACGACGACGCTTGCAACGACGTAGGCCGCCATTCGAGCCCTCCGCGTCATCCGAAGAATCGTCCTCGGAGCTCGAGGAAGCATCAGCTACACTGGTATCGGCTAAGCCATCCAGGTGACTCGCCAATAACTCCGAGGCGTCCTCTCCCACAACTGGCGGGTAGCAGTTCGCCACCGCTAAGCTCTACAAAGACGGAAGAGGGAGCCAAAAAAAATTTCAGTCGACCAAAGACTCAAAGCAAAGAAGAAAATAATGACGAACGAGAAGGATAAAACTAACCTCGGCTGGTGGAGGTTTCGAAGCGTCGAAGGCGTCGACTGAACAGTCGGGGAACTTCTCCCCCACCTTCAAGCTGGTGACAGCCGCGATTTTCTTCTCGAACTCAGCGTTCGAAAGTTCCTCGTGGCTCACTCGGCTAGGGTCTTCAGCGCCTTGGTATTCCCACATGGTGGAAGGCCTTTGCTGCAGCGGCTGGATCCTACGCTTCAGAAAAATACTCGCCAGGTGCAGCCCGTTGAGTACCACTCCGGAGGTTTGATCCCGGAGAGCGGACACTCTTGCGAGTAGGGGCGTGACGACCTGGGTTTCTTCGGCTGACAGCTTGTGCGCCCAGGACTTCCGCCTCTTCAAAACAGCGAACAAGTGGAATTCCACGAGCCCACCCGAGCTGTTGTCGATGACGTAAAACCACTTTTCCGCCAGGCTTGGGCGGAGTCGACGAAGTGCATGTTGAAGTAGCTGGTCTCCAGTCGCGCCTGGATCCCGAAGCCGCCTGTGCGCAGCGGCTCGCCAGGCTCGGAGTCCACCCGCGATTTCTCGCGGAAGATGCGAACTTTGAAGAGGGCCTTCCACAGCGCCCAATGAGGGCGAATGCCAAGAAAGCATTCGCAGAACACAATGAAGCACGAAATGTGTTGCACCGCATTCGGAGGAAGATCGTGAAGCTGTATGCCATAGACATACCGCAACCCGAGGAGAAAAGGATGGAGAGGGAAGGAAAGACCCCGAGACACGTGGTCCGCAAAGACCACGCGCTCGTTCGATTGCGGGTTTGGTACCTCTTCTTTCTTCCCGAGGCGCACCCGCTTCTCAGATTCAGCCGGCAGCAGCCCCTCCCGCTGCATCTCCTTGATGCTCTTCGCGGTGGTATTAGGGGAGCGCCAGTCGCCGGCCCGAGGTGCCGGTTGCGCGGAAACGTCTCCGGATGCGGAAGCGGCAGCACCACGTCTTTTGCCTCCGGCCATGGCTAGCAGTGTGAGCTCGAGCGCAAGGAAGAAGATGAGCACGAGGAACAAGATGGTTGAAGGCAAAGGCTGGGAAAATTTTACCGCAGCGCTAAGTCCCGTATTTATACACGAAGCGGGTCAATCTCAGCCACTCGATGTGCTACGTGGCACGTATCGTAGCCACCACGTGTGAAGATGAAACGAAGGGGCGGTGAACGCTATTCCGTGCCACGATCTTAACAGAAGATCGTGCGCATTTACTGCGCAGTTCGCGTAAAAAACGGAGGCGGCGTCTCGTTTCCCGGTCAAAAAGCTGACTAGGTGGGCCAGCCCATCTGCTACCACTCCGTCACGTCCCATCGGGAGGAGAAGAGCGCGCCATGACGTCATGGCACGCATCATCAAATTCAAGAACTTTCGAATGGACAATTCAAACATGGAGCAAGACCTCTTTTAAACAAGAGAATCAACCTATACACGAAAACTCTTTCGTATAGGCGCAACAGTCCAAACATGAAAACTCTTTCATATGGGCACGACTATCTACAGTACGAAAACTCTTTCGACTGAGTCTTAAACAATCATTCGGGTAGAAAGAACCTACCTCCATTCACGCATGATATTTCTACATCATAAAAACTTGGATTGTTTAGCCGACTAGGCACATCCGGATGCCATATTCTTCGAATATGAAGGTAAGACCCAAAAAGATCTTTCTTAAGGGCCTGGAATCGCACTCGAAAGCTGCATCCTCCGGTATAGTTCCGTGTCAACAACACGAAGAAAAATCCTAGCGGACGCGCCGGGTACCCTCATAGGTTAAGTTCGACTCGATAAGTCCACAACGGCCCAGTCGCAACAATCACCTTATCGGGTTCGAGTCGGAGGTCTCGAATCCGTGTTGGCCAGGAATGTTTTTGCCCTAGTCGCAATTAATTGGCCCTGATCTCTCGGGAGAGCCAAGCTACTGTGCCGCATCCTTCTGCAAATAAAGCCGCAATAACAGGCACCTAAGTCGCTCGACACTCGAGCATAAGGACTCATTGCACAGGGAACACACCCTTCAAAACAGTAAGCAGCCGAGTTGTTTATTCAAAAGGAAAAGCAAGGCCAAAAAAGGTTTGACCGTCTACTCGACTGGGAAATTCCCACTCGAGCAAACGCTCGGGGGCTACTGACGAAGATATGGATTCTGGATCCTGCGGATAAGGACACCCCCTCTCAGGCCCAAGGTGAAGGCCCAAGAAGAGGAGCCCTTGGAGTACTCCAGAAGGCCCACGTGAAGCCCACCCGCACTAAACTTGCGGGTTAAGTTAGAAAACATGTAACCGACCTAGCTAGGGTTGGAGTCCTCTCCGGGTAGAACTCGAGACCTGGCCGCATATATAAGGCCAGGAGAGCCCCCGAGAGAGGACCAAGCAATACCGCACGACCAAAAGCCTTGAACTCGAGACCTACTCTCGATTCGAGCACAACCTTTGTAACCGATCTAATCATCAATACAGATCGACAAGAGGCAGGAGTAAGGGTTTTACCTCTACGAGGGCCCCGAACCTGGGTAAATCTCGCCCCCTGTCTAGCCGACGATTCCACCAGCGCTCATGGGTTCTCCTAATCGAAACCCGATAGGTTCATCGAAGGGATTTGTTGAGTCAGGGATTCGAAACCCGGATTATTCAAAAATCCGGCCCCTGGTCCTTAGCAGTTTTTCATCTTGGGATGGTGCCCGCGCGGAGAGATGGGGGAGGAATGTTGGGGCGGAAATTTCCGCCCCCGGATATTTCAATTATCCGCCCCCAGACTATTCAAATTTCCGGCCGGGCAGACCGGAAATTTCTGGTGCTAACACCGGAATATTCCGGCCCTGACAGACTGCAACGGTCAGAAATTGGAGGAGCCTATAAATAGCTGTCTTATTCCTCTAGATAGGTAACTCGTCCATTCCTCTCTCTCCTCCATTGTTGTAGAGCTCAAAACGCCCCGATCTCCCTCCTCCTCCAACCAAACTCGATGGCCTTCAAGGATCTCATGGAGGAGGACTAGATCTACCTTTCCACCAAGCCAAAACGTGTGTTCCCACACCACAACTCTTGGGATCTTGTAATCTCTTGGTTGCCTTGTCATCCAAGGGAAACCCTAGTGCTTGTAGCTTCCACCTTGTAGCAAGAAGCTTCGATTGTTGAGAGCCTCCATCTCACTTGTGGAGTAGCCTCAACCCCTTGTAAAGGTTTGGTCAACGCCTTCAAGTCGACCTCATAGTGGAAACGAGAATCTCCCTCACCGGAGAAGCTCAAGGAGAACAAGGTGTGCACATCCGTGCTATTGAGGAGCACCTAGGTGGCTCCCCACCTCTCCAACGTAGACGTACTTCTTTCGAGAAGGAACTACGGGAAACATATCCTTGTCTTCGTGTTTTACACTTGTTGTTATCTTGTGCCGTACCTTTATTTCCATTGCTACTCGTTGCTTGTCACTTAGGGTGTTCACTTAGTTGCACATCTAGACAACCAAGCTTTTACTTTCCCAAAGCCCCCACTAAAAGTGAAAAAGATTTAAATTTTGTAGGTCACCTATTCACCCCCTCCCCCCTCTAGTTGACCCTAGTGCACTTTCACAAACGTTGGGTATTAAGTTGCAAGCAACAGATTATCGCCGTAAGCAAAGTGTGTAATGTAAACAATGTAAACTAAGTAAACACCGTTGTTTTCTCCCTAATGGCAAAAACACATCCTCCATCCGTCACGTTTCTGTCACTCGAGCACAGATGCAAAGGAGGCATGAACCCACTATCGAGCATAAATACTCCCTGTTGTAGTTACTAGCATCTACTTGGCCAGAGCATCTACTAATAACGGAGAGCATGCAAAATCATCATAAGTAACATATGCATGAAGATAACATGATAGATTGATAATCAGAAGACATAGCATTCAACATTCATCAGATCCCAGCAAACATAACATGTAGCATTACATAAAGATGATCTTGATCATGTTAGGCAGCTCACAAGATCTAAACATGAGGTACAAAGTGGAGAGAACAACCATCTAGCTACTGCTATCGACCCGTAGTCCAGGGATGAACTACTCACGCATCACTTCGGAGGAGGGCATGGTGGTGTAGACCCCTCCGGTGATGAATTCCCCTCCCGGCAGGGAGCCGAGGAAAACTCTAGAACCCTCCCGATCTCGGGATGACGATGACGGCGGCCTAAGGTGTTTTCCGGGACGAAATGGTACATCTTTAGGGTTTACGTCTCGGGGGGGTGTAAATAGGCGAAAGGGCAAAGGCGGTGGAGGCCCGGGGGGCCCACACTACCCCATGGCGCGGCCAGGGGGAGCCGCCCTATGGTGTGGGCCCCTGAGGCCAACCTTCGGAAATTCTAAGACTTCCGGGCTTTGAATTTTCCAATTCCGAGAATATTTATAGAACAACAACTTTTCTGACACTAAAAACAGCAAAAAAAAAACAGGGAACTGGATCTGTGGCATCTTGTCAATAGGTTAGTCCGGAAAATCGATAAAAATGACATAAAGTGTATAGCAAACATGTGGGAAACAATAAGAAAACAACATGGAACGTTAGAAATTAAGGATACTTTTATGACGTATCAACATCCCCAAGCTTAGTTCCTACTCATCCTCGAGTAGGTAAGCGATAAAAACACATAATTTCTGAGGTGACATGCTAACAACATAAACTTGATCATCAGTGATGTAAAAGCATAAGCTGAGATCATAGAACTTTAGCACAAGCATGATAAATAGAATTTTAGTAATAAAGCATAGCAATCACCTTGCATCATGAGAACTAACTCAAATAAAAGATCATGAATAACAATGCAACAAAAGATATACGTTTGTTTCAAGTATAGAGAAAACATGTCAAAGTGATATTTCGCTAGTCCTTAAGAGTGGGGCAAAACATAAATTCTAGGATACCTTCAAAGTTCATGAGGAAGACTAGAACAAATAATTAGAGAACAAGCAATAACACATCATGAATCAATTAATAATGTTTTTGGAACACATGCACATAAAACTCAGAATGTCAACTATGCTCTCTCAACCGTGCATAAAGTTAGAAGATGGAGACTCAACATAAAAGTAAAAGAAAGGCCATTCGCAGAGGGAAGCATGGATCACTCATGTGCTAGAGCTTTTATTTTATTAAACAGGGGTAAAAAACTTGACACTCCTCCCAACAAGCATATACTGTGGAGGAGTGTCTATATTTTAAGAGAGGTGTATGCTTATGTCAACGAATGGTAAACAGAAAATACAGTACGTCACAAGCCAACTAAACTTCACAAGAGCGGCTCCCATAGTAGGATGCATCTGGGTAGAAGGACATCCCTCTTTCTCTTTTGTTTACACAATTATGCTTTGACTGATATATCAGGGGAAAAATAGTGAAGAGAATTTGTGTTATTAATTTGGGGCTGGGCACCACGCTGCCAGCTCTTCTATCATTGGATAAGCGGATGAAGCCACTAGTCCAGGGTGTGAAAGTCCAATCAAGAAGTGAGATAAAGGTTCTCTATTTACGTCCTCATGAGATAAAACAGGAGCACAAAACATGAGTAATTTTGAAAGTTTTAAAGGTAACACATGAGCAATTTACTTTGGAGTGGCGGTTAATTACCACATGTAGGTAGGTATGGTGGACACAATGGGAAAACTTTTGTTTTTGGGAGTTGGATGCACGAGTAGAGCTCATACTCAGTACATGTGGAGGGTAGCAAAAGACTGGGAGCGACAAATCAAGAGGGCATAAGAGCCATAATCATTCATAACGACATAAACATCATTAATAAAAGCATAATCGGTACCATAAATTCAAAAACTAATTGATCATGGAGGCTATTTGTGACTGGTGCATAGTCATAAACATGGTGTGAGCATGCGCCAAGTCAACCAAATAAAACATTCAAAGGAAAACACCACAAATTTATGCTTCAATATGACAAGAACAACTCATGATTCTTTCAATGGCACATTAAACACTCTCATCTATTTGAGGCTAATCATTCTACTAAATAACCACAAGGCTTGAAAACTAAAATAACACCTAGCATGATATGAAAAAATCTAGCCACAGTCTGTACAAGCTTCTACTTGCACCGTTAAAAATTCTACCTCAAGCAGAAGTTTCTTTTCCTAACAAGCACCATACAAAACATGCTTTAACAAAAACTCTCTAAATGCTACAGAAATCAAACATGAGAGGACTCACATAACACTACTAAAACTAACAGCTCTAAATAAGATATGCAATGAAAACAAGAAAAGGAAGATAAAAATGAGTTGCTACAGAAGTATACGACCCCTTGACTCAAAGAAAATAGAGAAAAACAAAGCAAAAATAAAACCATGGGTTATCTCCCAAGAAGTGTTTTTCTTTAACGCCTTTTAGCTAGGCCCAGAAAAGTGGAATCAATTATTTTCAAGTGAAGAAGCATCCAAATTGTAACTCGTTCGAATAACGGAATCAAAAGGCAACTTAATTCTCTTTGTAGGAAAGTGTTCCATACCTTTCTTGAGTGGGAACTGAAATTTAATATTCCCCTCTTTCATATCAATAACAGAACCAACATTTCTAAGAAAAGGTCTTCCCAAAACAATTGGACAAGAAGTATTGCATTCAATATTCAAGACAACAAAATAAACGGGGACAAGAGTATTATTAACCATGATAAGAACATCATCAACTCTCCCCAAAGGTTTCTTTCTAACATTATCAATAAGAGGAATATCCAAATAACAAGGTTCCAATTGTGGTAAATCAAGAATATCATAGAGTTTCTTGGGCATAACAGAGATACTAGCACCAAGATCACATAAAGAATTGCAATCAAAATCATTAACTTTCATTTTAATAATAGGTTCCCAACCATCATCTAGCTTCCTAGGGATAGAGGCTTCACATCTTAATTCATCCTCTCTAATTTGCATGAGAGCATTTGTAATATGTTTTGTGAAAACCATATTCATAGCACTAGCATTAGGACAATTAGCAAGATTTTGTAAGAACTTAATCACTTCAGTTATGTTGCAATCATCAAAGTAAAGATCATTTTTATCAAAGATAATGGGACCATTGTCTCCCATGTTTCTAAAAATTTCAGCACTTTTATCAGGAACATTTTGGGCAGTTTTGCATTTTTAATAGCAGAAGTGGGAGTGTTTCCAACACCAACTACTTTAACATTGATAGTAGAAGGTTTTCTAGCATGAGAGGCTTCAGTTTTACTAGTGGTGGTAATGGTGCGAACATTAGCTATATTGTTCTTTCTAGCTATTTCATCTTCTTTTTCCCATCTAGCATGCAATTCAGCTAACATCCTAACATTATCATCAATTCGAATTTGGATAGCATTTAAAGTTTTACTTTCTTTAACATCATGAGGCATGACCTTTAGTTTCATAAAATCAACATCAAGGGCAAGGCTATCAACTTTAGAAGCAAGAACATCAATTTTGCCAAATGTTTCCTCAACAGATTTATTAAAAGCAGTTTATGTACTAATAAAATTTTTAAGCATGTTATCAAGATCAGAGGGTACGCTTTTATTGTTATTGTAGGAATTACCATAAGCATTGCTATTATTGGGAGGATATGGCCTATAATTGTTGCTACCAAAATTATTCCTATAAGCATTGTTGTTGAAATTATTATTTTTAATGAAGTTCACATCAACATGCTCTTATTGAGCAACCAAAGAGGCTAAAGGAACATTATTTGGATCAATAGGAGCATGGCCATTCACAAGCATAGACATAATAGCATCAAGTCTTTCATTCAAAGAGGAGGTTTCTTCAACAGAATTTACATTCTTACCAGTTGTAGCTCTCTCAGTGTGCTGCTCAGAATAATTTAGCATCATATCATCAAGAAGCTTTGTTTCTGCCCCCAACGTCATGGACATAACGGTTTCTCCAGCAGCTGAATCCAAAAGGTTTCTTGAAGAAAAATTCAGACCTGCATAAAAGGTTTTGATGATCATCCAAGTACTCAGTCCATGAGTGGGACAATTCTTTACTAAAGATCTCATTCTTTCCCAAGCTTTAGCAACATGCTTATTATCAAGTTGCTTAAAATTCATAATGCTACTTCTTAAAGATATAATCTTAGCAGGAGGATAATATTTTCCAATGAAAGCATCCTTACACTTAGTCCAAGAATCAATACTATTTCTAGGCAAAGATAGCAACCATTCTTTAGCTCTTCCTCTCAAAGAAAAAGGAAACAATTTCAGTTTAATAATATCTCCATCTACATATTTATATTTTTGCATCTCACATAGTTCAACAAAATTATCAAGATGGGCAGCAGCATCATCAGTACTAACACCAGAAAATTGCTCTCTCATAACAAGGTTAAACATGGCAAGTTTTATCTCATAAAAGTCAGCAGTAGGAGCAGGTGGAGCAACAGGTGTGCTAATGAAATCATTGTTGTTGGTGCTAGTAAAGTCACCCAACTTAGTGTTCTCAGGAGTGGTCATTCTAACAAAGACTAAAAATAGGAATCAATCTACAGCTAGAATAAGAACTGATTTTTTGTGTGTGTTTTTGATAAAGAGAAGCAAACAAGACAAAATAAAATAAACTAAGCAAAACGAAAACAAAGAAAGGAGATTGGAAGTGAGAGACTCCCCTTGCAGAAATTCTCTTCCTCCCTGGCAACGGCGCCAGAAAAGTAGCTTGATGGTGTAGGTCTTGCACTCGTTGTGAGACCCGAAGAGGAAGGTATGATGAGCACAACAGCAGGTTTCCCTCAATAAGAAACCAAGGTTTAATCGACCAGTAGGAGGAAAAAGTAACTTCAGAAGGTTGTAGCAGCTGAGATGGCAGGGCGCACTACCGGTTTAGAAGCAACGTGGAACCTAGAAAACACAATCAAATCACTTTGCCCCCAACGAAGAAGTGAGGTTGTCAATCTCACTAGTTTTGCTGAACACAAAGAGGTTAAACGAATGGTGTGGAAAACTGTAGGAAAATAGTATGAAAGCGGTAGTAGCAGTATGAAAGCAGTAAATGTTTTATCAGTATGAGGAAAAAGGACCGGGGTCCACAGTTCACTACTCTGGTCTCTTCGTGAAAGATAAATAACATGTGTGGTGAACAAATTACAGCCGGGTAATTGACAGAAATGAAGGATGCACCGTAGTGCATATGCAAGACATAAAGATTACTATGTCATTCATGCGGGTAATACAACAAAATACATAGACCGTCATCCAACTGCATCTATTTCTAATAATCCGCCCTCCGAATATCATCCGAACGAACGTTGGGTATTAATTTTCAAGCAACAGATTATCGCCGTAAGCAAAGTGTGTAATGTAAACAATGTAAACTAAGTAAACACCGTTTTTTTCTCCCTAATCGCAACAACACATCCTCCATCCGTCACGTTTCTGTAACTCGAGCACAAATGCAAAGGAGGCATGAACCCACTATCGAACATAAATACTCACTCTTTGAGTTACTAGCATCTACTTGGCCAGAGCATATACTTATAATGGAGAGCATGCAAGATCATAAATAACATATGCATGAAGATAACATGACAGATTGATAATCAGAAGACATAACATTCAACATACATCAGATCCAGCAAACACAACATTTAGCATTACATAAACATGATCTTGGTCATGTTAGGAAGCTCACAAGATCTAAACATGAGGTAAAAAGTGGAGATGACAACCATCTAGCTACTGTTATGGACCCGTAGTCCAGGGATGAACTACTCACGCATCACTTCGGAGGAGGGCATGGTGGTGTAGACCCCTCCGGTGATGAATTCCCCTCTCGGCAGGGTGCCGAGGAGAGCTCAAGAACCCTCCCGATCTCGGGATGACGATGACGGCGGCCTCGGATGTTTTTCGGGACGAAGTGGTATGTCTTTAGGGTTCACGTCTCGTGGGGTATAAATAGGCAAAAGAGCCAAGGCGGTGGAGGCCAGGGGGCCCACACCACCCCATGGCGCGGCCAGGGGCGCCGCCCTATGATGTGGGCTCCCTGAGGTCCCCCTCCGGGTCTCTTCGGGACTCCGTGGAACCTTCGGGAATTCTAAGACTTACGGGCTTCGAATTTTCCAATTCCGAGAATATTTCCAGAACAACTTTTCTGAAACTAAAAACAGCAGAAAACAGGGAACTGGCTCTGTGGCATCTTGTCAATAGGTTAGTCCGGAAAATCGATAAAAATGGCATAAAGTGTATAGCAAACATGTGGAAAACAATAAGAAAACAACATGGAACATCAGAAATTAAGGATACGTTTATGACGTATCAGTCCACGACGGTGTTGTTGAGTTGAGACTCCATATCTTTTCTAGGTGTCAAATTGCTTGGATCATGGGTATGAAAGCCATGGAGCACACTTGTCCACAAGTCATTGCACGAGCTTGATATATGAGATGTCATTTCAAACTTCCACATAGAGCATTTGTTATTGTTAAGCATGCGAGGTGGTCCAACATTAAGAATGTGTGGGATAGGAGCAACAGGATGAACCGAGTCATAATTGAAAGGTGGTGCAACTTTTGAATTATACTCTGATCCATTAGCCTCGAAAGACTTGGAGTCCGAGTTTCCTTTCGCGCCAATCGCCTTAGTCGCGGCTTGTGCTTTGTGTAACACCTGGGGTGTTACCCTAATAGAGAGTTGTTTGTTTTCTTTTTAGCTTGCATCACATGCATCATATTGCATTGAACCATGTTGGCATCACAACTGAAAAATTCAAAACAATTTAAACTTTCACACCTTGCTCAAAATTTCCAATTTCAAAATTGTAAACTAAACCACTCAATTGTTTTTCAATAATTTGAAATTGTTTTAATCCAATTGCTTGTTAATAAAATCTTTCCTTTTACCAAACCTCCTAATGGCAATTAAATTTCAAATCATTTGTCCTTCTTAATGGGCATGTTTCAAATTGTGGTTTAAACCTTAATTTCTTGCCAACAAATAAATTAAACAATATTTTCATAGTTGCTTGACTTTATTAAGTAAAATTTATTATTTCCAAAAAACTCCAAACCAATCCCTATTTGAAAATTCAACTAACAATTTTAAAATTAAATTAACATCTCAAAATTCATGGAAATGTTGGTAACATTGCTTTGATCTACTGTTTGCAAACTAATAAAACAGTTCATAAAAATTAAAACACCCCACCCTATTTCTCTCTCCCTCTCTTTATCTCTTACAAAAAAAAAATAAGGAAAAATAAATAAAAAGAAAGCAAAGCAAGGAGAGAGGGAGCAGCCCATCTAACCCAGCCCACCACCCCATCTAGCCCACTCCCCTTCACCCCCAACCTCCGTACGGCCCCCCCTCTCTCTATCGTTTTCCTCTGCCAAAAAGCAGCAGCAGCACGCACCCCATGTGCCCTGCTCCCCCTCCCCTATATCTCTCCCTCGAGGCCCCTCCAAACCCTAGAGCCTAGCCTTCCTCTCTGCCGCGCCGCCGTCTCTTCCTCCTGCCCCCATCTCTGAACGTTCCCCTCCTCTGAAGATCGCCGCACCACACCGAAACCCCGCCGTCAGAGGCTAGCCCCGGTCGCCACGTTCCTCCTCAGACCGAGCCAACTCCGGGAATGGAACCGGGGTGGGTTCCTCGTCGAGTTTCGTGAAGGAGCGGAGGCGGGAGGAGGCCCGAGCCGGCGGCGCCGTCCAACTTTTCCTCCGCCGCTGGTCCCTGTCGCCACCTCGCCACGGCTGCCTCGACAGCAGCGCCTCCTCAACGGCAGAACGAGGTGAGCGCCCCTGTCTTTTCCCCTCTCCCTCTGTTCCTCCACACACGCACCCGCATGCACACCGAGACCCCGCACCGCAGCCGTCCTGCCGCCGGCCGGCGATCGCCGTTTCACTGCTCCGCGTCGTCAGGTTCAGAAGGAACTGTCGAAAACTTCAGTTAAACGTCCGTTGTCACCTTATCCTCCGTTAGACGCGGATACGTTCAGAAACCACGAACCAGCCCAGTGGTTCGCCTCCCGTGCTCGACCGCGCTGGTCGCGTGTTCGATCCCCTCGGCCGCGCACGGCCTTTTTCCTTTTATTTGCGCGCACAGGGGCGGGCCCCGCTGGTCATTGACCGCGGTGGCCGCGTGGCTTATACCCATCCCAGTTAGCGCCCGCGTGGCCTCGGGCCCGCGCGGCAGTCGCCGTGGTTAGATCTGGCCGCGGTGAGAAAAGGGACCAGATCCAGATCTGGATCCGGATCTTTGCAGAGAGGCCCCTGCCTCCACTTTTCTTTCGCAAATCAGTCCCTGACCTTTTGCAAATAAACCTAAAAATTCAAATGCTCACAACTTTCAAACCACAAATCCAAATACCACAAATTTTATATGTTTTCCAATCCAAATTTCCTGTACTTTTCAAATATGCAATTTGTTTCCTGTTTTGAACAATTCAAATTGTTTCAAATTTCAAATTCAAACAATTCTTTTCCAATTTGGTTAATTCCATAATTAATTCATACCTAATTCAAATAACACAAACCAAATATGTTTTTCAGTCCAAATTCAATGTAATTTCTGTTTATCAACTTTGTCTTGCAATTTGGGCAATTAAAATTAATGTTATTTAATAATCCTTAATTTGGTTAATTAAATGGCATAATTAATAACTTTCAAAGGGTTGCTCCAAATCAAATACTCAAAACATGTTTTTCATCCAAAATCAAATGCCACACTTGAATATCAACTTTGTTTTCTGGTTTGCAACATCTAAATTGAATAATTGTTTCACCTCTCATTTAATGCATTTAAATTGGTAATGTGCTCAATTAAATCATTTAAAATTGTTTCTCAACCAATAAAATATGTTTTCCAATCAGTTTCATGTCTTTAATATGTTCATGCCATTCATATCTCTGTTTGCATCTTATCTTGTGCATTTTAGGTTTGTTATGCATGTTCATCTATATGACAACATATGGAATGTGTGGGCTAATTATTTCCAGCTGTTGCCCCATTCCATTTAAATTGCCTAACTCATCTACTTTATTGTTTTCCATGCTAAACAACATTTAACTTGATGGTTAGATAAACAACTTGAACCAATTCCTATTTCTCCGGACTCCGGTTCCAATTAAATTGCTTAAGTTGTTTTCCTCCCTGTTGCATCTTGCCATGTCATGCATATAAAATAGGATCATGCTGGATCTTTTGCCGTAGTAGTAATTGTTGCATCCGGTGTTTGTTCGAGGTTCGTTGCTTCTTCCCGGATAGGACGTTGAGATGATGTGAGCAACGACAAGTTCTGCTACCTTGCGGGATCTCAGGCAAGTATACTCACTTGCTGCCAAATGGCTGCCTTTCATCACTTGTTACCGATACTTTCCGTTGTTCTTTTCTGCTAGCCTTAGTAGTAGTTGTTTCTGTTACGAACCCATCACATGAATCCCTTAACCTTGATATTGCCTCACCCCCATACCTATAACCATTGCTTGTTGCCCGTGTCTTACTATCATGCTTAGGGTTGTTTTGCTCGAGTCTGTTACCCGTTACTTTCTGTTACTATTTTAGTATGTTCTGGGGGCTCGATGTTTAATCAATCAATCAATCATGCTACTGTTATTGTTAAATAATAATTTGATGATAAGGCACCGGCAGGAGGCCCAGGGTGGTTTTGAGGCCTGCTAGTGTCGACCCTAATAGGAAAAGGGTCTTGTCTACTGATCCATGATGAGCGCACTAACCGCATGTGGGAAGCGAGTATGGGCGCCCCCCTCAACTTGACTCGATTCGCATCTCGTCCAAATCGCCACATTTAGTTCGGGTGTTCCATTTGCTGCATGCATGATCTTGCGAGCCCTTGGATCCCGGGTGGAACTTTCGTAGTCGGCATTTAGGGCGGCGTGGTCTTCCAGTGCTATGAGGGTCCTCCTTTTCTTCGGGGGGCTCGATTAGCCGCACACGCACAGCACGTGGTGCTTTGGGCTTGATGCGAAGAAGGGTTGGGTTGTGTTGAGTGCCCCGCTTGGTGGAATGGCCGTTCCATCTGGCGGGTTATTCATACGTGTACGGCCAAATTGGTGCAACCCTGCAGGGATAATCTTCTCGAGAAGCCGTGTTTTCCGCGGTTATGGATTACTTGGTGAAAGTACTGGCTAACAAGTACTCAGGACAACTTAAACCTAATGATTAACAATCTTTCACCCCATGATTAACAACTTGACTAGTAATAGGCTTATTGACACAATAATCTGAACCATCATTAATCCAACTGTGTGAGTTATCCTCGGATTGCTTCTTCGGATAAGGGGCGAGATGCAGGATGGGTTTGTTTGAAGTTATCTTTCAGTTGGTTACAATACTCGATCTTACCTCCTTTCTGTTAGCCGGAAGTTGTAGTATCTCTCTGTAGTTTGTTAGTGCAGCCTGCTGTCGCTTATTTGCAATAACCCCTTCCTTTCCGTTGATCCTAAAGTATTTGTATCTTGTGATGACTGGCTACGCCGGTATCTTGTGAGTATGGGTTTTATCCCCCTTGCCAGTACTTAACCGTACTGACCCACGAATCTCTTTCGTGGCTGCATATTCAACATTGCAGTCAACAGGTTTGAAGTCTGACGACGTTAGCTTGGGAATCCCTCCGGCTTGGCCTGGGCAGGGATTGGACGCTCTCGGTTATCTTCAGGACTCTTAGTCCAATTTGGATCTTGTCCGTAGACGGACGATATGTTGTTTCCTCCGCTGCTATTTTGGATCTTTGTAATGTATCAGTTGTAACCCTGGCTCGTTTGAGTCATCTTGTATCTATCTGTTTCTGTTGTACTTGTGGAATATTCGTGAACTGTTGTAATGTTAACATAAGTGGCAACCTGGAATCGGTTATTATGTGGATTTTGGCGGGTATGCTGAAATCTGCATAGTGCCCGATCTCGGGGCGTCACACTTTGGCTAGGCGAATGTTTTCCTCTACCGTGTCAGAGTTAATGGGAAGTTACCGTGTCGGAGTTACCGGGGCGGAAGGTGACTCTTGATTCTTAGGTTTACCCATCAAGGATTGGAGCATCTCCTTCAACTTGGAGAGTTCTAACTTGAAACTAGAGGTAACATTGACAAGTTCGGTTTGGATACATCCAACCTTTGAATCAAGGTTACCCATAGTTTCGGCCAAAACCTCCGGATGAGGGGGAGGATCCGGTATGACCATACTCTCTTAGGTGGTTAATCCTTAGTAAAGAGATGAGGTTCTGATACCAATTGAAAGTAAGAGGTTGGTCACTAGAGGGGGGGTGAATAAGTGACTACCATTTATTTTATATTGGGCTAAGCAAGGTAAACACAAAGTTATATAGATGTGCAACTAGGTGACCAACCTATGTGAGACGATACAAAATAAGCAGCAAAAGCAATATGCAAGGGTCTGTTTGGATCGTGGCCGGCTATTACCGTTACAATATTTTGGCGTTGATTGGGAGCTTGGGCTACGGTTTTGTTTGAAGCCCACATATTAAAACCACGCCAAAATTTAGTCATCACGGTCCAAAAATCTGCCTAGCGCTGACCAAACTAGTACAGACGAATTTCTCGCCAAAATTTTGGCACGCCCGTGAATTGGAAGGACGGCTGTGGGAAAAAACCAAACAACCCCTAAAGCATAAGATAACCACAAGTGTAAACAAGCGGATAAGGATATGTTTCCCGTAGTTTCTTCCCAAGGGGGTAAGTCTACGTTGGATAGATGAGTAGCCACCTAGACACTCTAATACCACGGAAGTGCACACCTTATTCTTCTTGAGGTTCCCCGGTGAGGGAGATCTTCGTTTCCACTATGAGGTCACTTGAAGACGTAGAACAAACCTTTACACAGGGTTGAGTGAACTCCACAACTCAATTGGAGGCTCTCAAAAAATCCGAAACTTCATGAAACAAGGTGGAAGCTAAAAGCACTAGGGTTTCTCTAGGGTTACAAGGTATCCAAGAGATGTCAAGATCCATTAGGATTCGATGGATGAATTTGCAATTCCTTTGGAGAAATCATGGATCTAGGTCTCCTCAAGCACTCCACAGAGTATTGGGGCGATTGAGTGGACGGAGTGGGAGATCTAGAAGGTTGAACCTCAAAGCATTAATGGTGGAGAGAGAAAATGTAAGCTTACCAATCAATGAAGAAGAATACCACTATTCAAACCTCTCCCTGAAATCTGGCTGTTGGAGCAAATTCCACCAGGACCGGAAGTTTCGGCCTAGAGAGCGGAACTTCCGATCAACACAGAAACAACTCCGATCTTCTTCGAACCATCTTCAGCTTTGGACCCGCACAACCGGAACATTCGGAGGGTAGAGCGGAAGTTCCGGCAGGCGGAACTTCCCGAGGAACTTCTAGAAGAACATCCGCTTTGCGGGATCCCCTATCCAGTGCGGAAACATGAGCCATCTGGAAACTTCTTCGGTGTCGAGGGCGGAACTTCCGGAACATGGTCTGGAACTTCTGGCTCTGCGGAACTTCCGCTTCATGGGGGCTCGGATACAACGCGAAAACAAGGGCTAATCGGAAGGACCTCCGGAAGAACCACCGAAACTTCCGCCGAGTGGAACTTCCGGTCGATCAACCGGAACTTCCGGATCCTGGAGAAAATACTGGTTTGGAAACCTTTTCAACACGCGTTAGATAACATATTATGTTGTCATCAATCATTAAAACAAATTAGGGAGAAAGGAGCACTTTCAGCGGTGAACTTTGTCGGCCGGGCCATTGGGCTCCACGTGTATTTAATTTGGAGAGATTTATGTGTCCATACTTGGGTATTTGAGTCACTACGCTTCTCTTCATCGGCGATGGTTGCTGGTCTGTAGGTGCGCGGGTCCTTTGTGGCCGTAGCACGACGACTTTCCGACTGTCTACTAAAACAAGGTTTGCCCGGCTCCGGCGATGGAGGGGCGATGACAGCAGCGCGCCTTCAGCTTGCTCCCGTGCTTGTAGTCGTCGCTAGGTGGTCTATGGATCTAGATGTAATTTATGTTATTTCTAGTGTTGTTTGTACTGGCTTAACAGTTGATGAATAGATTGAAATTTTTCTCACAAAAATATAACGCAAAAGTTATAGGCACGAGGCCAAAATATACAATTTTCGGTTTTTGGCTATTAGACAAGATTTGGCTTACTCGGTTGGAGATGTTGTTATATGAACCGGGACGGACGAATGATCATGTCATGTCCCATACATGTCTACACGTCACCTAGCGTGTATCGATCTCAGCCAACCCGGTCTCCACTCGGACTTCCGCTCGCCGTCAAGGCCCCCATGTGCTCTCGTCGGCGTGGCGGCACTGTCCAATCCCAGCCCTCCGTCACACTTAGTTACTAGTATGACGTCGCCTGATCGCGCTTTCCGGTTAATAAACCAGTATAAGAGGCAACAAAGTCGTCCACTGGACCAAAATTTACAGCCCTTTCCGTTCTTTTCGGTGACACGTCCAAACTTACCCGCCACTCTCACACGCTGATGCGGTCATGCAGGCGAGCAAGTGGCGTTTAGCGTGAGATGGAAAACTATCCACCTAGGCTAGTAGCCGAGTCAGCAAGTCGCTGTACCTGCCGGCTCGTTCCATCGACTCTGGAACGCACGCGTAGAGAGATATGCTCCGGGCGAAGTCACGATGGGGTGCTTATTGGCTAACTATAACTGAATTATTATCGTCGGATGTTGTGGCTATATAAGTCACTACTGCCTTGCACACAGGGTACACACAACCTCCTGCTTCAGCTAGCTAGCAAGCAAGTTCGAAGGAGTTGTATAGTTAACTTTGCTTTCCTTGCTCACCTCAAGAGGAAAAAAATGAGGGTAAGATCTTTGTTCCAACTATTGATACAGGCAAAAGAAAAAACATCTTGGTTCCCACAGATTAAATTCCATTCTTCTAAAAAAGTTCGTTCTTTTATTGTACATGATCTATGACAAGAACAGTGCCATTTTTTTTTTTTTTGCTACTGCCATTAGTCAGTGCAATTTTATTCATGGATTGAAACTCTTGTGCAGAAGGAGATGGTCATCAGGATCCACGTGAACTCCGAGAAGGGATATTCCAAAGCTATCAAGGTGGCAGCTGCAGTCAGCGGTACGTAACTAAATACCTTGCTCGACCCCCTAGCTACATCGATCTACCTAAAACATCGCCGGTTTACATCGTTCACGGTGCATGCATGGCTGCATGTTGTTGACGTTTGTCTGCGTGAACCGATATGCTGCTGCAGGTGTACAGTCCGTGACGATCGGGGGCGAGGGCAGGAACCTGCTACTGGTGGTCGGCGTCGGGATCGACTCCAACCGCATCACCGAGAAGCTGCGCCGCAAGGTCGGCCCCGCGGAGGTGGTGGAGCTGCGCACCGTCGACCACTACGACGGATCGCACCACCCCGGCAACCACCACACATATGGCCGCTACCACCCGAGCCCGAGCCCGTACAAGCACGCTGCCGCGCGCGACCTCCACTACTACACCGGCGGCTACCAGAACGCGGCCGGGGCGTACGGGCAGGACTACTACGGCTACGGCGGAGGTGGTGGTGGCTACCAGGGGCAGTACAAGCAGCACGACCACTTCTACCCGCCGCCGCCAGGGAACACCCACACGGTGGTGCACCACGGCCACGGCTACTCGGAGGACCCCAACTGTTCCATCATGTAGCAGCAGCGCGCAACATGAAGCCATGTATAGTACTGTGCTACTGCAGTGTGTTGATTGGAGAATAGGCTGGTGGTGCCTGTGTCAGCACTCGGTAGCTAGCTTCCATGTTCATGTAATTACTGTACAGCAACTCAGCAGACCTGCGTGCGTTCCATGGATGTGTCTGTGAATATACGTACTAGCTACCAAGCGTTCCATCTACGTACGTCGGGTGTGAAATGTTTATTATCATTACAGTTAGTTAAGTACTGTTCTGGCAAGATGTTTGGACCATTTACAATGGCAATCTTGCCATAGTGTAGTACAAGATGCTATAGATCAACGTTACCTCTTTCAATTGTGTGTTCCTCTTTGACATGCGAGCAGATGCTTTTTAATTTTTTACTAGGCCGTAATTAGCTATTGTCGTGTTTCGTGGACTAGTCATTTGTACATTTAGCATTGAACTGTACAAGTTCAGTTCCAACATGTGGAGTCGACCCTAGCCCCTAGGGTACCAAATTCCGATTTTTTTTTAAGACGGACATAGTTCAATTCCTATAAATTAAGAGGACATGATTTGTCAACATAAATGAATGTCTTGCTCCCAGCTAGCTATCACAAGACACTTCTTTTCGGTTTCTGATAGGGCTTCCCCCAAGAGCTCCTCTCCACGAGCTTCTCTCAAAAGTCCGCCGCACAAATTCGCTTAGACTTTCAATTATTCTTTAAACGACTAATCTAGAAGTCTAAACTAATTTGTGAGGCGAGCTTTTTGAAGAAGCTGGTGGAGAGGCACTTCTGGGAGAATCCCTTCCATAAGCTAAAAAAAAGGTCTCGCTACAAGGTTAGCTGGACGGTAACATGATAGGCAATTAACCACGATCCTTCCTTATTGGGACAATTCCTCATTTAAACAAAATGCATCCTCAAGCTAAGAATGACCATCCTCATCCCAAAAATCGTCACGTGAAAGGTTTGTTCGCAGCAACTACTCAACATCATAACGATAGACAACCATGTCCTTTCCTATTTCTGTGAAGTCAACCATGTCCCTTCCTAATTGGGGTAATCCATCATTTAAAAAAATGCATCCTGTGTTGCAACCACGAAAGGGAGATAAAATAATCGACTTTGAGGTGGACTCAGAAGTATAAAAAGTAGGTCATTCACCAAGGGAAGCAAGAATTGTCATGTGCCCTAGATTTCAGTTACTTTGTTTTCCATATGAACCATGTTGCTGACCGGGGAATACCCAACCGGGTAGGCCACCAAGATGAAGAGGAGCCAGATGATCCCTAAAGGACCTGGACCTAGGCGAGGTCCCTGGAGAACCTTGACATGGGCGAGGTTCTGACCCGAAGGAGCCCAACTGCAAGACGGAGTCCCAACTTGGAAGACACGAAGATTAGTAGGTTCCTTCTAGGACTCTGACCTCCGGAACAACCTCGAGAAAGTTTGTAACCCTAGGAGCCCTCATGTATATAAGTGGAGCTCCTAGGTCGTCATAGAGACGGATTTCATAAGCAATCTAAATTTAAGTCTTTAGTTCTCGATCTCCAAGTAGCGGAATCGCTAATAGAATCGAGATTATCAACATAAAAATCAATCTAGCAGGAGTAGGTCAAAGGGGTCGAACGCTAGTACAAAAAGACCCTAAGGGCACCCATAGATGGAAACCGTACGAGCTACACGACGAAAAAACTAGTTACGGGAGTGCGAGATGAGGCCAGACCCCGTCCATGCATTCATCGGTAATGCAATTTTGTATAGAATCGTTTCCGATACTATTGCAAAGGATATATTTTGACCTCCGTGTCTGGCTTTTCCCTCTATGCAAAAATAGTTTTTGTTTGCCTCGTTGTTCATGGTCCATGCCCCTTATAAATATCCCATAAACCCTTAGTGAAACCCTACCCCTCACTCTCTCTCCCCATATGTACGAGGCGTGGCAGCGGAGCTCGAGTTTCTCGATGTACCACATCCTAGTGCTGGGTGAGACAGTGCATCCACCTTGTGAAGGCACTATGCCTCTTGCCCGTCATCCGCTCCTCTTCAATTAGATATCGTCTCCCTAGGTCGGAGGTGGCCCGTGAGGCGGGAAAAAAATGCATGGCATATCTTTTGCTGGACGGCGGAGGAGTTCATGTTCCTCGTTGTACCATGTCCTAGTGCGGGGTGAGACAACACATTCGTTGTTTAAAGTCATGGTGGCTACTCCTCGTCCTCCGCTCCTCTTCGGTTAGATCTCATCTCAGAGGATCGTAGGTGGCCCGGTAGGTGATCGAGAAAGAAGAAGCGTGTTGCAGATATGTTCCTAGAGGGCTTCCTGTTGATGAATGCCCGAGAGACAATAATATACATATGTTTCATGATTAAAAATTTATGCTTTTATATTATAATTGATGTGGTCACTTAATATGAGATTTAGAGGAAAACTCATATGCACGTGTAGAAACATAAACACACTTTTATAACCCTTTGTCATGTCTCTTAGACAAGCTTTTAATATTAGATGACCATGTTTTCCTGGTCATGGACAAGTTTGTTTTGATTTAATTTTGCATATGTCCTAGTTTGTGCAAGTGCCGGATTGGCGTACGCGCTGCATTTTTGCGCATCTGCTGTGCAGCGCTGCGCTTTTGACGCTATATTTTGGCGCTACTCGAATTTTTCTCGCGGGCGCGGCACTGTAAATAAGCTATTTCGGCGTTGCAAATCAGTTTTACAGCGCGCGAGTTTAGCACGACTGCTGGAGATGCTCTTAGTCTTCGATGAGCTTGAGCTCAAGAATATATGGCTATTCAGTAAATAGTTGTTTAAATTACTTGACAAAGAGAGCGGTGGAAAGAGTTGCTACATAAGAAGTATCTTCGGAATAAGATTTTAGCTCAAGTTCAACCAAAACCGATTGATTCACCTTTTTGGAAAGATCTCATGAATGTTAAAAAGCAGTACTTAAACATAGGTTTTTTTAGGGTGGGAAATGACATGAACACAAGATTATGGGAAGATGTGTGGCTAGGTGACATGCCCTCTCCCTCTCTCAGCAATACTTCCTCCATAGGCGACAGTTTGATACGTCATCATGATTGTAATCAGCATGTTGCTACATTTTACTTTTTTTATTTTTCGATTGTCGGAGGTGTGCATCTTGTTATGTAGAATCCGGGTGCAATGCTTAAATCTTTTAAGTAACAAATACCCTTTATAAAAAAAACACCGTGTATCCCAAAAAAGAAAAAGTGCTACATGTTCTTTTGTAGGTTCCGATAAACATTGGTTTTAGAAGAGCCTTAGAGGGGAATAAGCGGGACTCTTGGTTCTACTTATGGCAATATTTAAGGATGGTACAACTATTCGATGAGTCTGATAGTTTTGTTTGGAAACTTACTGATAAACATCTATGTATGATGACCTCATGAATGGGCCCTTTTTTTAGCTCGTTGATCATCAGACCTTCCAAAAAGAGAAAACGTTGAGTCATATACCGGTCTTCATCTACATCCTATATAAGATCTCTTTGCAAATATCTTTGAAGGTTTAGATTCAAATTAAAATCTTTGTGTGGTTCCTTCATCGAAAAGTTTTATTGACCAAGGATAATTTAGTTGTGGGTATCTATTGATGCAGAGGCTGAGGTTTGATCCCTTTTTGGAAAAAAAAAGGGCACAAACTGACTAGGTAGCCGGCACGGCAGGGGAGCTATTAGTCCATTTCTCGGGTTCATCACGCCACGACTTGGCGACTTTCAGGAGTACGAGCAAATAGGACCGACACCGAGATGGACCATGGACGCAACTAGGTTGTTGAAGATACGTTTGTTTGGTTCCTTCCAATCCTCGACCAAACGAGATGGCTCAGTGCCATCCAGCCTCTACGCTTTTCCTTAGGAATAGGATCCTTGTAAAAAATTAATCCAGGTTCAATTCCAGAATGGTTACCCTAGTAGTGTTTGGCTACGTAGCAATGGATATCTACTCTACAAAAAAAAATTCACATTGACATAAAAATATAAATTTGAGGCCATATATGTGCCAATACCATGGGGGTTAGCTTCAAAAGCCTTACTTGGACAATGTTGAAGTTCTTAGTTGGATTTGAGCTTGATGGTAATTCTTAGTTGGATTTGAGCTTGATGGTAGAGCAGTAACCTAACGATATAGGTTGTTTCAACCGAGAAAGAGATATGCAACATGAGAAGTACATGTGAGTGGTGGTTCATCGATAATTAATTAGGATTTCAATGATGTACCATAGAAGTAGCGATACCAACATATTAGATTATCATGGTAAGAAACCACTAATAAGGGTTTGACTTCAAAATTGGTAGAGTAGATATCCAGGCTTTTAGCTACGGATATTTTTATCAATCCAAACTTTAAAGATAATTGTTTATGAGTCTAGCATTTTAGAAAAAAATAGAAAAAATAGTGTGCTCGTGAATTTAGGGTCACATATGTTATTTTTCCAAGATTTAATTACTCCCTCTGTCCACTTTTGTAAGACATCCTACAGATTATTTTAATTTTGACCACATAGATAATAAAATGAGTGAATCTATATACAAAATGACTCTAGATTCACTCATTTTAGAATGTATGTGGCCAAAATTAAAATGCCTTATAAAAGTGGACGGAGGGGATAATAAAATACACTTTTGGGTTGCCCTGGTTTTATAACTCCTTGAGATCCAAGTGTAAGTGTATTTGCAATCATACTTTTTACTATAATATGTTATATCATGTAAGTCATATAAGTGATATAAAGTATTTGGTAGCTCGAGAGGAGTGTTCATAGTGAGTTAAGGATAATTCGCTGGTGTTAACAGGGTTATAAATTATATATTTGATTAAATATTTGAAACTATGTCTTATCCATGTATTTTTACCGTTTAACTTAAATATGTTACAATAAACTACGTGACATCGAATTCGGTGTACTCATTGTTATATGACACACAAATTGTGTGTCGTTCGGAGTGTGCAGAACCTAGACTGAAGAATGGAGCAAGAAGAGAACGAAACTATATCAAAATGGACTGCATTCTAGAACATGTGGCATGTCATTTTTTGAAACTTCTTAAGTCACCAAAACTTAAAATGATTCAATATACATGTCATGTTCTTAGGTTTAGATTCAATGTTTACAACCAAAAAATTACTTCATGAAGATATTGAAGATGGTAAAGACCATGCCCTCGCATTTGCGAGGGCCCCAATTCTAGTTGGTTTTAAAAGAACCTTATAGGGGAATAAGTGGGACTCTTGGTTCTACTTATGGCAATATTTAAGGATGGTACAACTATTCGATGAGTCTGGTAGTTTTGTTTGGAAACTTACTGATAAACATCTATGTATGATGACCTCATGAATGGGCCTTTTTTTAGCTCGTTGATCATCAGACCTTGCAAAAAGTGAAAACGTCGAGTCATGTCGGGCTTCATCTACATCCTATATATGATCTCTTTGCAAATATCTTCGAAGGTTTAGATTCAAATTAAAATCTTTGTATGGTTCCTTTATCGAAATTTTTATTGACTAAGGATAATTTAGTTGTGTGTATTGATTGATGCAGAGGCTGAGGTTTGATCCCTTTTCGGAAAAAAGGGCACAAACTGACTAGGTAGCCGGCAGGGCAGGGGAGCTATTAGTCCATTTCTCGGGTTCATCACGCCACGACTTGGAGACTTTCAGGAGTACGAGCAAATAGGACCGAGACCGAGATGGACCATGGACGCAGCTAGGTTGTTGAAGATACGCTTGTTTGGTTCCTTCCAATCCCCGACCGAACGAGATGGCTCAGTGCCATCCAGCCTCTGCGCTTTTCCTTATGAATATAGGATCCTTGTAAAAAATAATCCAGGATCAATTCCAGAATGGTTACCCTAGTAGTGTTGGGAGCGATGGTGAGCGCGGCAGGTGAGCTTCATTGAGGACAATGGTAGAGTACTTTCTAGTAGTTGACAAAAATATCATGATGAAACACGTTTGTTATTTTAACATGGCTACTTCCGGAGGCTAGCATCCCACGTCACAGGCCCGGTAAAGAATGATCGTCCTCGTCATCCAGGCCTCCTGTGGCATGTGCTCTCCAATGGCGGCACGGCGCAGTCCCAGCACTCCATTACACACACTACTTACTTACTGCCCCCGGTCACTGTCTTCCCTGTCCACCATGATTAAAAACATTACCGGAGGCAAGAAGTCGCCCACCGGGCCAAAAATTTCCAGTTCTTTCCGTTTCTTTTGGGATCCGGGATGACGCGTCCGAACCCGCCGATTCGCGCGTTGATGCGATCGCGCGAGCAAGTGGCATGCAATTGCGTGAGACTGGAAATTATCGACCTAGACTTAAGCGGCCCGGCCTATGGAGTTAGCAAGTCGCTGTACGTACCTGCTCATGTCGACATTACCGCGGTCAGGGGACGCTAGGTCGCCTTAGACAATTGTACGCGTCGCTCTCTGCGGCCGGCGGGAGATATACTTCGGGGCCGACGACTTGGCCGGGCCAAGTCAATATGGGGGCGATTATTGGCTAATCGCCGTTTAATTAAGGTCGGTTTGTATCATGCATGGTGCGCCTATATAAGTCACTACTTCGTTGCCTTAGGCAGTGTGCAAAAGTAAGCTAGCTTAGCAAGTTGCAAAGGAGTGCTATAGCTGCTTCTTGCTTACTACTACTTCTATCTGCTTTTGCCTTGTTGCTCGCCGGAGTACCGACGGGGGAAAAAATGAGGGTAAGATCTTGTTCCCTTCTTCCCGGCAGAGCAAAAGGGATATTGGTTCAAACCGATTAAATTCCATACTAGCTCTTTTACTGTTCATTACTAGTGAGTAATTAGTTCTAAGGTGCTGGTTCTGTTTCTTCCTGCCGTTGGTTACTAAAATTTCGTTTACCAACTGAAACACTTGTGCAGACGGAGATGGTCATCAGGATCAAAATCAACTCTGAGAAGGGTTATTCCAAAGCTATCAAGGTGGCTGCTGCAGTCACTGGTAAATACCTTGCTCAAGTCTCTCTCTCTCCTTCTAGCATGTAGGTTGGCTAATTAGCCTGCTTAAACATCCGGTTGTTTACTGAACTGCAGGTTGGCTAACTTTTGCGTGAACTGATGCAGGGGTCGAGTCTGTGACTATCGCCGGCGAGGACAAGAACCTGCTGCTGGTGATCGGCGTCGGCATCGACTCCAACCGCATCACCGAGAAGCTGCGCCGCAAGGTTGGCCCCGCGGAGGTGGTGGAGCTGCGCACCGTCGACCACGACGGATCAAACCACCCCGGCAACCACCACCCGTACCGCTACCACCCGAGCCCGAGCCCGTACAAGCACGCGGCCGCGCGCGACCTCCACTACTACACCGGGAGCTACCAGAACGCATCCGGGGCGTACGGTCGGGACTACTACGGGTACGGCGGTGGCGGCGACGGCTACCAGGGGCAGTACAAGCAGCACGACTACTTCTATCCGCCGCAGGGGAACACGCACACGGTGGTGCACCACGGCCACGGGTACTCGGACGACCCCAACAACTGCTCCATCATGTAGCAGTAGCCACGACGATTGAAGAATCCATTAGTGGCGCGTGTGCCAGAACTCAGCCTTACTCGCAGAGTCCATGTAATTACTGTACAGCAACCTGCGTGCGTTTCATGGTGGTGTCTGTGAATAGACGTAGCTCCCAGCGTTCCATCTATGTACGGTACGGTGTTGAAATGTAAGATGAGTTCTACTCTCTTGTTAGAACAGAGAGATGTACAATCTGTAATTACAAGATGAACCTTTTCCAACTGGGCTAGCCCCTTTCTATTACTTGCATAATAGAAATAACAGGTTCATTACAAGAAAGAACACATGGATAGAAAGGTTCAAAACAGACACAAACAAGGAGTCTCGTAACCAAATTTAAACAACAGGACATACAACCGAGCACCAGAAACACCAACATCAACGCGAACACCATCAACCCTCCAGCAGGAGGACACCAGCAGCCATCGTTGGTGCAGCAGAAGCATCTCCAGAAGATCTCCCAGCAGCAACGCTCATCGCCATTCTCTTTATCTGCGACACACCCTCCTTGATCGCCTCCCTGTCACCTTCGGGGTAAAGACCTGCCCAGTACAACAAATATGAACACACCGAGAAGACAACAGTGATGGGATCCCTCAACACAAACTTGTCAAAGGTCACTTCATTTCTCATAGTCCAGATTGACCAACAAACCGCCGAAATCAGCAAATTATAGAACTCCCCCCCCCCCCCCCCCCCCCCCTCCGGCCAAAATGCATAACACCAAGCAAAACATTGCAATAAGGAAGTTGGACAAGTTTGAGTTCCCAAAACAGCTCCCATCATACCCCCACACCGTTTTACAAGATGAACTATGCTCCGTTCCCACAAAGGTGTTTCCTCTTCTTTTTTTCGGAGGTTGGTACTTGTATCTTTTTGACGTAGTAGCAAGAGCTCGAAGCTCAGCCTCCGCACTAGAAGAAGACAGTGCATTTTTTTAAACGAGACAAACAATTTGCTATTTTCGTTAATTAAGATCGGGTTTTTTAGAGATGTTACAAGCCCCACCTTGACCAACAAAGGCCAAGACCGACCTGACCCACAAAGGTCAAGGTCAAGTTCAATAATACACGCCTACTCTCCCGACAATACATTACCCAATGCTTTGACACCGGCGCGGCACTACACAGCTACCTCATCTTTTATGTTTTGAACTGCCATCAAGGTGGTGAAGACTTTTTTTTTGAAAAACGCGGACGTTTCGCTCCAACAAAACTTTCCCAATGAATAAATTACAACAAAACACCGCATTTGGAACTGTGGTTACCAGTTAGTACCATTGTTGGTACATTTTTTTCTAAAATCTACAGGTCGTGGGACTAATGATAACAGATTCTACTGATTGTCGTTTGACACCGTGTTGATAGCAGTTCTGACATGTGGGGCCTACTTGTCAGAGCTGAGTTGGCAACATATGTGAACATTCAGCTAAGGTGGACGTGGGACCCTCCTATCATCCCCTCCTTTTTCCTCTCTCTTCTCTTTCTTCTTTATGGAACTCTCTCCCACAGATGGACTGAACAACGAGACCTCGAAGGCCCGCGATCACCGACAACAGAGTCCCTTTGAGCTGGTTGGAAGACAAATCCGGGCGAGAGAAGGTGGCCAGCACTAGTAAAAAACAGGGCATTGAGCCAAGCACATTGGAACCAGATTGGATATAAACCGGTTCTAAAGGGTTCTAACCGGTTTGTGATACAAACCGGTTCTAAAGGGTCTGTCCCCTGGGCCCCCCTCCCTGCAGCAAATGGCCGCAAGGCCTTTAGGACCGGTTTGTAACACAAACCGGTTCTAAAGGCCTTGCGGCCATTTGCTGCAGGGAGGGGGGCCCAGGGGACAGACCCTTTAGAACCGGTTTGTATCACAAACCGGTTCTAAAGGTTTTCTCATTTTTTGCAGCAACTGCGGGACCCGCTGTCAGACCCTTTAGCACCGGTTTGTAACACAAACCGGTTCTAAAACCCTCCCCTAAACCCTATATTCCACCCCGAGCTCAGCTCTATTTTTTCCAGCTCGAGCTCAACTCCTTTTTTGCTCTCTTCTTCCTCTTGTGAGCTCTAATCTATCCCCATTTTTCTCCACCATTTGTCAAGATTGTTGGTACCCATCGGTTCTATGGTTAGCATCAACATTCCCTCTTTCGGCATTGCAAGTTTTGCTCGTTTTCTTGCTCATTTCATTTTTGTTGTGCTAGCTAGGTGTTTGATGAAATGCCTAAACTAGAGAGAGTTAATCATTTGTTATGTATACATATGCAATTTGAGCTCAAATTTAATTATGATTTGTGGTTTTTTTTAGTGTCGCGCGCCTTGTCCCCTTCCTCACCGCCGTCGGTCGCCCCGTCACCGACACAACCTTGGTGAGCCTATTGTTTTTATTTACCAAAACAAATTTTGATTTGTATGATTTACATATTTACTTGTATATAATTTTTTTTATTGTGTAAGATTTTTTTTATATATATATAGCGCCATGGTTTTGATATCCGTCCCCGTTGGCCCTCGTCCAGTCTATGATTCGGATGTGGTATATTATCTTTTATAACTACATATTTTTTATTTCCTGATTATATGACAATTAATTACGCCGACCAACTTGACATAGATATTTTTATCTAGGAGGTAGTGGAACCGGAAATGCCAATCGACCCTATTGTTGAGAAGTTACACTTAGTTGAACAAGAAAATGTTGGCTTGAAAGAAAGATTGAAAAAAACTGAAGAAAGGTTGGAAAAAACTGAAAGAGAGAAGATGACCTTGGAAAAGGTTCTTGCCGGTGTCGTCGATGGTCACAAGAGCGAGATGGACGCAATGCGCCTGAAGATTAGAAAGATTAGAAAATATGCAATTAGTAAAGAGGCTTGGTATCATTATGCCATCGGGTCAATTGTTACCTTTGTTGCGATTTTGATCGCTTTGTTGTTGTTTTTAAATGCATTAATTAGAGAGAGTTTTAACGTGTATGGTCACTACGCTACTTTGGTTTTAACGTGTGATGAACTATTTGTATTTAATTAATTAATTTAGTCATGATGATTTAGCATAATGGTTGTTGATAAATTTATATAATGCAGATGAACCGGCAATGGATGTACAGTGATCGACGTCGTCCCGAATTCCTTAATGGCATGCATAGTTTTCTCAATGTGGCTGAGAAAAACAGGCAGAATGGATTTATTTTTTGTCCATGTAAAAAATGCCAGAATAAGAGGAATTTCCCTAACTCAAGAACCATACACACCCACCTGTTGCAAGAAGGCTTCATGCCCAGTTATTTTTGTTGGACCAAGTACGGAGAAAGAGGGGTTGAATGGAAGACAATGAAGAAGAAGAGGATAATGATAATTATCCTATGTTCGGTGAACACGGTGATACTGAAATGGGGGAAGACGAGCCTGAACTTGAGGACATTTATGATGATTCTGATGATGATCTTCGTCAGGTCATTCGTGAAGAACAGATAAACTGCGCAAGTGAATACGAGAGGTTGAAGTTGGAGCGCATGTTAGAAGACCACAAAAAATTGTTGTACCCAAATTGCGAAGATGACCAGAAAAAGCTGGGCACCACCCTGGAATTGCTGCAATGGAAGGCAGAGAATGGATTATCTGACAAGGGATTTGAAAAGCTGCTGAAAATAATGAAGAATATGCTTCCAAGAGATAACGTGCTGCCCTGCAGTACATACGAAGCAAAGAAGGTTGTCTTCCCTCTAGGATTGGAAGTGCATAAGATACATGCATGCATCAATGACTGCATCCTCTACCGCGGTCAACACGAGAATTTAAATGCCTGCCCGGTATGCGGTGCATTTCGGTATAAGATCAGGCGAGATGACCCTAGTGATGTTGAGGGCGACGATCGCCCCAGGAAGAGGGTTCCTGCCAAGGTGATGTGGCATGCTCCTATAATACCACGGTTGAAACGTTTGTTCCGAAACAAAGAGCATGCCAAGTTGCTGCGATGGCACAAAGAAGACCGTAAGGAAGACGATATGCTGAGACACCCCGCTGATGGGTCGCAGTGGAGAAACATCGACGATAAGTACGAGGACTTTGCACGTGACGCAAGAAACTTAAGGTTTGGTCTGAGTACAGATGGCCTGAATCCGTTTGGGGAGCAGAGTAGCAGTCATAGCACCTGGCCCGTGACTCTGTGTATCTATAACCTTCCTCCTTGGTTATGCATGAAGCGTAAGTTCATTATGATGCCAGTGCTTATCCCAGGCCCGTCGCAACCTGGCAACAACATTGATGTGTACCTGAGACCACTGGTTGATGAACTTTTAGAGTTGTGGGCTGACGAAGGTGTACGTGTGTGGGACGAGTACAAACAAGAGAAATTTGACCTACGAGGGTTGCTGTTTGTAACCATCAATGATTGGCCCGCTCTTAGTAACATCTCAGGACAGTCAAACAAGGGATACAGCGCATGCACACACTGTTTAGGCGAGACTGAAAGTATACATATAGGCAAGAATGTGTACCCGGGGCATCGTCGATTTCTTCCAGACAGGCATCCCGTAAGAAAGAAAGGAAAGCATTTCAAAGGCGAGGCAGATACATGGAGGAAGCCAATCCTCCCTAAAGGTACTGATATATATGACATGGTCAAAGATATAAAAGTAATCTTTGGTAAGGGTCCTGGCGCACAATCTGTTCCGAATGACGCCGACAACCACGTAGCCATGTGGAAGAAGAAATCTATATTCTGGGAACTACCCTATTGGAAATTCCTAGAGTTTCGCTCTGCGATCGACGTGATGCACGTGACGAAAAATATTTACGTGAACCTGCTAAACTTATTGGGCGTGCATGGGAAGAAGTCGAGAGATACACCAAAAGCACGGCTGCACCACAAACGTATGCACGAACGAGACGACCTGATGAATCCAGAGAATTTCAAAGGTCCTGCCAGCTATGCTCTTACCAAGGAAGAGAAGGAGATATTTTTCCAAGTACTGAGCAGTATCAAGGTCCCGTCTGGCTACTCGTCGAACATAAAAGGAATACTAAACCTGGAAGAGAAAAACTTCCAAAACGTAAAGTCTCATGACTGCCACGTGATCATGACCCAGTTACTTCCGGTTGCATTGAGGGGGCTTCTGCCAGAAAACGTGCGAGTACCCATTGTGAAGCTATGTGCATTCCTCAAAGCAATTTCTCAGAAGGCAATCAATCCAGCAACTCTACCAAGTTTACAGAAGGACGTGGTCCAGTGTCTTGTCAGCTTCGAGTTGGTGTTCCCACCAACCTTCTTCAATATTATGACGCACCTCATAGTTCACCTAGTCCAAGAGATTTCCGTTCTCGGTCCTGTATTCTTACACAATATGTTCCCCTTTGAGAGGTTCATGGGAGTCTTGAAGAATTATGTTAAAAACCGTGCTAGGCCAGAAGGAAGCATGGTCAAGGGCTATGGAACAGAGGAGGTCATTGAGTTTTGTGTTGACTTTATTCCTGACCTGAACCCGATCGGTGTTCCTCAGTCGCGCCATGAGGGGAGACTGCGTGGAAAAGGCACGCTAGGAAAGAAATCAACAACATGTATGGACGAGCAATCTTTCACTCAAGCACACTACACAGTTCTAGTTAATTCCAGCTTGGCGGCTCCATATATCCAGGAACACAAGGATATTTTATGCTCGGAATATCCGGAGCAACCTGAAGATTTCATTGCTAAAGAACACGCGAAGACTTTCGGCGGTTGGTTATGAAGACGTCTCATTAATGACAACATTGTTGAAGATGAGCTATACTTGTTGGCCAAGCAACCATCTTCGACTGTATTGACCTTTAAAGGGTACGAGATAAATGGTAACATATTTTACACGGCAGACCAAGATAAAAAGAGCACCAACCATAACAGTGGCGTCCGGTTTGATGCAAAAGACGACAACGGGCAAAGGGTCACATACTATGGTTACATAGAGCAAATATGGGAACTTGACTACGGACCTTCCTTTAAGGTCCCTTTGTTCTGGTGCAAATGGTTCAACCTGTCAGACGTGAAGGTAGACCCGAAGTACGGAATGACAACAGTGGATCAGAAGAATCTTGGGTACGGCAATGATCAATTCGTCCTAGCCAATGATGTGGCTCAGGTTTTCTATGTGAAGGACATGTCTAGCAGACCGAGAAAAATAAAAGATAAGGAAGTGAATACATCAGACGATGAGCCAAGGCGCCACATAGTTCTTTCAGGGAAAAGAAACATCGTGGGAGTCGAGGACAAGACAAACATGTCAGAAGATTACAATAAATTTGATGAAATTCCTCCCTTCAAAGTCAAAGATGATCCAAGCATTCAGTTAAATGATGAAGATGTTCCATGGTTACGGCGCAATCAGAAGAAAGGCAAGAAGAAAAATAGAAACGGATCATCCGTTTAGTCCCGGTTGAGGACACCAACCGGGACTAAATGGGTTAGGGTTTCGTTTGGACCAATCAGATAGAATCACACGGATCGTGTGTTTCTCTCAAGTGCTTGTGAGTCGTTGGATCCGGGATGTGTTTCTTTCGAATTGTTGTGAGCCGTTCGATCAGGGCTACGGTGTGTTTCTTCCGAGCTGTTGTGAGCCGTTGGATGAGGGTGTTTCTTAACCGTTGGATCAAAACCCTAGCTCAACACTTTGTGATCCAGAGGACCCTATATATAGCCCACCTTCATACACCGGTGAGTTCATCGAGCAAATACAAAACATCCGGATTCGCCATCATACGTCCTGCCGTGCATTTGGTATGAATATATGCACCCAGTAGACACGGTGGGGCTGTATGATGGCGATACCGTTTGTTTTGTTCTACACCCCCTTTAAGGTTTGATACATCATATATTCAGTTCATCGAGCAAATACAAAACATCCGGATTCGCCATCGTACGTCCTGCCGTGCATTTGGTATGCATATATGCACCCAGTAGCCACGGTAGGGCTGTACGATGGCGATACCGATTGTTTTGTTCTACACCCCCCTTTAAGGTTTGGTACATCATATATTCAGTTCATCGAGCAAATACAAAACATCCGGATTCGCCATCATACGTCCTGCCGTGCATTTGGTATGCATATTGCACCCAGTAGCCACGGTGGGGCTGTATGATGGCGATACCGATTGTTGTGTTAGGGTGGCGCGTGGCGCGGGAGTTGACGCGTGGCGCGGGAGTTGTGATGCGTGGCCAGGAGGGCGCGGTATAAACTGTCGCGCCTCGAGCGCGTCTTCTCCTCTCCACGCGCCCACTCCTCTCCACGCACTGTCGCGCTTCCACCATGCCTCCGAGGAGGAACAGCACCACCGGCTTCCGTGGCGTCCGAGCACGGCAGAACGGAATGTTCAGCGCAGATATCCGCTGGGGGGACGACCGTATCCCCCTCGACTCCTTTGCGACGTCGGCGGAGGCCGCCCGCGCCTGGGACGCGGCGGCCTAGCGCCTCAACCGCCTGCGGTCGCTGCTGAACTTCAACGACTGCCACACCGTCTGGGAAGCGGAGGCCAGGGCGCCGAAGCCGCAGATCGTCACTGCCGCTGACCACCTCCACCTCCGCCACCGCGCGTTTCAGGGCCTAGTCGACGCCAGGGAAGACCGCGTCGTCCGCGAGTATTACCAGAACAACCCGGGGGAGGAGAGCGCCAACGAGGAGCTCTGGCAGACCCGCACGGCTGAGCGGGCGGAGCGCCGCCTCGAACGCCACCTCGCGTTAGATGCCGCTCGGGAGGCGAGGACGAATGCGCTGCAAGAGCTTCGTCGGGCCGACCACGCCGGCGAAGTCTGGGCCTCCGACGATCTGAGGTGGGGGCCTATCTCAGACATACCATCATGCACCTCCGACGACGACGAGGAGGTCACCAACGAGTTCGACGACGACGATGACCCGGAGGAGGTCACCGACGAGTTCCCCGACGACGACGACGAGGAGTACTGTTCGTCTGTTTTCTCTTTTTAATAAAAGAATTTGTATTCCGGTGACACTGCGGCGTGCTAGCGCGTCTGCTTTCTGTTTTTAATAAAAGTTATGAAATTAGATATTTTATCTCACAAGGTTTTGAGACATTTAAGTAACCTTCTGTTTTCCATGTTTTCCACTCGTTTTCTCAAATATTTTGCAAAGGAGTTAGTCTTAAACACATCAGAGATAATATAATTCACATGATCCATTGAACAAAGTTTGGTACAATAAATTATTACACATCAATTCTTCCCTTGTGTCCCCGCTTTTCTTACGATTTGGCCGTATCCATTGAGCATCCTCATCATTTAACTTAATGCTTTATTGTTTTAAATGACATTTAGACAATTTTTACACAAAACATTAGAAAATATAAATATGTTGTTATAATATTTGATTTTACAATTTTTTGAGTCTACTTTGATTTTATAAATAAATGTAAAAGAAAACAGAAAAGGGAAACAAAAAAGAAAAATAAAAGAAGAAAAATAAAAGAAGAAATAGGAAAAAGAAAAAGGAAACAAAAAAATATCTTTATATTTTCAAATTAGTTTGATAAATATCTTATTTTTTATTTTTTTTATTGTTTTAAATGATATTTAGACAATTTTTACACAAAATATGAGAAAATATAAATATATTGTTATAATATTTGATTTTACAATTTTTTGAGTCTACTTTGATTTTATAAATAAATGTAAAAGAAAATAGAAAAGGGAAACAAAAAAGAAAAATAAAAGAAGAAACAGGAAAAAGAAAAAGGAAACAAAAAAAATTCTTTATGTTTTCAAATTAGTTTGATAAATACCTTATTTTTTATTTTTTATTGTTGTTTTAAAAGACATTTAGACAATTTTTACACAAAATATGAGAAAATAGAAATATGTTTTTATAAATATTTGATTTTACAATTTTTTGAGTCTACTTTGATTTTATAAATTAATGTAAAAGAAAACAAAAAAAGGAAACAAAAAAGAAAAATAAAAGAAGAAACAGGAAAAAGAAAAAGGAAACAGAAAAAAGAAAAAAAGAAAAAGTGCCCATGTACAGGCCTTTAGCACCGGTTTGCGCTAACAACCGGTGCGAAAGGGTTTTTAGCACCGGTTGTTAGCGCAAACCGGTGCTAAATGCCTGTACAGGGTGCGCAGTCTGAATGTGGCCCCGGGTTTGGACCTTTAGTACCGGTTGTTGTTAACAACCGGTTCTAAAGGGTCTTTAGAACCGGTTGTTAACAACAACCGGTACTAAAGGCCTGTACCAGGGGGTCTTCTCTGTCAGTCCTTGGCGAAATTTTTCAGTAGCTCTTTTCTTCGTGCGTCTTCTTCCTCCTGGGCGAAGCCCTGCCTCGCCGTCGCCTCCTCGCCGCCGTCGCCCCGCCGCGCGCCCTCGACGCTGCTTCGTCGCCGCCACCCTCTGCCCCCGATGACGTCCGCCTCGCCCGCGCCACCGACGCCACGCGCGCCCGCGCCCCCGACGTGACGCCGCCGCCCCGACGCCACGCCGCGCGCCTCCCTCTGCCCCGACGCCACGCCCACGCCGCCGCCCGACGCCGCCTCCCTCTGCCCGACGCCGCCAGGTCCCTCTGCCCCGACGCTGCGCCAGCTCCCTCTGTGACGTAGGCGTGACGTCACAGAGGCAAGGCAGAGGTGAGTTTTTTTTTGTTTTTTTTCTATTTGTATTATAATTAGAATAATTATAACTAGCAAATAAATAATAATTAGCTAGAATTAGAGTAATTATTATAATTAGAGTAATTATAATTAGCTAGAATTAGAGTAATTATTATAATTAGAGTAATTATAATTAGCTAGTAATTATAATTAGCTAGAATTAG
Organism: Alopecurus myosuroides; assembly: GCA_028641055.1. Taxonomy (NCBI): domain Eukaryota; kingdom Viridiplantae; phylum Streptophyta; class Magnoliopsida; order Poales; family Poaceae; genus Alopecurus; species Alopecurus myosuroides. The sequence goes on from CM054059.1 coordinate 206,735,110, forward strand.
CTAGAATTTTGTAGTAATTATAATTAGAGTAATTATAATTAGCTAGTAATTTTAATTAGCTAGAAAAATATACTAACTAGAATTAGAATTAGAAAAATATTTGGACATATAAATTTAAAATATATTAGCTAAAATTAGAATTTTTAGTAATTATAATTAGCTAGACTTAGAGAATTTTTTCTGTTTAAATTTAAAATATACTAGCTAGAAAAATATTTGGACATATAAATTTAAAATATATTAGCTAGAATTAGAATTTATAGTAATTATAATTAGCTAGACTTTGAGAATTTTTTCTGTTGAAATTTAAAATATACTAGCTAGAAAAATATTTGGACATATAAATTTAAAATATATTAGCTAGAATTAGAATTTTTAGTAATTATAATTAGCTAGACTTAGAGAATTTTTTCTGTTTAAATTTAAAATATACTAGCTAGAAAAATATTTAGACATATAAATTTAAAATATATTAGCTAGAATTAGAATTTATAGTAATTATAATTAGCTAGACCTAGAGAATTTTTTCTGTTGAAATTTAAAATATACTAGCTAGAAAAATATTTGGACATATAAATTTAAAATATATTAGCTAGATTTAAGTGTCCGATGAAATAATTTCGCTAAGTGTCCGATGAAATAATTTCGCTAAGTGTCCGATGAAATAATTTCGCTAAGTGTCCGATGAAATAATTTTGCTAACTGTCCGATGAAATAATTTCGCTAAGTGTTTCTTCATTTTATAAATTTTACTAGCAGGTGTTGAGCTATGGATCCCCAAGAACCTGCACATGATCCTCACGCCGATCAGCTCGAGGGAATGGGTGAGGTAGAGAATGAAAGATACATGTGCCAGATGATTTTTGAAGATGCAACGGCCATATATCATGATCACGACGGTGGACAAGCGTTTAGCAATCAATTTTTGAACGACTCCGGTGACGGAGCTGAGAATATAGAAGATGTAGTAGATGATGACGACGACAACGTCGAGGATGCCGAAGTGCCCTCCAGAACAAACTCTGCCAATGTATATCTCGAGTCACTGTTGACGCAACAATTAATTTGTATTGCACTTACTAACGAATCATTATTTTCCCGTTTAGGCGCCCTCCGGAACAGCTAGCGCAAGTACTGAGACAAAGTCGAAACGAGGCTCGGCCGCAAGGTTGAAAGATACCGCAAGGTTCTCGATCGATACAGTTGCTGTTGATGGCAAACCACTGGAGCCCCCAGAAACTTATCGCAAATTCGTAAATCAGTGCGGAGTTGTTGTAAGAGACCTGGTCCCGATCAACTTAATAGAATGGAATAAGCCGAAGACCGGCGCCAACGTTGGAGCTACTTATGTCGATGAAAGATTGAAAAGAGTGCTTTGCGACACGGTCTGGCTAAATTTCAGCATAGCGGAAGATAAGAAGAAGAAAGTCGAGGAGTGGGCTTTGAAGAAGATGTCCACACAATTCCAGAGGTGGAAGAAAGACCCGTGGAAGAAATATAAGGACGAAGATCCAGTTTTCACTGGGCACCTAGTGAAGATAAGAGACGATTGGCCTGATTTTAAGGCGTACAAGAAATCGGGTGTCTTTGCATCCCGATCAGCCACAAATAAGGAGAATGCGAAGAAGAAGAAATATCACCATATTTTGGGGTCAGGTGGCTACATGACTGCCCTGCCTAGGTGGCGACGCTATGAAGATGCGCTTCTGAAAAGAGGTATCATTCCACAGACACATGACTGGCCCGATAGGTCCAAGTTCTGGTTGTTCGCGCATGGGGCAACGTTGGACGCTGAGACTGGGATGATTGTTGTGGAGGGACCATGGTCAGAAAAAATAACAAAGGTCATAGCAGAACTAGAGAAGGCAATAGAAGCTGTTCGAAAAGGAACTTTTGTTCCCGATAGAGAGAACGACGAGCTGACGAAAACCCCGAAAAGTGGGGACGAACACGAGGCTTTGGAGCCACTACCCCGTGGAGCCAAGGGTTTCCAGCGGACCTTGGCACTTACAGAAGCAGTGGTAGAAGCAAGAAGAAGGCGCTGGAACGGATATCGACATTAGAAGAGAAGGTGGCGTTTCTCTTGAAGAAAGGGGGACACCCTGTACCTGACACTGAAGAGGAGGTTGAACATCGTCCTGCACCTGATCAGCTGCAAATAGAAGACGATCCTGTAGCAGATGCCGTCCCATCTCAGCATAGAAGCAGCGTGGGTTCCATGCAGCTGCAGCTAGAAGACGGTCGTGCAGTCGAACCGTCGGCGCCTCACTACCCCGTGGATGATATCACGGAGAAGACAAACTGTGAGATACATATGCCAATGGGGAACATATCCTTTAGGGTGGCGCCAGGCTATGCTTTACCGAATCAACCTGGAGCAACCTACCATGGTGGTCAGATTCCAGCATCCTATGCTCGTGTCGGGTTGTCAACAATTACGCCGGGATGCCATTCCATTGAGCTCCATATTCCTGGAGGTGAAGGCGAGAAGACACTGGGAGAAATGGAGCTTGGTATCATCTTGTGGAATAAGAAACACATCGTGTTTCCTAACGCGGCGCCAAGGCCACCGACTCCTCCAGGTACAAATGCACCACCTCCAACAATTACTGAATGTTGCACCACATGTAAGCCTATTTTTAATAGTTTTTTCACTTTCCGTACAGAGACTGCACGACCTCCAAGTCCACCCCCCAACGCACCTCCAAGTCCACCCCACAACGAAGATTGGGAGCCCGAGGCCGAGGGTCCATCGCCCGTGCACTCCCGTGAGCCGACGGATGCGCCCACTACGGGTACGGCAAAGCGGAAGCTGCAGTTCAGAAGAAACGGGACTCCTCCCAATAAGAGAAAAAGTAAACCCAAGAAAGTCAAGACTCCCCCGAAGTTACCAGGCCTGATGACTCCGGAGGAACTAGACGAGGTCGTTAAAGCCAAAAACAAAGCATGGTTCGCACGGTTTCCCCTGAAGCCCCCTCCAGACGTTTGGAAGGAAACTCTGAAGAACATACCAAAGTGGCAAATTGAGCGCACCATCGACAACTTATATTATCCTGCACCGCCGCCACCGCCGCCCCTTTCAGACTATGAACGGTACATTGAAAAGATGCACACCGCACAGATGAAGCAGTCGGAGCAGACGAAATGCGGGAAACAAGTTCCCCAGCTCGGACAACAAGAAGCACGGTCAATTGCCCCGCTCAAGGTGTTATCTGACCAGGCTTCAGTGTCCGGTCCACGCATGGGCGACTCCGGTTACGCTATTGCTGATGTGGTATATAAATATAAGCCCGAGCACCCTCTGGTCGAAAATCCTACTGCTCTAACAACCCAACTATGGAATTTACATGTTTGGTACTTGGAGGCCGCAAGGCAAAAGAGAGACTGTATCATGGCGGCAGTTCAGGATCAACACTACTTCAGAGAGTACGGTGTGGAGCTTGGGTTCGATGACTTTTTCCAGATGTACAATCAACGTGCCCTCGACAAGTCTATCCTCAGCTGCTACTGTTTGTAAGTGATTTATTTGTGTAATTTAATTATTTAGTTAAGCTCGCTTTCATTGCCCGTATAATTATCACTCACGACATTCTTTTTGTACGATACTATGCAGAATGAAGATTTGTGAATGCAGTCTGGCAGGAATCTGGGACTTTGGGTTCATTGACCTGTATTCGTATCATCAAGACACAATAGAAAAGTTCAACAAGGATACACCGGATGATTTGCTAAGGTTTTTGAAGCGACAAAGTACCAAAAAAGAAATACTTTGGCCCTACGGATTCAAGTGAGTGTTACTGTCTTGTAGACATTCCATTTTGCTTACCTGATGTTAAATGTAATTGATGAGTATGCATGACTGCGTGTGTACATGTGCGCAGGTCCCACTTCATATTGTTCATCATTAGAATCGATCAAGGACAAGTTGAAGTCTGGGACTCGTTAACCTGGGACGCTGACACATGGAAGAGCGTGTGTCAGATGCTTCAAAGGTATATATATATCGGCCTCTTTCGTTCATCGGCCTCTTTTTCGTTCATTTCCTGATATCAAGTAAGTAATAATTAACTCTTGTATTCATTTTTCTTTTGTCGGCCAGGGTTTGGAAAATGTTCATCAAGGAAGAACCTGTTACATGGGCAGACAAGCTCCACTTTCAGATTAACAAAGTAAGTAGTACTACGTACCCTGGTTTTAATACCATTACCATTCTCTTGATTATTATTAATTTGACTGAATTATGTTCTCGTATATAGAGCGTCCCGCAACAACCACATGGAACTGATTATTGTGGATACTATGTTTGCGAGTTCATTCACAGGATTATCAATGAGAAATCCCGTACTTCCAGAAATCTAGAGGTACGTAACCGGATCTTCACAACTTTATTTATGTTGCCATCAATTATGTTTAGTTTTGTTCATAACTTAATTGTTTTCATCTACTTCTTTTAAAGATGCAACGAAAGCGGGCGATGCTCAAACCAATCCAACGTTGCAAGGCAGTTGCAGAGGGATTGGCAGGATTTCTCCTCACGCAAGTCATAGATGAAGGCGGAGAATTTTTCCATCCTATGAACCAATGTTGATGCTCCCTTCTCTATGCAAGTATACAACTATTGGAAATGAACTTCAGATTATGTAATGCTCGGTCGAGTACTTCGTGTTACATGTATATATATGTACTTTTATTTGGTGCATCAACATTTAACCGCAAACACGGAATCGGAAACACTTAACCGCAAACACAGAATCGGTGTTTCCGGATACGTATTTCCGATTACGTGTTTCCGATTCCGTGTTCGTAAAAAACGAAACACGGACACACGGAATCGGAAAGACGTAAACGGAAACCCTGAAAATACGGAACACGCCCTAAACCCTAAACCCTAAATACGGAATCAGAAACCCTGAAAAGAAAAAGGAAAAAAAAAAGAAAAAAAAGCATTAGCACCGGTTGGTGTTACAAACCGGTTCTAAAGGTCCTCCGCCTGCGCGCACTCTTCGGTGCCCATGTGGAGGCCTTTAGCACCGGTGCGTGACAGACCGGTTCTAAAGGGGGGGCCTTTAGTCCCGGATACGTAGCACCGGATGTGTATCCGGGTCCAAAGGCCCTTACAAACCGGTGCTAATGCCCTGTTCTCCACCAGTGCAGCTTTCCGATCCTAACAGAAATCTAGCCGGGCAGGAGCTTCTGCAACGCGGAGATGGCGAACGAGATCTGGCCGGTTAGGCGGTTGGACGACAGCGAGAGTGCGACGAGCTCCGGGAGCAGCGAGGGTTTAGAGGACATGGAGCACGTGATCAAGAGGTTGGCGAGCTCCACGGCGGCGACACGGTCCGCGCTGCTGTCGACGCAGGTGATGTCGGACTAGCCATAGGAACATAGTTTTAAATAGCCCGCTATAGCTTTTCCGAAGCCCTCCCGCTAAAGTTACACACTTTTAACGCTAAATTGAAAATAACGCTAATAGCCTGCTGTAACATCCCAATTTTTGCTACAATAGGGTGTGGTGTTGTGTTCATCTCATACATGCATGAATCAATAAAATTTAATCATGTTTTAACCAATTTAAATTTGGAATTTAAATTGTTTGAGAAAATCCCACAAAAAGTACTTAAAATGGGTTCCAAAATTTTATATTGAAAAATATTTCAATTACACCAAAAAAAACACATGGTTTTGTTGGAAATTTTACAAGGTTTCCAAAAAGTATTTTTGCCAAATTTTTATGTTTGCAAAAAGGCCCTCAAATCTTTGGTTTCTGTCCTGTTTTAAAAGAGGAAAGGACCTCTTTGTGGTTTCCAAAAGTTCCAGGGGGTTTCCGAAAAGGCCCCTTTGTCTTCTTCCTCCTCCGGCCAGTAGACGGGCAACTCGCCGACGCCGCCTTGCCACGTCCTGCTGCTTCCCCGGCTCGGATAAGGCCGCACGGACGTGCTCTGCTTGTCCTCTCCCCTCGGCATCGCCTCTCTTCCTCTCTACTGCTTAGTACCGCGGGAGAACCCTAACCCTAGCTCTGTTCGGCCGTCGTCGTTCTCCGGCGATACCCGTCGCTGCGGACCACCTCGAGACCCTCCGCTTGTCCCTAAAGCTCCGGCTGGACCTCCTCTACCTCCTCGCCGAGTGGCGTTTGCCGGGATGCAGTGGGACCATCTTCCCGAGCTCCGGCCGCCGGCGGAGGAGCTCGATTCCGGCGACTCCGACCCGCCCTGCCTACCCCGACCCCTCCACTAGCCTTCCCTCGCTGTGGTGAGCTTCCCCATGCCCTTGCCTTGGCCTCCCGTGCACCGTAGCCCCTCGTCGCTGTTCACCATGTCCGACCGCCGTGGTTCCTCGCCGCCGGCGAAGTTCCAGCGACCTTTTGGTCGTTTCGCCACCACCAATGCATTCGTCTCGTCCTCCTCCACCTCATAGTCCAGTTTAATTTGAAAATTAAACCACAATTTGCTCGAATTTGAGTTCAACAGAGAGTTTTGCCCCAGCACGATGTCATGTTGATGTCACGATGATGTCATAATTGCTCTGTTTGTTTCCCAGAATTCTTTTAATGAATTACAGAAAATGATAAACATTGATAATTGAATAACTGTTAAAATATTGCTCAGAAAAATAAAATAAAAGTATGGTGTTGATCATAAAAATATTCACTATCCAAATATGTCATTTTCAATCATGTTTGAGAAAGTTGAAAAATGGCCTTTATTTAATATTGTTTAATCATTTAAAATGGAGAAAATAAGTTTTTATTCACTAAAATTAGAAAAATACAAGTTATATACCAAATTGTTCAAAATGACAAGTACAATCTAGTTATGATGTTTTCAACCCATTTGAGCTTTTAAAATGGTACTCGCTTTCAGAATCGTCCGAATTGCCCCTCCGGGGTCCATTTCGGGCAAATTCCAGTAAAAATGCATAACTCACATACGAACCCTAGCAACCCAACGAACATGTTTAGGGCTTTATTTCAGTGCATTAACTTGCTCATGCATACATATTGCGCATTGCATCGATGCCATGGTCGACTGTTCTTCTTTGTTTCGGTGTTGTTTCCCCCTCGGTAGAACGTGACTCCGAAAAGAAGGCCAGCAATCCAGTGGTGAATACTTGATCTTAACCGACAAGTCAAGCAATTATTCCAGAAGATTCTTATTTGGTTTTCTTTTAAGCAAGGAAAGCATAACCTCTTATCTGCTCATATATGTTTTTGAACATAATTTGATTCTCGTACTTTGCATTCGATTCCAAAGTATTTGATGCTAGTAGATATAGATCACCTATATACTGTATTGCCTCAATATCCTGATCCACTGCTCCTAGCCGCCATAGATTTGCTTGTGCGCATCGCCAGAGCCTCATACCTGCTTCGCTTAGCTTTACATGCTTGTTTACCTCTGCTCCATCCGGTTGATGAATCAGAGCTGCGATAACCTAGTATGATATGATGACGTGGTAAGATGAGCAATGTGTGTTTAACCTGACTAAGGCTTGGATAGGAGGCCACTTGGGAAGTGGTTGTTCGTCCTATACTTTCCACCCCTAGGACTAAGGTTTCGGGCGGAAGCCAAGACTGAGCGTGCAACCACACGCGGGGTCTAAGTAACCGCGCTCGACTAACTAACTTGTTTGGTTCTATCCGTGAGTCCGTAGTTTGGGATTTCCATCTGCGTGTGAGTCAAAAACCTTTTGGAGGTGTTTAGGGCATGACCGGGACAAGTGATGGACGTACACGGATCTTGATCCCGACTCACAGAACAGGTGCCGTCAGGAGGTGGCCAACTCCCTGTTGATGGGGTGGCCCTGTTTGGGTTGACTCATGGATAGGGCTCGACAAGGTAAAGGTCGTGGCCAACCACCCTCTGCCGCGCTCCCTTGGGAAGAGCGTTACCGTGTGGCGCTAAGAGTCGGTTGGTACGTGTGGGTAAAGTGTACATCCCTGCAGGGCAATCTTTTCGAAAAGCCGTGTCCACGATTATGGACGACTTGGTGAAGGTAGAGACCATAGACAACTTGAACATGACGTAAAACATGTTGACAATGAATGAAGGGTGCCTCCTCGGAGATGCCGAGAGGGGTGATCCTTGTAGCAAGTGAGATGCTGGGAAATGAAGTTGGTGGTTTCAAAAGATGATGATCTACAAGAGTTGAGTCCTTTCTCGTCTGTTTTGAAAACCCTCTACATGACGTGCTATTCTTCCTCGTTTTGGAAAACAAACATTTCTTTACGCAAATCAGCCTTCATAAAACCCTTTATGAAACTAGCAGATATATAATAGGTTAACTAAGTATTGTTGAGTACCTTCAGTACTCAGGTTTGCTTAAATTTTGGTTCAGGTGATGATCCCACATCAGTGGTGTTTCAGCGTGGACATCGACGAGTAGTTTTGGGGTTCCCAGGTAGCAGCCTGGAATCTATGGGCTGGGACGTCGCTTTATGTTGCAGCCTCTTAGGCCTTTTTGGTTCTTGTTGATTAGCAACATAATTTTTCTTCCGCTGTCTGATGTAATGTTGGGTCATGTGACCTCTGGTTGTAAAGCTATACTCTAGTAATACATGCTCAATACAGCTTCATGTCTAGAGTGTTGCTTTGATCGGTTGTTGGTTTCGAGCCCTTTTTTATACAGTTTTGGCTATGCCTGCATAGTTGTCGCAGTCGAGGGGTTGTGGAGCCGATGATCCATGTCCGAGCCCGCCTGCCGAAGATATTCGGCCTGGGGCGAGGTAACCCTAGTAACCCTCGATTGTTGTTGCACTTTCTGGACACATAGCAGCTCTGTATAACTTTGGTCCCGTTCCTTCAGTTTCATCCGACTCGTGGACGCTTGGGTATACATATCTGGTTATGACTAGCATGGACACAAGGAGTAGTAGACCGGGGATCCGGACTACGTGCCGATGAATCCGGTCTGCCTGCTGTTGTTTGTTGCGGCCGGGGCTGGTAACCCTGAAGCCCTTGTGGGTCCATCGCTAGGAGCACATGACAGTTTGTATATCTCTGGGTCCGGGGTCCGACACCTGCTAAATCCCGCTATAGAGCTAAATTTTGAGTCATTTATGTCGTTGAACCAATATTTTTGAAGGAGGGATATAACTGCGTTCCATAAAACCATTCATGTACCCAAGTATTTCTTCTTATTTTTAAAGTATACATGATGCATTGATGCAACTCTTAGCTACTAAATATGTGTGTCAAATATATGTGATATATAATACATGATTTGTTATAGGAGAGATTAAGCCCCCCTCCATACCCAGCACCTCCATTGAACAAAGAGTTTGTGAATCTCCTCCCTAGCCATCTCAAAAGAACGCCTCAAAATAGGAGAGAAGACCCGAAGCATCACAACGCTCCATTATTGGGTCAACTCCCGAGTCCAAACTAGTGATATTACCTCCATTTTCTTTTTGGCTAGCCTCCTCTACAAAAGGATCTCTAAAATCTTTACCTAGACCATGATTTTCATCCTTATCTCGATGTGAATCAGTCATGTCCACATCCTTACCAAGGTTCTTTTGCTCTCCCTCCACTTCGAAAGAAATCTCGTAGAGCCCATCTTTGGTAAACATGAGGAAAGTAAGCGGGATTTTAGTGTAATTGATGCATCCAACGTGAATACTAAGAACCTTATTCTCTCTAGTGTAGGCCATATCAATTTTTATAGTTTTCCCTAACAGAAATCCCACCACCCAAAGAGCAAGATAATCACCTATGTGATCCTCCAGTATATCAGAAACTCTCACCCAATACTTTGTCAACGTGTCCATTGGCTCAATTTTCTTTGTCCAAGTGTCAATGGTCATTTCACAAGTTCTATTTGGCACATGGGATGTACCAAAGATATCCAGCATCTCCAACTCTTGCCTTGACGTAAATTGCACTCCAAAAACATTTTGACCGGCACGACGAACATCTCACTGGAATATATCCATGGGCACAAGGCGTTGTAGTTGAGCAATGATATGCGGAATACTCATATCACCACCCGTGACAACCAAAGAATCTAACTGATGGTTAAGAAGTTTAGGGCGGTAGAATTCTGAGCATGGAAGGCCAAAAAATAAAAACTCCTCACTAGAAATACCATAAGAGTTGAATCTTTGTGGTAAGGTAAATACCCTACTGATTTTCTAATACTTGGTTTAGTTGAAGATAAATCTAGTCCTGTTATATTTGGTAGACATTTCCTTAATATTTATGGTGCCGTTATTGATTGTAAGAAAGAGAAAGTTTCTGTCAAATCTGGTAGTGATCATTACGAATTTAATTTTAGTAAGGTTGCCTGAAAACTTCATGATAAAGAATTTCCTAATGAAGATTTAGCTATTGAAAGAATTGCTTCTATTTGTGTGCCTTCTGATGATCCTTTGCAGCAATTTATGAAAGAACATGAGAATGATATGTATATGCAAAAAATAAATGAATTGGAGGATATTTTCCTCGATCAACATGCTATTATAAAACACAATTTGCCAGTGGAATTTTTGGGGTTTCCTTTACCACCTAAGGGAGATCGTGTGTTTGAGCTTTAAGTTCCTCCTGACATACTAAAATATGCTAATTTAGATGAAAGAAAATATATCTTGTTATTATCAATTATAATATTTCATATCATGAAGAAATACTTAGGAAATAGTGTAAATCTATTAGTTATACTTTGGATTGTCTCAAAGGAATTAGTCATGTTCTATGTCAGCATACAATTAATCTTGAGCTTTATGCCAAACCTAGGGTTGACCATCAACGCCGATTAAATCCCAGGTTGAAAAAGGTGGTGAGAAATGAAATTTAAAGCTTCTTGAAGCACATATTATTTATTCTATTGTTGATAGTAGATGTGTTAGTCTTATCCATTATGTTCCTAGGATAGGAGGTATGACTGTTGTCCCTAATGATAAGAATGAGTTTGTTCCTGGAAGAATTGTAGCTGGTTATAGAATGCCTATTGATTTTAGAAAATTAAATAAAGCTACTAAGAAAGATCATTACCCTTTGCCTTTTATTGATCAAATGCTAGAAAGGTTATTCTGGTTTCTCTCAAATTCATGTTAGAAAACAAGAGCAAGAGAAATCCACTTTCAATCCTTATGGTACTTATGTTTATAGACGTATGCCTTTTGGTTTATGTAATGCACCATCTACTTTTCAAAGATGCATGTCTGCTATTTTTCACGGATTTTGTGAGTATATTGTGGAAGTCTTCATAGACAATTTCTCTGTCTATGGAACCTTTTTTGACAATTGCCTCCATAGTCTTAATAAAGTTTTGTAGCGATGTGAGGAAACTAATCTTGTGTTGAATTGGGAGAAATGCCACTCTATGGCTAATGAATGAATCGTTCTTGGTCATAAATTTCTGAAAGATGCATTGAATTTGACAAAGCTAAAGTTATAATATTCAAAAATCCCTATCCTAGGGATGTCAAAGGTATTCGTAGTTTTCTTTGTCATGCTGGTTTCTATAGGAGGTTTATTAAAGACTTTTCTAATACTTCAAAGCCTCTTACCCATCTTCTTCAAAAAGAAGTTCCTTCTGTTCTTTATGACGATTGTAAAGAACACTTCAGAATTTCTTAATAAAGCGTTAATAACTGCACCGGTTGTTCAACCACCTGATTGGAATTTACCTTTTGAAATTATGTGTCATGCTCGTGATTTTTCCGTAGGAGCTGTCTAAGGACAGAGAATTGATAATAAGTTGAATGGTATTCATAATTCTATTAAAACTCTCGATGGTGCTCAACTAAATTATGCTACTACTGAAAAAGGGTTCCTAGCTATTGTTTTTGCCTGTGAGAAATTTAGACAGTATATTGTGGATTCTGAAGTTACTATTCACACCGATCATGCCACTATTAAATATCTTATGGAGAACAAAGATGCTAATCCAAGGCTTATTAGATGGGTGCTCTTCTTACCAGAGTTTGATTTGCATAGTGTTGATAGGAAAGGAGCTAATAATTTGTCTAAAATAGAAAATATTCTGGATGATCCTATTCTTGTTAATGGTTGTTTTCCAGATGAACAACTTGCTGCAATTAAGGTTAACTCCTGTGAAAAATCCTTGGTATGCTGATTATGATAACTTCATTGCGTCCAAAAAATTTCCTCCAAGTTTTACTCATCAACAGAGGAAGAAATTCGTTTATGATTTGCAGCATTATTTCTGGGATGACCCACATTTATATAAAGAAGGTGCAGACGGAATTTTGAGAAATGCATACCTGAACATGAGCAAGAAGATATATTGAGAAAGTTTCTTGATAGTCCCTATGGAGGGCATCACGGTGGTAAAAGAACCGCACACAAGGTTTTAAAATCAGATTTTTATCAGCCCAGTCTCTTTAAACATGCTAACAAATTTATTTCAACTTGTGATGAATGTCAAAGGTTTGGTAACATTAGTAGAAGTAATTAAATGCCTATGAATTATTCTCTTGCTATTGAACCTTTTAATTGTTGGGGATTTGACTTTATGGGTCCTTTTCCTCCTTTGCATGGATATACTTCTTGTTGGTGTTGATTGTTTTACTAAATGGGGAGAATCTATTCCCACCAAAAGTGTTGATCATAAAACCTCTATGGAAATGCTTAAAGACATAATTTTCCAAAATGTTTGGTGTGCCTAGATATCTTATGACTAATGGAGGATCTCACTTTATTCATGGCGCTTTTAGAAAAGCTCTTTCTAAGTATGATGTTAATCATAGAGTCTCTTCATCATATAATCCTCAAACTAGTGGTCAAGTGGAATTAACCAATAGAGAAATAGAATTAATTTTGCAAAAGACTGTTAACAAATCTAGAAAGAATTGGTCTAAGAAACTTGGTGTTGCTTTATGCGCTTATAGAACTGCTTATGAAAATCCTATGGGTATGTATCCTTATAAGATGGTTTATGGGAGGTCTTGCCATTTGCCTCTTCAGCTAGAACAAAAAGCTTATTGGGCTGTTAGACAACTGAATTGTGACTTTAATTAGCTCGTGAGAAAAGATTGCTTGATATGAGTTCTCTAGATGAATGGAGGAGTGAGGCTTACAAAAATGCCAAGTTATCTAAAGAAAATGTTAGGAAGTGGCATGATAAAAGAATACTCAAAAGAGAATTTAATATTGGTTATAAAGTGTTATTGTATAGGTCTCATATCATATTTTTTGCGTGAAAATTACTCTCTAAATGGAAGGATCTTATGTCATGGAAGAAGTTTATCATTCTGGTGCTATAAAATTAATCATTTCCAGGGCACCAACCCACAAATGGTGAATGGCTAAAGACTCGAGCGTTATTTATCCGGTGATCGATATACTATGGAAGCCGGTATTATAAAGGTAGTGACCCCGTAAGATCACATAAAGGACAAATATCGGAGCAAACCAGAATCAGAGATGGAATAGGTATGTGTTATGCTAAGAAAACCATAGTGAAACACCGTAATTTTTTTATATATATTTAGTGTTTTTGGAAAATATGAGAAAATTGGATATGAAAAAGAGTTGGAATCGGAGCCCGAGGCCACGAGGTGACCCCACGGCGTGGGTCCACCCTAGGCGGGCCTGGAGGCCACCTGGTGACCATGGTTCCCGACTCTGACTCTACCTCGACTCGTTAACCTTTTTTCGTTGTAATGTTTTTCCTATATAACTCCCCGGATCGTCTTGGGATCATATCTTGTGGTTTTTACACGTTTTGTTTTCGAATTGTTTCTTTCACGAAGCCAGAGTTCTTAGATCAAGATTTCTTGTGCAGGCTCGAGCGGGGAGGACTACAATGCCCGTCGTCTTCGCCAAATCCAACAAGATAGCAATCAACAAACCTTCATGGGTTGTTCTACGGAGGAAGAGATAGCTGTAAGAAGGGAGGACATGGATATCAACCTGAGAGCAGAGATCAGGAGAGCTGCACCACGTCAATCTACAGGATCAAGGCCAAACAACACCAGTTTTGTGGTCTCTATTAACCCTCAACATATTTTCACTCATCGTATACTAGGCTTAGTGATATGTATCAAACGTATCTATAATTTATGATGCTCCATGCTTGTTTTCTACATGTTTTTCCTATGTTTTTCTATATTTTCTATATTTTGTTTGGACTAACCTATTAATGGTTGCAAAGTGCACAAGTTCTTGTTTTATACTTTGATGTGTAGGAATTAATTGGATTTAGACAAGAAAACACAAAAGGAAACTTGTTGGGGAAGGACTCTACTTTCCTGAAATATGTCCACCGCCATCATCTGGGCTGCACTTCTCCATCAACAACTCTCTCTGTCTCACCATGGTTATGCGTGATTAGTCCTCCTCGGGGCTGAGGGCTTGTATTAGTAACTACATGGTTATCTCTCTCTCCCATGATGTGATCTTGATTGTGATTGTGAGCTATGTTATTATAGTTGAATCTATTATGTTTTCTATTCATTATGTAATGGATATTTAATGGATTGAATGATGGAATTTGTAGTTTTTATTAGTACTATCTTTAGAGGCTGAAAGTGACAGGGTTGCGGTATCTAAAGATGTGGAATACAAACTTTAAGGTGTGCTTGTGTAGCCCTACACGAGTCCCATCCTATTTGATCCATTGACCACTTTTGGAGTGACGCTTACCGTTGCATATTGTTAGAGGTAGTATCATGTGTTTAATTATGTTATCATTGTTGAGAGTTTCCACTAGTCAAAGTATGATCCCTATGCCTTGTTTCCAACCATTGCAACACCGTTTACTTTCAGTTTTCCCACTTGTTTTGTTGCAGCCATTTTTATTACAAATTTAGAAAACCTTTTTACCATTCCTACCACCCATATTTCACTATCTCTTCACCAAACTAGTGCACCTATAAAACTGACAATTTTATTGGGTGTGTTTGGGACACAAGAGAATCATGTATCTTAATTGTAGAGTTGCTTGAGAGGGATACGCTCAACCTATACCTCCCTGAGTTCGATAAACCTTGGGTTACTCACTTGAGGGGGGAAAAAATGTCGTCCTACAAACCTTTGTGCTTAGAGGCCCAACATAGTCTACAAGAGTAATAACGTGTAGTAGACATCACATAGTTCCCCATAAGAAGATCCACATCTAGCACCTATGCTCGCTCACGTCACTGATCAATTTTGTGAAGATGCGTGGGTGGCTATGGACACGAAACGTCATATGTCTATGTGGGTAAAGAAACCCGCCTCACCGCCAAAGGAGGCAATAGATCCGGCAGTACGGAAACACTTTAAGGATCTGCTACACATGCCATCCCAAGTTCAGCTAAATCTAAAAGATGACTATGAGCGCGGTTTATCGAAGAGTCATTCCAAATCAAAGAAGAAGGGAAACACAATTCCCAGCTCGGGGAGCATAAAAAAAAATCGGCCTCCCCGCTGATACGTCATAAACGTATCCATAACTTCTGATGTTCCATGTTGTTTTCATGTTATTTGCTACATGTTTGCTATACACTTATGTCATTTTTATCGATTTTCTGGGAATAGTCTATTGACAAGATGCCACCGAGCCAGTTCTTGATTTCTGTTGTTTTTTGTTTCAAAAAAGTTGTTCTGGAAATATTCTCGGAATTGAACGATTTAAATACCGGGGGTCTTAGAAATCTGTTACGCACCATAGGGCAGCGCGTCCCTGGCCGCGCCATGGGGTGGTGTGGGCCCTGGCCGCCCACCGACGTTGCACTTTCGCCTATTTATACCCCTCGGAAGGTTAACCCGAAAAATTGAGTATTTTCCACGAAAAACACCCGAGGCCACCGCCATCATCAATCCTAGTTCGAGAGGGTTCTGGAGCTCTCCCCGGCACCCTGCCGGGAGGGGGAATCATCACCGGAGGGATCTACACCACCATGCCCGCCTCCGGAATGATGCGTGAGTAGTTCATCCTTGGACTACGAGTCCATAGCAGTAGCTAGATGGTTGTTCTCTCCTCTTTATGGCTCGTGTTTAGGTCTTGTGAGCTTCCATACATGATCAAGATCATCTTATTGTAATGCTACATGTTGTGTTTGCTGGGATCCGATGAATATTGAATGCTATGTCTCTTGATTATCAATCTATCATGTTCTTTTCATGTGTATGTTATTTATGATCTTGCATTCTCTCCGTTTTTAGTAGATGCTCTAGCCAAGTAGATGCTAGTGACTCCAAGAGGGAGTATTTATGCTCGATAGTGGGTTCATGCCTCCATTTTACTCACGCTCGAGTGACAAAAACGTAACGGGTGGGGAATGTGATGTTTCCACTAGGGAGAAACCAATGATGTTTACATTACACACTTTGCTTAATGGAATTATCTGTTCCTTGCAACTTAATACCCAAGGTTTCCTCGGATGACATTCTGAGGGTGGATTATTAGTCATAGATGTAGTTGGATAATGGTCTATGTATTTTTTTTTAATGCCCGCATGAATCACATAGCAATCATCATGTCATGTATATGCATTACAGTGCATTCTCTAATTTTCAATTGCGCAGCTGTAATTTTTCACCCAGCATATTAGTTATCTGTTATGGAGAGACACCATTAGTGAACTGTGGACCCCGGTCTATTCTTTTACACTTATAATACAATCTACTGCAAACACTATTCTTTTCCACTACGAACATTGTTCTCATTTCATTCACTGCAAACAAATATTATTTTCCACACTATACGTCTAATCCTTTGTTTTCAGCAAGACCAGTGAGATTGACAACCTCACTGTTTCGTTTGGGCAAAGTATCTTGGTTGTGTTGTGTGCAGATTCCACGTTGCTGTTGAGGCTGATAGTGCACCCTGCCAGCGTCAGTTGTCCACAACCTTCAGAAGTGATTTATTTCTCTTACTAGTTCGATTAAACCTTGGTTTCTTACTGAGGAAAAATCTTGTTGTTATACTCATCATATCTTTCTCTTGGGGTTTCCCAACGAACGTGTGTTCACACGCCATCAATACACTCATTGTCAAAGTTACAGAGGAGCAATTCTTCCACGATGACTCAATCTATATTTATCTTGTAGATCTTTTTGACCTCTATAATCTAGACGGCCATGACAAATCGATCATGAGCACCTATTGTCTTTAAGTGATTAATATATTTCTGTAATCAAGTCTCTACCTCAGCTTGTTCGATCATTCCTTCTTATTATCCTCATTGTACTATATATATTCTGCAAATTGAAGATTCGGGAATGTCAAGGAGGCGGTGGCATTGAGTTTATTGACCCATATATCGTCAATGATGCAATGATAGACCAATAACCCAGTCAAACGGAGAATACCATGCATATGTTTTTGCAGAAACAATTTTACCGTAGTGAAATATTATTTCCTTACAAACACGGGTGAGTGTTAATGTCTTCTGCATATTCATGCACATTTCTATTTTGCTGACTCGATGTTAAGTGTAATTGATGAGTTATGCCTGACTGTGTATATAAACGTGTGAGTTTCCACTGGATTCCTCTAAACATTCACGTTGACACCGGAGTAGTTGATCTCATGG
Organism: Alopecurus myosuroides; assembly: GCA_028641055.1. NCBI lineage: Eukaryota > Viridiplantae > Streptophyta > Magnoliopsida > Poales > Poaceae > Alopecurus > Alopecurus myosuroides. Next base: position 206,752,592 of record CM054059.1, read on the forward strand.
ACTTTATGAAAATAAAACAACAGGTGTACACGTCCTTGGCTTCAATGCGCAACACGTAAGTTTAATCATTGTCGCACTATACCGTCCCCTTTTGTTCAATCATTATCGTACGATGACCTCTTTATTCCTTTTTTTCTTTGCTGGACAGGACTTGGAAGCGGTTCAGAAAGGAACAACCCGGTCTTATGCAAATGGATATGCAAGTTAATACAGTCATCGTAAGTAGTACTTGCTAGATTCACGCATCTCTTTAATTGGTTGAGCAATATTTGATTGAATTGTATTTCTTGTAAAGTGCCCTCAGCAGCCAGTGGGAACAAATTTATGTGAATTCTATGTCATGGAGAACATAAGGAAGATCGTGAATGAGCGGAAGATGAATATACAGACTTTAACGATGCACGACATGCGGGAGGAGCACCCATCGCATGGCCGCCTAGAAGAAATTCAAAAGGAATTGATGGGAATTTTGGTTAAGGACATCATAAATCCAAAGGGAGCATACCATTATCGACAATGGTCTCCATGCATGTAGATGGTCTCCATGAAAATGATCTCCAATGTACAAGTCTCAATGTATAAGTGATCTCAATGTAATGATCTTCGAATGATCTTCATGTAATGATATGTATAAATGTTGTCAATGTGCAAGTATATAATATATACGTCATTTATGCACAAACCTCTCCTAGAACCTCCTACCGCGGCCGAAAAAACACCCGAAAATGCTGCTGCGGCAGAATACAGCCGAAAACGTTGTCGCGGCAGAAATACTGTCACGTGTGGGAACCTTTAGCCCCGGTTTGTATTACGGACTGGGCTAAAGGGTGGCCAGCCTCCTCACTAGACAGCACCCATGTGGGGCACCCTTTATCCCCGGTTAGTAAGACGACCGGGGCTAAAGGGGGCCTTTAGCCGCGTTTTGCCCGCCCTGGTTGGCCAGCCGGTGCAAAAGGGTCTTGCCAATCGGGGCAAATGGCACGTTTTTTGGTAGTGGAACGTGTTCATGTAGACATGTCGGCTTTTCTGTGGGGAATTTTAAATTGCCGCAATGATGTGGTGTTTAACAAGAAAGACAATGTTTATTATTTGCAGGTTGTTAACAAGCCGGTCTACTGGATCCACATGTGGTCTTTTCTCCTCCCTTCGGACCAGCGAGGATTTATGTATACCGGATGTGCTCGGCCGATGGGGTCGTTTCGGATATCTTCAGTAGGGGTTTTACATGGCTAAATGTTAATATATTTGATGGCTAGACCTATCATTTTCGAGTGGTTGATCTTTGTATTCACTTTGAGAGGCCCGTAACTTGTAGACTGATTCATACTTGATACTATACTACTCCCTTTGTATCGAAATATATGATGTTTTAGCATTTCCTATACAAAACGAACCTAGACATGTTTTAGTGTAAGATGCATATGAATCTATACACTAAAACATAGCTAGATACATTTTGTCTAGAAAATGCTAAAACATCTTATATTTTGTTACGGAGGGAGTATTTGCTTTTAATATAAAACAGATGTGTACATTGTTTCAATGCAGAAGCTTCTTGAGGCACATATTATTTATTCTATTGTTGATAGTAGATGTGTTAGTCCTGTCCATTATTTTCCTAGGAAAGGAGGTATGACTGTTGTCCCTAATGATAAGAATGAGTTTGTTCCTGGAAGAATTGTAGTTGTTTATAGAATGCATATTGATTTTAGAAAATTAAATAAAGCTACTAAGAAAGATCATTACCCTTTGCCTTTTATTGATCAAATGCTAGAAAGGTTATTCTGGTTTCTCTCAAATTCATGTTAGAAAACAAGAGCAAGAGAAATCCACTTTCTGTCCTTATGGTACTTATGTTTATAGATGTATGCCTTTTGGTTTCTGTAATTCACCATCTACTTTTCAAAGATGCATGTCTGCTATTTTTCACGGATTTTGTGAGGATATTGTGGAAGTCTTCATAGACAATTTCTCTGTCTATGGAACCTTTTTTGACAATTGCCTCCATAGTCTTAATAAAGTTTTGTAGCAGTGTGAGGAAACTAATCTTGTGTTGAATTGGGAGAAATGCCACTTTATGGATAATGAAGGAATCGTTCTTGGTCATAAATTTCTGAAAGACGCATTAAAGTTGACAAAGCTAAAGTTGATGATATTGAAAAGGTATTCATAGTTTTCTTGGTCATGCTGGTTTCTATAGGAGGTTTATTAAAGACTTTTCTGATACTTCAAAGCCTCTTACCCATCTTCTTCAAAAAGAAGTTCCTTCTGTTTTTTATGACGATAGTAAAGAACACTTCAGAATTTCTTAATAAAGCCTTAATAACGGCACCTGCTGTTCAACCACCTGACTGGAATTTACCTTTTGAAATTATGTGTCATGCTAGTGATTTTTCTGTAGGAGATGTCTAAGGACAGAGAATTAATAGTAAGTTGAATGTTATTCATTATTCTAGTAAAACTCTCGATAGTGCTCAACTAAATTATGCTACTACTGAAAAAGAGTTCCTAGCTATTGTTTTTGCCTGTGAGAAATTTAGACAGTATATTTTGGATTATGAATTTACTAGTCACACCGATCATGCCACTATTAAATATCTTATGGAGAAGAAAGATGCTAATCCAAGGCTTATTAGATGGGTGGTCTTCTTACCAGAGTTTGATTTGCATAGTGTTCACAGGAAAGGAGCTGATAATTTGTCTAGAATAGAAAATATTCAGGATGATCCTATTCCCGTTAATGGTAGTTTTCCTGATGAACAACTTGCTGCAATTAAGGTTAACTCATGTGAAAAATCCTTAGTATGCTGATTACGATAACTTCATTGTGTCCAAAAAAATTTCCTCCAAGTTTTACTCATCAACAGAGGAAGAAATTCGTTTATGATTTGCAGCATTATTTCTGGGATGGCCCACATTTATATAAAGAAGGTGTAGACGGAATTTTGAGAAGTGCATACCTGAACATGAGCAAGAAGATATAATTAGAAAGTTTCATGATAGTCCCTATGGAGGGCATCACGGTGGTAAAAGAACCGCACACAAGGTTTTAAAATCAGATTTTTATTGGCCCACTCTCTTTAAACATGCTAAGAAATTTATTTCAACTTGTGATGAATGTCAAAGGTTTGGTAACATTAGTAGTCGTAGTTAAATGCCGATGAATTATTCTCTTTTGATTGTTGGGGATTTGACTTTATGGGTCCTTTTCCTCCATTGCATGGATATACTTCTTGTTGGTGTTTATTGTTTTACTAAATGGGGAGAATCTATTCCCACCAAAAGTGTTGATCATAAAACCCTTATGGAAATGCTTAAAGACATAATTTTCCAAATGTTTGATGTGCCTAGATATCTTATGACTAATGGAGGCTCTCACTTTATTCATGGTGCTTTTAGAAAAGATCTTTCTAAGTATGATGTTAATCATAGAGTCTCTTCATCATATCATCCTCAAACTAGTGGCCAAGTGGAATTAACCAATAGAGAAATAGAATTAATTTTGCAAAAGACTGTTAACAAATCTAGAAAGAATTGGTCTAAGAAACTTGGTGTTGCTTTATGCGCTTATAGAACTGCTTATAAAAATCCTATGGGTATGTATCCTTATAAGATGTTTTATGGGAGGGCTTGCCATTTGCCTCTTCAGCTAGAACAAAAAGCTTATTAGGCTGTTAGACAACTGAATTGTGACTTTAAATTAGCTGGTGAGTAAAGATTGCTTGATATGAATTCTCTAGATGAATGGAGGAGTGAGGCTTACAAAAATGCCAAGTTATCTAAAGAAAAAGTTAGGAAGTGGCATGATAAAAGAATACTCAAAAGAGAATTTAATATTGGTGATAAAGTGTTATTGTATAGGTCTCATCTCAGATTTTTTGCATGAAAATTACTCTCTAAATGGGAGGGAGCTTATGTCATGGAAGAAGTTTATCATTCTGGTGCTATAAAATTAATCATTTCCAGGGCACCAACCCACAAGTGGTGAATGGCTAAAGACTCAAGCGTTATTTATCCGGTGATCCATATACTATGGGAGCCGGTATTATAAAGGTAGTCACCCCGGAAGATCACATAAAGGACAAATACCGGAGCAAACCAGAATCAGAGTTGGAATAGGTATGTGTTCTGGTAAGAAAAACTTAGAGAAACACCGTATTTTTTTATATTCAGTGTTTTTGGAAAATATGAAAAAAGTGGATATGAAAAAGAGTTGGAACCGAGGCCCGAGGCCACGAGGTGACCCCACGGCGTGGGTCCACCCTAGGCCGCGCCTGGAGGTCACCTGGTGACCGTGTTGCCCGACTCTGACTCTACTTCTACTCGTTACCCTTTTTTCGTTGTAATGTTTTTCCTATATAACTCCTCGGATCGTCCTAGGATCATATCTTGTGTTTTCTATGCGTTTTGTTTTCAAATTGTTTCTTTCACGAAGCCGGAGTTCTTAGATCAAGATTTCTTGTGCCGACTCGAGCGGGGAGGACTACAATGCCCGTCGTCTTCGCCAAATCCAACAAGATGGCAATCAAGAAACCTTCATGGGTTGTTCTACGGAGGAAGAGATAGCTGTAAGAAGGGAGGACATGGATATCAACCACGTCAATCTGTAGGATCACGGCCAAACAACACCTGTTTTGTGGTATCTATTAACCCTCAACATATTTTCACTCGTCGTATGCTAGGCTTAGTGATACGTCTCAAACGTATCTATAATTTATGATGCTCCATGCTTGTTTTCTACATGTTTTTCCTATGTTTTCCTATATTTTATATATTTTATTTGCACTAACCTATTAATGGTTGCAAAGTGCACAAGTTCTTGTTTTTATACTTTGATGTGTAGGAATTAATTGGATTTTTACAAGAAAACACAAAAGGAAACTTGTTGGAGAAGGACTCTACTTTCCTGAAATCTGTCCACCGCCATCATCTGGGCTGCACTTCTCCATCAACAACTCTCTCCGTCTCACCATGGTTATGCGTGATTAGTCCTCCTTGGGGCTGAGGGCTTGTATTAGTAACTACATGGTTATATCTCTCTCCCATGATGTGATCTTGATTGTGATCGTGAGCTATGTTATTATAGTTGAATCTATGATGTTTCCTATTCATTATGTAATGGATATTTAATGGATTGAATGATGGAATTTGTGGTTTTTATTAGTACTATCTTTAGACGCCGAAAGTGAAAGGGTTGCGGTATCTAAAGGTGTGTAATACGAACTTTAAGGTGTGCTTGTGTATCCCTACACGAGTCCCATCCTATTCGATCCATTGAGCATTTTAGGAGTGACGCTTACCGTTGCATATTGTTAGAGGTAGTATCATGTGTTTAATTATGTTATCATTGTTGAGAGTTGCCACTAGTCAAAGTATGATCCCTATGCCTTGTTTCCAACCATTGCAACACCGTTTACTTTCAGTTTTGCCACTTGTTTGGTTGCAACCATTTTTGTTACAAATTTAGAAAACCTTTTTACCATTCATATCACCCATATTTCACTATCTCTTCACCAAACTAGTGCACCTATACAACTGAAAATTTTATTGGGTGTGTTTAGGACACAAGAGAATCATGTATCTTAATTGTAGAGTTGCTTGAGAGGGATACACTCAACCTATACCTCCCTGAGTTTGATAAACATTGGGTTACTCACTTGACGGAAAAAATCGTCCTACAAACCTCTGTGCTTGGAGGCCCAACATAGTCTACAAGAGTAATAATGCGCAGTAGACATCACATAGTTCCCCATAAGAGGATCCACATCTAGAACCTATGCTCGCTCACGTCGCTGATCAATTTTGTGAATATGTGTGGGTGGCTATGGACACGAAACTTCATATGTCTATGTGGGTAAAGAAACCCACCTCACCTCCAAAGGAGGCAATAGATCCGGCAGTACGGAAACACTTTAAGGATCTGCTACACATGCCATCCCAAGTTCAGCTAAATCTAAAAGATGACTATGAGCGCGGTTTATCGAAGAGTCATTCCAAATCAAAGAAGAAGGGAAACACAATTCCCAGCTCGGGGAGCAGAAAAAACAATCGGCCTCCCCGCTCAAGGTGTTACCTGCTGATACGTCATAAACGTATCCATAATTTCTGATGTTCCATGTTTTTTTCATGTTATTTGCTACGTGTTTGCTATACACTTATGTCATTTTTATCGATTTTCTGAGACTAACCTATTGACTAGATGCCATAGAGCTAGTTCTTGTTTTCTGTTCTTTTTTGTTTCAAAAAAGTTATTCTGGAAATATTCTCGGAATTGGACGATTCAAAAACCGGGGGTCTTAGAAATCTGTTGCGCACCATAGGGCGGCGCGCCCCTGGCCGCACCATGGGGTGGTGTGGGCCCTGGCCGCCCATCGACGTTGCCCTTTCGCCTATTTATACCCCCCGGGAGGTTAATCCTAAAAAGTGAGTCTTTTCCACGAAAAACACCCGAGGCCGACGTCATCATCAACCCTAGTTCGAGAGGGTTCTAGAGCTCTCCCCGGCACCCTGCCGGGAGGGGGAATCATCACCGGAGGGATCTACACCACCATGCCCGCCTCCGGAATGATGCGTGAGTAGTTCATCCTTGGACTACGGGTCCATAGCAGTAGCTAGATGGTTGTTCTCTCCTCTTTATGCCTCGTGTTTAGGTCGTGTGAGCTTCCCTACATGATCAAGATCATCTTATTGTAATGCTACATGTTGTGTTTGCTGGGATCCGATGAATATTGAATGCTATGTCTCTTGATTATTAATCTATCATGTTCTTTTCATGTGTATGTTATTTATGATCTTGCATGCTCTCCGTTGTTAGTAGATGCTCTAGCCAAGTAGATGCTAGTGACTCCAAGAGGGAGTATTTATGCTCGATAGTGGGTTTATGCTTCCATTTTACTCACCCTCGAGTGACAGAAACGTAACAGGTGGGGGATGTGCTGTTGCCACTAGGGAGAAAACAACGATGTTTACATTACACACTTTGCTTAATGCCATTATCTGTTGCTTGCAACTTAATACCCAAGGTTTCCTCGGATGACATTTTGAGGGTGGATTATTAGTCATAGATGTAGTTCGATAATGGTCTATGTATATTTTTGTAATGCCCGCACGAATCACATAGCAATCATCATGTCATGTATATGCATTACAGTGCATTCTCTATTTGTCAATTGCGCAGCTGAAATTTTTTCACCCAGCATATTATTTATCTGTTATGGAGAGACACCACTAGTGAACTGTGGACCCCGGTCTATTCTTTTACACTGATAATACAACCTACTGCAAACACTGTTCTTTTTCACTTCGAACATTGTTCTCATTTCATTCACTGCAAACAAATATTATTTTCCACACTATACGTCTAATCCTTTATTTTCAGCAAGACCAGTGAGATTGACAACCTCATTGTTTCGTTTGGGAAAAGTATCTTGGTTGTGTTGTGTGCAGATTCCACGTTGCCTTGGTTTCTTACCGAGGGAAAATTTTGCTGCCGTACTCATCATATCTTTCTCTTGGAGTTTCCCAATGAAAGTGTGTTCACACGCCATCAATACACTCATTGTCAAAGTTACAGAGGAGCAATTCTTCCGCGACGACTCGATCTCTATTTATCTTGTAGATCTTTTTGACCTCTATAATCTAGACGGCCACGACAAATCGATCATGAGCACCTATTGTCTGTAAGTGATTAATATATTTCTGTAATCAAGTCTCTACCTCAGCTTGTTCAATCATTCCTTCTTACTATCCTCGTTGTACTATATATATTATGCAAATTGAAGATACGGGAATGTCAAGGAGGCGGTGGCATTGAGTTCACTGAACCATATGTCATCAATGATGCAATGATAGACCAATACCCTAGTCAAACGGAGAATACCATGCACATGTTTTTGGAGAAACAATTTTACCGTAGTGAAATATTATTTCCTTACAAACACGTTGAGTGTTAATGTCTTCTGCATATTCATGCACATTTCTATTTTGCTAACTCGGCGTTAAGTGTAATTGATGAGTTATGCATGACTGTGTATATAAACGTGTGCAGTTTCCACTGGATTATTCTCAACATTCATGTTGACACCGGAGTAGTTGATCTCATGGACTTTATGAAAATAAAACAAGAGGTGTACACGTCCTTGACTTCAATGTGCAACAGGTAAGTTTAATCATTGTCGCACTATACCGTCCCCTTTTGTTCAATCATTATCGTACGATGGCTCCTTTATTCTTTTTTTTTCTTTGCTGGACAGGACTTGGAAGCGGTTCAGAAAGCAACAACCCGATCTTACGCAAATGGATATGCAAGTTAATATAGTCATCGTAAGTAGTACTTGCTAGATTCACGCATCTCTTTAATTGGTTGAGCATTATTTGATTGAATTCTATTTCTTGTAAAGTGCCCTCAGCAGCCAGTGGGAACAAATTTATGTGAATTCTATGTCATGGAGAACATAAGGAACATCGTGAATGAGCGGAAGATGAATATAAGGACTTTAACGATGCACGCCATGCGGGAGGAGCTCCCACCACATGACCGCCTAGAAGCAATTCAAAAGGAATTGATGGAAATTTTGGTTAAGGACGTCATAAATCCAAAGGGAGCATACCATTATCGACAATGGTCTCCATGCATGTAGACGGTCTCCATGAAAATGATCTCAAATGTACAAGTCTCAATGTATAAGTGATCTCAATGTAATGATCTTGATGTAATGATATGTATAAATGTTGTCAACGTGGAACTATATAATATATATGTCATTTACGAACAAACCTCTCCCAGAACCTCCTACCGTGGCCAAAAAAAACACCCGAAAATGCTGCTGCGGCAGAAAACAGCCCAAAACGCTGTCGCGGCAGAAACCCTACCACGTGTGGGAACCTTTAGCTCCGGTTTGTATTACGGACTAGGCTAAAGGGTGGCCAGCCCCCTCGCTGGGCAGCACCCATGTTTTTCTCGAAACGGGGGATATGCACCCTAGCCTCTGCATCAGGTTGATGCATATGGCCTTTATTGATTTTATTAAGATGTTCAAAAGGTACACAAATCAGTGGTCACAAAGGGTGGATACAAGAATGAGCCACCGGAAAATAAAAAGTAGCACGAAAATCCGATGCATTAACATGCTATCCTATTATCAAAACGCCAGCCGAATTGGTTGAAGAAGTCCCGAGCAATCATTTCCAAACGGTTGCACCCAGAAACCATGTCCTGCCGACGCTCCTCTGGCTGAAGAAAGGACCACGTACGGATCCAGTGCGCAGCCAAAGAGACAACCCACAAGAAAGAAAGGTTTTTGTCTTTGTTAAATACATAATCATTACGCACATTCCAAATGGCCCAAAGCAAAGCACAAACACACGCTCTTATTTGGGCTTAACTTTTTTATTCACCCCATTCAACCAATTCCCAAACAAATTTGTTATATTAGTTGGTGGAGTAATATTATATGCCATAAATATAATACGCCATACGATCCGTGCAAGAGGACATGTGAAAAATAAATGTTGAATTGTCTCCTCCTGATCACAGAAACAACATTTAGTGTTGCCATGCCAATTACGTTTTAGCAAATTGTCCTTTGTCAAAATCACTTTGCGGTGAAGAAACCACATAAATATCTTAATCTTGAGTGGTACTTTTATCTTCCAAATATATTTGCGAAGATATCTCGTATGGTCGTTCATTAAATCTAAGTACATAGATTTAACAGTAAACTTTTCAGAATTATGCAGACCCCAAATGAAAGAGTCTGGAACATCATTTAATTGGACATCCATCAACCGGCTTACCAGATGCAACCATCTGAACCATTTGTTACCGGTTAAAGCCCGTTTAAATTCTATATTTGGATGATCAAACCCTAAAACAGTAGCCACTGAAACTTGTTTTCGTTGTATAATGTTATAGAGGGACGGATATTGTTGAGCAAGAGGGGTATCACCCAGCCACACGTCTTCCCAGAAGCGTGTAGTCTGACCATTACCAACTGTAAAAGAACCTCTCGAGAAGGACTCTTCCTTAACTCTCAAAATTCCTTTCCAGAAGGTAGAATCAGTTGGTTTAGCTCGAACTTGTGACAAAGATTTAGAATGGAGGTACTTGTTTTTAATTATTTTCTGCCAGACTCGTCCTCATTAAGCAACTTGAACAACTATTTGCATAGGAGGCTTTTGTTTTTTAGTTCTAAAACCTCCACCCCGAGTCCCCCCTTGATCTTTAGGTCTACATATAATATTCTATTTGGTAAGTCTATACTTCTTCTTCTTATGACCATCACTTTGCCAAAAAAAACGTGATCGGAAGAAATCTAGTCTTTTCCGGACCCCTATGGGTATTTATAGGAAAGACAACATAAACATTGGTAGACTCGTCAAAACTGAATTTATTAATATTAATCTATCACGATAAGAGAGAAGTTTTTCTACCCAACAAGCCAACTTCTTCTCAAAGCGATCTTCTACAGATTTCCATTCTCCATTTGTCAATTTACGATAGTGAATTGGGATCCCAAATATCTAAAAGGAAGAGTCCCAGACTCACAACCGAAAATCTCTCTGTATTTGTCAACAACATCTTTTGCTTTGCTAAAACAGAAGATTTCACTGTTGTGAAAATTTATTTTTAACCCTGAGAGTTGCTCAAAGATACCATCCATGTGGGACACCCTTTATCCCCGGTTAGTAAGACGACCGGGGCTAAAGGGGGCCTTTAGTCGCGTTTTGGCCGCCATGGTTGGCCAGCCGGTGCGAAAGGGTCTTACCAACCGGGGCAAATGGCACGTTTTCTAGTAGTGGCACGTGTTCGTGTAGGCGTGTCGGCTTTTCTGTGGGGAATTTTAAATTGATGCAATTATGTGGTGTTTAAGAAGAAAGACAATATTTATTATTTGCAGTTTGTTAACAAGGCGGTCTACTGGACCCATATGTGGTATTTTCTCCTCCCTTCGGACCAGCGAGGATTTATGGATACCGGATATGCTCGGCCGTTGGGGTCGTTTGGGATATCTTCGGCAGGGGTTTTACATGGCTAAATGTTAAGAGATTTGATGCCTAGACCTATCATTTCCGAGTGGTTGATCTTTGTATTCACTTTGAGAGGCCCGTAACTTGTAGACTGATTCATACTTGATACTATACTACTCCCTACGTATCGAAATATAAGATGTTTTAGCATTTTCTAGACAAAACGAACATAGACATGTTTTAGTGTAAGATTCATATGAATCTATACACTAAAACATATCTAGATACATTTTATCTAGAAAATATTAAAACATCTTATATTTTAATACAGATGAAGTATTTGCTTTTAATATAAAACAGATGTGTACATCGTTTCAATGCAGAAGCTAGGGCCAAGCTCCCATTTGAAAAAAAGAAAAGTAGGAGCAAATTTTCGACTTTATGTGACCCTTAAACAATGGCTTGATACTACTGCAAATAAAGAGGTTGTATGATCGATCAATGCATGGCCCCTGCTCTGCTTTCCCTTTTTGGGTAAAGGCCAAGATATATTTTGTAGCCAATTGAACAACACAAGGTGGCCACGCCTTGATTAGGATAAACATGCTCACTCAGAGCATGTGCAGGTGTGTTTAAGAAAATTACTAGTCCCAACGCTAACAAAATCAGAACTCCTCCACCGTTTAGTCACCCTGTGTGGGTCCCATGAGACAGAAAAAAGTTTACTTTTCTCCTCAAACTGCTCCTACTTTAGCCAATGGGGAGATTCCAAATCGCCATGCCAATTTTTAAATCAACTAGTCACATGTGTCTTGTACTAGACATAGGTCCAGCAATCTTTTTCTTAGTCACACTTTCTCCACTTTTTAGTCTTAGGTCTAAGAGAAAAAATGTGTTCTTAGTCACCTCTTTTTTGCATGCACACGTCCTCAGAATCTCAGATAGTAGAGCCGATTTGTAACACAAGTGATCCTCCATCAGTTAGCCTAATGCATGTAAACCCCTCAGGTCGACATGATGATGCTAGTACCAACATTTTTCTTTGGTTCCATCTAAATAACGATGACATGCACATGACAAGGTATGCTTACTCATGTTGGAGACGTCGAGCTTTGGTCAAACCACTGAACCAGTGCCATCTTTACGGTCCACTTCTCAACCGCTGCAGTAGACAAGTCACGACCGAAGATTTGGGCAAAATTGCACGTTGCGAATCTTGCTCCTGGATTCCACACCGGATCCTCGACGAATTCTCAATCAAACTGTGATAGCTTAGTTTCTGCTGTGATGTTACGTCGTCAGGGCTGTACGGAGCATGCTTTACACCTTTCCCCCTTTATTTCCTCTTCATTTCTTGCTTCGGAAAAAAAAAGATGGTCTTCTACTTCGAGTGGTTTTGGGATATTGTGGTGTGTGTTTGAATTGGGCAAAGTCCGCAATGTCAAGTCATGATCTGAAATTCTGAACGCAAATGTCGTCTATTTGAAACTATCACATAATTCTCGCCACGACTGTGTTCAGTGGCAAGTTGCCGACAACAGAAAAGAAAACAAATGAGAAATTTCCATCTCCAAGATAGGGAGAGATAGGGTGGCGGGCAAACTTGTCCCATGGATTCGAAGGCATGTAACCATGTCATCTACTACATTACCGTGTTTGAGGTGCCGGTGGAGACCCTTTTGAAGATTGATAGTACTAGATGTGTCTTCCTTTGGCCGGCTTGATAGAAAATGACTGAGGCAAATGCAAGGTGAATTGGGAATTGATGTGCAAGCCAAAACAATACAATGGTTTAGGGATTCTTAATCTCCACATGTTTGCGTCAGCCCTCCGCTTTGCATTGGCTTTTCTTGGAAACCCTTGCTACAAAAGTGATAACGATCTATTTGTGGCGCCCACCATGGTCACTATTGGGAATAGGGAGAAATCCTCTTTTTGGCCGTCGGCATGGCTTCATGGTAGAAGACCTAAAGACATTGCTCCTCTTGTTTTTTATATCTCCAAGAAGAGAAGCTCCTCAGTGTGGAAGTCTTTGGAAAATGACTTTTGGGTCTCACATATCAACACTCAAGGGGGCTTATCAATAGACCATATAGTGCAGTTTGCCAACTTGTGGGAGATGCTTCATGATGTTCAATTCCAAAATGATGTCCTGGACAAGATCACTTTGAAGCTCACAAAGAATGGGTGTTACTCATCGTCCTCCGTCTACAAGATGCAATTTTTGGGTCACACCATCTCTACGATGCCATCCTTGGTGTGGAAACCATGGACTGCCCCAAAATACAAAATCTTCGCGTGGTTGATCTTCCGAAACCGCATGTGGACGGCGGGTAGGTTTGAGCATAGAGGATGGCCAAATTATGGGCCATGCAAGCTTTGTAATCAATGCAAGAATCGGCGGCTCGCCACATCTTCAATTGTCGCATCACTACTAGTATTTGGGTTTCTTTGAAGAGTTCGCTTGGTTTCATGATATGGTCCCCGGAGATTCGCTTGCTTTGCATACTGTCAAAGATTGGTGGGTTGATGTGGCTATAAAGAGAAGCCCGTATAGGAAGACATGGCATCACTCTCTATGCTTGCTGCTTAGGAGGTTTGGAAGGAGCGAAATGCACGAGGTTTTAGAAACAGATCTTCAACCTCCGGCCTGATCACCACAAAGATAAAGGATGAAATTGCTCTTTGGCGTCTTGCCGGAGCCAAAAGTTTAGGTAATGTAATGTTGTGAGAGTAATTACTTGTTTTTGAGTGTGCTTTTGACACACCCGGCATGTAAAAACCTTTAAACTCTCTTATTAATTAATGAAAAATGGTAAATCTTTTGTCTTTTAAAAAAAATGACACGCACATGACAAGGTACTGCTTGCGTAAGTAGGAGACGTCGAGGTTTGGTCAAACCAGTGCCGGATCTACGGTCCACTTCTCAACCGCTACAGTAGACAAGACACACGGCTGCAGCTTTGGGCAAAATGGCACGTTGCGAATCCAAACCGGATCCTGAACGAATTCTCAATCAAACTGTGATAGCTTAGTTTCTGGCGTGATGTTACGTTGTCAGCACTAGTGTTCGGCGCATGGTTGACACCTTGACCTCCTTTTTTCCTCCTCATTTCTTGCTTGAGAAATAAGAACGCCAATCTATTTCGAGTGTTTTTGGGATATCGTGGTGTGTTTGAATTGGGCAAAGTCCGCCATGTCAAGTCACTATCTGAAATTCTGAACGAAAATGTCGCTTATTCTGAAACCGACACATAATTCTCGCCACGACAGTGTTCAGTGGCAAGTTGTCGACAACCAGAAAAGAAAGAAGATGCGAAATCTCCATCTCAAAAGATAGAGAGAGATATATATATGACTGGTCTCCGTAACACGGCCTACCACTACCAGTACTCTGCAGGTGTAGCTCACGATACAGCCATACAGAGAAGAGAAAACATTCTTCCTTGCCTCAGCAGCAGGCTTGTTTATTTGGAATCCCTCCAAGTAGAGCTGCAACTTGCAAATACCATGAGAGTAAGAAATTTTTGTGATCTATTTTACGCTGATGGTTGTTGGTTTATTCGTCTGTCTCTCTATGGAATCACCTGGCTAACCGCTGGCCGAAATCCTTCAGAAGGAGATCATCATCCGGATGCAGCCGGGCTCGGAGAAATACCACAAGCGAGCTTTGAAGGTGGCCGCTGACGTTAGCGGTATGTGCGACCCCGTTCTTGATCGATTCCTCCTGTTTGTCATGGAACCGGATGCATCCGGTGAGCTTAGACTGGGCTGGTTTTTCAGGAGTGGTGTCGATCGCGGTGACCGGCAGGGACAGCGACCTGCTGCTGGTGATCGGCGACGGCGTGGACGAGAGCAGTCTGATCAAGAAACTGAGGAGGGTGGTCGGGGAGGCCGAGATTGTGGAGCTGCACTCGCTAGCCTCAGGGTATCTTCCGGGCACGTCCAGGGACGTCGTCGCCGCACAGTCCCGGTCGCCGTACCATGTCTCAGCGGCTTCGCCGCTGGCCAACCCCGGCGCCGCACGGTGGCCGGGGGAGCAGTACAGGCAAACCGAAGCGGGATACTACCCGCATGCTCCCAGCCCGTCCTACTACAACGCGTCGCCCCTGGCTGGGCAGGGCCAGGGTGGGTACGGGGGCAGCGGCTACGCGCGCGCGGCGGCGCGCAGTCACCCGGGGAACTACTCCCCGATGATCGAGCGGCACGACTACCTTGCGGCAGGGAGCTCACATCGGCACGGCGACGGCAGACAGCCCAGGTGCTGCTCGATACAGTAGCACTCGTTTTCCATCGTTGTGCCAATACTCGCACGTTTCTAAGAATTCCTCAACTGTGAAATGTGGTGTTCTTTGGTTCATTCGTGCTCCTCCATTAAATCAGAATTTTAGTGAACAAGGTTTTCAAGTACTTCCACTGTGAGATGTCGTGTTCTGAAACCGTTTCGTCCTGTCGCTCCCGCGAGCGACGGGGCGAAACCCTAGCCGCCTTCCCACCTCGACCCCTCCCCCTCCCTTCCTCTCCCCCGCCGCCGTCGGTGGGCGCCGTCAGGCCAAGCCCTGGCGGCGTCGGCGGCGGCGGGGCTCTGCTCCTCCCTCGCGCGGTGGTGGCGGCGCGGGCCGCTGCGGCTGGTGGGGGGGTCGCGCTGGGCGATTGGGTGCGATGGCGCGGCTGGTTGGCGGCGGTGCGGCGGCTTCGCGGTGATGGCGTGCCCGCGGCGGCGGCGGTCGTCGCGGGGGACGAAGCCTTCCATGGCCGCGGACTTGGGGAAGTTGGGCGCTCTGGTGGCTTGGTCGTGCGCCGCGACCATGAAGGTCATGGACCGCGGTGGTCTGCGGCCAGCCGGTTCTGCGTGGAGGGCTGCTGTCGTCTCGGCAGGGCAGCGCGGTCTTTGGCCGTCTCGAGCCTGGGACGGGGCTGGGGTCCCGTGCCCGCTCTGGGCCATTCCGCCTTCGCCCCAGATCTGGTGTGGCTGGTCGCCGCGGGGGCGGTTGGCCGCCGATCTGGTAATGGAGATCCTCTCTCCCTCTTCCTCAACTCTGCGGGGTGGTGTGCTTGTATGCCGGGGCGGCGGCCTTGGACGGTGGGAGTCGGATTGGTTGGCGGGCGTGCCGACGACTCTGGTGCTGGCTGGTTTCCACGGCCGTGTGGGCGGCGTGGAGCTGGCGTGTGACGCGCTGTGACGGTGGTCCGGGTGTCCCCGATGCTCGGTGCCCTGTGTAGAAGTCAAGGTGATTGGCCGAGAGGAAACTCTTGCCCGGATCTCTCGGGCCCCGGCGGCGACGTCCACGGACGCCGTCCCCTTCTTGAAGGCGTCGGTGCGGTTGATTCCTTGGCTTGGCTCCTAGGCTCCGGATGAAAATCCAAGATCTTGATCGGGCGGTGGCGACATGCTTGTGTCGTGATCTTCTTGAAGACGCCGTCTTGGAGCTCATGGCGTGCTACTCTCTCCGGCAAAGCTTGTTCCTTGCGCTGCACCTCGGTGTTTCTTTGTGCGGGGCTCTGATCTGCCTGTCCTCAGTTCTGTGGACAGTGGCGGTGTTGTTCAAGGTGGTGCAGTCCTCGGTGGGGTAGTCGATCTCGGCGGTGTGCCGTGCGTGTTGGTGTGCCCGTGCCCCCGAGCTCCGGCCCGACTCCTCTGCCCGCCCTGCTGGTCTTTCTCCTTCCTCGGTTCTGCTCCTTTGGGGTGCACCTGTAATCGTTTCGGTAGCCTTGTGTCTTGTGTGTGTGTGCAGTGTCGAGTTGTAAGCCGGGTTCAGCACTTTGTATCATTTTCGCCGTTTTCGGTGTTATTAATTTAACACAGGGCCTCTCGGCCTATTATCTAAAAAAAAAGATGTCGTGTTCTTTGGTTCATTCTACTTCTTCAGTTAATTAAATTTAGAGCACAAGGTTAGTGTTAGCTACGTGTACACTTGGACGGGTTCAATACAGAAGTGGTTTCAGTGTTATGGAAAGCAATGGGCATCCTAATCTTGTACTCCTATTTGGAAAACAAAAAAAGTCTACTTCCAATAAACTACTGATCCGATTGGCCTATTTTTCTTCTGAACATTGTATGGGTCTCACTTAACCTCCTAAACTATCATACCTCATAGCACTTTAGCACATGGCTAGTTTCTACAGCCCAAGAGTCGCTTTAAAGAATTTTAGAGCATTCAAATTCCTTTCTATATGTGTCTGTTGCGTGCATAATCTTTCGTCTGAAGATGTGACAATTTACAACATGTGCGAAAAAAGTAAGATGCCGTTTTTTAGAGAGGCAAAAGCTTTGCGCCTTTGCCTGGCTCACTAACTAAAATGGATTTTACATAAAAAGAAAAGGAAAGCTCGCCATACAAACTCTCATGACGCGATAGAATTCAAATGTTTTGCACCGCTAAACTCCACAAAGTCATCTCACCCTTAATTTTGTCTACAACACGGACGACATGGAAGAGACTTTACGAAATACTCTTGTGTTGTGTTCATTTCATAGCCCCCAAGCGGTGACCGTGATGAGGGATGCCAACGATTTCCGACTCTTTCCATTGACGTAGATAAAAGATTCCAACCACTCCCGAACCGAGGGGAAGGAGGGCCGACGAGACGTGTGCACCCAAGAAAGGCCAAGCCAAGAGATATTGGCGTGCCAAATCCTCAAAAAGTAACTGCACTTGAAGATAAGGTGTGCCGCAGATCTGGTCTCTCTTTTGCAAAGTTGGCAAAATCCATAATTCGGCTAACCACGCCGGTGGAGGCGATCGGCCGTCCAAATACAGTCTTGGAAGACAAGCCAAGCAAAAAAAAAATTGCACTTGGGAGGAGCCTAGTTCTTCTAAACCGCCTCCGGCAAGTATGAGCTACCCATCCCCTCGAATTGTGTCTTGTAGGCTGACGTTGTTGTGTGCATACCGGAGGTGGTAAATTTGCATGAGATGTCATCCCGTGCGCCATCAGAGAGGTGGATCTCAGTAACCAGCATCCATAAGTCCACGAACTCCATGTCCTCCAATGTGTTTATCTTGGAGACCCAAAAGTCGTCTTCGATGCTTTTGTTAACTGTAAAGTTTTTCCGCATTGAAATGGCGAAGATGGCGGGGCCGATATCCTTCGGCTTAAGCTTACCAAGCCACGACACATACCAAAAATTGGCAATACGCTCGTCGTCTATGGTGATGGAAGTGGACGCGTAGAAGCAAATTCGCATGTTATGTAACGAACTATTATACGTGTCCACTCCACCTAGTAACTTACATATACTCCATCCGGTCCATTTTAAGTGATGTGGGATTTCAACTGACCAGTCACAATACCATGTGTAACTTGCAACACTTGTTCGCTCTCGTTGCCCCAGCTTGGCTATGAGGAAAACTTAATCTGTCACCGCCAAGTCCCCTCATCATCCCTCAATAACACCAGATGGGCGTGGTCGGCAAAAAGCCATATTCAGCGCTAGCAGTGGTGGGAACTTCTCCGTCTCCTTGCGTGCGGGGATCGGCGGGCCTATCCCCCGGGCTTGGGTGTGGTGTAACATCGGCGCCACGGTGTGGCGGCGCTCTGGCATTGTGGGGCTACAGCGACGTGACGGATCAGGTGGTGGCGGCGTGCGCTGTGGAGCGTGGTGGCCGGACCACCAATCTCCGGCGACATGTGTGGAGGTCGGCGTGGGTTGTGGGACGCTCCAGCTGACCGTCTTGGCGGATCTGTGCGGCGGCAGGATGCAAGGGCTCGATCTGGGCCCTTTTGGGGCCACTCGAGATTGAGCGCCCAGTTCGTCGTGTATGTCCGTCCAGATCTTTTGGCGGCTGCATCGCGGGACAGTCGGAGGTAGGTATGGAGATCCGCATCTTTCGGTGAAAACTGAGGTCGATGGTAGCGCCTTCTGGCGTCATTGCCCTTTCAGAGGCATCGTCATTCGAGCGCCTTTTTTTAGAAATGGAGGTTCTGCCCCCGGCCTCTGCATCAAAATGATGCACACAGCCGGTTTTTTATTGATAATAAAAACGTACCATGAAGCCTTACAAGGATTTACAGGGATCAATCAAAAGCCATTTGTCTGACGAATATCGTCACACCTACAATTTCTTGATGAAGGGGTAGTCATAATCGGGGCCGATACCCCGAACTAACACACCAACGCGCATCATCTAATCCGGTTGCTTCCACCAAGTCGCCTGATAGCGAACTGGGAGCACATATCCGGTACAGCTGGCCCGCAGTATACACCAATATGCACACTCGGAAGCCGCTGCCACCAACCTCGGAAGCTGTTGCCGCCGATATCCGCAAAACCATCTTCTGCAGAGATCATTGCAGCCCCTATGCCAGGCCTGCTATCAACGCCGCCATGGCGCCAAACAACTCCACCTTCCTGCGCATGTACAACATCCCGCGTCCATCGCCGAGGCCCCGTGGCACCACGCCACCAAGACTCGCCATGGTCGATGCAGTAGACGAAACACCGCTCCACCTCCAGACCCCTCCGCAAGAGTGTACTCCAAAATGATGCCCCAAAGAGGGAGAATGACACAGATAGCGTCGTCATTGTTCGATCCGGGAAGATCCAGATCTACGGTTTCCCCCAGAGTACCAGGGCGGGAGGCTCGAAGTCGCAACGACAACGCCTTCAAGAAGGTTATGACACATGTGAGCGCCGTCGTCGTCGCCTCCTACTCAGAGCTCGGCTTTCGCCAGCCGACCACCAGATCCTCCCAAGATCCGCCGCGAAGGACATCCGAGAACATGGCTGCCCCTTGCCGGAATCAAACCCTCGCCCTTGCGAAGCCGCCGCCGGGACACGGTGTGGGATCCCAAGATCCCCACACCAATCTGAACCGGCCGACCACCTCCGGTAGGAGGAGCCACAACCGAAACCCGGGGCCGCCACCCCGACTCCCAAGTGTTGCAGGTAGAGTTGTAAGTCGGCCGCCGTCGACGCGCGGAGGAGCAGCAGCCGGCCGCCGCCGACACGCAGCCAGCGCCTCAAGGATGTCGCCGCCACGCACGCAGCCCGATGCCTCCTGGTCGTCGCCGCCACACACCACCGCAGCCGAAGGATCTTGATGACGTCGCCTTCAACATCCGTTAGCGCGGCCAGCAGGAACTCCGCTGCTGTCGTGCCCCGCGCGAAGGGGAGAGGAGACACCGACGGCGGCAAGGAGAGGAGAGGAGGTTGGGGGGAGGGAGGCGGACGACAGGGAGGGACGCCCGGGGCGGCGCGGCGCCGCCACCACGGGGTCGTGGGAGTGGCCTTCTACGTGTTAATTCAATGTCTTCCAGCGCTTGTGTTCTTGCTTGTGTTGCTCTGGGGGAAACCCTATATCTAGGTCTCCCAGATTGGACGATGAAAACACTTATTTATCGTTCTACCTCTTGCGTACATCGTCTTTGGATCATATGTTGGTTGGAGAGGTGTGGAGATGGTGTGATATTGCATTTACTGCATTGACGATGGCGAGTCCCGACGGCGTGTGTAGCGGTGCCAGCTTTGAGCCTGCTGTATCGATTAGTGCTCCCGACCTATCATTGGGAGGTTTGGTTGAGGTCTTTGGTTGTAGGTGATTTGCATTTGTGTGAGTTCTGGGCAGATGGTTCTGATCATGTTCACCCCCTTCAAGTGGTAGGTGTAGCATCACATGTTGCCAGGAAGATGGCTTCGGCCTTTTTAATGTATTACTTAGTTAGACCGTGCAGTAGCTAACAATTTATGGTTGGTAACACATCTTGTGCCAGTTCTGTAGCACCTTGGTTATGCTTGGTCTGATCATAGATTGTTTTTCCTAGACACAGAGTTCCAGTCCATTGAGGGTACGGGCAGTCAGAAACCCGTCGGTTTGAGGCCAGATGGTTGTGTGAGAAGAATTTTTGTGAAGTGGTGCAACAAGCTTGGGAGGAGGCCTCTTCAACCGAGCCAGGATCGAAGGTGCTAGAAAAACTAGGACACCTTCATGATGCTCTCCATCATTGGGATGCTTTGGTCCTTAACTAAAGAAAAGAATCTGGAAAGCCCAGGGGGAATTTGAACAAGCTGTTAACGGAAAAATGACAGATGAAAGTGAAGTGAAGGCGAAAGAGTTGGCAGAATTAATGGAGATGCTCCTAGAGCAGGAAGAGGTCCATTGGCTTCGGAGATCAAGGGCGAAGTGGTTATACCACGGGGAATGTAACTCTTTTTCCATAGCTTTTCCACATCTCGGCGTAAGAAGAACTTTATTAAGAGATTAAAAAATAACAATACAGAATGGGTGGAAGGTAATTCTCTAACAGGTTTAACTCCGAGATTCATAAAACCGATCCAGTATTTCTAGAAAAAATACAACCAAAAGTAACAGGAGAAATGAACGAGAAATTAGTGGCGTCCTTCTCGGCAGAGGATATTAAGAAATAAGTGTTTAGTATTAGAGATTTTAAAGCCCTAGGTCCTTACGGGTTACATGCTATTTTTATAATATGTTTTGGGATATTTGTGGAGGATAAATTACTCAAGAGGTTTTACAAGCCCTCAATTCGATCATGGTCCCAGAGGGGTGGAATGCCACGACCATACTACTAATACCAAAAGTGAATGATCTAGAACTTACGACACAGTTCCGCCAAATAAGTTTATGTAATGTGGTCTATAAGATAATATCAAAGATGCTTGACATTCGGTTGAAACAAATACTCCCTAAGATAATATCTCCGATGCAGAGCACCTTTGTTCAGAAACGACTGATTACCGACAATGTTTTGGTGGCTTATGAGTGTGTTCATACTATAAAGAATAAGAGATCATGCTCTAATGGTACATGTATTGTTAAATTGGACATGCATAAGGCATATGACCGTGTGGAATGGATTGTCTTGGAGAATATAATGAAAAATCTTCGGTTTGATGACATGGATATCTATTATGATGGCATGTGTGAGCTCGGTTAGATACCAAGTGAGATTTAATTCAGAAGAGAGAAATGTTTACTCCTACTAGAGGGATTCGTCATGGGGATCCTCTTTATCCTTACTTGTTCCTTTTGTGTGCAGAAGGTTTATCAAGTTTGTTGTTGCATGAAGAAGAACTCGGTGGCACAAATGGGATTAGGGTGTGCAGGAATGCACCGCAAGTTTCCAATCTACGTTTTGATGACGATGCCCTTATTCTCGTGAAGGAGGATATGACTAATGCAACTTCTTTTCAACAAGTTCTAGAGTCCTATTGTGGAAATTTGGGACAATCGGTGAGTGTGGCCAAATCAAGCATTTTTTTCTCCCCTAATGCCCATGTCATTTTGAGATCGAAAATTTTCAATACTCTATATATTAATACTAGAGTCTTGTCTGATAAGTACCTAGGCCTCACTGCTCTTGTGGGGGCTGAAAGGAGTGATTGTTATAAAAAAAATACTGAGAGAATAATTCAGGGGATTAATGGTGGAAAAGGAAGAAACTTTCTATTGGAGGAAAAGAAATTCTTTTCAAAGCAGTTGCCCAAGAAATCCCCGTATATGTTATGTCCATTTTATAAATACAAAAAGGGGTTTTCAAAAGCATGATGGATGCTATATCAATATTCTGGTGGCGAGATGACGAAAACAGTAAAAGATGCATTGGTTTGCATGGTGGAAGATTTGTTATCCGAAAAATGAAGGGGGTTTAGAGACTTACACTCCTTTTAATCTGGCTATGTTGGCGAAAACAAGTTTGGAGACTAATCAATGAACCTAAATATCCAATGCCCTTCGTGCAAAATACTACCCACATGAAGATATTCTAAAGGTGGGTCCAAAAGTTGGTTCATCATTTACATGGCAGAGTATTGTAGCTGGGATTGCCACCTTCAAGAGAGGGTATATATGGAGGGTTGGCAATGGTGAGAGTATTCATATTTGGAATGACCCTTGGATCCCAACAAGCCCTGAAAGGAAAATTATATCACAAAGAGGGCGGTTGTGTATAGTGTATACAAAAGTTGCTGGATTAACCAGTCCAGTGACATCCACATGGGACGAGAACCTCCTGTGTGGTTTACTCTATACGCTTGATGTTAATCGAGCCTTTCAAATCCCACTTCATACTCAAGGATTCGATGATTTTATTTCTTGGGGCCTTACAAAACATGGTCGATACTCTGTTAGGTCGGGCTATCACTGTCAATGGAGACACCAGTTTGGCCCAACAGCAGGACATTTAGCACTACCAGGGAGCTCGACAAACAACCCATTTTGGAGAAGTGTTTGGAAATTAAAGATTCCTAGCAAAATGAATAAAAAAAAATCTAGAGAGCATTTCATGGCATACTCCCCCTGAAATGTGTTTTGATGAACATGCATATAGGTATGAGTGGGGGTTGCCCAATCTATCACTTAGAAGCTAAGGACATTCGATATCTCCTGTTTAAATTCCCTACAACGATTGAACTATGGAGGAGTCTGGGCCTTTTGGAAATTATAGAGGAGGCGATGACAACGGATAGAGATGGTTTGGCGATTCTAGAATACCTGCTTCGGAGATCGGAGAATACAATGCAAAAGATTGAAATAGTGGGTGTGAAGTAAATTGTTTCCTTGTGTTGCTGGTACCTTTGGTGGATTCCTCGCGGAAGAACCCATAATGAAGTCGTCCCTCATCATCACAAATGCAAGCTATCTATTCTTACTATTACAGTCAATGTAGCAAGTGCATGTAAACACAACACTTGGATATGCTAAATGGACGAAACCTGGACCTAATTTTGTTAAACTCAATATGGATGCAATATGCCACCCAGATTGCATGCCAGGTTCTGTAGGAGTGGTCCTACATGACTATGAAGGTACATTCATCCCAACTTCAAGCCTCCTTTTAGAACATACATCTTTGACAGGTACGGCGGAAGCCATCGCTACGAGGGAGGATTTAACTCTAGCAAACACTCTTGGTTATAACCGAATAAGAGCTAAATTGGGTTCTTTTGAAACAATCGAAGCCTGCACGGGAGAAATAAGGTGGTGGAATGAACGTGTAGCTATTTTTACAAACCGTGTGGATCTGGCCTCATCCATTGGAAGTGTTGAATTCAAGTACTTTCCGAGGAAAGCAAATATAGTATCCCATGAGTTACCTAGAATTTGTTTTATTGATAAAAATTATTAAATTTGGGACAATGATCCCTCTAGTTTTATTCTTGGAAATTTTATAAAATCTGTAATAATTGTGGGGAATTAACAAAGTCTCGCGGCAGGACGGAGTCCTGCTGCTTCCATAAAAAATAGATGTGCGTGTGTGCGTGGAGTGAGCCAAATAATGGTTTATGGAGAAAAATGGATATTCTACCAAGTGATTTCGAATCCACATGTGTCCTTGCAGTAGGCGAGAAAAATCAACAGAAGCATTGTCGTCCTGAGCTTGCAGTTGCTGCATGGAAATCGGCCACTGTCGCCATAAGTTCAGAAGGTTGGAAAACGCCTAAAAAGGGGAGTCACGTTTCTGACCGTGTGGATCTGACCGTCACGTTTCTGTCACTCGAGCACAGATGAAAATGAGGCATGAACTCACTATCGAGCATAAATACTCCCTCTTGGAGTTACTAGAATCTACTTGGCCAGAGCATCTACTAATAACGGAGGGCCAGAGCATCTACTAATAACGGAGACCATGCAAGATCATAAATAACATAAGCATGAGGATAACATGATAGATTGATAGTCAGAAGACATAACATTCACTATTCATCAGATCCCAGCAAATACAACAAGTAGCATTACATAAAGATGATCTTAATCATGATAGGCAGCTCCCAAGATCTAAACATGAGGTACAAAGTGGGGAGAACAACCATCTAGCTACTGCTATGGACCCGTAGTCTAGGGATGAACTACTCACGTATCACTTCGGAGGAGGGCATGGTGGTGTAGACCCCTCCGGTGATGATTTTCCCCTGCGGCAGGGTGCCGGGGAGAGTTCCAAAATCCTCCCGATCTTGGGATGACGGCAGCCTCGGATGTTTCTCGGAAAAAAGTGGGATATCTTTAGGGTTTACATCTCGGGGGGATTAAATAGGCGAAAGGGCAAAGAAGGTGGAGGCCTGGGGGGCCCATACCACCCCTCGGCGCGGCCAAGGGGGGCGCCGCCCTATGGTGTGGGCCCCCCTGAGGCCCCCCTCCGGGTCTCTTCGGAACTCCGTGGAACCTTCGGGAATTCTAAGACTTCCGGGCTTCGAATTTTCCAATTCCGAGAATATTTCCAGAACAACTTTTCTGAAACCAAAAACAGCAGAAAATAGGAAACTAGCTCTGTGGCATCTTGTCAATAGGTTAGTCCGGAAAATCGATAAAAATGACATAAAGTGTATAGAAAACATGTGGGAAAAAAAGAAAATAACATGGAATATCAGAAATTAAGGATACGTTTATGACGTATCAGCCCTCCCGGCACTCCCCTTTTTATCGGGTTTTTCCCAAAACTCATCTATAACCCTAATGCCATATATATAAAATCATCAAAATTATCTAAACTCATCTATAACCCTATATTCCATATATATAAAATCATCAAAATAATCTAAGGATGTTAAAAACATTTTCTAACACTCCGGGATATGTTATGCCTGCTTATAAATATCCTGAAACACGTATGGGTCCTGTTCGTCATAATATGCATCTCATTAAAACTTCTCTGAAACACTTTGACATCGAACTTGTTTCTATAACATCAGAATAACTCAGACCTTTATCATAAAAAATTAACACTATTGAACACTCTCATTAATATATTCAAACACCTTAAGCATGTGACCCGGAAAGTTCGAGCAATGCACATGTATGTCTGAAACACCTTCCGAACAATAACCAACAACATGACAATGGGCGCCCAAGTCAGTTTATTGTATCCATGAAGAACTTAAGAACCTTTTCAGTTAGTCTATATGCTAATTTCCTTTCTTCACGATACCAATAATATCACGAGGTGATCAAATTGTTGATCACCTATGCATAATCACTCTCTTTTTCTCATACATATCTCGGTTGTCCTTGTGACTAAATCACACTGTGTCTGGCCAGACGACTGGATGATATCGGTTATACTGAGAGGAACCAGAGTATGCATCTCACGATCTCCATGAGGACTAAGTTCCCATTCTTGAATAATCTCATCTCCAGTACATTCTATAGGATATACCCGAACATCACCGTTTTAATCCTTTTTAACAAAATACGTATGATGACGATTAAACTATACCCGCAAGTCTGCGGTCACTAGATATTGGTCCATGGATTTATGCAAATGATAAGTTCATAGTAACATTTCTACTTAGAAGAACAAAGAATCACTAGCAGAAAATACCCTTATGAGATACTTTGTGCCACTGGGGTTGCATCAAAAACGTGCCACCGCTAATCTAGTGGCGTGCAAAATTTGGGTGTGCCACCTCTAATAGTGACTAGCGTCGTGTGCACGAGATTTACACGCCACTGTTACGTGGGACCATCCCCGAACACATATTGGTGGCGTGGCGTATTTTTGGCGCGCCCCTAATTATATGCAGTGTGGCATGCCAACAGATGCGCCACTAATTGTTGGCTTGTGGTGGTGTGTGCTAGCACTGCACGCCACTGGAAGCTGATATGGAGTGGCGTGTCCATACGACGGCTGCCATCATTAATAAAGCTGACCGCTCGCATGGAAAGATTGGCAAGGATGGCCCGCATGCTAGTCACTCAGTGTCGGATAGAGAGGTAAGCTCTATTAATGGGTCTGCACTTCAATGTTCACCTCGCACACAAGCGCGTCGTGTGACAGCATAACTTCCCACACGCCACCGTAAATTCCTACCCACCATCATTCTGTCGTTACCGCACACGCGCTTGCTTATAAACCGAGGGGGTCGATGCCGTTTCCCAAATCCCTACGCCCTTCCCCACCCTACAGAAGTCCCTCCCTCAAAATCTCCTGAGATCCGATGCCGCGAGATGCATCACTCACATGGACATGGTGCTTCGACGCCCCGCGCGGACCACCTCCGCGCACTCACGTCCTACGAGGCACACGAGTTCATGTGCACCAACACTCCCATTCGGGCCAATTCCAGGCTGTTGGCAGGCTGGATGGCGAATGTTTCCCACGTCCTGGTGGCGCCGCTAGGGCAGTGCCCGTTTTGCGGTCACTGTCATCTTCACGGGTAGGCCATCCTGCCCCCTGCTTGGCCGAGGACTCCACCGACGAAAACGTCTTTGGAGACAACCCGTTCTATGACGGGTCGGTCGAGCAGTGGCCTATTTTGTAGGACGACATCACGAAATCCCTCCTTCTGCCACCTCCGTCACACTTTTATTGCCACTGGCTCCAAATGCCGGCAGATAATAGGCTAAGGGTGAGCAATCAAGTTCCTTAAGTCCAGAGCTTGCCGCCGCGAATAGTTTAGTATTAGAATTAATGACAAACGTCATTTAGATTTGTAGTGCCTATCCTCAATGCAAATATGTGGCATTTTTAACCCGTTTTAGATAATATATACAAATTTGTGGCCTAAACTGTGTAGCAGCGACCTTCGATGTCAGCTTCCCGGCAACGTTTTTACGTTTTTTTAAATCTCAATTACATGCTAGCGGTGTGCGCCCTGCACACCATAGAAAAGCCTTACTTGTGGCGAGAAAAATTGTGTGTAACCTTCTATTCTTCTAATCGGATGACCCATAAAATGCACCGGCGACAGTTTAGATCCTTCTGCTAAAATAATTGCACATGACATTCTATTCTTTCTAATCGAATGGCGGAGCTCATGACTTCTCCACAAAACATCAACCATGCCGTCTTTTTAACTAGCTGATATTGCATAACTCTTTTTTTTCATAATCATAATGTGAGAGTCCTAGTTGCGGGACTTAACTAGAGTGAAAAAGATTTTTTGCCCCGCTTTATAAATAAATCAACCTCCACAATCGAGTTCATGCAACACCATACGAACACCAAGCTCAAACAAGCAAAACAAAGAATCTGTTGGGGTATCAACACAAGTAAGCCGAGGAAAAACTAGGGGACGAGGGAAATAGGGGGAGGGGTCAGAGAAGGGGGCAACTCCGCTGAGAGGTAGGGCTCAACCCCTAGGTAGTGAGGAAAGAAGTCGCGCTGTCGCCACAAAGTGATCTAGCATCTCGTCCAGTTGAGTCATGTCCCGCTATCTACACAACTGGTGCCACTATTGTAAAAATGTCATTAGTTTAAACAAGAACGCACGCCATTTCTACAACCATCTTCTTACGAATCGTCCATGGGGTCCATGTCATTGCACCGAACATGACCTAAAAGAGGTGACGCCTCCTCCTGGTATGGTTCGCCTCGACCTAGAAGAGGCCAGCCAATCGAGCCCCAGAGCCTCGTGGACAAAGTTCAAGAGGAACCGGGCCGCAGGGCATGTGAACAATATACGAGTTTCCATCTCGGCAATCCCACATAATGGACACATTCCATTCCTCGACCCTTGACGCTTCCGCACCTCCACCCCCAAGGGGAGGCGGTCACGGAGAAATTGCCAAACGGATACCTTGATCTTCAGCGGGAGGGGCGCTTTTCACAGGAGAGTGGACCGGGAACTACCTGGCCGGTGAAAGAGTCCGCGATAGGTTGTTCTAACTAAGAACGTCCCCGGAGGGGCCAAATCCCACTCAACCATATCCAAGTCCCACTAGGTGCTCTAAGCTCGGTCGTAGTTGCTGCTTCAGTCGGACCAAATGTTCGTTCGAACGAGATGTTCCAATTTCCAATAGGCGCGGTCTCGGCAAACAGTAACTACAGATCTAGACAGATCACAAAGATGTCTAGAAATTCATGTCGGGGCGGCCGCCTATCCGGCCACTGAGTCCAATCAGAATAAAATGGTCTGACCATGACGGTAAAACGAGCACGACTCAACTAAAGCGAGTAAATCTCTTTATCCAGATACATCCATTTTTGTCCAACGTTGAGATAATTAATATGAGACGGAGAGAGTACCAGGAGAGTTTCTTTTCGTGTGGTTAATATACTCCGTACACAAATGGAGCTAAAGCAAATATATTTCTCCCACCAGGTGCTAGCGCCCACGCGCGGGCCCACATGCCATAATCCACTCCCATCTAGCGCAATGATACAAAATTAAAGCCATGCAGTGGTAGCACTGACGCAGCTGTGCAGGGTGTTGGATCTCATCTCATCTGACCGGATCGTGATCGACCGTTTGAGCCTTTGAATCCCATTCTCCAAATCGGACAGAAAGAAGACGGTAAAATGCGTTTGAATCTCTGGGGCTCCCAGAATAAATACTCCACCGCGGCTGACAGACCGCACACCGTCCACACATGGTCCCGAACAGCGAACGCCACGGCCACCGAATCCCGATGCCACCCGTGCACGTGCGTGGCCAATCCATTCGCCAGCGACGCTGCCCGCTGTTGGACGCCCCGCTGCGGACGCTCCTATCTTTCAGCTCGCTCGTTCGGATACACATACACCCCCGTGAGTTCAAAATATTGCGACGAGGCGACCTTGGAAAGTTTCAGTTAAAGCCCAGCTCTGCTCGTCGCCCCATACAGGCCATACTGCCTCTGCCTTGGGGTCGGAGTTTTTCAAATACTCCCATCCTGCCTACCGTTGGGGCACAGTGCGGGCGCTGTCCTTTGCGAGAGATCGGGAGCGGACGACATGAGGCTGCTCGGCGGTGCGGCGGCGGAGGACGGGAAGATCAACGACGAGGGGATGGCGCTGCGCAAGGCCGAGGAAGCCGGTGAGTTTGCTCTTCCGCTTTCGCATTTGTCGCTGCGATGCTCGCCGGGGGTGATCAGTGATCCGCATTTGCGCTATTGGATGCGCCGTTGCGTTGGTGACTTGGTTGGTGGGGTCTGAACTGAATGCCGTTAAGCCTCCCTGACCTGAGGCGTGAGGATGGCGATCACTTGTCTCTTGTCTGTTCAGTCGCCGCATTTGCATCCTGGGAATGGCAGTGGGAACTCTCTCGTTTTAACCTCTTTCCGTATTAAGCTTCGTTTATTGCAGTGCTTGTTCGTAACTACTCTGGTTTATGACCCATTTAGGGCTTGTTCGGTTTCCATAATTATGAAGAGGATTGAGAGGGGTTGAGGTGGATTAAATCCCCAACAAGTCAAATTCCCCTCCAATCCACCCCAATCCCCTCCAATCCACTTGGGAAGTGGATTAACCGAACAAGGCCTTACTATTCCCGTTGGTTTAATTAATCCGGTTGATTAATCCGCGATAATGTTGAATTCAAACATTTCAGATTTCTCTTCTGAGTTCAGAATTTCGAAAATACTACTACTACTATTAATCTAACCTGTACGATACTAATCTAATCTGTACCGGCAAGCGAGGCCAACCCACACGATCGTGTCTGTGCGATGTGAGGCGAAATGAGATTAGTAGTGACCTACCTGACCCTGATCTGTTTCCCGATGCGCAGCCGCGCGGAGGTGCGAGGCTGCGCGATGGCTGCGGCAGATGGCGCCGGCGGCGGTGGAGGCCCTGCCGGAGAGGCCGTCCAAGGACGAGTTCTGCACGGCCCTGCGCAACGGGCTCGTCCTCTGCAAGGTCCTCAACCGCGTCAACCCCGGCACCGTCCCCAAGGTACACTCCACACACCATAGCCGGTTGGATTCAGACTTCAGAGAGGGGACAGTAGCGGGGACTTTTTCAAATGCTCAAATGTGCCATGTGTGAGACGATTTCACCATGCCCCGCTCCAGATCTCACTGCTTGCTGTTGTTTCCGCAGGTTGTTGAGAACCCCACTGATGCGGTGCAGTATTCCGATGGGGCGGCGCAGTCCGCGATTCAGTACTTTGAGAACATGAGGAACTTCCTCGTTGCAGTCACTGAGATGAATCTGTTGACGTTTGAAGCTTCCGACATTGAGAAGGTACGGGATTGACATACCAGTACCATTGCTCCCAGTATGGCCCTGTTTGTTCTGTGTCCATGTTGTTAGGAGTACCTTGATTTGCTCAATTGCATAGCCAGAGATGAATCACTAAATTTGTTTCCCATTTGCAAGAGAATAGCTTAAAGCTTATCGTTGGAAACTGTCGTGGCTCTGCTGTGAGTACTCATTTTAAAGTTCACTAAGACCAAATGATAGAACATTTTAAAAGTGCTGAAGCAAATATATTCAACCAAGGAAGCTAGCTAAGACCGGACGTAAGTGTCAGAAAAGAAAGCTAAGAGCGGACGTGCAACTCCACAGCAATAGCTCAAGTCCTTTCTTGGACCAAAATTATCCAATCTTAAAATGTGCTAACACAAAATATATGTTACTGCTAGTTTGGAATTTAGCTTGACATTTTGAGCATGTGGCATCTGAAATTCTACCTACAACATTGACAGGGAGGTTCATCAATGAAAGTTGTGGACTGCATACTCTGTCTCAAAGCATACCACGAGTGGAAGCTCTCGGGTGGAATCGGTATATGGCGGTATGGAGCTATTGTTAAGATTGCACCCTCAAGCAAGAGGCTGCCTTCACATTCATCCAGGTTTGGAGGCTCAGCTGACCAGAACCAACAAATGCTGGAATTTGTGCATCTCCTCTCCGAGGTCTCCCTCGAGGAAACTAGAGTTGAAGAAAATCAGCATTCACTTTTCCAGCAGTTTGTTCTTCGAGTTGTGCGGGCATTCCTTCTGGAATGGGGTGAAGCTGACGAGTTGCCTTTAGATGATATGGTAGGTAAGTTCTGCTTATTCTCATATATTGTTGATCCTCTTAGTACTAGTTTAATTGATACCCTCACCAAGCAATGCTGAACATTCACCAAAATAACTGGTGGGCTGACTTCCTTATGGCACGGTGTTTTCAGGTCCTTGAAACAATACTTGAGCAAGCATCTAAAGAATTCACAATTCTGCTGGTGTCCCATCGGAATCAGGTGCGCTGTCCTGTTACTACTCCTTGGTGTCTTTTTATTATGATGATGTAGACCATCCTATAGGCAATATGTAGCATTTGCCAAATTCAACAATAGTCCCAAAAAAATAAACCCTGCACCAATGATTGAAACCTTACTGTTTAAACATGTAATATCTTACAGGTCAGATCACTTTTAAGGAAGATGATGAAAGATGAAAGTGGAGTATGCTCTAAATTGGAGTTGATCGAATCTATTTCAAAATCTTTGAAGGAGACTAGCGTGTCTTCATTCTCCCCACTGCAATTAGCCTGTGATAGCCGAAAAGGCCTGGGTGGTGGTGGAGGACTTGAACACCAACAAGAAGAGCTTGAGGTATCTGAGTGTTCTACAATCCATTATGTTGCTTCACTTGGTAGCTGTCAGTTTATCAATAGCGAAAACAAATACCATTCTTCTTCTCCTATAACATAAATCTTTAGCTGTCAATCTATCAAGCTGCATGTCAAGTATTCAGTCTCAAAAGAATTGCTGTCTGCATGTCAAGTATTCAGTCTCGGCTCCAGGGTTTCCTTCTCATGGTTTTGCATGTCAAGTATTCAGTCCCAACTCCAGGTTTTCCTTGTCATGGTTACTTTTTACAAATAAAGATAACAGGAAACCAACTTTTGTACTCCTCTAATAACAAATGTCATGTTTAAGGTTAAGATATTCAGAATAAATGTGCACATCTATATTATGTATATTCATGAAGGTTGCTGATTATGAATTTTCTTTGAAATCGAAATATTCAGAAGTTAAAGCTGTCCTTCAATGACATGAAGTCTCAAGTTGAATCTACTCGAGCTAAATGGGAGGAAGACTTGACGAAGCTAGGTGAGTGATGGTTCTGGAAGTTTGTTTACCATCATGTTCTTCGTCTCTAACATTATCCTAATATTGCAGAAAGCTATTTTGAGGCTCAGAATCATAATGCTTACCACAAGTTACTGGAGGAAAATCGTAAGCTATACAACCAAGTCCAAGATCTTAAAGGTAAACCACAGATGGATTCACTTCATCTTGTTAGTAGCAAGATATATTGTTACTGACAGCTTCAATATGCTCCGTAGGTAGCATTCGGGTGTACTGTAGAGTGAAGCCTTTTCCAAAGACGCAACCTGATCAACGATCTACTGTTGATCATATTGGGGAAAATGGGGAGATCATGATTATGAACCCTGAAAAGCAAGGAAAGGATGGACGGAAGATATTCTCATTCAACAAAATATTTGGACCTAATATTTCACAATGTACATCATCAAACATTTCTTAGTTTTTTTTCCTCCTGTAGTGTAAATCAATTTCCGCGGGTACTTTTCTGGCAGATGATTAACAGAAACTTATGCTAAGTTGCTTAGTTATTTCTAAAAAGAGCTGACGATTCACCAGAAATTTATGCTAAATTGCTTAGTTTTTTTTCTAAAAACAACTGATGATTCACCAGAAAGTTATTCTAAATTGCTTAGATATACAGTTATTCAAGAGATAAATTATTTGTTGATTAGGAGGTGAGGTACTTTGATCGAAACTCTTTTTTTTTTTGCGCGGATACTTTGATTGAAACTCTTAATTCTACCAATCTACTCACTTTCATTTTCTTTGTAACAGCTGAAGTTTATGCTGATACACAACCACTTATAAGATCTGTGATGGATGGCTTTAATGTTTGCATATTTGCATATGGTCAAACAGGATCTGGAAAAACATATACTATGGTAATTCTTCACATTTATTTTTTCTTGAAGTTCGAACCATTGCTTTTGTGGAACTTTTCCAAATCAATGACAGAATTTTTTTCCAATAAAAACTAGAATGAAAAAATAAATAAATTTAATACTGGAAAATGATAATACCAACCATTTCCTGTTCGAAGTTTTATTTTTCTACATTTCGTAGTTGTGTTTGCTTGCTTATGGTATTTGTTGTGTGCATGTGTTACTCAGAGCGGTCCGGATATAACAGCCGAAGAAACCTTGGGCGTGAACTACCGGTCGCTGAATGATCTGTTTGATATATC
This sequence comes from Alopecurus myosuroides, assembly GCA_028641055.1. Lineage (NCBI taxonomy): Eukaryota > Viridiplantae > Streptophyta > Magnoliopsida > Poales > Poaceae > Alopecurus > Alopecurus myosuroides. The sequence goes on from CM054059.1 coordinate 206,786,443, forward strand.
TCAAAACAGATCAGATACCACGGCATATGATGTGAGAGTTCAGATGATTGAAATTTATAATGAACAAGTGAGAGATCTACTGATGACTGACGGTTCAAGTAAAAGATATCCTTTCATGATGGCCCCCGAAAATATTTATTTCAAGTTGACAATGTGCATATCAAATATATTGCTTTATGCTTACGTACCTTGCTTCACTTTCAAACTTCGCTTCACTACGATTTTCTTCTGGATTTTTTTCTTAACCATTAACACATTAGAGATCCGTAACAATTCTCATGTAAATGGGCTCAACATCCCTGATGCCAATTTAGTGCCAGTAAAGTGTGCACAAGATGTTCTGGATCTGATGAAACTTGGCCACAGAAATCGGGCTGTTGGCTCTATTAGAGTTATTATGTAATATACGGATTGGGTATAGGATAGTATCCTACCCCAATACGTATCCTCTTGTATTGCCACCACGGGGGCTTTTCCTGTGCCATATAACACGTAGCCGGCGACCCTAACGGGTACGACCGTTCCTTCTAAACATTAACATGGTATCAGGCCCCTCCCTTCCACCCATCTAGCCGCCGCCTCGGAGCTCTCTCCGCCGCCGCCGCCAGTCAACGACCGTCGCCGATTTCATCGCCGACTCAACGACCTACAGGACCTACCTACACTCAAGCTAGCTTCCGATCGTTCAAGCTAGCTTCCGATCAAGTGCAAAAAAAAAAAAAAAAAAGCTAGCTTCCGATCGCTCCGATCGCTCAAGCTAGCTTCCGATCGATCTCCAGGACCACTTCCGTCCAAGACCTCGTACACGCATACGCCAACACGGATCGGCTGCTGCTTTTTTTTCCGATCACGAATACGACTACGACTTCGATCGCGGCAGCCCTGCCGTTCCGATCCCGACACAAGTCACGACTCCGTCTACTGTTTTCCCTCGTTGTCATATATTCTCTGATCGCTATCGATCAAAGACCAGGTCCTCTGTTCCTTGCCGATCGCCCACATCCAGCTTCGGTCCTATTCTAGTTTCCGATGGCTGCCAGTGCTTCTTCGTCTACAGGCTCTACTATTGGTGCGCCACCAGCCACGCAACTGACAAGAGAAAATTTTCTCTCGTGGCAGGCGCAGGTGCTGCCCACACTCCGTGGCGCCCGCGTGATGCGTCTTCTTGAAGGCTTGGAACCGGCCCCTGCCGAGTTCCTCGAACATGAGGACTCCAATCAGAAGAAGACACAGGTCCCTAACCCGGCATATGATGTGTGGATTACTCGTGATCAACAGGTTGTCAGCTACATCGTCAACTCCCTGTCCGAGGAAATCCTCTCCCATGTTTATGGATTGGTTCATGCAGCTGAAGTTTGGAGTGCTATTCATAACTTGTTTTCTTCACAATCCAAGTCTCGTGTCTCTAATCTTCGTGGCGCTCTTACCAATACCAAGAAACAGGATCTGACTGCACAACAATATATCACCAAGATGAAAGGTTTTGCCTCTGAGCTTGCTACTGCCGGGAAAATTGTTGATGAGGATGAACTCAAGGATTATATCATGAATGGACTTGATAGCTCTTACAATGGATTTGTGGCTGCTCTCAAAGTGGTTCCATCCACTTCCCTCAATGACATGTGCTCTCAACTTCTCTCTTATGAAAGTCGTGATGCCATGCTCTCCACGGCTACTGTTGGTTCTGGTACAAGTGGTGGATCCTTCATGTCATCAGTCAATGCCGCACCAAGGGTTCCTTATGGTGGAGCAAATAGGCCCTACATGCCCCCACACCAGCAGCCGACACCGTATATGCCTCCATCACCATACAGCATGCCCTCGGCTCCATACAGCATGCCCTCGGCTCCCCCTTTTGCGCCCTCGGCACCTTATTATCAGCCCAACACTATGCAGCCGCAACACCACATGCAGCCGGCTCCATATACTCCTCCATATCATCCGGCTCCTTACATGGCTCCATATCCACATTATCCACCACCGGCTCCGTATGCACCTCCCTACCACCCGACACCATACATGCCCCCTCCGCCACGGCCTCCTCCACCACCGCAACAAGCTCAGCAACAACAGCGTCCACGTCAGAATCAGAATCGTCAGAAACAGCCACGTAAAGATCGTCGTGCTTCTCCATGGCAAGACGGTGTGTTCTGTCAGATCTGTAAGAAGGAGGGACATCCCGCTGATGAGTGTTGGTGGCGCTATGGTGATGATGACGATGATGACAAGCCACCAAAGGAGACAAAAGGTGCGTATGGCGTTGATACAAATTGGTATGTAGACACTGGTGCCACAAATCACGTAACGGGACAACTCAATAAGCTTAATGTGCATGAAACATATCAGGGGGGTGATCAAGTTAATAATGCTAGTGGACAAGGTATGGACATTGCTAATATTGGTCATTCTGTTTTGCACACCCCTGCTAGTTCTCTACACCTTCGTGATATCTTACATGTTCCTGATGCATCCATGAGTTTACTTTCTGCTCATAAACTCAGTCTTGACAATAATTGTTATATGGAAATTCACCCTTTCTTTTTCTTGATTAAGGATCAGGAAACGCACCGCATCATCTTTAGGGGTCCTTGTCATGGTGGCCTCTATCCTCTTGTTCCAGTTTCTGATCCCAAGCATGCACTGGTCACCACTAAGCCGTCATCCTCTACGTGGCATCGTCGTTTAGGTCATCCATCTTCGTTTATTGTTCAGCAAATTCTTAGGAAGCATAAACTTTTATATTCCCCAGAAATAAATCCTTACATATGTGATCCATGCCAGCGAGCAAAGAGTCATCAGCTACCCTATCCTGTCTCAAGTAGTGTTTCTACTGTTCCCTTGGAACAAATATTTTCTGATGTATGGGGTCCAGCTCCTCTTTCTATAAGCAAACATGCCTATTATGTAAGCTTCATTGATGATTTTAGCAAATTTACCTGGATTTATTTGCTCAAAAAACGTTCTGAGGTTTATCAAGTGTTTCTTGATTTCCAACAATATGTTGAACGACAATTTGGTCGTAAAATTCTCACCATGCAAACTGATTGGGGTGGTGAATATGAGAAATTGAATAGTTTCTTTCAACGTGTAGGCATTGTTCATCATGTCTCATGTCCTCATGCTCATCAACAAAACGGTTCTGCTGAACGCAAACACCGTCACATTGTTGAAGTAGGCCTCGCTCTTCTTGCCAATGCCTCCATGCCTCTTAAATATTGGGACGATGCTTTCATCACAGCCACTTTTCTCATCAATATGCTTCCTACAAAAGTCCTAAACTTTGCCACTCCCACGGAAAAACTCCTTCAAGTTACACCAAAGTATGAGTCTCTTCGCATTTTTGGTTGTGCTTGTTGGCCCAATCTTCGTCCATATAACAAACACAAATTGTCTTTTCGATCCAAACAATGTGTTTTTCTTGGTTATAGTCCGCGTCATAAAGGAGTAAAATGTCTTGATGTCGCCACGGGCCGTGTGTATGTCTCTCGAGATGTTGTATTTGATGAAAACATCTTTCCCTTTGCATCCCTTAATCCCAACGCGGGTAGACGCTTACGTGAGGAAATTTTACTCATCTCTCAACATGATTCATCTACTCCATGTTCGGATAGGGGTGTGCATACTAATGATCATTATTTGCATCTTGTTCCCACTAACATTACTCCCCAGGCTGCTGTTGATCTTAGCTTGTCAAGGTCTTCGGATGTCTCTACTGAAAATTCTGAAGATACGGTATCAAACAGCACGTCCAATACTGCCTCTAATGCTGCAAAAACGACAGAGGGGGACAGCACTGAATTCGAGGGGGACAGCCCTGCTCCCGAGGGGAATCCTCCTCTGATTTCCGCGTCGGCGTCTCCTGCTGCTAGCGACAGCACTCCGTCGCCCGACCCGCCTCCCGTCTCGTCGCCCGTGCAGTCGACTGGGCGTCCTGCACCCGACAGCACCTGGCATCTGTCGCCGGCAGCTGACAGGGCTGCGCATCCAGCTCCTGACGGGATGGGCTGCAATGATGAGCATGCAATCAATGATGACGAATCTGCAGCCAATGATTACTCCATAAATGCCAATGATGATTCTGCAGCTCATAATGACTCCTTGATTGCTAATGCGGACAGCAATAATGCGGACAGCAATGAGTTTTCTGGTTCTGTTGGTTTTTCTGCAGAAATGGGTTTCGAGGATACTTCTACTGGTCTTTCTGCGGACACGGTTCCCGAGGATGCTTCACCTCCTGCTCCTGTTCCGCGTACACGCTTACAACAAGGAATTCGCAAGCCTAAATTAACTACAGATGGCACTGTTCCCTATGGTAAGAAAACCAATATTTACAGCGGTAATCTTGTTAAATATGGCTTGTTCACATCCACAGGGGAACCCAAGAATTTGCAGGAAGCTCTTAATGATTCCAAATGGAAACAGGCAATGAATGAAGAATATGATGCACTCATTCGTAATAATACTTGGCACTTGGTACCACCTACTGCTCGCAAAAACATTATTGATTGCAAGTGGGTTTATCGTGTCAAGAAACATGCTGATGGCACTGTGGATAGATATAAAGCACGTCTTGTTGCTAAAGGGTTCAAACAGAGATATGGTATTGACTATGAGGATACTTTCAGTCCAGTTGTCAAGGCCGCTACTATCAGAATTGTTCTTTCCATCTCAGTTTCTCGAGGTTGGAGTTTACGGCAGCTAGATGTGAAGAACGCGTTCTTACATGGTGTTCTGGAAGAGGAGGTATATATGAAACAACCCCCAGGTTTCCAGTCTTCCGCTACTCCTGATTATGTTTGCAGACTTGATAAAGCTCTGTATGGACTGAAACAGGCTCCTCGAGCATGGTACTCTCGTTTAAGCTCTAAATTGCACACTCTTGGCTTCATTCCTTCAAAGGCTGATACATCCTTGTTTCTTTACAACAAGTCAGGACTCACTATGTTTCTGTTAATCTATGTTGATGATATTATTGTCAGTAGTTCCTCTGACCCAGCTATTGCAGCTCTCCTACATCATTTAAGCTCAGATTTTGCTCTCAAGGATCTTGGTGATCTGCACTATTTCTTAGGCATTGAAGTTCAGAAACAGCCTAGTGGATTGGTCTTAAATCAGGAAAAATATGCTACAGACTTATTGGCTCGTGTTGGTATGAGTTCGTGTACACCATGTCCAACACCCCTTTCCACTACTGAATCACTCAGATTGACAGATGGATCTCCTCTTGGGTCTGAGGATATTACACATTATAGGAGCATTGTTGGAGGTTTACAGTATTTAACTTTGACCAGACCAGATCTTTCTTTCTCAGTTAATAAGGTTTGTCAGTATCTTCATGCTCCTACTACTGCACATTGGACTGCAGTAAAGCGCATTCTGAGGTATATTCAAGGAACAATTAAAGTTGGTCTTACTTTTCAGCAGTCTAGTTCTACTCTTCTCAGTGCCTATTCAGATGCTGATTGGGCAGGTGATTTGGATGATAGACGCTCCACAGGTGGATTTGCTATATTTCTTGGTCTTAATCTTGTGTCTTGGAGTGCCAGAAAACAGCCTACTGTGTCAAGGTCAAGTACAGAAGCTGAATACAAGTCTCTAGCCAATGCTACTGCTGAATTGATTTGGGTTGAAGCATTAGTTCGTGAGCTTGGTGTTTCTCTCAATGAGAAACCGTGCTTATGGTGTGATAATCTTGGTGCTACATATCTCTCAGCAAATCCAGTTTTTCATGCTCGCACCAAACATATTGAGATTGATTTCTGTTTTGTTCGTGAACGAGTTGCTAGCAAACAACTTGACGTTCGGTTCATATCCAGCAAAGATCAAATTGCCGATGGGTTCACGAAGACTTTATGTGTAAAAAAGTTAGATGAGTTCAAACGTAATCTAAACCTCTCCCAGGTTTCGATTAAGGGGGGGTATTAGAGTTATTATGTAATATACGGATTGGGTATAGGATAGTATCCTACCCCAATACGTATCCTCTTGTATTGCCACCACGGGGGCTTTTCCTGTGCCATATAACACGTAGCCGGCGACCCTAACGGGTACGACCGTTCCTTCTAAACATTAACAGGCTCAACTGCTCTTAACGAACGAAGTAGCCGCTCACACAGGTACTCCAAAACTAATGCAATCGATTATATCTCGTACCAAAGTTATATCCTTATTGCAATGTCCTTACATTGTTATGTCTGGAGATCCTAATCATCTGTGAGTGACATAGACATCATAATCAGTGCATGTTGTAATTTTGCCGCTCTTCCGCAGTGTGTTGACAGTTCATGTGCAAGGGAAAGAGATCGTTTCTGGTTCAACTCTAAAAGGATGCCTTCATCTGGTGGATCTTGCGGGAAGTGAGAGGGTGGACAAGTCTGAAGCCACGGGTGAAAGACTGACTGAAGCCAAGCACATAAACAAATCATTATCCGCACTTGGTGATGTTATAGGTGCACTAGCCCAAAAGAGTTCACACGTTCCATACAGAAATAGCAAACTAACACAAGTGCTGCAAGATGCCTTAGGTAACACAAAATTTGTTATACTAATGTTTATAACTTCTTTCCTCAAGCATGGGGACATTGCTAATTATTTGTTTGTTTTTTTTTTGTTATACAGGTGGCCAGGCAAAGACATTGATGTTTGTGCACGTAAATCCTGAAACAGATTCTTTTGGTGAAACTATTAGCACTCTCAAGTTCGCCGAGCGTGTAGCCACCATAGAACTAGGCGCAGCTCGTGTTAATAAGGAAGGCGCACAGGTCAAGGACCTGAAGGAAGAGGTATGGCATTGTGCTGTTGCATTCTGAAACGTTAACAGGCATTGAAACTTTGTTTTCACTCACTCAAGAATCATGATACACGACTGTCAGATTGTTAAACTGAGAGCGGCATTAGATGAGAAGGAACGTGAAGCAGCACAGCTAAAAGATGTGACAAAGCGTATAACCTCTGAGACAAGAAATGCAAGGGCGAGATCACCTCTAACCTCCAGCAGCTTGCGCTTGAAGCCTGAAGCTAGGCAGGATTCCAGTGTTGACACTTGCACAAGCGAGGTGCTTAGCTTTGAAACCTTCCTAAAAATCTCATACATTTTAGTTCTTTCTTTTTCAAAAATGTTCAAAGATACAGCGTCTTTCTCACAGTCACAGAGATGGCCTAATTATACGACGTGTCCCGTGTTGCAGATCAGAAGCTCGTCATCTGGAAAACAGAGAAGGTTCCGGTCTCCACTGTCAGTGCGAGAGCTGGATGACAAGTCACCTGTCATCAGCCGGGAACTATACTTGAGTGCACGCAAGTTCAAGACTCCCTCGCCTCCAGTGAGAAGCTCATTCACTTCTGAGAGATCTAGCGCCGCGAGAACCGTGGAGAGGACCGAGAGCATCATCCAGTGCACACCTACATCAAAGGTCGAACCGCCTGCAAAAGCACCACATGGCAGCATCAGCAGCAGCGCTAGGAAAACACCTGCGTCCATTCTGACAGAGCAGAGCCTGCGGAAATTCCGAGACTCGGAAGAGAACAGGAGCGCGAAGCCACCCGCTCGAGAAAGCGTGACAAAGAACAGGCCTGACAGCGCGACGAAGGCACGGAAAGAAGAGCAGGAGCAGCAATTGTCAGGTGTTAAGGTGAGGTCGGAAGCCAGGGTCAGGAAGAACTGGTCCGAGTCGGAGAACGAGTTCGCCAACGGGGAGCCGACATTCCATTCGGACCGGAAGGCGAGGAAGCTCCAGCCGCAGCAGGCGACGAGGCAGTCCCAGAGCATTGATCTCCTCAGGTGCGAACATTTCTTCACTTGATCGCTCACTTCATCACTTGTATTGGTGGCTTTACTCACGAGGGGGTGTTCTGTTTGCGGTGTTCTCAGGGCGTCGGCCCGGGAGGCGGAGCCTGTGACTGAAGGGAAGCATCGCCGGAACAGGCCGCCGTACGCCGAGAGGACCAATGTCCCCTCCTTACCGGAGACGCGCCGCAGCGTCTCCCTGCCGCGCGGGAAGTTCGCGCCCGTGTGAACCTCGTAGCTGGATTTGTAACATTCTTTGGTTGTTGCGAGGGCGGCGTGTGTGATGCCACATATTGTCGTCCTGTCCGATCCGCAGGCTTCTACGGCTGGGTAGAAGAAACCTTAGGATCAATACGTCGTTGGTCAAGTTCGTTTACGGAGTTCATGTGTTTGTTGTCGATTTGTTCTCGACAGATCTCACGTCCTTTGTACATTCTATAAAAATGTGGCAGATGCAATCATTTCCTGATTGGAAACTTAAGGGCGTGTTTTGGTTACGGCGACCTACGTTTGGTTAATCTTAGGTCCCTTATGAGACGTTTTTCCATTTTACCTCTCTATTTTCGGATATCGAATCCGCCCTTCACATCAGCCCCACTTAAATGAAGTGGTATATTGTGTTACCCTAGTCATCTCGATAATTACAGCAAGACTGCCACTGCGGGGATTTCGCCTGAGTATTGCAACAAATTCATTGATATCGCAACAAAAAATTCTGTCTCGTGTATACAAAAATTTATTGCAACAAATTGTTTCAAAAAAATTCGAAAAAATAAGTAATGCTACAAAAAAAAAGTTAAACAATATGTTTATTGCGTTGCAACAAAAGAGTTCAAATAATTCAACAAACAACCCTAACTATTACGACAAAAACTATGTTTTTTAGCAATGTAAAAAAGTGAGCAATTGTTGATGAAAATTCATTTGCAACAAACATAGCATCTATTTCAACAAAAATAACAAACTATTACAACAAAACGTATTAAAAAATTATTGTTTAAAGTTGGGGAAGGGACAAAATGATTTGCTGTCGATTCAGTTACAACAAAAAACAACACATGTATTTTCTAGAAAAATTGTACAGACAAATATTACAACATCTCGCTTGGGGTTTCTCAACAAAATATGTGCGAACTTATTACAATTTTAAAAAACGGGCAACGTTGACCGAAAATGATGAAAACACTTAGCGTTTATATTCTGCACGTACTTGCTATATTAGGCTTCTGAAATATATTCTAACGCAAGAAAATTTGGTCAAAAAATAAAATTGCTGCTAACTAGGCCTAGACCAGCCCAAGAATGGACTTCAACGCTCGCGAGCGTGCTGGCAGCGCCCGACTTACGCGCGGGGCGCGTTAGGTCGGCCTAAAAGAAGTTTTTTTCCTTTGGTTATCTCCAACAAATTTGGGCATCTCGGTTCTGCGGTCTGTTTTGTCGTCAACAATGAACTTGCCTACATGCGACCCTCGATGTTCGGTCGTTTCGCCGATTCGGCTTGTTTGGTGCAAGAGCAACCCCCAGGGTCCCCGCGAACCAATTTGGGTAAAATACACATTCCAATGCCACCCCCTCCCCCTTCCCCAAACGGACCTAGGGGACAGGTCGTGTTTTCCCCTAGGGTGGTCCGCAGGTGCGCGCCTCGTCCAACCTGTCCCACCTAGCAGTGCGCCGCGTTGACGCGTCGCCCTTGGTGGTCCACCTGGCAGTGCGCCATGTTGACGTGTCGCCTTGGTGGCCCACCTGGCAGTAACACGGCGCCCACTCACCTACCTCACCACGTCCTTTTTAATGGGATCGGAGCGCGTTCCCATCTGCATCCCCACCCCCAAACCCTAGCCCACACAAAACCCCACCGGAGCACCCTCCCCAGCGTCCATGCCCCCCCCCCGGCGATGATGATCTTGGTGGACATCGCCAACACCTTCTACCGCGCCCGCCAGCCAGTCCCGTGGCCCCGGGTGCACCTTCCGCCCAGCTAGCACCTGGGCGCCACCCGCGTGCCACGGCCTCCCGGCGTCCACGACGTCATCGACGTCCACGGCGACGACATCGAAACCGACGGCGGCCTCGGCGAGTACCTCGACGAGCTCGACGCCATGGAGGCGGAGGCAGAGGCCGAGGCGGAGGAGGAGGAGCTCCCGGTGGATGAGGAGGAGGAGCTCCCGGTGGATGAGGAGGAGGAGGACGCGGACCCCCGCCACGCCATTGAGGTCTCGCTGAAGGAACCGGCCCAGATGTGGCCAGATCTGGCGGCCACCCTCGATGCATAGGCGGCCGAGGTTCGCGCAGAACCATGGTCTCCGTGGAATGCCCGCGAGGCGAGGCAGCCATGGGGTTCTGCCCCCGCATGGCCACAGACCCCTCCCGCGCCAGAGCCTCCGACTCCGGAGCAGACGCCGACCCACATCGACGTCGACGACGACGATGAATAGGCGCACATGCCGGTGGGAGGCCACAACAGCGGCGATTGGCACAACGGCGAACCCTAGCAGCTAGCTAGGTTTTTTGTTTATATTTTTATGTATGTACTGGCTTTCGGGCCAAACTGTATGCATTGGCCTTCGCACCATATATGAAATGCATCTAAGTTTAACTTAAATGCATGTTTTGCATTTTTTTTTTAAATTTCATTTGGGGGGTGTTGGGACGGTTTGGTTGTAAATGGGGGGGTCCGCCCCCGCTGTCGTCCGCAGACCACCCTAAATGGACCAAAACAGGACCAAAATTGGTCCGATTTGGGGGGCTGGCGTTGGGTATACCCTAAGTGTTGGGTGTTTTTTTATGTATATGTGATATGGCAACATTTTTGGGAAGGAACACGCTAAGCGTCCTCCGGAGGATAGAGTCGAGCTATCCTCTGCCTCCAGTGTTGTCCGATCAAATCGCTCTAGGCCATCCGATTACCTCGTGCAGTCAACGTCTTCTCCGTGGACCCTCGACTCAACCCTATCTCCCTCCTCCCGCATGCCACGCAGATACGGATCCCACTCCCACCATGCTGCACACCCCCACCCTCTCGTACGTTCCTGACGGCAGCGAGAAAAATTCGTCTGCCACGGTTTCGCCGGTGCAGCAACCTGGTAGTCCATTGTCCCCCGATGAGGTGAGGGACTAACACGGGAGGCACATCGGCGATGAAGGCCAATAGCAGCAGTGTTGTTCTATTGTAGCACCAACGATGGCCTATTGTAGCAGCAGTGACGGCAGACGGCCGCCGTCGGGAGAACCCTCATCGTCTTATTTTAGCGTCGGCGACGGCGGCCGGAGCACCGGCGTCCGCCTATTGTAGCAGTGTGGACGATGGACGGGAGCATCAGCAATCTTCTATTTTAGCAGTAGCAACGGGAGCACCAGCGTAAGCCTATTGTAGCAGCAGCGACGACGGTCGGGAGCACGGGAGTCTGCCTATTGTAGCAGCAAGGATGACGGCTGGGAGCACCGACGTCGGTCTATTATAGCAGCGGCGATGGCGTTGGGAGCACCGGTGTCCACCTTTCGTAGCACCGGCGTCAGCCTATTCTATCAACAGTGATGGCGTCGGAGCACCGGCGTCCGCCTTCCGTAGCACCGGCGTCAGCCTATTATAGCAGCGGCGATGGCGTCGGGAGCACCGGCGTTCGTCTTTCGCAGCACCGACAACTAGCGTCGGAAGCAGCAGCAAACGCCCTTGGTAGCAGGGGCGGCCTACCTTCGCAGGAACTGGGGCGGCACGGTGGGAGGGGCCGGGCGGCGCTCCGACCTGAGGGGCGGGGGGTGAATAGGTGGTGGTGGGAGCAAGGTGACGCGTCGGGGGAGGGACGAAATAATGGCATGGATGGAGGTGGCCTTGCGGGGAAGAAAGGCTACCGGAAGAATGAGTGGACGAGGGGAACCCGGATGGGGATAAAGTCGTTGTGGTGGACTCCACACCTATCCCTTTCTCTGTTTGTCCACCACCTGAGAGGACACATGGCGAGCTCTTGATCTGGAGGACGCGCGTCGCTAATCCTCCAGAGGAAAGACAACGTTTTCCTTTTGGATAAGCTTACCCATCATTGTGAAAATTTACATAAATAACCTTTTGGGGCAACAAATTCACAATCTAAACCCCCAAACCAAAAAATTCAAAAAAAAACTTGTTTCATAACACCCGCCTATAAGGCATTATGCTCTCTTGCACAACGAGGGGCATTAGGCCGTTATTGATCGTGCCATCGTGGACGAGAAAGTCCATGTGGTAGCCACCATAACGACCTGGAGTGGGACATTATTCCCCTGGCACCATAACGCCCTGGACCGGGGCGTTATGCGGGAAAAATAAGTCAAACTGCCTATCGCACGCCCCTCCCTGTTCCAAATTGTTTCCTCTTCTCTTCTATTCTTCCTCCCCGGCTCTCCCTATTCCCTCTCCAATACACTCACAAATCGAGCAGATAGGAGAACTTTGGCTAGGGATTTGGTCCCCTTGGAGTTCTAAAGGTATGTCCCCCTCTTTTCCCCTCTTTTTTGGGGGGGGGGGGGGGGTTCAAACCGTCACATTTGATTTTTCTAGAAATGTTTCTCTCCTTTTCATCCTTACCCATAGTTCATCCCGATCCCTAGTTCATCCTCTTCTCTAGGTATTAGCTATCTACTAGCACAAGTGAGATATCCTAGTGTAGTGCAAACCCTAGTAATTACCCTAGGTATTAGAGGGATGCAAACCATAGTTCATCAAATCATAGATGGTTTGTTGAATTTCGGTCAATGTTGGTTTAATCCTAGGTCACCAAACCCTAGTTAAATGTGGGTTTAATTCGGTCAATTAAATCCTTTGTTAATGATAAATTTTTGTTAATGATCAATTTTGTTTAATAGATATTGGAGTGCAAACCATGGTGCGGTAAATTCAACGGGGTCAATTTTGATTAATAGATATTGGAGTGGATTGTAGATTCATTTTTAAAAATGAATATTTGTGTGTGTATTGTGATTTTGTAGTAGTAGTAGTAGTAGTAGTAGTAGTAGTAGTAGTAGTAGTAGTAGTTTTAGGTTGTATTTTTTTATGTTGCACTTTAAATTTGTTGTTAGTATTAGGCTGAATTTTATTTACCATGTCGAATTTTTTGATGTTTGCACTTCAAAAATTTTGTTAGTATTAGGTTGAATTTCATTTTCCATGTTGAATTTTTTTTATGCCTGCACTTTTAATTTATTCATGTTTGCACTTTAAATTTGTAGTTAATTAAAATTATTTTTTGATATTTGTACTATAAATTTGTGTGTACAATTAATTTACCATGTTGAATTTGTACCTATTCATAGCCATGACGAGAGCTCCCCGTGGGCGTTGACGCGATGGGCGCCGAGTCAATAACTATGAAGTTGAAGCTGCTGGAACGCGTGGGCGTGGGCGTGGATGCGGAGCGCGTGGACGTGGGGGTGGTGGTCGTGGGGCCAACAATCAGGAGGAAGAAGCTTATGGAGTGTGTGGGCGTGGACGCGGAGGACATGGGCGTGGAGCACGTGGGCGTGGAGAGGGTGGCCGCGGGCCCGTGGGCGTGGAGTACGTGGGCGCGACGCCGGTGCTACGGAGGAGGAGGATGGTATCGTGGTACCCGACTTCGGCATCAACCTGTTCGAGCCATTGGGGAAGAGCCTTCGTCTACCATAGAGGATATCGTACCTGCTCGCCGCCAACGATCCCCATAGCTTCATGCTAGAGTTGGAGGGCTGCATAAACGGGCCCATTGAGGTAAACATGGAACGACGTGGCCAAGACCTCTTCTTCCGCCGAGGGTGGGCGCAGTTCACTCGCATGCACCGGGGGTATATGCTCACCTTTAGGTACGGGAACGACGCTAGGGTGGATGTACTCGAGATCACGATGTTTGACGGCACCCTTGTCCGCGTGCTGCCAAGATAGCCCCGATGAGAGCAGCTCCGACGAGGACGCCACCAGCTCCGACGAGGAGTAGTAGGCCCATACATGAGGGTTTAGAGTCACTCTTTATGTCCGGATGTCAGACCTTGTTTATCATGTGATTGTGTCATACTATGTTTTTATTCGTGTGCGACTTTATTTTTATTCGTGTTCTAAATGTTAAACTATGTTATTATTCGTGCTCTATCAATATATTTGAAGATCAATTAATTTTTTTGTGTCATATTTTATCATAGCAATGCACTTGACATGTTTTACTTTAAGAAAAGTGATAATATAGAGTGTGGCAATTGTGTAAGAAAAATGGTAATATAAATTGTGGAAAATTTGTGAGAAAAATGGAAAACGTAAAAAAAAAACTTGAAAACAGGGGATAACTCCCTGGTCCAAGGCGTTATGCTGGTAGGCACAATGTGAAGATACAACACGTCATGCTGGTAGACGTAACGCTTTCCACCAGGGCGTTACAAGTCCAGGCACGGAATTCCGGGACAGACGCGGACTAACTCCTCCGTCGAACAGAGTCAGGTATTACCGCGGAATTCCGCGTGATAGGGGCATAGCGCCTCTGTTTGGGGTCGTTAAACATACATGACGTGGAATTCCGCATCAAATCCTTACTAAATCCTCGACCTAACAGATCCTAGCTAGATTTTAGCACGGAATTCCGCGTCAACTCCGCGCCAAACTGCCTAACGCCCTCATCCAACGCGTTATGCTCCAGGATAGATTTTCCCACCTATTTTACAACTTTGTGAGGATATATTCCATCATATTTTTTCGACCTTTTTTAGGGTAGCCTCCAATATTGTTTCCGGTCAAACATTTTTTACAATACACTTTAAATTTCCCTTTCAAAAACACATTCGGAGAACATATATTGGCCTCTATCGTAGTTTTTCCAAGTTATTCAGGATATCCTCAATCCTAATTTTTCCAATTTATTGAGGATAGATCTAAAAGTAGAGAATATAATTCACGAAGAAATATTTTAATGAATAACTCTAAATAGAAAAGATCTTGACATAAGTTCAACAACAATGACCTGGCATAGGTTTATTGCATACCATAATAAAGTACAACTCCACAAGTTCATGAAACAAGTTCAACCCCAATGACAACTTAACGACACAAGTCCATGACACAATGCATATATGAACCAAGTCAGAACGGTGACTATGCATCACCTGGGGGTTCCCTTTACGGCTAGTGAGCTTCCTCTTCCTCCTTACATAGTGGACAGGAACATCCTCCTCATCCTATGTCTCCCCTTGATGCTCCCTCTCCTCTGGCGGCTGAATGGATACACCGGGATTCTTCCCCTTAGCATATATATCATGAGTAAATATTGGCTCCCTCCTTGGGCGATTCTGCTCCCTCAGCTCAAAAGGACTACGGTCATGCTGAAGAGGAGTTGGCCTTGATACATCTGGCATCTGCGAGGTTCTTAACCTCCTGATGGACGTCCTCGTTTTCACCTTCAGCGTCATTGTCATGGCCATGGCTTGAAGAGGCGCCGCGGCCATGGCCCTATCCACCGCTCCCCGATGGGTGATGCTCACTTGACCGAGAGGCCGACCTCGAAGGAACTACGTCGTCCATGAAACGGCAACCGAACAAAGCACAAAGGCCACGTGTAAAATCAAGAGTTTTCAGTCAAACAATAAATAAATTGAGTTAACATATTTAGATGACAAAAATGAACAATCAACAATGTATATTTCCACGGCATACCTCAACCATAATTCTAAGGGTAGACTCAGATTCTGGATGTCCAGGAGGGTAACGGAGCGCATGCACAGTATCGTCATGATGTTTCCTTGGTTGCCTTGTCTATGAAAACAACCATATAGGTTAGTTGACCACCGGCAAACGGAAATTTAATTAATGATGTCACGTGAAAATACGGCATGACGCACCATATAGTTGACCACTGACGCCAACTCCTGACATTGACAGGTGTCCTTGATGCTCTTATTGTATTCCAAGTTTGACAAGTCGATGGTGTCAGAGTCTTCTGCATCATAAACATTGCCAGTGCTGAAAGCAGATGGGAGTAGTTTAAAACGAGTTCTGGATTCTAGCCAAGTGAGGTATTTGTCGAATGTCGCAGTGTTGTGAGGAGGGTCATCAAATTGGATGTCTCCATTTTCATAAGCCCAATTCAAGTTATCAACGGTGGTGTTGTACTCGGTGATGTATTTGTCAAACTTCTTTGGCCAACTCTTCGTGGCACGCGATTTATTCTTGTCCAGTCTACATAACAAATTTTAGTTGTGTTAGCCTAGTAGAATTGGCTACAATAAGCACTAGGTAAGTAGTGGGAATCACTTCCTGGTGCAACGACGCGTCAGTGTCCTTATAAGGAGGAGGAGTCCTTTGCAACAATCCATATTGTCTTATGAAAGAAACCATCGGACATATCATTCGTCAAAGATGTTGTTCGGCTAGACACTTTGGATTCAAGTAGAACGACATGTCAATACCAATTTGGCCTGCAGGACCGTATGGCTCCCAGGTAACCTATGCATAATACAATTTAGATTGTTAGTTTGAACCATTTCGGTGGTACTCTGGACCTATGTAGCATACAAATCTTACCATGTCAGGGGTAATGGTGTCTAACTCATTGGTGTACTCAATATATAGGGTATTAGATGAACTCCATTCACGGTTAACTTTGAACCATCTCAGAATCCATGTAGCGAGACGTTCTTGATCACCACCGCCATCCCACTACATATTGACATCAGAAACTGGTCTTCCAATTGAGAAATGCTCCCAACTCCATACGGACAGAAACACCAAGAAACCACCCATATTGTATTCAACCTTATTCCTGCCCTGTTGGATCTTAGCATGTGGAACTTTACCCCTTTAGCACGCCTCTTCCAACTACGTAAGAATAAAATACGGTTTACATTTCATTACATCATACATAGGAATTTCAGAATGGACTAGATATGGAAACGTGGTTACCTGGCGATATAAATAAGCCAGTGCATTCGTAACCCAGCTCCATTTGTAGTCCCAACTAGCTAACAACTGGATACACATATATGGGGCATTCTAGCCACTACAGTATAGAAATATAGCACGACAAAGGACATACCACAAGTATGCCCTGGCATACCGCTGCAAAACATCTTTATCTACCTCCTCTGGGCATCTTCCAAAATGTGCACAAATCAAACCAAAGGCGGCACCAACGGCTCTTCCTGGAATTCCCGGATCTATCCCGAGATACGAGATCATTCCCGCACGCCATCCCTCAGTACCAGTTTTCAGACAAACAAGTTCCCCCTGATGGGAAGTGTCGTGATCATTGAAACATCATGTAGTGTCACGGTCATCTCCCCACGAGGCGGGTGGAAAGTGTACGTCTTCAATCGCCAGTGGTCGACGAGCGCGGTGATGGAACATGGGTTGAACTTCGGCATCCCATGAATCACCATGTTGATAAATGGAACAGTCCGGTCCTCAGGATGTGTGTACCTCTCATCGTAATGCATCGATGGACGACCTGGGGGGTCTACCGCCGGACCTTCAACCTTTGCTGGACTCAAGTGTAGCATGGGTAAAACTTCATCGGCTGCCATATAACGGCCATGGTGTTCCACATCGTAAACCTCTTTGAGAAGAGACATAGCCCAACAAATGAAAAAAGGACGATTAAAACAACGAGGGAAACGATCATGATATTAAAAGTAGTAATGATTCAAAAATCCTAACTATTTATAACAAATCTATTTAACTATCCTATACTAAGAATGGAATAAACTATCTAATACTAACAAATCAACGAGAAAATTTACACAATTATATGAACTTAAATTATAATGAACTAAAATTTACCAATACTATCCAATTATATGAACTAAATATTCAATTATAGTCTATTTATAACAATACTATGAACTAAAATTATAATGAACTATCCAATAATATCCAATTATATGAACTAAAGATCACAATTATATGAACTATCCAATACTTATTTGCAAGGAACTCAAATATAAAAAAACTAGTATTTACAAAATGACTTTACTAGTACTACTAATAGCAACCTAACACTAAATATATCATAATAACAACATATTACTAACATATTAAATTTGATAACTTAATCCAATACTAGAATCTAGGGTTTCCTAATACACTAGTAGTAGCAACCAAATACTAGCAAGATAACCTAGAAAACCACTAATCCACTACTACAAACCTAGTACTAACAACCTACATAGTTAAGAAACTAGATGGACTCGGGATCGGGAATTTATAGAAAAATCAAATGTGAGGATTTCAACTAATAAAAATAGGGGAAAAGTGGGGGCATACCTTCACGACTTCAATGGAAACCAAATCCCTAGCAGATGGGCCTCCGATCTTGCCAAATGAGAGAGACTTGAGGGGGGGAAGAGTGGTGGCGGCGGAGGAGTTCTTCTATGGTGGAATAACGGAGGAGAGTGGAAAAGAAGAGATTGGAATCCGAAGGGGGCTATGCGAGCGCTTAAGTTTACCCGCATAACGCCCCAGTATAGGGTGTTATGGTGCTAGGGGCATAACGCCCCAGTCCAGAGCGTTATGGTGGCAGCCACGTGAAATTCCTCCTCTACGATGGCACGGTCAATAACGCCCCAGTGCCCCGCATTATGCTAGAGAGCATAACGCCTTATAGGCGGGCGTTATGAAATAGGGTTATTTTTATTTTATTTTTGGTTTGGGGCGTTAGATTGTGAATTTGCTGCGCAAAAAGGTTATTTATGTAAAATTTCACCCCATCATTCGACTAAGAATGTCAATAGAGATAGCACATATGAAAAACAACAAAGTAAGTAGTACCATATAAAGTCTAAATAGTTCACAAACTAAGTTAGTGTGGCATCACGAATTCAACACAACAATTGCTGGTGATGCACCACAAATTTATCATCCAAAGGGTTTAGAGCAAACTATGCAACACTCTCTCTCCCTCTCTCTCTATATTTATATCAATCCCTTTTTAACATTGAATCCATTAGAAATGATCTCACATATCCTATTCAAAACGAACTAGACAAAATAGGTTACTACGACAAGTTTGAATCCATTAGAGTGAGGTCACATATCATATTCAGAACTAAGTAGACATATTAGGTGACTACGACAAGTTTTTAGACCTTTACAATATTGAGGTAGCATACAGATCTATAGAGTTAGGTGTGTCCTACACAGATTACCGTTGGAAGCATGCATCACGAAAATCTAACACAACATCAGATCAGTGCTAAGGTCGCAACAAAATGCTTACGAATAAGGGAATCACTTGTTAGAGGATGAGCAATACAATGTGTATAACTAGTTCTCGATCTAGTAGTAACCCATGTTTGCGTAATGTACATTGAACACATGAAACACAGTACAAGATCAATGAATAACCACGTCCATCATTTGTCATACTATCACATTACCAGTAATACAATGATAAGTATCTGACAAAAAAATATTAGACATGCATGATCTCCTCATTGCATGTTGTCATGTATAAGTGTCAGGTACAAAGATGAGAACTGTATTGTATAACCAACCCTCGTACCAACAATTATGCTTATACAGAAAACAATAAAACTCCTGCATCTCAACACACTAACCAAGATGGCATCATCTATAGCCCTAAATCCCAAATCTATAACATCAACACAAAAATTCATGAAATAGACATGGAAAATATGGCATATACTAACAAGCCAAGATCTGATTTACCACATCCTCACACAACTCAAGTTGAAAAACTATCATAGAACCTTTAGATCTACTCAAACTACCACATGCTACCAGATCTAGGCTAGCGGAGTTACTTAAAGCCATGAAAGCAGCAGGAAAGGAAGATGACATCTTAAAGAAGAGGAGGAAAAAGGATTGTCGATTCCGACCACCACTGATAGGAGAAGATGGATTTACATGTGAAGATGACTTGATAGTAGAAGGATATCTGCCACTTACCTACTCGCATCTGATACATTGCAAACATATCTATAATTTTTGACGCTCCATGCGTGTTTTCTATCCAATGCCTTTATGTTTGCAACATGTGCTTTCCTATGTTTTTCAGATGTTTTCATGCACTAACCTATTAACAAGATGCACCAGGCCGGTTGTTGTTTTCTACAGTTTTTGTATTTCAGAAAAGTTCTTAAAGAAATATTCTCGGAATGGGCAGAAAATCCACGAAGATCAATTTTTATCCGGAACGAATAAGAAGTCCAAAGGAGAGACAGAGGGAGCCCTCAGTTCCCCAGGGGGTGCCAGGCGCGGCCCCACTCTAGGCCGCGCATAGGGGTCCCCTAGTGGCCCCCGACACCTCCTCGCACCGCCTCTTCGCCTATAAATTTCCCTTAATCCTAAAAGGTTCGGAGATGAAGATATTTTCCACGAAACATACAGAGAGGCAGCGTGACCTCGAAAGTCCAATCTAGGGCTTCTGCATCCCTATTCCGGCACCCTGTCGGAGGGGGGAATCGTCACCGGAGGCCTGTTCATTGCGATGATTGCCTCCACGATGATGCGTGAGTAGTTCGTCTTGGGACTACGGGTCCATCGTAGTATCTAGTTGGTAGTTCTCTCTGTTATGCCTCCATGTTTAGAGTCTCGTAACCTTCCTCACATGATCGAGACATGTTGGGGGAATAGATAGGATACCTTACCTTCCACCCACATGAACCGGCTTATGATGTTGCCGGTTCATAAACCCATTTCCGGTTTATGTCTGGGCATGGCAGGCTGAGGAGAGCCCTTGAGGACGAAGGAAGACCCGGAAGTTCCCAACATAACCCAGACACGGAAGATAACCTGTCTCAAAGCTCGGGAGATGAGTGCGGAGGTCCAAGGACGGTGAAACGGCCAGAGGCCGGACAGGAGCATCCGGTTTATGGTATGAACCAGTTGAGTAACTCAAAGATCGGACCTTGCGAGGACTCTGACGACGGGTATAACCCGGATTACCTTGTAACCCGGGGACTCGTCCATTATATAAGGCAGGGCCCTGGGACGTAGAAAGACAAGTTCTAGCGGATAGCAATAGTTCTCGAGACATCGGAAGTCAGAGTTGCTCCTTGTAATTGAGACCTTGATTTCCCAGTAGTAAGAAGGAAGGCGTCTCTCGTTTCCACCTTAACCCTTCAACGAGTCCATTGTTGCCGTGAAAACCCCACGGCAGTTGACTCCCACCGTGGGGCCAGCTCGTGGAAGCGTCGTTTTTTCGGAAGGAGCCCTGCCAGGGATCGAGAGGCTCGCAATCGGCCGGCTTAGAAGGAGTCGGCGTGGAAATTATTATAACTACGAGATGCGGGGACTAGAATTCTCTTTCGTCGAGTTTGGTTTGCATGTTCCTTTTGGTGGAATACACGTGTTCATCGGGTTCGTAGGAGGAACCGGCCGGGAGCCGGATCAGGAATCCGACTTAGTTTTTGGAGAAGCCACGATTGTGCATTCAGACGGGGAATCTTCAGTAGGAAACAAAGATGACCAGGATGCAACAGGTTCTATTCACCAGCTCTTTGAAGATCGACTCGGAGGAACCTGGAACAGGAACTGGAAAGCTTGGCAGAGACAGTTCAGCATGCGACTGTTTACATAGTAGGACTGGCACAGCCTAGAGAACCCAGGTATGATACTAGTGGAAATTTGATCACAAATACAGTTTCAGTTTCAAACCCGGTCCCAGGGGACACGGGAGTTTTAGTTTCTTCACCGAATGGACTGGGAGTAGCCCCGCCAACCGGACCAGGGACAGCAAGTTCTGGACCAGCAGAATCGGTGGTTGATCTGACTGTCCAAGCCCCGTATAATCCAAGGCCTGAACTGATAGAAACAATGGACTTGTTGAACGAGACTCTAGCCACTTCGATCACACCAGAAAATTTGGCACATCGCAGTACGGAGATAGAAAGACTTCGACAGTAATTAACTCGCGCTCGTGAGGAAACCCAAACTAAGGTAACCTATATAAGCAAAGCATGTTAAGATGTTATGGAGGAGGCATCACGATTGGAACGAGAAGGGATTCATCTAAGTTTCAGACAGAGGAAACTCGCCTCGATACAGCATAGGCGTCACCAGACCCGGCTGAATAACGAGTTTGGAGTGGGTTTAGGACCGACAAATCTTCATCATCTTTTTTCATCCCCAACCGACGCACCACGAGTACCAAACCCGGCCCGGCCGGTTCATCCAGTAGTGCAATCCGTTCACCCCACCCGGTTCAACCGGTGCCTTTCCAACCAGCAGTCCAGCAACACAGTAACCCGGTCCATAATCCAGTTTATGAGAAACTGCAGCCTGAGAGGTTTCATACACCGCAAGGTCCCTTCAACAATCCAATGGATAATATTTGGGAAGGCACAAACAGTTTGGCTCGGATCCCGGTCAATCCGAAGAACCCTATGGGAGTTAAAGCCATGAGGGCAATTGAGATTTTGCAAACAACGGTGGTACAGCAGATGAATTATAGTAACTAGGAGAAGATACATTCGACTCCTTATAACATCAAGAACTCGTTGCCAAGAAGTCACCATGGAAACTCACTTGTACCAGCCGGTTCTAGCAATGCAAACTGGCAGCAGCTCATCCCACCTAGGCAGGATGTTTCACATGCTCCTGGAGTTATCAATACGGGACACAGAATAGCAAAAGCTGAAAACAGAAATCTAGGTCATATTCAGGCTCCCGCTCAAAATCTGGTCTCAAATCCCGCCTCGATTGGGTCTCGCAGAATCGGAATTCAGTGTCTTGGACCGGCAATCAGGAATTAGAGGATACCAACTGATTTTAAAGGGCCCCGTAGGGTCCTAAATTATAGTCCAGACATGGAACCCATAGATTGGATAGAAGGCTAAGAGATGCCAATGGAAATATTAGAGGTGAGTGACGCAGTATGCGCACGGTACCTAAGAGTGGTGTTAGAAGGACCTGCAAAATCTTGGTTAAAAATCCTGCCTACGAACTCGATCAATAGCTGGCAAGAACTGAAAGATCGGTTTATCAAAAAACATCAAGGAACTGGCAAGCGTCCGACAATGATTACAGATCTGAGGTGTTAAGAAGGAGGGAGAGTCTGCCCAACATTGGTCGCGGCATGTTGCGGAAATCAATCATTCATCTGTTGGTCTCACCGTCCAACAAGCAGTCATAGCCCTGGAAAGGAACTGCAAATTTGACCTATTAAAGCATAAACTGGGAGGCATCAAGAGGTACGTAACTGATATGAGTGAACTAATGGATGCTATGACCAAGTATGCATAGTCTAATAAGACAAAGGACGCGGATTCAGATGATGAGAAGTCAGAAAAAGGGAAAAACTGGGACCAAGGGTAACCAGAACCCGAATCAGATTAATGGAAATTTCCAGAACCAGAATAATAAAAAACGCAAGAATGGTGAAGGCACCTCAAACCTGGTAGCCAACATAAATACAAGTTATAGGAACCAGCATCAAGGTAACAATTTAAGAAGGAATCATAATTTTCGACACAATAGTTTCGCCCAGGCGCAAGAGGCCTTGAAGGGACCGTGACCTCACCATAGTAAAAACGGAAAAGGTAGCAAATCATTCTTGGGAGAATTGTTTTATAATGTAGGGCTTTAGACCTAGCGGGGACAATAATTACGGGTCTGGAAACAGTGGAGGTGGTAAACCAGGAAATATGGGAGGTGGCCATCGAGGAACCAGAAATTTCGGACCCGGAAATCATAATCTGGGTCATCATGGTCAGGGTAACCAAGGAACAATTTTGGGTGGCAGCCAGCAAGGAGGAAACTTCGGTTTTCAAACCAATCCAATACAATTAAGTTCTGGTCAATATCACGTATTTACCACTAGTTCATGCAGGAGAGAGCGGAAGATGCAAAAACGTGCAGTAAACGCAGTAGCTCCTGCTGTCCCTAGATGGTTGAACTGGTCAGAGCAGCCCATAATCTAGAGTCGAGCACATCATCCTTCACGAGTTGATAACCCAGGAAGTGTGGCTTTTGTTGTGGCTCCACAAGTTGGAGGATATAAGCTAGACAAGGTATTGATGGATCGAGGAAGCAGTATAAACATATTGTATTATGATACGTTCAAAAGGATGAACCTGCAAGAAAAATAGCTTCAACCATCAGCTACCATATTCCATGGAATTATCCCTGGTAAGTCTACACAGCCCATTGGTAAAATATATCTTGAGTTTGCATTTGGATTATTTGAAAATTACAGGACAGAGATGTTGGCATTCGAAGTTGTCAAGTTCAAAAGTCCAGTCAAGTGTTCGGATCGCGGCGACTGGGGCGGTTCGCCGCCCCCGACGTCGCAATAAGTCCATTGAACCTTATCATTTAGAGGAAGGAGAAGTTGTAACAAGGTTTCCGTAGGTGAACCTGCGGAAGGATCATATCATGCCCTGTTTGGGAGGTCAACTTATGCCAAGTTTATGGCAAGAACCTGTTATGTATATCTTAAACTGAAGATGCCAGGTTCTCATAGAAATATTACTGTCATTGGAGATAGATACATATCTCTGGAGGTCCAGGAAGGTGATGCAATTTATGCAGAATCAGCTTGCGCAGACGAGGAACTAGAATTATATAAACTACAAGTTGATCCGAGGATATGACCTCACTCAATAAACCATCGACAGAGTCTAAACTAAAATTCAAATCGGCTCAAGATACTAAACTGGTGGATTTCACCCCTGGCGACTCATCTAAGCCGTTCAGCATGGGGGCTCACATGACTGATAAATAGGAAAGCGCGCTCATCAAGTTCCCCCGTGAGAATTGGGACATTTTTTCTTGGAAACCTTCTGACATGCCTGGTGTTCCAAGGGAACTTGCTGAGCACAGTTTAAATGTGGATCCTAACCTAAAACCAATTCGTCGGGTCATCCGACGTTTTAATGATGAGAGAAGAAAGGCAATTGGTGAGGAAATAGCTAGGCTATTGGCAGTCGGCTTTATCGTGGAGGTGTTGCATCCAAAATGTTAGCTAATCCGGTTCTAGTTTTGAAGAAAAACGAAACCTGGAGAATATGCATAGATTATACAGATTTGAACAAACCATGTCCTAAAGATCTGTTTTCTTTACCTCGGATTGACCAAATCATAGATTCTACAGATGGTTTTGAATTGTTATGTTTTCTGGACGCCTATTCGGGTTATCACCAAATTAATATGAAAGAGGAGGATCAAGAGAAGACCTCGTTTATTACACCCT
This sequence comes from Alopecurus myosuroides, assembly GCA_028641055.1. NCBI lineage: Eukaryota > Viridiplantae > Streptophyta > Magnoliopsida > Poales > Poaceae > Alopecurus > Alopecurus myosuroides. Next base: position 206,811,361 of record CM054059.1, read on the forward strand.
TTGGAGCATTTTGTTACACATCAATGCCGTTTGGACTAAAAAAATGCAGGAGAAACTTATCAGAGGTGCATCCAGAACTATTTGAAAAGATAGATTGGGTGAAACGTACATGCTTATGTTGATGATATTGTTGTCAAGTCTCAAAAAGGTGATACATTGATTTCAGACTTAGAAGAGACGTTTGCCAGTTTACGCAAGTACCAGATGAAACTGAACCCGACAAAATGTGTATTTGGAGTACCAGCTGGAAAATGATTGGGTTTCATTATTTCAGAAAGAGGGATTGAAGCAAACCGGAAAAAATTCAGGCTATATATAACGTGAAAAACCCCGTTTTTTTCTAAAAGATGTCCAATAACTGACAGGGTGTGTTGTAGCTCTGAGCCGGTTTATAAGAAGACTTGGGGAAAAGCCATACCTTTGTACTGAATCTGAAAGAAAACTAACAAATTTGTCTAGAACCAAGAAGCTGGTGATGGTTTGGAAGCCTTGAAAAAACAACTTTCCAACGCTCCTATATTGGCTGCACCCGAGAAAGAAGAGCTCATGTTGTTATATATTGCTGCAAACAATAGGGTCGTGAGCACAGTGGTGGTTGTAGAAAGGAAACTGGAAGGAAAAGGGGGTCTTGTACAATGGCCGGTTTATTATGTGAGTGAGGTCCTAACAGAGTCAAAGCAACGATACCCACATTGGCAGAAACTGGTTTTTGGCGTGTTCATGGCTAGTCGTAAACTGAAACACTATTTTCAGGAACATCCCATCACAGTGGTCAGTTCAACACCTTTATCAGACATTTTTCAGAATAGAGAAGCAATTGGACGAGTTGCGAAGTGGGCCATTGAGATGGGGCCGTACCACGTCAAATATGAACCAAGAAATGCAATCAAGTTTCAAGCCTTCATCGAGTTTATAAATGACTGGTTACTCGAGAGGGCCCAGAGAATATCTCTCCATTCGGAGGGGAAAAATCCCATCTTGATTATCCACATCACGCAGCTTGTTTCTCATTCGACCCGAACTCTGCCTTTATAACTGCCTTGTCACAAAGCAGCGTTTAACAGAACCTAAGTCGGTGATCCACAACTCGGATTGTGCGACAACCTCAGGTCTAAGGATTACATTGATTGAGACATGCAAATTACGACTTCCTCGTTGCATCTCAATGTGGGTCAGTCCGACTTGCTAAACTCTTTAGTCAAGTCCATGATCGTTGGAATGGCATCACCATGCCCATGACAAGTGGAACCATGTCATCAGCCAACACTCACATTAGTCTAGGGTGTGTGTCCAGCACAATCTTAATGACCAAGGACAATCTAGTATGAACAACATGAATATATAGTTCCACAATCGAATCACATATTCAATGACATATATCATATGTTCAAAACAAGGACAACTTAGCCAAGTCCGTATTCATGATCGCTCTAGAAACTCCACTTCCAGAAGAGCCAGATGACGATGCGACTGTCGCTGTCATGAATGCCTACCGTAAGACTAGAGATGAGTCTACGGAAATTAGTTGTCTTATGCTTGCACACATGGAACCGGACTTGCAGCAGCAGTTCGAAAATGTTGAGGCCTACGATATGATCGAAAGCCTCAAAAGTATGTTCCAGGCTCAGGCAAAGACCGAGAGGTATCAAGTCTCTCAAGCTTTGCTGGGCTGTAAGCTGAAAGATAGCGATCCACTGAGTCCGCATGTAATCAAGATGATTGGTTACATTCAGTCTCTGGATCGGTTGGGCTTCCCAAATAACGAAGAGTTTGCTACTGATATAATTCTGAACTCCCTTCCTAGTGCATATGGTCCGTTCATCTCGAACTACCATTTGCATGGTATGGATAAGAGTATCACTGAATTACATGGGATGCTCAAAACGGCAGAGGCTGATCTCAAGAAAGGCACCAGTCAAGTGTTGATGGTGCATAATAAGGCTAAGTTCAAGAAGAGTTCTTGGACTAAGAAGAAGAAGGATAAGTCAGGAGGTAGCGCCCATGGCCCTGTCCAGAGTGCTTCCTCAAAGACTAAGCCTTCTCCTACAGCCGGAGCCAATTGCTTCTATTGCAAGCAGGATGGCCACTGGAAGAGGAACTGCACCAAGTATTTGGCTGACAGAGCCAAGAGTGGAGGTGTGACTTCCAACTCAGGTACGCTTGTGTGCAATGTTATAGACATTTATCTTGCTGATGTGCCTAATAGTTCTTGGGTATATGATACCGGATCAGTTATTCACATATGCAGCTCGTTGCAGGGACTGGTAAGAACTAGGAGCGTGGGAAGAGGAGAGGTTGACATTCGGGTCGGCAACAAGGCGAGAGTCGCTGCGTTGGAAGTCGGCACGATGCAACTTCATTTACCTTCAGGATTTTTAATGGAACTGAATAATTGTTATTATGTTCCAGTGCTTAGTCGAAACATTATTTCCGCCTCATGTTTGATGAGATAAGGTTATGAGTCGAATATTAAGAATAATGGTTGTTCTTTATATCTGAATGATATGTTTCATGGCTTTGCACCCGTTCAGAACGGGTTATTTATTTTAAATCTTGATAGTGAATCAGTCTATAACATAAATGTTAAAAGGTTGAAACGAAATGATCTGAATATGACTTACTTTTGGCACTATCGGCTTGGTCATATAAGTTGGAAGCGCATGAAGAAGCTCCATGATGATGGACTTCTAACTTCGTTCGACTTAGAGTCATTCGAGACATGCGAATCATGCCTACTAGGCAAAATGACCAAGACACCTTATGCAAGGAGTTGTGAAAGGGCGTCCGACTTGTTGGAACTAATACATAGTGATGTATGGGGTCCAATGAGCGCGACAGCCAGAGGTGATTATGAGTACTTCATTACCTTCACTGATGATTTGAGTAGGTATGGATATATCTATTTAATGAAACACAAGTAGGAAGCCTTTGAAAAGTTCAAGGAATTCCAGAGTGAGGTACAAAATCAACTCGGCAAGAAAATAAAGTTTCTACGGTCGGACCGTGGAGGCGAGTACATGAGCCATGAGTTTGATGACCGTCTAAAGAGTTGTGGAATAGTTCCTCAACTCACTCCGCCGGGTACACCGCAGAGAAACGGTGTATCGGAACGGAGAAATCAGACCTTGTTGGACATGATATGATCAATGATGAGTCGGACAAATCTACCTTTATCATTTTGGGGTTATTGTCTAGAAACTGCAGCGTTCACACTAAAAAGAGTACCATCAAAGTCAGTAGAGAAGACACCGCATGAGATGTGGACTGGTAAAAAGCCAAGTTTGTCTTTTCTTAAGATTTGGGGTTGTGAAGCATTTGTCAAGCGACTTCAGTCGGACAAGCTCACGCCCAAGTCGGATAAGTGTATTTTCATGGGGTATCCGAGAGAAACCTTGGGGTACTACTTCTACAACCGGGAAGAGGGCAAAGTGTTTGTCGCTCGGAATGGTGTCTTCCTTGAGAAAGAGTTTCTCGGTCGGGAAGTCAGTGGGAGCACAGTGCAACTCGAAGAAATTCGAGAGGAACCGGCTAGGGGCGAGTCGGCGAACGCCTTGGAGGCTAAGCCGGTCGTGGTACCTACACCGGTAACAGCACCTGAACCACGGAGATCTTCCAGATTACAAAATGCTCGTGATGTTTTAGTGTTAGACAGTAATGAGCCGGCAACTTATTCGGAAGCGATGGTGGGATCTGATTCCGAGTCATGGCTTGGAGCCATGAGATCCGAGTTAAAGTCCATGGATGAAAACCAAGTTTGGAATTTGGTTGATCTGCCTGACGGTGCAAGACCCGTCGAGTGCAAATGGGTCTTTAAGAAGAAGACTGATATGGATGGAAATATTTCTGTCTATAAAGCACGACTTGTCGCGAAGGGGTTCCGACAGGTTCAAGGAGTTGACTATGACGAGACCTTCTCGCCAGTAGCGATGCTTAAATTAGTTCGGATCATGTTAGCCATAGCAGCCTATTTCGACTATGAGATATGGCAGATGGATGTCAAGACGACTTTCCTTAATGGAAATTTAACTGAGGACGTGTATATGATACAGCCCGAAGGTTTTGTCGATCCGGCTAATGCTGACAAGGTATGCAAACTTCAGAAATCCATTTATGGGTTGAAGCAAGCATCTCGGAGTTGGAACATTCGCTTTGATGAGCTAGTCAAATCGTTTGGCCTCATCAAGAGCGATCATGATTCTTGTTTATACAAGAAGTTTAGTGGGAACAAAGTAAATTTTCTAATCTTATATGTGGATGACATATTACTGATTGGAAATGATGTCATGATGTTGCAAGAAATCAAAGAATATTGGAAAGGATTTTCTCAATGAAGGATTTTGGTGAGACGACTTACATATTAGGAATCAGGATCTATAGAGATAGATCAAGGCGGCTCATTGGATTGAGTCGGAATACATATCTGGACAAAGTTTTGAAGAAATTCAAAATGGAAGAGTCCAAGAAGGGATTCTTACCAATGTCCCATGGCATAAAACTTAGCAAGACTAAGTGTCCTTCGACGACTTATGAGCGAAGTCGGATGAGTGTGATCCCGTATGCTTCGGCAATCGGATCCATCATGTATGCCATGATTTGTACTAGGCCAGATGTTTCCTATGCTCTAAGTGTTACGAGCAGATACCAGGCTGACCCTGGCGAAGCCCACTGGGCAGCGGTTAAAAATATCCTTAAGTACTTGAGAAAGACTAAGGAAATGTTCCTAGTTTATGGAGGTGATAAGGAATTCAGTGTAAAGGGTTACACGGATGCGAGTTATCTCACCGACTCAGATGATTCTCGTTCGCAATCTGGATACGTGTTCGTAATGAACGGAGGAGCTGTGAGCTGGAAGAGTTCCAAGCAAGATACGGTGTCTGCATCTACAACAGAGGCTGAGTATATTGTTGCCTCAGAGGCGGCAAAGGAAGCTGTTTGGATCAGGAACCTCCTGATAGATCTTGGTGTGGTTCAGGGCGCGTCCAATCCATTGGATGTATATTGTGACAACAATGGTGCTATCTCACAAGCCAAGGAACCTAGACAACACCAGAAGAACAAACATATACTCATGCGGTACCACCTCATTCGCCAGTTTGTCGAACAAGGTGATATCAACTTATCCAAAGTACACACGGATTGCAGATCCGTTGACAAAGGCGCTACCACAGCCTAAGAATGAGGCGCACACGAGAGGTATGGGCATTAGATGCCTAGGCATATGATGCCAAGATGATTGACTCTAGTGCAAGTGGGAGACTGTTGGGAATATGCCCTAGAGGCAATCATGTATGATGTAATTCCCAATGTATTCATAAAGTTATTAAGTTGTCCTTTGGGTTGAACATATGATATATGTCATTGAATATGTGATTCGATTGTGGAACTATGTATTCATGTTGTTCATACTAATTGTCCTTGGTCGTTAAGGTTGTGCTGGACACACACCCTAGACTAGTGTGAGTGTTGGCTGATGACATGGTTCCACTTGTCATGAGCATGGTGATGCCATTCCAACGTTCACGGACTTGGCTAAAGAGTTTAGCAAGTCGGACTGACCCACATTGAGATGCAACGAGCAAGTCGTCATTTGCATGTCTCAATCAATGTAATCCTTAGACCTGAGGTTGTCGCACAATCCGAGTTGTGGATCACCGACTTAGATTCTGTTAAACGCTGCTTTGTGACAAGGCAGCTATAAAGGCAGAGTTCGGGTCGAATGAGAAGCAAGCTGCGTGATGTGGATAATCAAGATGGGATTTTGCCCCTCCGAGTGGAGATATATTCTCTGGGCCCTCTCGAGTGATATGATTCAGGAAGCATGGCCATGCGCGACTCAGTTAAGTGTTAACTGTGTCTGTTGACTAAGAATTAGTCAGATGAATCACATATCACGGATCGAGAAGAGAGTCGAACTATTTAAGGGATGACGATAAATCGCCTATAGTTCGACAAGGTATATCGTGAGGCAAAAGGGACTAAGATGTAAATCACATTGAAAGGTATGTCGTCATGACTCAATGGGACTTGGGAGTCGGCACGTTCTGCTAGGAGCCGCTACCGATTGATCGATTGAGAGTTGGACTCTAATCGTGCCCAAGTCGCCATGAGCCTGCAGCGTCGCACACTTAAGAGCGGGAGCAAATGTATTGGTCGGGTTGGACCCGAACCGGAAATGGACTGAGTTGTGAGTCGGACTCACAGAGGGAATGGGCCACAAGTGTTGTGAAGCCCATTACCATTCGCTATATAAAGAGGGGCGGGGCGCAGGTTGCCCAGCGGGCACGTTACTCCTCTCCCATGCGTTGGGAACCCTAGCCCCACTCAGTCCAGCCGTCGCACCGGACCTAGCAGTCCACCGTCGGAGCTCCTCCTCGTACGTGTGGATACCGGCAGAGGTGTTGTACGTTCAGCACTTCGACGTTCGTGGGATTGGATCGGCCGGATCGGATCATGGGACTACACTGCCCCGACGCGCTTCATCGATAATCCGCAACCGCGCGTCTAGTGGTAATCATCGTGGCCTTCTACCTCGGCTAGATCTTGGAAGTACCGCGTAGGAAAAAAAATTTGTTTATCTCTACGCGTTCCAACAGTTACAGGTCCCGCTGGATAAACCTGATACTAAATATTGGACTATGTATTTTGATGGGTCACGACAATTGGACTGATCACGAGCTGGAGTGGTATTGACGTCTCCATGAGGTGATAAATTTCGATATGTCTTACAGATCTCGTTTAAATGCACTAATAATGCAGCAGAGTATGAGGCTTTACTTCACGAGTTTCGAATTGCCAAAGAAATGAGTATAACCAGGATTTGATGCCTGGGAGATTCAGACCTTATTTCTCAACAAGTTACAGGAACTTGGGATTCCAAAGACCTAGTAATGGCATCTTACAGACGAGCGGTTACCCAGCTAGCATGACATTTTCAGGGATATCAAGTTGATCATATTGATCGACGTCTTAATGAACCAGCTGATGCACTGTCTCGTCTAGGTTCTTAGAAAAAACAAGTTCTACCCAGTGTGTTCTTAGATGAGATTCATAGCTCGTCGGTCAAAGTTCCCACAGAATAAGACCTGGCAAATCCAGATCCTGAGTCAGAACTGGTAGCCGCTCTTCATGCAATCCTAGAATGAACTGAACCGTATCTGGCTTATCTCACAAGAGGTGAACTCCCGCAGGAAGAGGTTATTTCTCGACAGGTTATAAGACGGTCAAAAGCATATACAGTCATTAATGGTGAGTTACATAACCGAAGTGCAACCGGAATTTTGCAACGACATGTCTCTCCGAAAAAGGGTGTCAGATCTTGAATGAGATCAACTCCGGAGATTGTGGCCATCACGCAATTTCTAGGTCATTGGTAAATAAAGATTTCTGATGGCATGTAGACGCCCTCGTTGGTAAACCCCAAGAGAAAGGTTCTGAAGAGTGCAGCAACAATTTTTTCCTCAGAAAAGAAACCAAGGTTGAATCGACCAGTAGGAGGACAAGCAATCTTTGAAGGTTGATGCAGCCGAGGTGGCAGGGCGCACTACCGGTTCAGCAGCAACGTGGAACCTACACCAACACAATCAAATCACTTTGTCCCAACGAGGCAGTGAGGTTGCCAATCTCACCGGTTTTGCTAAACACAAAGAGGTTAAACGTATGGTGTGGAAAACAGTAGGAATAGTATGAAAGCAGTAGGTGTTTATCAGTATGAGGAAAAAGAGGACCGGGGTCCACAGTTCACTAGTGTTGTCTCTCCGTGAAAGATAGATAACATGTGTGGTGAACAAATTACAGCTAGGCAATTGACAGAAATGAAGGCTGCACCGTAGTGCATATGCAAGACATAAAGATTACTATGTGATTCATGCGGGCATTACAACAAAATACATATACCGTCATCCAACTGCATCTATGACTAATAATCCATCCTCTGAATATCATCCGAACAAACATTGGGTATTAAGTTGCAAGCAATAGATAATCGAAGTAAGCAAAGTGTGTAATGTAAATAATAACATCATCCTTAGACAAAGCATTGTTGTTTTCTCCCTAATGGCAACAACACATCCTCCATCCGTCACGTTTCTGCCACTCGAGCATAGATGCAAAGGAAGCATGAACCCACTATCGAGCATAAATACTCCCTTTTGGAGTTACTATCATCTACTTGGACATAGGATCTACTAATAACGGAGAGCATGCAAGATCATAAATAACATATGCATGAAGATAACATGATAGATTGATAATTAGAAGACATAGCATTCAACACACATCATATCCCAGCAAACACAACATGTAGAATTACATAAAGATGATCTTGATCATGTTAGGCAGCTCACAAGATCTAAACATGAGGTACAAAGTGGAGAGAACAACCATCTAGCTACTGCTATGGACCCCGTAGTCTAGGGATGAACTACTCACGCATCACTTTGGAGGAGGGCATGGTGGTGTAGACCCCTCTAGTGATGAATTTCCCTCTCGGCAGGGTGCCGGGTAGAGCTCCAGAACCATCCCAATCTCGGGATGACGATGACAGCGGCCTCGGGTGTTTTTCGAGAAGAAGTGGAATATATTTAGGGTTTACGCCTCGAGGGGATTAAATAGGCGAAAGGGAAAAGGCGGTGGAGGACTGGGGGCCCCACACCACCCCACGGTGCGGCCAGGGGGCGTGACGCACTATGGTGTGGGCCCCCTGAGGCCCCCCTCCGGGTCTCTTCGGGACTTCGTGGAACCTTCGGGAATTCTGAGACTTCCGGGCTTCGAATTTTCCAAATCCGAGAATATTTTCAGAACAACTTTTCTGAATCTAAAAACAGCAGAAAACAGGGAACTGGCTCTGTGGCATCTTGTCAATAGGTTAGTCTAGAAAATCAATAAAAATGATATGAAGTGTATAGCAAACACGTGGGAAATAACATGGAACATCAGAAATTAGGGATACGTTTATGACGTATCACTTTCAGACATGGATTTTTCTGGCTTACAGCAAACACAGACGCATAACGCATTGCACGAACATGTGAGGGTTGTCAGAAGTACGCAAGGCGGGAACATATGCCAACTCAGGATATGCGCATGATTCCAATAACTTGGCATTTCGTAGTTTGGGGACTAGACATGGTGGGACCTTTTAGAATGTCGTGTGGGAAAAAGACTCACCTATTGGTGGCAATTGACAAATTCACAAAGTGGGTAGAGGCTGAACTGGTTAGAAAATGTGACACGGTTACAGCAGTCAAGTTCTTGAAGAAACTTATTTTTAGGTTTGGTTATCCACATAGCATAATTACATACAATGGAACAAACTTTTCTGAAGGAGCAATGAAGAAGTTTTGTGAACTGAATCATATCAGACTTGACCTTGCCTCGGTGGCGCACCGAAAATCCAACAGACAGGCAGAGCGGGCTAACCAGGAATTGTTAAAGGGTATCAAACCTAGACATCAGGTCCCCCCTAGAAAGAACTGCAGGTTGCTGGGTGGAAGAACTGTCTGCTGTGTTATGGAGCATACGAACTATTCCAAACAGATCAACAAGTTATACACCATTCTTCTTGTTTATGGAGCAAAGGCTATTTTACCAAGTGATATTTGCCATGACACACCAAGAGTAGCTGCATATGTGGAACCGAAAATGAGATAGCTCGTCAGAACTCGCTTGATCCTCTCGAAGAAGCATGCGAACTTGCAGCATCCAGGTCAGCCATATACCAGCAGGACTTGCGTCTCTATTATAGCCGCAGGGTCAAAACTCGAAATTTTCAAGAAAGAGACCTAGTTTTACGTCTGATTCTGAAAAAAGACGGGATGCACAAGCTAAGTTCTCCATGGGAAGGACCGTTTGTAGTGAGAAAAAACCTACACAACGGGTCATATTTCCTCATTGATATGCATGATGCTGATAAGTCATGAACATCTGAGGAAGAAACTGCCAGACCATGGAACATAGCCCAGTTGAGGCTGTATTATACATAGTATCATTGTAATCACTATGTTATCAGTAAAATAAAGTGGGCAGACCTGAAAAATCCAAGTTATTTACATGTCTTCACTAAAATGATCATAGTTTGGATGAGGTTCATACTCTATATGGTTACTTGGGTGCTGATGCTAGACAAGAGTTTATACCTTAAGAACAAGGCATATGCCACATTATATTGGTTATACTTGCCTGCAATCAGTGGTTACACGCAGTTTTTACGACCTAGATGTGTAACATGGACGGGTTAATCATATTATAACCCTAAAAATGGAGTTATCATGACACTGAACACGCTAGAGTTGAAAACACTAGAATAAGTCATGCGATAAACCGGCTGAGCTAGATAACAAAGATAAACCAAAAGGAAAAAGCTAAAACTGTTTTAGTTCAAAAGATACTATGAGTACTCTGATAAATATAACCCGGAAAATTTAAAATAAACTGGCAAAAAATCAAGTTATTTCACACCAAAAGTATCATAAGTGCACATGCGCACTTCAAAAAATAGAGCTAAAAATAAAGCAGTTTATCTAGCCTATTACAAGCCCATCGGGCTGAATAATTATCAACTAAAAAATATTGTTTATGCAACAGATTTTCCCTTCTCTTGCCCAGATTCTAAACCGGCATCAGCAGACGGGTCTTGAGTCTCCAGGTTCCCATCGCCATTGCCCTGATTGTTCTCCGGTTCCTAGAGCTCAGCTTCTGAAATATACTTCCACTCCAGCTGAGCCAAAGCATCATTTGTGTCATCCAGTTCATATAAAGGATGAGGTGGTGCGGTAACTGAAGGTGTGGTAGTCTGTGGAACATCAGATGATGAGGCTATAGACAGCCGGCTCTACTGTGGAGCCTGGCGAACAACGGTCATCACTTGGGGGATAAAAGCCGGTTCACGATCACTTGAAGAAAAATATGTAGGAAAAAGTTCTTTCAACTTCAGCTTATTGGCAATAGAGAATGCTTGGAAACGACACCCTATTTCAATCTTGGCAAAGTCCTTCCTTTCATACATTGTCCTATCAGCTCGATATTCCAGAAACCAGCCAACAAGCAGATCTGGATTCATCTCCGGGTGGCAAGCATTTTCCAAAGACATAACCCTTATTGATCCATGACGGTGGGCTGAGGTTTTATGCTCCTCAATCCATTGTGGAAGGTTGGACTATTCCACAATCATATCACGAAGCTTTTTAGGAGCATTATCCCAGTTCCTAAGCCTTGATGCATTCACCGCCTCCAACATACAATTGTCGGATCAAAGTGAATAGAGCCTTCAGTTTCTGTTTTGGAAGTTGCTGGTTATTCCCATGCAATCTGCCTGGAAAACACAAGAGGAAATAAGTTATAAACCAGATTTTATAGGAGGAAATAGAGATGATGAACCGGAGGGGGAACAAACTTACCAAAAACTCTGTAGGTGATATCGCCCAGCAAACTCTTAACCTTGGCAAAATTGCCCTTTGTTTCTTCCAACTTCTTTTCAGCGTTTTCAGCCCTCTTAATAAGGGTTTTCTCCCGGGTTCTCAAAATCCTGCTGAAGAACAGACATGGTTTTTGCAGCTTCATCAACTTGTTTCTCCAGCTCATGCTGCAATTTCCTCGCTTCTTCGGTTTTCAAAGCCTCTTGAGCCAACAAGTTCTTCAAATTCGAAATCTCCTTCGGAGAGCTAGATTCGAAAGACTAAAAAAGATAACCACAAAAAAGTCCGGGTTATATAAAATCCGGACCTAGGGATCAATAAACTGAAAAAGATCTAGGTTACTGCACGCAGATAACCGGGCCTTGGGGGCTACATAGTTTTTTAGCCTACCAACAAGAAGGAATATTTATAAGTCCCGAGTAGCTGTGGGCTTGTAACCCGGCAGTTGGGGGCTACACTAATTCAGATTTAAGAGTTTATTGGCTAAAGTAAAAAATAAGTCCCAGTTCACAATCCATTTATAAACCGGCACTTGGGGGCGACAGTTCAAGCTTAAAGATATTACAAGGAAATCTTAAAGTTTATTCTACTATTATAAACTGGAAGATTGAGGGCTACAGGTTATGTATATATCACACTAGTAAAAGTTACCTCATATTTCTTCTTCAAGAAATCGATGATTCCATCTGCACGAAGTCGGTTCTGGGAGAGCTCATGAACCTGAGCATCAAAGTTTTGGCCTTCAAGGGAATTCAAGTTGGAAGGAACTACTTTTGGTTCAGAGGATGGTTAAATATCTTATATAACCTTTGATAACACACTTGAGGTGCCAACAGTCTCCACAACTTGAGAACCAGTAATCACAACATCCGGGTCTGCAACTGGAGGATCGTTAGTCAGCTCATTGCCAGCCGGATTCACCTCTACATCCATATCCTGGGCAGATTTATCAATATGACCCAGTGTTTCATCAACTGTTTCATCTTCAGTTTCTTCAACAACTCTTTTCTCCAAGTTATCTATCGGGCAGCAACTGAAATTGGAGTCACCTTTATCACAGCTTGAGCCTATAAGATAAAAAAGTATGAGGTTATGAACCTAAACAAAATAGTTAGTTATATTATGGTTAAAAACTTGGAACTAAATTACCCAGAGTTGATGGAAAACTCACTCGCGCCACTAAAATGGGAAGAACTAAGTTTGGTGAATCTATATGGAAAGTTTGACTCAACTCGGGCCAGATTTTCCCTACCAAAGGATGTGAAGCAGTAGGGGAAGCTGGAGCTTTGCAGACCCGGCGGGAAGGAGTTTTCTCAGGCAAACCTGCTTGTAAATCACTGGAGTCGAAACTCCAGATTCTCCTACTCTTGCTGGTATCCTCATCATCCTGTGTTTTATTCATATGCGAGGAAGGGTTCAAACGTGTTTTGAGCAGTCTAGAAAAGGGCGCCTTTGCTACGGCCAGCCGGTTCCTTTTGTTGGTCAGGGGAACTCTTTTCAACAACCACATCTGAACCAGTGATAGGAGTGGTTCGATTAAGATCCGGAGCACCATGATCCGGCGCTTCCTGCGATGCTCCCCTCTGCTCTAAACCAGCATCTTCCTGTTCAGTCGGTTCATCCTGCGAGTAACCAGCATCAGCAAATTGATTATGCAAGTGACCGAGAGAATCAAATTCAGAAACCTCTTCCTCTTTGTCACTTTGCTCCTCATCTTCATTATCCTCAGGAGAGGTAGCATGCTCTTCAGTGGTAACCCAAAAAGCATCGAAGCCTATAAACCGGAAAGGAACCAGGTTAACATTGTTGAAATTTTAGTTCATAAAAGCAAAAATAGTTCATGAAAGGTCAAACTTACTGGAGGATCTGGGTTAGGAGAAGAAAATGCTGGGAGTCCTACATCAAGAAGCCTTTGTTTCTTTAACCCAACAAGATCTTTCAATGTGGCCACCATGTCATATTTGGAAACAGGAGTCGTAGAGTACCTCACTGTATGTGATAAACTGAAATATTGGTGGAATAGACGGTTCCTAATGTTAAAAGGTGGGATAAGCCAGTTTACCCAAGTCCGAGTCAAGTCTAAACTAGTCAACTCGTGGACTATCAAAGAGGTTACACGTTTGAGAAGGGGTTTAACCTTAACTCGAGCAGTTGGCTTAGCATAGGAGTTGATCTTACTTGTATAAACAAGACGTTCAGGACGATAACCCGGCAAAACCGGTTCATCAGCAGAAGAGGTATTTTTACAATAGAAGAAAGTTTTCTGCCAAAGTTTTGGGTGGCTAGCTAATTTGATACCTGGATAAGCTATGTCTTTCCGCCTCTGGAGAGACACGCCACCACAGTGGATCAGATCATCACTAGCAACTTCTGGGTGTTTGTTGTAGTACAAGTACTCTAAGAAAAGATCTAAATTAGGTTCTACTTGGAGATAATCCTCACAGAGGACTACGAAGTTGCTAACATTGAGGATTGAGTTTGGACGCAGATCTTGAAGGTGAAGGCCATAGTACTCTAAGAGACGGCGAAAGAAATAAGAACCGAGGGAGCGAAACCCGCAAAGGATGTGAGACTCAAAAACTATTACCTCACCCGGCCCAGGCTCAGGCCGGATCTCATTTCTAGGTGCAAAACAAGATATGTCGCTTGGAAGTTAACCAGATTCTTCCATCTCCTGGAGCCGTCCTTGAGTTATCTCATACTTGCACTAGTTGACTTGCATCTCCTTTTTGGTGGACCTAGCCGCGGAACCAGCAGCAGAACCGGAACCACCGCCAACCCTTTTCTTCTTGCCGGTTCCCACGGCTCTACTGGCTAACCTTCTCTCCTTCACCATGATGCGACGAACAGCGGCGATGCTCCGGTCGCGGCGGCACGAGCGCGAGAGAGCGAGCTCTCGAGCTTTTCTAGAGGAAGAAGACGAAGTGGGGAGAGCTGGGTGCAAGTGACCATGGTGAAACCCTCCAGGACTATTTATAGATGGGGGGCCTAACCCTATGGTTAGGTGGACTTTTTACACAAAGGACCCCGACGATTAACCATTTTCCAGAAACTTGAAGGAGATTGGATCTACATAAATGGGTGGATAATTTGAAGATATTTCAAATAAATGCATTAAATGCGCGGAGAAAATGCGGGATAAATTGAATCGTTTTCAGTTCCTGAAATCTTGGAGATAAACTCGCAGAGATATTTTATGGTTTAAAGACAGAAGGATAAAATCCCGGAGATAAAGAGTGAGAACAAGAAAGAAGATAGCCCCCGTCAAATCTGGATCATAGATTCACATGTTTATTTCTTGAAGTGACAATTTTACGTTTGAGCTTTTGTAGAAAGCTTAACATGAAAAACGTAAGCTATGTTTAAGTGTTCACGTTAACCTGGTGGCTAATGTTGGGGGAATAGATAAGGGGATACCTTAGCTTCCACCCACATGAACCGGCTTATGATGTTGTCGGTTCATAAGCCCATTTCCGTTTTATGTCTGGGCATAGCAGGCTGAGGAGAGCCCTTGAGGACAAAGGAAGATCCGGAAGTGCCCAACATAACCTGGACACGGAGGATGACCCGTACCAAAGATTAGGAGATGAGTGCGGAGGTCCAAGGCCGGCGAAACGACTAGAGGCCGAACAGGAGCGTCTGATTTATGGTATAAACCGGATGAGTAACTCAAAGACCGGACCTCGCAAGGACTCCGACGACAGGTATAACCCAGATTACCTTGTAACCCGTGAACTCGTACATTATATAAGATGGGGCCCTGGGATGTAAAAAGACAAGTTTTAGTAGATAGCAATAGTTCTTGAAACATCGGAAGCCAGAGTCGTTCCTTGTAATCGAGACCTTGATTTCCCAATAGTAAGAAGGCAGGAGTAGGTTTTACCCTCAATAGAGGGGCCGAACCTGGGTAAACTCGCGTCTCTCGTTTCCACCTTAACCCTTCTGAGGCTTCGCTCAGTAGCAATGGCCTCACAATCTAGTAATCAGATGAGCTCATTTGCCGTGAAAACCCCACGACAATACCACCGTTATGTAAATGTGCATGTTGTGTTTGTTGGGAACTGATGAACCATGATATTATGATTATTTTGTTCATGTTAAACTGAGATGTTTCACTTATATTTGCATATATTTTTAATATTTTCTTGCAATGCTCTGTGGTGTTTATGATTACCTTGGCCGCGTAGTTGTTTTCACCTCCAAGAGAGGGTTTATATGCTAGATCGTAGGATCATGCCTCCCTTACATATGTGCTCGAGTGACAGAAACATGACGGGTGGGGATATGTTTTTGCCACTAGGGAGAAAAGAGTGGTGCTTTTGTCTATGGACGAGAACCATTGCTTACATTACGTACTTTACTTAATGCAGTTGACTATTGCACACAAAGCAACCACTTTGTTGTTGCAAGTTAATAACAAATAGATTTGCTGGATAACTTTCTTGAGGTGCACTATTAAATATGGATGCATGCTGGATAGCAGTCCATATGCCTTGAAGTAATGCCTATGATGCTAGAACCCGTGAAATATATCTTGTCATAATAGTATTATTATACGTTCATGATTTTTCAATTGCCTAGCTGTAATTTGTCCACCCAACATGTTTGTTTTCTTTCGAGAGACACCACTAGTGAAACTATGCCCGCCCCGATCCTATTTTCCTCATCAATACAACCTTCTTTCAAGCACTTTCATCGTTTTTTAGCACCATTTTACTTTTATTTCTTTTCATTACTCTATACGTTTAATTCTCTAGTTTTCAGCAAGACGAGAAGACTGACAACCTTCTCGAAAAGTTGGGGACAAGAGAGAGTTTGTGTGTCGTGTGCAGGTTCCACGCTTGTTGATGCGCCAGACATCACGCAACCTTCTCCAAGTCTTTGAAGTCCTACTGGTCGATAAACCCTGGTTCCACAATTTGGGGAAATTTCCGCTAGACTACATCATACTTTCCTCTTGGGGTAACCCAACGAGCGTGTGATCCCGTCTAAGAGCAGCAAGAATTTCTGGCACCGTTGCCGGGGAATTCAAGCTTGAAGCAAGGGGAATCTCAAATTTCCATTTTATTACTTTTTTTTGCTCTTTCTTATTTTACTTTTTTTAGTCTTGTTTTCTCTTTATCAAAAAAAAAATACAGTTCTCTAGTTTCTAGTCTTTTATTTGTGTTGTTAGTTTATTTTGTTTTATCTTGCAAGCATGGCTACCAATGATACCACCAAGATTTTTTATTTTACTAGCACCAATAAGAATGATCTCATATGCACACCAATTACTCCACCTACTTACCTAGCAGGTTCCTATGAAATTAAACCTACATTGTTGAATCTTGTCATGAAGGACCGATTTTTTGGTATTGGAGAAGATGATGCCTCTCATTTAAATAAATTTTTGAGTTATGTGACATCAAAAATATAAATAGGTAGATGGTGATATTGTGAAATTAATATTGTTCCTTTTCTCATTAAGAGGAAGATCTAAAGAATGGTTATTGTCTTTGCCTAAAAATAACATTGATTCTTGGACTAAATGCAAAGATGCTTTTATTGGGAAGTATTATCCACCTGAAAAAATTACAACTAAGGAGTAACATTATGAACTTTAGACAAAATGAGACTGAACATGTTGCTCAATCTTGGGAAAGAATGAAAACTATGGTTAAGAATTGTCCCATACACGGACTAACTACGTGGATGGTTGTCCAAACTTTTAATGCGGGATAAAAAAATATCTTCAAGGAACTTCTTGGATTCAGCTGCGGGGGAAACCTTCATGAACCTCACATTAGGTGCATCAAACAAGTTATTGTATGATCTAATGGTGATTTATTCCCAATGGCACACGGAAAGGGCTCCAACAGGTAAAAAGGTAAATTTTGTTTAGGAGGTCTCTTCTTCTTTGAGTGATAAGATTGATATGATTGCTTCTTTGATAAATAAACAAGTGCCTGTAGATCCTAATAATGTTCCCTTGACCTCTATGGTTTCTAATGAGAATGATAAAATTAATGTGAATTTTATTGCTAGAAACAACTTCAACAACAATGCTTATAGAAATAATTTTGGTGGTAACAACTACAAGCCATATACTAATAATAATGGTAATTCATATGGAAATGCTTACATAAATCCTAAAAGTTTCACCTCCGATCTTGAAAACACGCTTAAAGAATTTATCACTTCACAAAAAGATTTCAATAAAACCGTTGATGAAAGGCTTGCAAAACTAGATAATCTTGTGTTGAAAGTTGATAGTCTTGCTCATGATGTAAAAAAATTAAAAATTAGGACTACACCTATTGACTCCAAGAAAACTGAACCTATAAATGATATACAAGTTCAAATAAATGAGAACATAAGAATGTTATCTCAAATTCTATAAGAGAAAGAGAAGCTGAAATTGCTAAAAAAAAACTACTATTGTGCCTGTTAAAATTTATACCATCCAACCCCTTGAGGAAGTGAAAACTTCCAGTACCAATAAGTATACTAATTCTTAAAAACATATTCATGTCAAAACAAATGGTATTGGATAGGCCATGACTTTAGGTAGAAGGAGTTCCATGAGTTGAAGATTGAAAATATTCCTAGTGAGAAAATTGTTGCAAGTGGGACTGAGGTTAATATGACTTTAGGACAATTTTTCCCACCATTTTTTAGGATGATAAACTAGATTTTTATAATTTCACCATATCTTATGTTATTAAGTTCTTACAAAAAATAGCCAAAGATCCCAATGCTAGTAACATAAATATTGCTTTCACTAAACATATCACTAATTCTCTCGTTGAAGCTAAGGAAGAAAGGCTCAAACTTGAAGCCTCTATTCCTAGAAAATTACAAGATGGTTGGAAGCCCACTATTAGAATAGGAGTGAATGATTTTGATTGCAATTGTTTGTGTGATCTTGGTGCAAGTTCTTCTATTATGCCTAAAATTTTATATGATATGCTTGATGTGAAACCATTGGATGAGAGTACTTTGGGAATGCATTTTATAGACTCCACTTTTAAAAGACCTTTGGGAAGGATTTATTATGTTCTTATTATTGGTAGATAATTGTGTCCCCTTTGATTTTCTTGTTTTGGATATTTAATGCAATGCTTCTTGTCCTGTCATTTTGGGGGGGCCTTTTCTTCCCACCGTTGGTGCTATTATTGATACGAAAGAGGGGCTTATAAGATTTCAGTTTTGCCTTAAAAAGGGGATGGAACATTTCCTTAGAAAGGTAGCGAAGTTACCTTTTGAGTCCCTTGTGAGGAATGCTCATGATTCTATTGATAATACTTGATTCGTTCTCATGCCAAGGTAAAAGGCATTAAAGAAAAGCGCTTGTGGGAGGCAACCCACTTCGTTTTCCTTTTGTTTTCTTTCAGTTTATTTAGTTTTATTTGAGTCTTGGAAGTTATTACCTCTATAACAATCGCTCCTTATCCTTTTTATTTTGTTTTTGTGCCAAGAGTAACCTCTAATAGAGAAGTAGTGTGATTCGGGGAAGTTGTTGTCCTGAAACAGATTTATCTTCCACCACCAAAAAAAATATTTCTCTCAGCCAGAATGTCGGATTACTTTGAAAAAATGCACACATGCCCCAGGTTATTAGCTTACTTCCATTGGTTTTTCACTTTTTGATTTGATATACATAAGTGCCTCAAAAAGACCATCTTACTTGTTGTTCTATTTTGACAGATTTCTGCAATATTTGCATTTGCCTCTTAATCTTTTTCTTTTGTGCTCTTTCGGGGGAGGGGGGCCTTAAAATAAGTTGTGATAGTAGCTAATGTTTAACTCGAGTGCTTGACATGTGTTGACATTGAACCAAGTGGATTTTTTTTTGATGTATTAACGTTGCTAATGAAGATTGTGAGAAGTTTTAGGTGGAGGAAGTTTTCAAGTGTAGGGGGAGAAGGATGATATGAGAAGATGAAGGATGGAAAAAAATCTCAAGCTTGGGGATGCCCATGTCACCCCAAGACATATCCAAGAAGTACAAAAAATATCAGATTTCTTTCAAAACACTATATTTTAATTCCTTCACATGATATGTGTTATTCTTGGAGCATCATTTTATTTTGCTTTAAGATTTATTTTGTTTTCTTGCTGTAACAAATGGTTGGATCCTATCATTTTAGTTTGGAGAGAGAGAGATTCTCCGTTTTCATTGTCTAGAACACTCTAGTTTTCACTCTTATTATTATGTGAGTGTTTAGTTTTTGCTAGTACTACGTTTAGCTCTTGTTTTTCACTTGAATTTTGTTCAGAGCTTGTTGGTTTGCTTCAGTTATACATGATTAGCTTTCTGGTCTTTAATGATTATTTTTTTGATAGTAGTTTCAAATAAGTTGATTGGTGTTGGGGAAGAGTAAAATATTTCATCCTTATAGTGGTGCAATAGGAAGCTTGTTTACACTGTGACTTAGACTCTGGCATGTCATGTTAGATGTTATTTTAATTGTGTGCTTAGTAGTATATGATGTATCATGACTTGTCTCAAATAACTGAGAGTGCTTAATGTGCCATTGAAATTAAATCATGTGTTGTTTCGTTATATTGAAGCATGGTATTGTGGTATTCTCCTTTGATGATTTATTTGGGTTGACATGGCACATTCTCACACCATGTTATGATTGTAAACCAGTCACCTTTAGCTTTTATGATCATTTAGTATTTGACTTGTAATATCAGTTCATGCTTTGATTAACAATGTTTTGTCGCTATGCATGATTATGGCCTTTATTGATCTCTTAGTTGGCCGCTCCCAGTCTCTTGCTAGCCTTCACTCTGTACTGAGTATGAGCTCTACTCGTGCATCCAACTCCCCAAAACCAAAGTTTTCCTATGTGTCCACCATACCTACCTATATTTTGTATTTCACCGCCAATGTAAGTAAATTTCTTGTGTGCTACCTTTAAACCTTCAAAATTATTAAACCCATTTCGTGCTCCTGTTTTAGCTCATGAGGAAGTAGTTTAAAGTTTATCATGTCTTATGTCAAGCAAGGTCCTTCTCCCTTATGGAACCCGATGAGTACGGAATTTGTGCTCATATAAATTTTTCGAGAGATGGTTCCAAATAGTATGAACTCAAATATTAAAAAGGCACTTCCCCGTGTGAATGTTGGTAGGCACCCGTGAATACGGCTAGTCGTCGTTTGTGTAAGACAAGGTCGGGGAAGTGCCAACCATAAGGAAAAAGTGCTAAGGGAAATCGCTCTCAAAAGTCTAAACACTTTGCTTGATATGGGTTGTGATAAGTTTTTCATTACCATTCATTGACATAGACATACACCGCTCTCAAAATTATATTTTCAATATCTCTGTTTATTAAATAAAAATCTCTAGCACATGACTAATCCCTGCTTCCCTGAGCGATCAGCCTTTCTTTTACTGCTATGTTGAGTCTTCACCTTCTTACTTTATGCACCATTTAAGAGAGCATAGTTCTCATTCTAAGTATAATGTGCATAGTCCCAAAATTTATTTTTGATTTTATAACATTCGTGATTTTTGGAAAGTTCAAAAATCACTAAAAATTAAAACTTTTGTTTTTTGATTAAAGCAAGCCACCAAAAACAAAAGAAAACTAAAAAACAAAGGAAATATTATTGTTATTCCAATGTTATTGGAATTAAAAATCCATTATGCCTCTGCTCCCTAAACCCTAAAGCTTATTCCAAAAATAAATATGCTTTATTCATGTAATTGTCTCTTAACAAACCTTATTATATAAAATGATTTCAATTCAAAAATTACTTTGAAATTGTTTGATAGATTTTTAAACGAGAGAATTATTAACCTTTAATAATGGTCTAAGCCTCAAAAATATTTTACGAGAATAAAATATATTTATAATAATTATTAGCTGTTATTTCAAGTTTTAAACACAAAGGGGTGAACATAAAATGCTTTTCCTTGAAAATAATATAAAAGAGGACTTTAAAAACAATATTATGGCTTGTGGGTTTTTCTAAATTTTATTAACCCAGTTTTATAATTAGGGAATTTTCTATTTAAAAATGGCATTAAGTTGCTATTAGTAAATCACTCGTATCTTAAAAATATAAAATATGAAAATGATATAAAAGACTTTGAAAATTATATCTGACATGTATAATGTATCTGAAATTTTTATTTTACCAATAACATCATTTTATTATTTACTAAATTTAAAATAACATTAAGTACTATTAGCTATTTGTTTATATTTGCAAAATATAAAAATTGAGTTGTGTTGGAAACAAAAAAAATTAGGTTTCTAATTGATAGATATTTTAATTACCATATTTTTAAAATTTAATTGAGATCAGTTGGATTATTAAAACATAAGTTATTAAAGAAATGGGAAAAACATTAAAAAAATACTGACGTCATGGTGACGTCACCCCGTCTTCAAGCGAGAGAGAAACTACCGAGCCTTTTCTTCTCCGTTTCTCACCGATTAATTGTGGGTTATTTAAACGTCCAATTGATGTGGCATTTGCTCCCGGTTAAAGCCCTCCCCGGCTGCTCCATTTCTCCTCTCTTCTACCCAGTTTAGTGCTTCGACACAAGCACAATTCCTCGTCGGATATCTTCACTGCCGCGGCCGTCCGTCAAATTTTTCGGTGAAACCGAAGGTCCCATCCGCCTTGTTTTGGTCTCAATGTCCTCCTCTACTTCTCGCGTATCCTCCTAATGTATTGGTACGATTTTAGGAGCTCCGATTTTCCCCTCCATGGACACTTGAGGTCGTCGGAGCTCACGCCTTATCCGTCGGCTCGTCGCGGCCGTCCCAGGAAGCTAGAGCCTGCGCCACCGCCGCCATCGTCTCGACCGTGTCACCGCACCCCTCGTCGTGACCTCTCTCAGCTTCGGGAGCGTCTGCATCTTCGCCCTCGTCGAGGTCCGAGCATCCAGCGCTGCCACGCACGCCATTTCCGGTGACCCGAGCCACGAGGTGAGCTCGCCTATCCCTTTTATTTCAGCCGTCCGATTTGGATCTGGCGATCTAGATATAAAGTAGCCGAGCCGAGCCAAGCCTGGCCGAGTCTGAGCCCAACCAATCAGGATGCAACATGTGGCCTAGCCTTTTTTGTATTTTTCCCGAATAGAAATAATTGGCTCTTTTGCAGAAAAGTCCCTATAAGTTGTAACCTTCATAACTTTTGATACATAGACCTAAACAAACTTGTACTTTTTGAAAAGCCCTTGACACTCTGGATGAATTTTTAAATAATTCAAATTCTATAAATCTAAAAATTGCAAATAAAATGTATTTGGAAATCTTAAGATGTGTTCTAATAGACCCCCATGCACAAAATAAAAATTTAGATTCAATTTAGATTTAAGTTGGCCATTTAAGTATTTTTGACATAGATTTCATTCTATAAATATTTAGAATATGTTTTCTTAAGAAATTTTGACCCAAATAATAACCTTAGACCAGAGACATCAATACCTAAACCTTTTGGACACACTTGAACCATTTCCATTTAAGTTTGGCTAAAAACCCATTATAGTGGTATACCCTTTTGATCATGCCTTAAGATTTGTTTCTATATTTTTACCTTTGATGTTATGGACATTTTGGATCGAAGACCAAGTACCTAGTATGTGTAAATAACATATAAGACCAACTAGTGAACCTTGAACCCAAGTACCCATATCAACTATTTACCTCTCCAAAATTTCTTTTCTTCTATAGAAGACTAAGTCCCTAAAGTACTAGAGGGCACTTCAGATGGAATTCTTCAACTCAACAAGAAGCGCTACTTGGAAGATCATTGAAGCACCTAGAGAAGGACACAGAATCTATCACAACCAGAAGTAACTCAAGGAAGTAGAAATACTAGAAGAAATTAAGAGGAACTTCAAGAGGACTAACCACATCTCTCTCTATTCTGTATTCTCTTCTTTTGTTCCCTATTAGGCATTCTGGTGTGATCATTTTGATCAATACCAACACTCAATACAAGTTAGACAAATAATAGAGTAGCACGTGGAGATGAATACTAAGCCAGGACAGAAGACATCCAGAATCAAGAAGACATCAAGATCAAGTGATTCCATGGAGAAAAAGCTCTACATCATCAAGCAGGACTACATAATCAAGAAATGAAGAAGAATGAGAAGAAGATGGAAGACCTTAACCAAATACCATTCCCAAAATTTATAAGACATAGTGTGAACTTGTTAAGAACCCCTAGTAGCCAAACCCCTTAGTGGATCATGAAAACCTGGTTTTCTTCTAAAACACTTAAGCCAAAGCCATGAAGATCCACAAGAAGCAATGGAGTCACCACAATGAGGAGGAAGCTAGAAGAGGAGCTGGAGACGATCTTCAAAAGACCAACAATGTTGTTTTCTCTTGTTTTTGTATTTCAGAAAAGTTCTTACAGAAATATTCTCGCAATGGGCTATAAATCCACGGAGATCAGATTTTACCGAGAACGAAGACTAAGTCCGAAGGAGAGATAGAGGGGAGCCCGGAGGCCCTCAGGGGGGAGGCGCGGCCCCACCCTAGGGGGAGGATATGGCGGATACAACCATTCCTTTGGTGATTTAGTGTTCGTGTGGACCAAAATCTTGATGTGTCCCAAGCAAGAAAACGAGTCTGAATGCTTCACACAACCTACATTGGGGCTCGGGAGCAACCAAACACGCCATAAATTGGTGTGATACAACATCCAGGGCAATCTAAGGGCATATTTCATGATATTTGTTTGTCACTATTACCATGGAGCCTAGCCGAATTGGCACATCCATTAAGAAGGCGCATGTCGGATTCTCCTATGTTTCCCTCACACAACCTGATGTCAGCATGGTCACACGAGTCACCCTCGACAGCTGATGAGGGTGTAGCCGAATGCATCACGCGGTTGCATCCACATTTGTAAGAAAGTGAAGTTAGTCTGCCTTATCATGTGGATGATCTTGCATGGTGTCGACAAAGCTCGAGCAACAACCCAGGTAGATCTTAGTGGTGGTTGGGTGTGGACCGTGTGGTGGTTGTGTGGGAAACATCATGAACCACTAAGGTGGTGGTGTTCCACACCCAGATCTGTGGGTGTGGTTGCCGCGAGGTGATGGTATTTGATGAATCACAAGTGCAGGGGTCGCAACAGTCTTGGAGTAAAGTCTAGCCCAATTTATTGATTCGACAAAAGCAGATATGTCGAACCCACGGATACTAGGGTATCCTGGGCCGTCTGCTGCTAGCCCAGCCCGTTGGGTACAGAAGGAGTCCGTACTTGTCCACCACAAGGAGAGGAGCCCTCCCCCTCGCCCAAGCGGATCCTCGCTAAGGGCAGCTCCTTGTCGAGGAGTCTTCCCTCCAGGGCGTCACCGCACTTCGCTGGGGAGGAATCCTGCGCCGCCACCGCTCCTTCCCGGAAGGAACCTCGCCCATTGGGAGACAACCCATGTGAGGGTGATGCTATGATCTCTGCGCGGCTGACAAAGGCACCGCAGGGGACAGAGCGGCTTTGGCCGCAGTTGCCATTCCCGTGTATAAAGCGCAGAGCTCCGCTGCGTGCACGAAAGCCCAGTCTGGGGCTTTTCTCTTTGGTGCAAGAAGACCAAGTCCGCTCTAGAAGACGGAGAAGGCGTCACCGTGTTCCCCCGTTGTGACGCCATGGACGGTGGAGCTGTCCCCCGGCGACCAGAGCCGCGCCGGAGGCTCAGTAGTATGGGACGCTCCCTTCTTTGGCACCATGTGGTATCCTTTTCCTACCAAGTGAGCGGAAAAGAAGGCCAATCACCGGTATAAGTAGACTACCCTCACCATTGAGAGGGAGAGGAGCATCAAGTAGCTAGACCACCGGAACTTCACGTTGTATTGTAACCCCCACAGTGCAATCAACCAAACAAGAAGGAGTTGGTTTTACACCATCACGGTGGCCTGAACCTGGGTAAACCCCCCATGTCTCCATTGTTTTCCTTCGAGAGCTTCCTTCGAGAGATCACTCGAGGTGCGAGTAAACGTGGTTAGCCCCCGGTGTTCAAACCTTTGAGTGTTACCCTGTCGTTGACACAACAGAAACTTCCACATTTGGCATGCCAGGTAGGGGTCTAAGGCGTTTAGCTCGCATCTCCGCCGTCGTAGTCGTCTCTCGCTCCGACTGGGCCATCCACCTGGCTCGTTCTTGGAAGCGGGCCGACATGGAGAGCCTCGTCACTAGCTTCTCCAACATCGGTCTTCTCCACGCCCACTCGCCTACGCCGCGCACTAGGCGTGGTGTTCCGGCCGTGGCGGGGCCCCTCACAGGCTCAGATGGTTGCGGTCGGCCTCCTGCGCGGGCGCCACCCGCCTCACGCTCGTCGACCACGCTCGAGGCCGACCCAAGCGCTCCATTCGCCGCCTAGGAACTAACTGGCTCCACGCCGGAGTCTGCGCCTGTTGCTAACCTAGCGGGACCCTGCGCACGCAGGGCCCGACGGTCCCGAACGCGCGGAACGACACCCTCCGACTTGGAAAACGCCACCGCCGACTCAGAGTGGCTCAGCTACCGAGTGGCGGTCGAGCGCCCGAGCGGGTGCTGCTACGTGTTCACCCGGGACCTGTGGGAAGCAAGGCCGTCTGCGGCATTTCGGCCCCGTCTCCCGCCTCGCTTCACCGAGGACTCCCCGCCGCTGGGTTTCCTGCAGGAGTATGAGATGCAGGTCAGGGCCGCTGGGGGAGGCGATCGGTGCCTCGCTAGGTATTTTCCCATGCCGCTCCGAGGCCCCGCGCTTTCCTGGTTGTTGAATCTCCCCGATGGCTCGGTGAGTTCGTGGGAGGACCTGTGCGCGCAGTTCATCTGGTTTTTTTTTTCACGGCGACCGTTGTTCTCACGCCAAGCCCGGGAGTTTTACACTCTCGCGCTTCGCCGTGCGACGAGATGGTCCCAGCGCGCCCAAGCACATGATGCTACCCGCCATGCCTCCTGCATCCTAGGCGGGTCGCTCGCTCCGCCCTCTGGGCGCCACCTCAAGGGGATCACTGGAGAGGTCAACGTGGCGCACCACAAGGACATGTCGCCCTCGCCGCCGCTCAAGTGGTCTCAGCAAGAGTTTTCCTTCGACGCCAACGACCACCGGGGGCCATCGGCTTTGTGGGAGCCACCCCCTGGTGTGCACCCCTATGATCAACCACGTCTCCATCTCAAAGACTCTCGTGGATGGAGGCGCCGGCCTCAACGTGATCTCTCTCGAGACCTTAGAGAAGTTGAGTATCCCACGCGACCGCTTGAAGGCTATGAGGCCCTTCACCGGCCCTACCAGCGGAACAACCGTTCCGTTGGGAAGGGTGCACCTGGCAGTCACGTTCGGCACTCGCCAGAACTACCGCACCGAGGAGATTGACTTTGACGTAGCCTACATCGGGCTTCCCTACAACGCCATCCTCGGATACCCCGCGCTGGCCAAGTTCATGGCCGTGACCCACCACGCGTACAACATGGTCAAGATGTCCGAAGAAACAGGAATTCATCATCCAAGAAGTGGAGAAGTGATACGTCAATTTTGCATCACTATTTTATATCGTTATTTTCTGTTATTCATCGATATATTTCATGTTATGATGCATTACTTATGTTATTTTATCTTATTTTTCATGTTCAATAATTATTGAAGAATAAACACCGGGACCAGAAATCTGATGGAAAAAGCACCGTCGAGATACCCTATTTCAGAAGATAAGAAGAAGAAGGGGGTATGCGAGAAGTCTTAGGAGTCTAGAGGAGGAAGCCAGCCACGAGGAGACCCGGAGGCGGGCCACGAGGGGCCCACACCACCAGGCTGCGCCGCCAGGTGGTGTGGCCACCCTGGCCCACCTCTGGTCGCCCCCTTTCGCATAATTGACCTCCAGGGAACCCTAAGCCCCAATAAATCATCGAGGAAATATTCCTCCACCGCCTCGGGGCGGAAAAAAAAACAACAAGAGAGAAAACCTCTCCGGCAAGGAGAAATCTGTCGGGGAATTTTGTAACATCCCAAGTCTGAAAAATAGCCTTTAGAATGTTTTGCTCTCTGTTATTTTATGTTTTGCATCATGGCATCATGTTGATTGCATTTGTTTTGTTTGTTTTCCATTTTTTTCCTCTGTTTTCATTTCTTTTCCTTTGTTTTCTATTTGAATTTCAACTCAAATTTCAAACCTTTTGTTTCATCCTTGTGATGTTACAATTTCTAAAAAGATATTTCAAAATAAAACAATTGTTTGTTTCCATTAAAGTGTGATTTCAAAACTGTTGTGTTGTTTCTATCAAAAATTCATTGAATATCAAACCCTTTTCAAATTCAATTTGTTTTCCATTTGAAATTCCAAACCAACATCCAAATAGTTGTTTCCAAATAAAAACCTTAATTGTTTCCAATTATCCCATAATGTTCAACTAATAAAATGGTGTTTTTATTTCAATTAATTAATACCAATGTGGTTTCAAATTCAAAGCAAATCATCAACATCACCTAATTTGAACCTTTTGAAATTACCAAACAAATCAACCATTTGTTCTATCTTAAATCAATAGGGTTCACCCTATTCAAATCCTTGTTTCAATATTAATCAATTAATTCCCAAGTTGCTTTCAAATCCAAACCAAATCACTAAACAACACCTCTTTTGAAATTACAAAAAGAACTAAAACATTGTTGTACTCTTTGTTTCCAATTAAACTCATTGGTTTTCCATAATTAAAATTCTTGTTTTAAATAACCAATTATTAACCAAAATTTCATTCAAATGCAAGCCATTACAAAAACAGCAAATAAATTTAAATTCTCAAAAACCTAAGTGGCCAAGTGGTGGTTGTTGAGCCAACAAACTCACAGGAATTCTTCTCAAATTTTTTGCAACTCAAAACCCTCCAATCTCTTCCCTTTTCTAATTGCTACAAAAAAAAAATTGGAACAAAATATTAAAAGGGAGAGAGAGAGCACCATGCTAGCCCAGCCTTTTCTTTTCTCCCCTAGCCCACCTTTCCCTCAGCCCACTTCTTTCCCTCAGGGCCCGTACCCCTTCACTGCGTCTTCTTCCTCGGTACGGACGCACATCGGAGCTGTCCACGTATGTTCAGAGAACCAGGCAACGGCCATCACCCCTCCTCCCCCTCCATAAGTACCCTAGGGTTTCCCCTCCATCTCCTTCTCCCTCCTCCTCTTTCTCCCCCGCCACCTTCTTCCTCTTCATCTCCTCCATCTCCCTTCTCTGTACTGAACCCAACCGAAAGAAAAAGCTCTCCTTCCACCGGCAATCGCCGGAGCTCCGGACCTCCTCCGGCCGGGCCAAGCATGGGAATGGAACCCCCATGGTTCCATCTCCCTTTGCCCCCCCTCGGCTTGGGCCGGGAGGGCCTGAGTCGCCGCCGCCGTCGCCTCCTTTTCCGCCGGGTCGCTACTGCTCCGACCTCCTCTGCCCGACCCGACCGCCCCTGCTGCCTCGAGGTGCGCCTCCCCTTCTCTTCCCCTTGCCTCCTCCTTCCCTCGCTCCGCTCGCCCCCCTCCTCCTCTCTACCCGCAGCCCCTCCACCACGGTGCCCCCTCCGGCGAGGGCAGCAGCCGTCGCTGCCATGTCCTTGATCGACCACCGCCCTGTTCGGTTCAGTTACGTGAACAAATTTCAGAAATCCCGCAACCATACCTTATCCCCCCCCCGAGCCCCCTCTTCTGTCACAACAGCCGAACTAGCCCACTGGTTCCACACCCCTTGGCGCAGCAGGAGGTGGGGGGATCGAATCCCACCTCCCACCAATAAACCACCTTTTATTTTTTTGCAATGTTTTGGTACAGGAACTTCCATAAAATCACACATAGGCCCCTGGTAATTAATCATAGCCCCTGCAAATTATTTTCTAAGCCCCTGGTTCCCTAAAAATGGCAGAATTGCACCCAATTTTGTAAATTGCATAAGAAATTCATCCCAACTCCAATTTTAACTTTTTAAATATGTTTTCTGTCCCAAATTAAATGTTCCTTCCAAATATAAAATTTGTTTACTGTTTTGAGTAATTTAAAATGGTGCAAAATTTGAAAACTTGTCAAATTCACTTAAACTTGCAAAATTCATAACTTGTTCATAAAAATTCCAAATTCCACAAACTAAATATGTTTTCCAATCAACTTTTCATGTACTTTCCAAATATAAATTTTGTTTGCTGTTTTGAATAATTTAAATTGCTGAAAACAACTGGTTCTTGTTTATTGCATTTAAAATTGCCAAAATAATAACTTGCTCATTTTAAATCCAATTTCAACAAATGAAATATGTTTTCCGTGCAAAATTAAACCCTCTTTCCAAATATAAACTTTGTTTTCTGTTTTGAATAATTAAAATTGGTTAAATAATTTAAACCTTGTTTATTTCATTTAAAATTGGTAATTTCATAACTTGATCAAAACAAATTCTTTTGGAACATATAAAATATGTTTTCCAACCCTAAAAGTATAAACTTTTCAAATATGAGATTGGTTTAATGCTTTGAACAAATAAAAAGTCAAATAAGTTCATGTTTGAATTAAATTCATTTAATTCTTGCTTAAACTTGTTTAATTCATAAATAATTTATTTGAAATCCTTTTTCAACAAGTGAAACCTGCAATCCACCCAAAATTGTGTGTTATTATCAAATATAAACTTTGTTATCTGTTTTGAACATTTTAACTTGATGAAAACAACAAATGTTTGTGTGACACCTTTAAGTAACCAAAATTTCTTAACTTAATAAATGAATTTCCAAACTTGGTAAACCTTATTTCACGTTGTTTCTATTGTTGTTATTTTTCTGTTTTCCTCATCCATGCATCATGCTAATCCACTTTCATATGATGATTAGTTGTAAAAC
Source organism: Alopecurus myosuroides (assembly GCA_028641055.1). Taxonomy (NCBI): domain Eukaryota; kingdom Viridiplantae; phylum Streptophyta; class Magnoliopsida; order Poales; family Poaceae; genus Alopecurus; species Alopecurus myosuroides. The sequence continues at coordinate 206,841,568 of CM054059.1, forward strand.
AATTAATTCAACCATAATTCATGGGCTTTTCATATGCAATCCAATTGCATGTGGGTCCATTTAATCATGTTGTTATCTTGTCAACTAGTTTATTTCTATGCATCAATTAAATGGTCATGCATCATCCCATGTTTGTTGCACTATGCCATGATATTGATTGTTTGTTCCCTGCGTTGTTTGTTTGCTTCTTCTCGGATATACGACGACGTTGAGACCGACGATCCTTACGACACCCCTTCTAAGGAGTTAGCTCAGTACCAGGCTACTGGGTTTGCAGGCAAGTTATCACTCACATGAACCATTGTGTTCCTTTCAACATTGGTTACCGATACTTTCCGTTGTCTATATTTGCTAGCCCTATGTATCATTGCTTCTGTTACGAACCTACCACATGATACCCTAAACCCTGATATTGCCATCACCTCCAGTCCTAAAACCCCGTTGCTTGGGCCCGTGTCTTACTAGCATGCTTAGGTTGTTTTGCTCGAGTCGGTTACCCGTTACTTTCTGTTACTACTCTTTTATGTTCTGGGGGCTCGATGTTTAATCAATCAATCATGCTAATGTTATTATCAATAATAAATTTGATGATAAGGCACCGGCAGGAGGCCCAGGGTGGTTTTGAGGCCTGCTAGTGTCGACCCTAATAGGAAAAGGGTCTTGTCTACTGATCCATGATGAGCGCACTAACCGCATGTGGGAAGCGAGTATGGGCGCCCCCCTCAATTTGATTCGATTCGCATCTCGTCCAAATCGCCACACGTAGTTCGGGCTTTCCATTTGCTGCATGCATGATCTTGCGAGCCCAGGCCAGGGTGGAACTTTTGTAGTCGGCATTTAGGGCGGCGTGGTCTTCCAGTGCTATGAGGGTCCCCTTTTCTTCGTGGGGCTCGATTAGCCGCGCACGCACAGCACGTGGTGCTTTGGGCTTGATGCGAAGAAGAGTTGAGTTGTGTAGAGTGCCTCGCTTGGTGGGTTTGATTCCCGTCTGGCGGGATATTCTTGCGTGTACGGCCAAATTGGTGCAACCCTGCAGGGATAATCTTCTCGAGAAGCCGTGTTTTCCGCGGTTATGGATTACTTGGTGAAAGTACTGGCTAACAAGTACTCAGGACAACTTAAACCTAATGATTAACAACCTTACACCCAATGATTAACAACTTGACTAGTAATAGGCTTATTGACACAATAATATGAACCATCATTAACTCAACTGTGTGAGTTATCCTCGGATTGCTTCTTTGGATAAGGGGCGAGATCCAGGATGGGTTTGCTTGAAGTTATCTTTCAGTTGGTTACAATACTCGATCTTATCTCCTTTCTGTTAGCCGGAAGTGGTAGAATCTCTGTAGTTGGTTAGAGCAGCCAGTTGCAGCATCTTTATATCCCCTTTCCTTCCGTTGAACCCAAAGCATCTGTGCTTGATGTTGATGGGTTACACTTTGGTGAATTGTGAGTCTTGCTTGCCAGTACGTTTATGTACTGACCCCTTTGGGGCTGTGGTTTCCGCAGACCTACGTTTCCGAAGATCTACATGGTGGCAACTACGTGGAGTATGACGAGACTGCTGACGAGTAGATAGCGGACCCGGGCAGGATCCGAGACTTCGTGGATGGGCTCCGTCTGTTCGTTCCCGGCCTCTTAGGCCTATTTGGTTCTTGTCTGTACTCAGACATGTTGAATGCTTCCGCTGTGATGTACTGATGTATTGTTGGGACATGTGTCCTCTGAATGATTGTATTTGCTATCTCTGCTCTAATGAGAGCCATTTGCAACTTATTTTCGATCTTTTGTGTCGTAGAGATCTGTTGTGATATCACTTGTTCAAACGCCGTTGACGTACCATGTGTGTATGGTTGAAGTACGTCAATGGAAGTGTCCTGATTTCTACGGGATAGTTTACATCGACGGTGAACAGTAGCGATTGGTTGTCACACATAAGTGTTGGCCTACTCGTAAGAGGACGCGGGTGCCGGTAAGCCCCGTAATCCAATCAGAATACTGTCCAGTTCGTACGGTGAGTATCCTCTAGAAGTCCGGGTGCGACAAATGGTATCAGAGCCTGTCTGCCTGTAGGATCCCTTTTTACTGGTCGCAGTTGAGTCTAGAAACTATTTTGTAGCTATATAGGAAAAATGAAACGTGAGAGTAGGAATTCTGTTCTTTTTCTTCTTTCCCCACCCACCCACCCTTTTTCTGGTAAGGAAGTGCAACGTTGTTTTCCCTTCTCATCTAAACTTTCAAGTTAGGATTTCACGAATTCTGGTTTCTCTAGGATGGTTATATCTACTAGACCATAGGAATGGAGGTGGTTGTGACGTGATTTATCATGTTGCCTACTCATGATTGAGAACGGAGGCGTGTAAGCCCCGGAAGCACATCCTCTATTCCTTAAGCAGTAGATATTGATCCTCTAGAAGCCCGGATGGGTTTTTCCGTAGTACCTCAGGAGTTTTGTTCTCGTTTTCCCAATGTTGCTTCGTTATCCTGTTCTCTCAACATCCTTTTCGTCCGTTGAAATCTTGTTGTTGTTTTCCACTTCAATTTTTTTACCGGCGTCTAATCAAAACTTCCCAAATATAAAGTCTATCTGGCCAGAAAGGTCGTTGTTGTTGTTGTTGTTGTTGATTCCAGGCTATGAGAGCTGGCATTCCTATCACCTGGGGTTGTTTCGAGGAAGCATTCCTGAATCATCACATTCCAGATAGTCTATTCTCCAAATGAATCAAATTCTAACCAGCTATACACCCTCAATACAAAACCTCTCCCTTACTTGAAAATGTTCCGGTGGTTTGCAAATTCCCTGACGTCTATCCAAGGTGCACGATGTGTTTCACGTGTCACAGCTCAAGAGGATCTTCCCAACAAGTTTCCGGACCTTTCCTTTTCTCAGTAGGAATCTCGGGGCGCGATTCCTTCAAGGGGGGGCGTTTTGTAACATCCCAAGTCTGAAAAATAGCCTTTAGAATGTTTTGCTCTCTGTTATTTTATGTTTTGCATCATGGCATCATGTTGATTCATTTGTTTTGTTTGTTTTCCATTTGTTTTCCTCTGTTTTCATTTGTTTTCCTTTGTTTTCTATTTGAATTTCAACTCAAATTTCAAACCTTTTGTTTCATCCTTGTGATGTTACAATTTCTAAAAAGATATTTCAAAATAAAACAATTGTTTGTTTCCATTAAAGTGTGATTTCAAAACTGTTGTGTTGTTTCTATCAAAAATTCATTGAATATCAAACCCTTTTCAAATTCAATTTGTTTTCCATTTGAAATTCCAAACCAACATCCAAATAGTTGTTTCCAAATAAAAACCTTAATTGTTTCCAATTATCCCATAATGTTCAACTAATAAAATGGTGTTTTTATTTCAATTAATTAATACCAATGTGGTTTCAAATTCAAAGCAAATCATCAACATCACCTAATTTGAACCTTTTGAAATTACCAAACAAATCAACCATTTGTTCTATCTTAAATCAATAGGGTTCACCCTACTCAAATCCTTGTTTCAATATTAATCAATTAATTCCCAAGTTGCTTTCAAATCCAAACCAAATCACTAAACAACACCTCTTTTGAAATTACAAAAAGAACCAAAACATTGTTGTACTCTTTGTTTCCAATTAAACTCATTGGTTTTCCATAATTAAAATTCTTGTTTTAAATAACCAATTATTAACCAAAATTTCATTCAAATGCAAGCCATTACAAAAACAGCAAATAAATTTAAATTCTCAAAAACCTAAGTGGCCAAGTGGTGGTTGTTGAGCCAACAAACTCACAGGAATTCTTCTCAAATTTTTTGCAACTCAAAACCCTCCAATCTCTTCCCTTTTCTAATTGCTACAAAAAAAATTGGAACAAAATATTAAAAGGGAGAGAGAGAGCACCATGCTAGCCCAGCCTTTTCTTTTCTCCCCTAGCCCACCTTTCCCTCAGCCCACTTCTTTCCCTCAGGGCCCGTACCCCTTCACTGCGTCTTCTTCCTCGGTACGGACGCACATCGGAGCTGTCCACGTATGTTCAGAGAACCAGGCAACGGCCATCACCCCTCCTCCCCCTCCATAAGTACCCTAGGGTTTCCCCTCCATCTCCTTCTCCCTCCTCCTCTTTCTCCCCCGCCACCTTCTTCCTATTCATCTCCTCCATCTCCCTTCTCTGTACTGAACCCAACCGAAAGAAAAAGCTCTCCTTCCACCGGCAATCGCCGGAGCTCCGGACCTCCTCCGGCCGGGCCAAGCATGGGAATGGAACCCCCATGGTTCCATCTCCCTTCCCCCCCTCGGCTTGGGCCGGGAGGGCCCGAGTCGCCGCCGCCGTCGCCTCCTTTTCCGCCGGGTCGCTACTGCTCCGACCTCCTCTGCCCGACCCGACCGCCCCTGCTGCCTCGAGGTGCGCCTCCCCTTCTCTTCCCCTCGCCTCCTCCTTCCCTCGCTCCGCTCGCCCCCTCCTCCTCTCTACCCGCAGCCCCTCCACCACGGTGCCCCCTCCGGCGAGGGCAGCAGCCGTCGCTGCCATGTCCTTGATCGACCACCGCCCTGTTCGGTTCAGTTACGTGAACAAATTTCAGAAATCCCGCAACCATACCTTATCCCCCCCGAGCCCCCTCTTCTGTCACAACAGCCGCACTAGCCCACTGGTTCCACACCCCTTGGCGCAGCAGGAGGTGGGGGGATCGAATCCCACCTCCCACCAATAAACCACCTTTTATTTTTTTGCAATGTTTTGGTACAGGAACTTCTAGAAAATCACACATAGGCCCCTGGTAATTAATCATAGCCCCTGCAAATTATTTTCTAAGCCCCTGGTTCCCTAAAAATGGCAGAATTGCACCCAATTTTGTAAATTGCATAAGAAATTCATCCCAACTCCAATTTTAACTTTTTAAATATGTTTTCTGTCCCAAATTAAATGTTCTTTCCAAATATAAAATTTGTTTACTGTTTTGAATATTTTAAAATGGTGCAAAATTTGAAAACTTGTCAAATTCACTTAAACTTGCAAAATTCATAACTTGTTCATAAAAATTCCAAATTCCACAAACTAAATATGTTTTCCAATCAACTTTTCATGTACTTTCCAAATATAAATTTTGTTTTCTGTTTTGAATAATTTAAATTGCTGAAAACAACTGTTTCTTGTTTATTGCATTTAAAATTGCCAAAATAATAACTTGCTCATTTTAAATCCAATTTCAACAAATGAAATATGTTTTCCATGCAAAATTAAACCCTCTTTCCAAATATAAACTTTGTTTTCTGTTTTGAATAATTAAAATTGGTTAAATAATTTAAACCTTGTTTATTTCATTTAAAATTGGTAATTTATAACTTGATCAAAACAAATTCTTTTGGAACATATAAAATATGTTTTCCAACCCTAAAAGTATAAACTTTTCAAATATGAGATTGGTTTAATGCTTTGAACAAATAAAAAGTCAAATAAGTTCATGTTTGAATTAAATTCATTTAATTCTTGCTTAAACTTGTTTAATTCATAAATAATTTATTTGAAATCCTTTTTCAACAAGTGAAACCTGCAATCCACCCAAAATTGTGTGTTATTATCAAATATAAACTTTGTTATCTGTTTTGAACATTTTAACTTGATGAAAACAACAAATGTTTGTGTGACACCTTTAAGTAACCAAAATTTCTTAACTTAATAAATGAATTTCCAAACTTGGTAAACCTTATTTCACGTTGTTTCTATTGTTGTTATTTTTCTGTTTTCCTCATCCATGCATCATGCTAATCCACTTTCATATGATGATTAGTTGTAAAACAATTAATTCAACCATAATTCATGGGCTTTTCATATGCAATCCAATTGCATGTGGGTCCATTTAATCATGTTGTTATCTTGTCAACTAGTTTATTTCTATGCATCAATTAAATGGTCATGCATGATCCCATGTTTGTTGCACTATGCCATGATATTGATTGTTTGTTCCCTGCGTTGTTTGTTTGCTTCTTCTCGGATATACGACGACGTTGAGACCGACGATCCTTACGACACCCCTTCTAAGGAATTAGCTCAGTACCAGGCTACTGGGTTTGCAGGCAAGTTATCACTCACATGAACCATTGTGTTCCTTTCAACATTGGTTACCGATACTTTCCGTTGTCTATATTTGCTAGCCCTATGTATCGTTGCTTCTGTTACGAACCTACCACATGATACCCTAAACCCTGATATTGCCATCACCTCCAGTCCTAAAACCCCGTTGCTTGGGCCCGTGTCTTACTAGCATGCTTAGGTTGTTTTGCTCGAGTCGGTTACCCGTTACTTTCTGTTACTACTCTTTTATGTTCTAGGGGCTCGATGTTTAATCAATCAATCATGCTAATGTTATTATCAATAATAAATTTGATGATAAGGCACCGGCAGGAGGCCCAGGGTGGTTTTGAGGCCTGCTAGTGTCGACCCTAATAGGAAAAGGGTCTTGTCTACTGATCCATGATGAGCGCACTAACCGCATGTGGGAAACGAGTATGGGCGCCCCCCTCAATTTGATTCGATTCGCATCTCGTCCAAATCGCCACACGTAGTTCGGGCTTTCCATTTGCTGCATGCATGATCTTGCGAGCCCAGGCCAGGGTGGAACTTTTGTAGTCGTCATTTAGGGCGGCGTGGTCTTCCAGTGCTATGAGGGTCCCCTTTTCTTCGTGGGGCTCGATTAGCCGCGCACGCACAGCACGTGGTGCTTTGGGCTTGATGCGAAGAAGAGTTGAGTTGTGTAGAGTGCCTCGCTTGGTGGGTTTGATTCCCGTCTGGCGGGATATTCTTGCGTGTACGGCCAAATTGGTGCAACCCTGCAGGGATAATCTTCTCGAGAAGCCGTGTTTTCCGCGGTTATGGATTACTTGGTGAAAGTACTGGCTAACAAGTACTCAGGACAACTTAAACCTAATGATTAACAACCTTACACCCAATGATTAACAACTTGACTAGTAATAGGCTTATTGACACAATAATATGAACCATCATTAACTCAACTGTGTGAGTTATCCTCGGATTGCTTCTTTGGATAAGGGGCGAGATCCAGGATGGGTTTGCTTGAAGTTATCTTTCAGTTGGTTACAATACTCGATCTTATCTCCTTTCTGTTAGCCGGAAGTGGTAGAATCTCTGTAGTTGGTTAGAGCAGCCAGTTGCAGCATCTTTATATCCCCTTTCCTTCCGTTGAACCCAAAGCATCTGTGCTTGATGTTGACGGGTTACACTTTGGTGAATTGTGAGTCTTGCTTGCCAGTACGTTTATGTACTGACCCCTTTGGGGCTGTGGTTTCCGCAGACCTACGTTTCCGAAGATCTACATGGTGGCAACTACGTGGAGTATGACGAGACTGCTGACGAGTAGATAGCGGACCCGGGCAGGATCCGAGACTTCGTGGATGGGCTCCATCTGTTCGTTCCCGGCCTCTTAGGCCTATTTGGTTCTTGTCTGTACTCAGACATGTTGAATGCTTCCGCTGTGATGTACTGATGTATTGTTGGGACATGTGTCCTTTGAATGATTGTATTTGCTATCTCTGCTCTAATGAGAGCCATTTGCAACTTATTTTCGATCTTTTGTGTCGTAGAGATCTGTTGTGATATCACTTGTTCAAACGCCGTTGACGTACCATGTGTGTATGGTTGAAGTACGTCAATGGAAGTGTCCTGATTTCTACGGGATAGTTTACATCGACGGTGAACAGTAGCGATTGGTTGTCACACATAAGTGTTGGCCTACTCGTAAGAGGACGCGGGTGCCGGTAAGCCCCGTAATCCAATCAGAATACTGTTCAGTTCGTACGGTGAGTATCCTCTAGAAGTCCGGGTGCGACAAAATTCCTCGCCTGAGAGAGGAAATCGCGCCATCATCACCGTCATCACTCCGGGCTTCATCAAGATCATCACTGTCATCATCCTCACCACCAGCACCAACACCGTCACCGTCCACCTTCATCCCGCTGTAACAATTAGGTGTCTTTATCGTTGTTTTCTACTAGATCCTTCTCCCGGTGTGGATTACTTGTTACTAATTGATGCTTGTGAGATTTATCGGTGTTTGCACTTTATGACCAGATTGTTATTTTACCATTATACCACCTCTGGTTATGATCCATATGATGTCCCGTGAGTAGTTAGTTTATTTCTTGAGGACATGGGAGAAATCATGATGTTAGTAGTGGAGTTATGTTGAAGTAATATCTATATGGTTTGATATTTAAGTTGTGGTGTTATTCTTCTAGTGGTGTCATGTGAATGTCGACTACATGATACTTCACCTTTATGGGCCTAGGAGGATGCATTGTGTATTTGGCTACTAATAGTGGGGTTGTCGAAGTGACAGAAACCTAAACCCCCGTTAGGAAACCGATACACGAGGGAGTGTAAGATCCCAGAGTTTAAGGTTGTGGTTAGATTTATCTTAATTACTTCTTGTATTTGCGGATGCTTGCAGGGGTTTAATCACAAGTATGTATTAGTCCCAGTTGGGCGGTGCATTTTAAACTTATTGGGCAGTGAAAGAACTTAATAAAGATTTTAAACTTGCTGGTAAGAAAAGAATGGTTGATTTGACTTCTCTTGATGAATGGAGATGTGAAGCCTATGAAAATGCTAGACTCTTTAAAGATAAAGTTAAAAAATGGCATGATAGGATAATTCTTAGAGGAGAGTTTCATGTTGGTGAGGAAGTCCTATTGTATCGGTCTCGTCTCAGATTTTTTGCAGGAAAATTACTCTCGAGATGGGAAGGCCCATATGTTATTGAAGAGGTGTATCGTAAGGGTGCAATTAAAATTGCTCCCTCAAGGATAACATTACACAAGTGGTAAATGGTCAAAGACTCAAACATTATATTTCCGTAGATTCTTATGATGAAGATGTTGATACTATTGAAGTGGTAACACCGAAGAGTTCATAAGGGAGAAAAATCCTGAATCTGCAGAGTCTGTTTTCGAATAGGTAACAGTTCTGTTAAGAAAAATTTCGCAAATTACTTTCCAAGTTATAAACTGTTGATATATGGAAAATATAAAAAATATCGGGCCGAAGAGGAGTAGGAGAAGGTGCCCGAGGGAACCACACCATGTGGTGGTGCAGACCCACCCCTCGCCACGCCACCCTATGGTGTGGGAGCCCCGGAGCCCCTCTCCGACTCGTTTTCGCACTGCACCTTCCTTTCATTATACATATTTTTTCTATATAATCCCCCGGACCCCTCGAGGTACGTATGTCGTTTTATCGTTGTGTTTCTGTTTCGACCTATTTCTGTCAGGATCTGTTTTAGGTTTTATAAGCACCATGATCTCCACCAACAACAACAAGGGGAAGGAACCTATGGAGGATGATCTCCAAGGCCCCAAGCGCAAGAATATGGATCAAGGCGTCAAGAGAGAAGCAAAGAGGATGTCATCAAGCAGTGAGGAAAGTGTTTCTTCTTATAGCATGCAGGGACCAAGACCATGAGTTCCGGGCCTCAAACCTATCCCTAGAGTAGAGGAAGCCCTTCGAGTTGCCGATGAGTTTTGTGATCGGTATCGAGCTATAAGGATAGAGGTGGAGATACTCCGAGAAGAGAACGACAGATTCCATGAGATGTTGGCGCGTTTTCATGCCTTGATCGACAAACTCTCACCACCACCACCGAAGAATTAATTCGTCATTGGTATTGGCATCCCCTTGGCTTGTTCCAAGCTTGGGGGAGTGTTGCGCTATCACACATTTTTCTTTCACCTTTTTACCTTTTAGTAGAGTCATATCATGAGTAGAGAAAATATCATATAGGATAGTTTGTAGTATGGAAGTATCTCTCTTTAGTTGGTTATCGTTGTATCCCTTGGTTTGAGTTGCCGTTATGGAATATTAATGAGAAGCTTCATCATCTTCTACACTTTATTTTAGATTGCAATTTCTGTTTTATGGTTGATCTTGTTATTATTATTGGTATCAATATTGGAGCGTCAAGTTAATCTAGTTGGTTTTGGCAAACTTAGCATTGGTCAGTAGCAACAATCCTTTGAGACTTAAGTAGAAAAGAAGGAGTTGCATGTAGATATATTATTCCATGATCTTTCTTTCTTGTTGTCTCATAAGCTTAGTATTCTCAAGTTAAGATTGTTTGTACTTCCAAGGAAGATTGCATGATTGGTTTTATCATATATATGACTGTTTGTTTTCCCTCAACTCTTATGCTTGCTACCCAACCTTGCTAGCCAACAACCTGTACCGAGAGGGAATGCTTCTCGTGCATCCAAACCTTGAGCCCAAAACCATGCCATTTGTGTCCACCATACCTACCGATATGTGGTATTTAACCGCCACTCCAAGTAAATTACTTGTGTGCTACCTTCCAAACCTTCAAAATTACACCTGTTTTGTGCCCTTGTTTTAGCTCATGAGGACACAAATAGAGAATCTTTATCTCACTTGTTGATTGGACTTTACACACCTAGACTAGTGGCTTCATCCCTTATTCAAATGCTAGAAGAGCTGGCAGCGGGGTGCCTAACATTGTATCCTGGGACGTCTTCTACTAGCTGTCGTGGGATAATCACGGCAGATGTTACCGGGGGTAACTGATCTTGGGGCAAGTCGACACAGGTATTCGGGAGATGGTTTAGCTCGAAGGAAGACATGGCGAAAAGCGATCTAAGAACCGGAAAATAACTCGCCGGATCTCAATATGAATTATGCTGGATATTCGATAACAGGTGTTACAACTATGACTTGAATCTCTGGCAAACTAAACCTAGGGGCCGGTTTATAAAGCACCCGTACACCCCTAACTTGCCCTTCAAGGCACATCTTGAGTCCTACTCGAACTCCACATACAAACCCTAACTTTCCTTATCGCAGCCCACAATCCGGGTTACGAATCTCACAAGCCTTTGGGCCTTCCGGTAATCTCTTTACCCCTAGCCGGGTATCGCTCAGCACACCTCGGGCCGGATTATATCTTGAAGTGGGCCTACCGGGTTACTATCCCCCCATCAGTAGTCCCCGGAATAGCCTGGGCTTCCAAGATTTACTCTTCGAAGTGCTGGCTATTCCCTGCAGAAATATTGGATACAAGAACACATAAAGATCAAGATACAATATGCTGACAAACGGCTGGGATTAGCACCAAGGGGATCAGGTAGCAACCCGGCTTCCCCTCAAAGGCTCTCCCTCAATCTTCCAGACCTGAGTCTTAATAGGAAACTCGATGATTTCACATCTTCCTCGATAACTGTCGCTGATACTAGGAAAGAAATTTCCCCTTCCTTTTACTCTGGATTATATCGATCTATGCATAAGGCACGTCTTTCAAATTTCAAAATAGCCAACCATTACTCCGCACATCCCGGGTTTCGCCCGTTAGGTCAGGCTTTTCCACCCGGGCTATTATAAATAGACCCCAAGGAGCAAACTCAACCCTAACGGCTCATTTCCCCCACTCCTCTTCTCCTCAAGCTCGAGTTCGCGGAGTGCCACCACGGAAGCCCTACGCACATCGCCGGAGCCCATCCGCCGTCGCTTGCGCTCCGCCACCGTGCAACCCACTCCAGCTCCCAAATCCACCACCAAGCCCCCGATTCGCCGGCCGGAAATCGCGAAAGGGCATCAATCTTGCGCCATCTGTCTCCGCAAATCCCTACTTCAACCTCCTCCGGTAAGCTCTTGATATCCTCCAGCCCAACCTTGCAATCTCTTAGCTTTTCCTTAGATCAGATCTGAATCGAGTCGCATGCCATTTCTCGGGCCCTGCCGAATTAACTTACGAGTGTTTACCATAACCACTCCCATAGATAGGATGCGCAGCTTATCTTACTCCCCTACCACTAAGTATCATTAGATTGGCCTTAAATACAGAAATTGGATTTCCCATCTGGGCTCGGGCCACCAAAAATTTCCGCCCTTGTCCTTATCATCCGGAAAATCTCACTTCTCCGGCTCACTTGCTGATAATAGACATAAGGGTATCCTTCTACCTTCCCCCGACACTTACTTTACGGAAAAACTTCACAACTTCCGTAACAGCATGCGATACCCGGACAGATCACACTTGATCCGGCAAGGCAATACCCGGATTATTTTTAAGTTACCGGTAACTGACTATTCATTAATTTCCGAGTTTTCGCTTCTCACCTCCTTCCCTTTGATGTTTTAACAGGTCAACCCCATGGCACCCAAGAGGCAGGGAAAACAGCCGGCTAAAACTAAATCCACTAACTCCATTTCAGCCAATTGGGGGAGATCTTCCGTTACCAAGGCCAAGCTGGAGGAGTTGGTCGAGCTTGGAATCCTTCCTCCCCAGGAATCTATCCACTGGAGAGTACCAGGGAACGAAACCCGGCCTTCTCCAGCAACGGATGAGGTAATATGTTTCGTCGAACACGTGACCCGAGGCTTCAGGCCCCCGGGTCACCCTTTCTTTCGTGACGTCCTAGATCACTACAACCTCCGTATTTTCGATATAGGCCCAAACTCCGTTCTGAACATCACCCACTTTATCGTTCTTTCCGAGTCTTACTTGTGCACTCCGCCAAGTCTGGCTCTCTTTGTTGAACTCTTTCAGTGCAAGCCGTGCCGCGAAAGCGGCGACGGCGCACTCCTTACTTGCGGCGGGGTTTCTATCCAGCGCCGCAAGAATTCCTTGATGCCTCCCCTCACTCTCAATTCTCATGTAAAGCACTGGCAGCTCTCATACTTCTACTGCCAGGACACCTCCCCACCCGGCGAGAAGAAGTTGCCGGGTTACTCGGAGGGTCAGCTTGACATTTCCGAATCTTTCAATGCCTTCGCATCTGACTCGGACAGGGAGGCGATCCTGCCTTCGTTGGCTAAGATCTCCATCTTATCAGCCCGAGGCCTCATCGGGCTAAACTTGGTGAAGACCTGGGTTAACTTCCGCATCCAGCCAAACTCCATTCGTGAGAAGCTGATGTGTGAATATTCGGGTCAAACCACGGACCCGATCCGATACTCTACCAGCACCTTTGCCCCTAATGACATGAACAAGACGATCAAGGGTTTTTTAACAGAGAAGCTCGAGGTAATCCGGAACATAGCCGGGTTAGAACCTTTTACACTCGAGAACCCCGCCCCCGCTGTAAGCTTTCCACCTCTTGATTTTGGATTTTAACAAGCTTACCTTTATCCGCTTTTCATGACTCAATATTAACCATCACCCTGGCATCTTCACCTCAGGCCGATAATGACTTTTGGACAGTCGATACCCCTCCCAATTCTGGAGACGCGGAGGATGAAGATGACGCCGTTAATTCGGACGAAGGTGCATACCTAACCCCCTTGCACACATTATATCCTGTCTCCTCTTTTTCCTTATGTTATATCTTCAATACCTTTCAGAGCGAGAGGACCAAGACGAGGAAGAAGAGACAGATGGCTGGGAAGGGTCCGCCAGCGAGGAGGACGAGCCGGAGCCGGCCACCAAAGCTGGATCCAAAAGGAAATCCCAGAGGATCGCCCTCCAGGTTTTTATTTCATTCCCTTGCACTTTAATTTTTGTTCCTATAACGTCATTTCGGGGCTAACCCCACCTTCACCCCTTTTGATCATAAATGAAGGAGCCACCCGCGACTAGGCGCCGAGTAACCCGGAACCATCCAGGCAACGAGGGCCTTAACCCGGGCGCTTCATCGCCCCCGGCTCGACACTCTGGTATTTATATCGTAAATAAAAACCCTTTCCGGACATTCCTTCGCAACATAATCTCAAACCTTGCTTGGCATTTTCCAGTATCTTCCGGATCTAGCAGCGGCTTTCCTTCGGACTTCCCGGTGAATACCGGGTAAGCGCCTTTTCCTGATATTATACCGAGCTTTTATCGCCTTTTTTTATAACCAAAGATTAATTGTGCCTTCGCACCTTCTTCAGAGCCACGGTTGTTAGTAGCGACCAGGAGGACACCGAGGCTAAGGTCCGGGTCGAGAACGAGCCGGCTGATGATGCCTTCACCACGGCCGGCGACGAGCAAGCGTCGCTACCGGAGCCAGCTAGGCATGACGCCGGGTATCCAATCGCTTCGCACGCAGGCGAGAAGGAGAAGGGAGCAGCTTCGAGCGCGGGAGGGGGACCGGACTCCGACATTCGGATGACCCGGGTGCCACCTCCTGTTACAAGAAAAGCTCCTTTTCCCACTTTCTAGGTACCCGAGTCGTCTAACTCGGATAACGCTGATTTTAACCAGCTAATGAGCGCTCTTCTCGCCATGAAAGCTTCGGAAGGAAATGTCCTAGAGCGTATGGCTGCAGCACATCAGGTAATCTTATTTGACACTTCTTACTATACATCCAGTCCCCAAGTTCCGAGCATAATTTTCTGTAATTATTCTCGGTACTTCGCATAATAATCTTCTGTAATCATTTTCTCCGAAGGAAATATTCTCGCGATATCCGGCTTACAGTTGCACTCATTCTTTGCAGGCGGAGATAACTCAGTCGGATGAAACACTACTTAAAACTGAGCAGCTCTTGCTTGCGGAAACAAAGCGCAGGGAAACCCTTGAAGCGGAGATAAAGACTTTGAAAAAAGATGTCTCCAAATACAAGAACAAATACAATGCTGCCCAATCCTCGCTGAATAACCTGTCGACTCAGATTACGGACACTTACCGTATCTTGCTAAGTAAGTTTGCTATTTGCGATTAACTTGCGTATCTCTATCTTGCCGCTGTAATAACCAATATTACTGATATGCTTTTGTGTGTTTCGATTGCAGGTGCTAACCTTGCTGCTCCGGAGGAGAACACCGTTACTTAGGCTAAAACTCTGAAGACTGTGCTCCGGACATTTTTTGCCGGCACGAAACTTTTGCTGGATGCCATAAAGTGGCCTTCGGAGGTATACCCGGGCGAAGAAAATCTCATGCAGGCCTTGTCCACAGCGCCTGGATGGATTGAAATATTGAAGCGTTCGTCTTGCCGGATTGGGATGACCCGGGCTTTGACGCTGGCGAAGGCTTATTTTCCTAAGCTTGACCCGGCCAAGGTAGTATCCGGGTTCCCGGAATTCAAGGCTGACGGGTCTAAGTTTAAACCCCAGGACTTCAAAGCTATACAATCTTCGGTACGTCACTCGGCCACAACTTTGGCAGATAAAATGGATCTAAACACAATTATGAGCTCATATGACTCTGAGGGCAAGGTTATTCTGGTGGAGGCACCCCCTCCTTTTGATATGCTGGAAAAGTGGTCGACTGACCTGGCCAGGAGGAAAGAAGAGGCTGCGAAGAGAGAGGCCGAACTAGGCGTAAAGCCGTCTACCTCAACAACAGCCGTTCCTCCGCCTGTCCGTCCTGACGTGAAGAGTCCGAGTAAAACTGCTGGCAAAGCCAAGGAGCAAGTCCAAGACGAAGACCCGGAGAATCACCCCCGGGATGCCGAGTAGGATGATACCTAGTGTTTTGCGTTTCTCGAGACTGATATGATGTTTAGCGATGCGCCTGTGCAACATTGATACTGATGTTATGACTTTGCGCTTGTTTAACTTGTGATAACTCCTTGCCTCTCCCGGCTTTTGATAATCTCGATCCTTGTGTTAAATGTAAGCTTATTCTCGATACTTTGAATTCTTGCTTTTGATTCCCTTTTGAGACTCGGCTAACCGAGTATCATAGGTTTTGATAGACGGACTTTTCTTTAAGTCCCCAAGGCTCGGAAACTAAGGTTTACGAGCTGTAGTAGTTAAGCAGTTTGTTTCTGTCTCGAAGTCCCCAGTCCCCATGACCCAAAGTACGAGCTAGGGGGGCGTGGCCTTTCTCAGATGACAAACTGCTCTTTACCAGGCTGGAAACCGATAGCTATTCACATAAATACTGAAGTCATGCTTAATACTTGTTGAGTTTCCGGCTATTTGAGCCTTATACTCTGCATGGACTTGTGGTTTAGATGACCCTTTTGATTATCTTGTACTGTAAGCCGGCTTTCGCGTGGATACCATGCTGTTACATCTATACGAAAAACAGGGTCAAGCAAGTCCCATTGGGCTGCATAGTTTGATTGTAATCGTAAGTGAACAGATCATGCCACTTTAGCGCGAGTCACATCGAGCTTAAGTAAGAATAATCAAGAAATTTGGCTCCTTTGTCCGGTTATAAGATTGCAGCCGTACCCGTTTTTTCGAGTAATCGGCCCTCATAACTCATAGGCATCGAGGCCGGGTCTCCGGGTTTGTGATTACTTATTTAAGCACACCAATCCCCGAAGACCTATATGCACGTGACGTATTTTGATGATATTGACGTATTGATAATAACAAGCATTACTTACTTGTAACTGAAGCAAAGACCATGATACGACTCGAGACCATCTTCTTTTATTGATAAAAATTTCTTTTTTGAATCAGCAGGCCGCCTCATTAAAAACCTTCCAGTCCCCTTAGGTACCCTGGATAGGAAAAGAGTGCGTATGAAACCTGCCGCCCATTACACTGCTTTAGTTATTCTCGAGAGTCGGCCTCGCGTTGGTACGGCCAATGCACATTCTCCACTTGCTATGCCCTTTCATAATGAGTACCGGATTTGCTAGCCAATCCGGGTATATCGTCCTTGAAACGTGATCAGCTGCGGATGGCGGTACGTCTTCTTCTTCCCTGCTAGGAGTTTTGAAAGTATCGCTCCTGATGAAGCCTACCATCTTAGGGTTTTGTTCTGCCCTAACTTTTGCTTTGTCCCCCTCAGGAGTTGGCTTTTTTGACGTTGTCCTCTCTTCTAGGTCTACCTGAGAACGGTAATGCTTGAGCTCTTCCTTCCTGCAGGCTTGCTCGGCCATTGCCGCGTCTCCCTCATCACATTCAGCTGCTATATCTCGATTTCCGTGTATTGTAATGGTCTTCTTGGGACCCGGGATTTTCAGCTGTAGGTACACATAGCACGGTCTCGCCATGAACTTGGCATAAGCCGGCCTTCCAAACAATGCGTGATAAGGACTGCGCAACTTTACTACCTCGAAGGTAAGCCACTCGACTCGGTAGTTGTCCTTTGACTCTCCAAAAGCTACTTCCAGTGCCACCTTTCCTTCAGGGCATGCCGAGTGACCCGGCACTATCCCGTGAAAAACTGTTGTACTCTTTTGCAGCTGCGATTCCTTTAAGCCCATACGCAGAAAAGTTTCCCAGTACAGGATATTGATACTGCTTCCTCCATCCATCAAGACTTTTTTCAGTTCGTAGCCGTTGACCTGTGGTGCCACTACCAAAGCTAAGACTCCCGGGTGGTCAACTCTGTCCGGGTGATCCTTCCTGCTCCATGTTACCTCTTGTTCTGACCACCTCAGATATCTTGGAACAGCGGAGGAGACCGAATTAACTGCTTGTTTCAGTATCTTCTTATCCTTGTTAGAGCCTCCCGTAGTGTGCACATGATACTGACCCAGCTGTTTGGGGTTAGCTTGAAAACCTCCCGCTCCTCCTTGATTGTTACCTTGATTTCCAGCTGGCGGGTTGCCAGCTGGGGGCGGCCCGTTGCCCAAATTTCCACCTAGGCCCGGGCCTCCTCCTCGGCCTGCACCTCGCATGGCTCTGTTCACTTCCTCGTTCTTCCACCTTTGTAAGTCGGCACATTGCTCCAGTGAATGATTGGCCGGCTTGCCGTTCCTGCTATGCTTCGGGCATGCCATCCTAAATATGTCCCAACTGTTGCTTGGTCTTGGCGGTCCTTGGTAGTGTCCCCCATTGTGATTTCCAGTATTAAAATTTCCTTCGGATCTAGGTCTTGAAGACCCGGCCTCCGTGTTGGCTACAAACTCGGAATTCCCTTCAAACGGTCGTTTGTTCTGGCTGTTTCCATTATTGTTTGGCGCCGATACATTGCCGGTTTTCCCACTGCTGCTTGTGTTTGCTTTTGCTTTCTTGTCATCAACTTCCTCCTCTGTGGTATCCGTTGCCGCGTGTTTGTTGCACGCATCCATTAGCTCTCCCATCGTAACCTCCGCCGCGTTCCTACTAGATTTCATGCGAGCTAGCTTTTGCACTAAAGGAACATACTTACATGTTTTTGCCATAGCTTGTAGCGCGTCCTTAGGCTGGATATCTGTAGACGAGTGGAGTATCTCCATAACCCGGCGCACCCAGCTGCGTGCTGACTCTCCTTTCTTCTGAACGCATCTTTCTAAATCATCAATAGTAAATAACTTTCTGCATGTTCCATGAAAGTGCTTGATAAACGCGGTCTTTAACTCCTCCCACGATTTGATCGACTTTTCCGGTAAATTGGTGAACCATAACTTTGCTGCTCCTTCTGACATCATTAAGTACATGAATTTGGCTTGGAGGTTCTCGGATGCGTTGCGAATCGCCATCGCCATCTCGTAGCTGCTCAGCCACGTTTCTGGATCCATTGTTGGCTCATAATTTACTACTTTCCCCGGTTCTTTGAACTTCTCCGGGTAAGGTTCTGCTCTGATATCGTCCGAGAGGCACTTGGGTCCCGCCAGGGTGGTTGGGGGTGGTCTTACTCGGGAGGCGCGTGACCCGGCTGGGGGTACCTCGAGGTGCGGCGCCACCGGCAATTCGTGCCCAGCAGATCCGGCCCCGGCTCTTCTGGCCCTGGAACTGTCCACCACCGCCTGCGCTGCTGGTACTACTGGTACTGTATGGATACGCGGTGGAGGCGGCATTTGCTGCTGCTCTTCCCTTCGTCGTGCCGCACTTGCTTGGACATTGCCCTGTTGCTGACTGGCGTACGGCGTCCCATGCATTCCGCTTCTATGATCCGGATAATTGGCTTGCTGTGCTACCGCGGTGTGTAGCAGATCGATTGCTCGTCGGGTTCCTTCCGCATGAGGCGAGTCTCCCACAGGAATCTGGTTTAATGCGAGCGTTGCTGCGTACACGTTGTCCATGGGATTGTTGTAATGACCTGCTGGTGTGCGGAATCGTGATGGTGGTGGCGGCATGGTATTGCCGGCTGTCGCCCCCGTCTGTGGCAAAGGTAACCCGGCTGGCGCGTTTACCGGATGTGCTCCCGTTGACGGTCGCGGTATGGTCCCTTGGTTCGTCGGTGGAATCGGCTGATCTTGAGGCGTGAACACCAGGGCAGTCGGGTTAATAACCCCTCCTGTTGCCGGCAGCATAGTTCGGTGCCTTTGGTGCATCCTTGTCGTTTCCTCCCGGAGCCGAGTCTCTCGGTCATCCAATTCGCGCTGCCGCGCGACCATCCCCTGCCTTTCTGCTTCCACTTGCCTTCTTTGCTGCTCCAATGCACGGCGAGCCACGTCCAGGTCTCTTACACGCTCTGCCGCGTTTTCTGGGGTAATAACTGTGGCCAAGACCGTGGGGTCCAAAATCAAATTATTATCAAACAGAGCCGGGTGACGTGGGTTTGAGGGGCCCGCCCCCGGTGTCCGGTTTGCTTGGAACCCAAACATATTTGCGTGTCGCTCCTCGTCTGCTGGGCGACTGGTGACAGATGCCGACTCTCCATCGACCTGGACCAAGACCGGGTCAACTGCACCTTGCTGCTGGGCCGCTACCTGAGCCGCCCCGGCTGGCGCCGCGGCCGCGTTTTCTTGATTGAGATTGGTCGCGGGAGCCGCATAGACTGCAACCCGGCGCATGATGCCCGGTGTAGATTCATACTGTTCTTCCTCGCTGTTTTCCCTTTCATATCGATCCTCCGACAAATCCCGTATAGACTCGGTATCATCCTCCCTCTCTATCTGACCCGTTGTTCCAATCGACTCTTCTTTTTCCGATCGGACATACATGTCTTCTCCTGACACAGAATCAGATCCAATATTATCACAATTCGAACTGGAAGTACATACCACACCGACGAAGACGTTGACGCTGCCGACTGTCACGATGGATCCGGTTTCGAGGTGATCCGACTCTGGCCCCCAGCCAGAATCGTCTACCATCTTCTCTCCTTTGCTGTTGACGTAGATTTCTCCGACGATGAGGTTCTTCATGCTCTTCCGAGCTTCTCCCGTGATGTAAACACCTTTGGACGCAGGCCCCACGGTGGGCGCCAACTGTCGTGGGATAATCACGGCAGATGTTACCGGGGGTAACTGATCTTGGGGCAAGTCGACACGGGTATTCGGGAGATGGTTTAGCTCGAAGGAAGACATGGCGAAAAGCGATCTAAGAACCGGAAAATAACTCGCCGGATCTCAATATGAATTATGCTGGATATTCGATAACAGGTGTTACAACTATGACTTGAATCTCTGGCAAACTAAACCTAGGGGCCGGTTTATAAAGCAC
Organism: Alopecurus myosuroides; assembly: GCA_028641055.1. Lineage (NCBI taxonomy): Eukaryota > Viridiplantae > Streptophyta > Magnoliopsida > Poales > Poaceae > Alopecurus > Alopecurus myosuroides. The sequence goes on from CM054059.1 coordinate 206,861,771, forward strand.
CCGTACACCCCTAACTTGCCCTTCAAGGCACATCTTGAGTCCTACTCGAACTCCACATACAAACCCTAACTTTCCTTATCGCAGCCCACAATCCGGGTTACGAATCTCACAAGCCTTTGGGCCTTCCGGTAATCTCTTTACCCCTAGCCGGGTATCGCTCAGCACACCTCGGGCCGGATTATATCTTGAAGTGGGCCTACCGGGTTACTATCCCCCCATCACTAGCCCATCCCGTTGGGTACAGAAAGAGTTCGTACCCATCCACCACAAGGAGAGGAGCCCCTAGCGGTTCCTCGCTATGGGAAGTTCCTTGTCGAGGAGTCTTCCCTCGGGGGCTTCACCGCACTTCGCTGGGGAGGAGTCCTGCGCCGCCTCCACTCCTTCCTGGAAGGAACCTCGCCCATTGGGAGACAGTCCATGTGAGGGTGATGCTCTGATCTCTGCGCGGCTAGCGAAGGCACCGCATGGGACAACACGGCTTTGGCCGCAGTTGCCATTCCCGTGTATAAAGCGTAGAGCTCCGCTGCACGCAGCAAAGCCTAGTCTTGGGCTTTCCTCTTTGGTGCAAGAAGGCCAAGTCCGTGCTACAAGATGGAGGAGGTGTCACCGGGTTCCCCCACCATGACGCGGACGGTGGAGATGTCCCCCGGTGACCAGAGCCGCGCAGGAGGCGCAGTAGTACGGGACACTCCCTTCTTTGGCACAATGTGGTATCCTTTTCCCGCTAAGTGAGCGGGAAAGAGGGCCAATCGCCGGTATAAGTAGATTACCCTCACCATGTCTGGGTAAACCCCCCGTGTCTCCATTGTTTTCCTTCGAGAGCTTCCTTAGAGAGATCACCCGAGGTGCGAGTAAACGTGGTTAGCCCTATGTGTTCGAACCTTTGAGGGCTACCCTGTCGCTGACAGAACAACAACTCCGACAAGATCCAAAGAATACTTATAAGGCTTAACAACTGAGTTGTCAATTCAGTTGCACCTGGAAAGGAACTTGCTTGGTACAATTTATTAGTATCAACAGTGGTACGATGGCAGCAGTAGTGTGATAGTAACAACAGTAATAAAGTAACAATGAAAGTAAATGAAGTGGGCTGCAAAAAACACCGTCATAGGAATGGATGTACATGCCTTGCATGAATGAGATAAACCATGTAATAAAAAAATGAGACCAACCCGGACTAGCCCTTGGTGGTTTATTTTTATAGAAGAATTGCTACTTCGTAAGAATTCCAGAAATTCGCTCCCAATGGGATTCGAACTCTGGTTGCTAGGTTTAGCCACAGCTACATTTTCCACTAGGCCTCTGCCCCGTTCTTATGTAATAAACATAACATAGGGCAGCACAGATAAATCAGAGAGCATCCAAGCATTTACCAAACATAGGCATGTATCTTGAAACAAGTTGTGTGTGCTTGCTATAAGAACTTTCACAACACCTTTCGTCCAACCATGTTGTTTCTACGAAGCCAGCTTGGAATTAATGATGATTAAGCTACCTGTTTCACCAAGCACCGGATCAAAGCATTAACACTCAATGGATACATGTAATCCTCAAACTACCGCCCTTCCTGTTGGGGGAACGATCACCCAGGTCCTCAAGGCAAGGGAAACGGATCCCAAGAAACAAGAACCGGCTTAGGCTAAGACCCAGCCACCAAAGGGAAACTGGCTTGGGCCTTGGCCCGGACGAGGTAGACCCGAATTTTCTAGGAATCCATCTTTCCATACGAGACGGTGTTCTCTAGAAGCTTGAAGGTTACAAGTAGGACTCCGAGTTTGGAGAGAACCCGGACTCCTCCGTAAACCCAGTTCCCCGACGTCTATATAAGGCGGGTCCTGAGGTGTAGAAAGCTAAGCTCTAGTTCTCGAGACATAGTTAGCCTAATTTCGCATCTTGTAATCGAGATCGATATTATCAATAGCAATCAAGTAGGAGTAGGTCTTACCCTCAATCGAGGGGCTAGACTTGGGTAAACATGTTTCTCTTGTTCCCGGCTCAACCCTTTCGAAGCTTCACCTCGTGCCAATGGCCTCGCAACTAAGTTCTCATATGAGGACACTTGTCGTGATAACCCCGCGACAATTGGCGCCCATCATGGGCCAGCACGCGGAGGATTCATCTTTTCGAAAGGAGCTCTCCCAGGAATCGAGAAGATGGCGATTGGACAAATCAGGAAGAGCCGACGTGGAAACTACTATGTCAACGAAAAAACTTGGGGACCTGAGTTCGATTTCGTCGAAACCGGCATTCAAGTTCCTTTTGGCAAGATAAACTTTTTTGTCGGGTTCATCACCACATCCCAAGCAGAGCCGGAGCAGGAATCAGATTCCATTTTAGGCGACGCAACAATCGTACATTCAGATGGAGAATGATCAGTCGAAAATAATGACCTCGACGAAACTGGATCAATTTAGCCGCTTCGTGGGAAAAAATTGGGAGGTTACTCGGATTCAGTAACCGGTTACGAGACGCCAGAACTCCCTCGTCGTGCAGCTGTATACATGGCTGGGGGCACCATTACACCAACTTATGATGAGAACAGGTGTTTAGTTAACACCACGCCTACAGACATAACAAGTCCACTAAGAGGGAACCCGGTTTTGAACGCAGGAGCAGTGGCACCAGCTGGCGGGGTGGAAAACAATGTAGCGCCCCGTGTACAAAGTCAGGATCTCATAGCCACAATCGAGGCACTCAACACATCGTTGGCTACCCCAATTACAGCTGAAATCATGGAAGCACGGAATGCCAAGATCGCAGCCCTTCGTGAATGCCTTGGAAATTTTCGACATAGAGTAAACTCAGAGACCGTAAAAATCAACACGGTTCAGAACGAGATGCTGCAAGAAGCACAAAGGCTGGAAAACCAAGGGATTCACTTGAATTTTTGCCAGAAAGAGCATGAGCCGACTCCTAGCCGGCCTTGCGCCTTCAGCTTTGGTTTTTCATACCTCCCTGAGAAAAACGGGTAATACTACTGGGAGTCCCGCCTTAGCAACACCGAGACCAGGAGGAGCCGCCCTTGATGCAGGAGTCGCGCGAGGAGGAGCCCACGTACACCCGCCAGGGCCGGGTGCGGTACTCCCAAACATGAATCGACCACAGTTCTAGCAACATATCCAACATCAACCGATACGTTTCCATACGCCTGTTGGTCATTATACTAACACAATGGACAATGTCTGGGAAGCAACAGCTAACCTCAATAAAATTCCAATTGATGAAACCACTCCACTCGGGTTTCACACAAAGAGGGCGATTGAGATGCCGCATACTGCAGTGCTATAAATTACAACAACATTACGGACATGCTACACTCGACCCCTTATGATAGACAGAATTCAGTGCCACAAAGTCATCATAGAAACTCCCCAGTGCCAGCTGGCTCAAGCAACGCAAGACGACAGAGGGAAGCCCAAAATCCGCAGCCACCCCATCCGGCTTTGTTTGCTCCAGGAATCACAAACACTACATGTGCATAGGCCTACAATTAGTGAAGGAAATAGAGTAGAACAGCCGGTTCAGCATGCAAACGCAGTACCCGCCACAACCCATAACCGAATTTTTCCTACCACGCTCTGTTCGGAAGGCCGGCTTATGCTAAGTTCATGGCTAGGCCGTGCTACGTGTATCTGCAATTAAAGATTCCGGGCCCCAAGCAGACCATCACTATCCATGGAAACCGGGATATAGCAGCCGAGTGCGATGAGGGAGATTCAGTAATGGCCGAGCAAGCCTGCAGGAAGGAAGAGCTTCAGTATTACCGGTCGCAGGTGGATCCGGATGATGGTACAGCGTTGAGAAGGCCAGATGCTGAAGACGAAAGAGTGAAGTTCAAGGCAGCTCAAGATACCAAGAAAGTAGATTTTGTGGAGGGAGATCCCACCAAGCAATTCACTATAGGGTCCAATCTAGATGATGCGCAAGAAAAGGCTCTGGTGGAATTCATCCGTTCAAATGCGGATGTGTTTGCTTGGACACCCAGCGACATGCCGGGTATTCCCACTGAGTTGGCAGAGCACAGTTTGCACGTGGATCCCAAGGCCAGGCCTGTGAAGCAAGGTATGAGAAAGATGAATGAGGAAAGGAGAAGAGCTATAGGTGAGGAAATCGCGCGACTATTAACCGCAGGCTTTATCATGGAAGTATTTCACCCCGACTGGTTAGCAAACCCGGTTCTTGTGATGAAAAAGACAAATGAATGGAGGATGTGTATCGATTTCACGAGCCTCAACAAGCATTGCCCAAAGGATCCGTTCGCACTACCAAGGATAGACCAAATCATAGACGCGGTAGCCGGAAGCGACTTGCTGTGTTTCCTGGACGCATATTCGGGGTACCACCAGATTAAACTCAAAAGGGAGGATTGGGAGAAAACGTCATTCATAACCCCTTTTGGGGCCTTCTGCTACAAAACCATGACGTTTGGATTGAAAAATGCGGGCGCAACTTACCAACGATGTATTCAGAAGTGCTTCGAGGACCAAATTGGGCGCAACGTGCACGCGTATGTGGATGACGTGGTTATTAAGACCCGGAAGGCAGAAACGTTCATTGATGATTTGAAGGAGACATTTAAAAACTTGAGAAGGTACCAGATGAAGCTTAACCCAACGAAGTGCGTATTTGGAGTCCCGGCTGGGAAGTTACTCGGCTTTATAGTCTCCGAGAGAGGAATCGAGGCAAACCCGGACAAAATCAAGGCCATCCAAAGTTTGAAGAAACCGGAAAATTTGAAGCATGTTCAAAAGCTCACGGGCTGCGTAGCAGCCTTGAGCCGGTTCATATCCAGGCTTGGAGAAAAGGCAATACCCTTGTATCGGCTTTTGCGGAAGTCAGATAAGTTCGTGTGGGATCAGGAGGCAGATGAGGCGTTTGAAGCGCTAAAAAAGCAATTGTCGGAAGCACCAGTACTAGCAGCCCCGGGTCCTAAAGAACCTATGTTATTATACGTGGCCGCCGGTCCCCGGGCCGTCAGCGCGGTAGTTGTCGTAGAACGCAAGGAGGATGGGAAGGGATACCCGGTCCAAAGGCCGGTTTATTATGTCAGCGAGGTGTTATCGGAAGCAAAGCAGCGTTATCCACATTGGCAAAAGTTGGTGTTTGGGGTCTTTATGGCCAGCCGGAAGTTGAAGCCATATTTCCAAGAACATCCCATAACAGTGGTTAGTTCAATACCAATGTCGGATATCATCAGAAACTCGGATGCAACGGGAAGAATAGCCAAATGGGCAATAGAGATGGGAGATTATCATATCAGCTACGAGCCCAGATCAGCAATCAAGTCACAGGCTTTGGTCGATTTTGTTAACGACTGGACACACACTGGAATGGCTACTATAGTCCCAAATTCCGAGTCATGGACCATGCACTTCGATGGATCAAAGCAGTACGAAGGGTCAGGAGCTGGAGTGGTGCTGACGTCGCCAAAGGGGGACAAACTAAGTTACGTGCTACAGATTCACTTCGATTGTTCAAATAACGTGGCCGAGTATGAGGCCCTACTGCACGGCTTGAAGATAGCCAAGGAGATGAACATCAGAAGGATACGATGCTTTGGGGATTCGGATCTTGTGGTGCAGCAGGTATCAGGAAACTGGGATAGGAAGGACGCCACTATGGCAGCGTATCGCAGAGAGGTTGATAGGGTTGCCGGGTGTTTCTCCGGGTATGAAGTAGAGCACATAGACAGAAGAAAAAATGAGGCAGCGGATGCACTCGCCAGACTCGGCTCGCGTAGAGAGCCGGTTCCACCTAATGTTTTCCTGGATGAGCTATGGCGACCGTCAGTTAAATCCGAGTCTGAGGAAGAACTAGCAAATCGAGACCCGGATGAGGAGTTTGTGGCTACAATACGTACTGTTCCCGAGTGGACAGAGCCATATCTGGCCTATCTATCACGGGGCGAATTGCCAGAGCAGGAAGTATTAGCAAGACAAATCTTGAGGCGGGCAAAAGGATATACTATTATCAATGGGGAGCTGTACAAGAGAAGCGCGACAGGAGTCTTTCTGCGCTGCGTGACACCGGAAGAAGGCCGACAAATCCTTAAGGAGATCCACGAAGGTGGTTGTGGGCATCATGCGTCCACAAGATCCCTTGTGGCTAAGGCCTATCGGCATGGGTTCTTCTGGCTCACGGCCTTAACAGACGCGGAGCGGATAGTGGCAAGATGCGATGGATGTCAAAGGTACGCTCGCCAAACTCATGTGCCGGCTATGGAGTTACGGACAATACCACTAACCTGGCCATTCGCTGTTTGGGGTATGGACATGGTTGGCCCTTTCCATATGTCACCATGCAAGAAGACACATCTTTTAGTGGCTGTCGATAAGTTTACCAAGTGGGTGGAGGTTATGCCGGTTACCAATTGTGAAGCGGCCACAGCAGTCAAATTCCTGAAAAGAATCATATACCGGTTTGGATATCCCCACAGTATAATCACTGACAACGGAACCAACATGTCCCTTGGAGAGATGGAAAAATTTTGTGGCAACAATGGAATCAGGCTTGATGTGGCATCAGTGGCACATCCGCAAGCCAACGGGCAAGTGGAGAGGGCGAACCAAGAGCTACTTCGAGGATTGAAACCGCGGCTAAGGGTCCCTTGTATCAGGGCCGCTGGAGCGTGGGTTGAAGAACTCCCTTCCGTGGTCTGGGGTATCAATACTACACCTAACCGGTCCACCCAGATGACGCCTTTCTTCATGGTTTACGGCGCAGAAGCAGTATTACCAAGCGACATCATTCATGATTCACCAAGAGTGACAGCCTACGTCGAAGTGGAGAACGAGAAGAACCGGCAAGACGCCGTGGACATGTTAGAAGAACAAAGGGAGCAAGCCTTAGAAAGGTCAGCCATATATCAGCAGGATTTGCGAAGATATCATAGCCGGCGGGTAAAAAGCCGGGTCTTCCAGGAGGGAGACTTGGTCCTGCGCTTGGTTCAAACAAACGAGGGAAAACACAAGCTATCGCCGCCATGGGAAGGACCTTTCATCATAAGCCGGAGTTTACATAATGGGTCATATTACTTGGTAGATGCAAGAGAAGAATCGGCCACAGTCAACGACACTGCTCATACTACTGCACCTATGCAAGAAAGAGATAGACCATGGAACGTGGCTCAGCTACGTCCATACTATACTTAGCAGAAAATGATGTAACAGGCAGCAGGTTTCAGACGCACTCTTTTCCTATCCAGGGCACCCTTGGGGACTGGATGGGTTTTTAATGAGGCGGCTTGCTGGCCTAATTTTCTCATATCAAATAAAAAGGGGATTATCGAGAAAAGAGACAATTGTCATTTATACGGCGTAAAATATTTAGGTCTTGAGGGCTAGTTGCTCCTGCAAGCACAGCTGCAAACTCAAAAAAGACCCGGCCTTGATGCCAATGAGTTATAGGGGCCGGCAACTCGAAAAAACGAGTGCGGCTACAATCTTATAACCGGACAAAGAAGTCCAAAATTCTCGTCTATTCTTACTTAAGCTCGATGTGACTCGCAACAAAGTGGCATGATCTGTTCGCCTACGATTACTATCAGTCATGAGACCCAAAAGGGACTTGTTTGACCCAGTTTTCGTATTGATGTAACAACATGGTATCCACGCGAAAGCCGGCTTATAGTACAAGATAGTCGAAAGGGTCATCTAAACCACAGGTTATGCAGAGTATAAGGCTTACAGCCGGAAACTCAACGATTATCAAGCATAACTTCAAACCTCATAAAAGCTGTCCTGAAGTTTTGGGCATCCAGCGATGGGCGATTCGTTTCCTTGAAAAGAAACAATCATGTGTCCTAGACGCGGAAACCCGGGCTGGGGACTTATGAGCTCTAATGAGGAAACAACATCATCCAGCCGATTAAATTACAACGAGCCACGCATCCGGGTCTCAGACGAAACCCGGAGGACGGGCTTTGCTAAGAAAAAAGAAGTATAAGTTATCGAGAATAAAGCAAGTGGATATCAAGAATAAGAAAACGCAAAGATACATTCATCAAAAGCCCAAAGGGGCGCAAAGTGCATCGGGAGTTTAACTCAAAGTATTACAATATCATAAAAGTATCAAAAGAGCACAGGCGCTCTGCTTAAACGAATAGTAAAGCTGTTGTAAACGACGCTTCGCCGATTGACGCATGTGGAATGATAAGCGTTACTTCAAGCTGCAGGATCCACCTTGGCCTTGCCCTTGGTGCCACTTGGATCAGTAGTAGTCTCGGGCTGCGCAGCAGAAGTTGCAGGAGCAGAGTCGACCTCGGCCTTCTTGGCGGCTTCTTCCTTTAACTTGATCGCTTCCTCCCTCCAACGGACAAGCATATCGAACGGCTGGGGGCGGTCAGCCTTGACAACCTTGTCATTAGCATCATAAGCCGGAAGAATCACATCAATTTCTAAGGCATCAGCGATAACACTAGCCGGATGACGGACTTCTTTCTGAATAGCCTTGAAGTCCTTTGGCAAAAACTTGGACCCATCCAAGTTGAACTCTGGGAATCCGCTCATAAGCTTGGACAGCTCTAGCTTGGGAGCGTAGGCCTTAGCTAACGCGAGTCCCCGGGTTACCCCAAAGCGGCAGGAGGACCGTTTCCAATGCCAAATCCATTCGGGGATGGTAGAGCAGCTTTCTAGTAACTTCTTCATGTTATCTGGCCTGATACCCGGCAGACGTAACTCGTCAAGTATCCAACTGACTCCGCTGCAAAGTTGGCGAAGAGTATTCTTGATGGTTTTAAGCTTGGCAGCATCATCTCCTTCGGGGGCAGCGTCATGTGGCCCTGCTAAAAAAAGGCAAAAGAAGCAAAGATAGTAGGCAAACAAGTGCAGTTGTTCAAATCAAAGTAATCCGAGTCACAAAAGGTGAAATTCAAAAATCTTACCAGTTGCGGTACGATAAACACCATCAATTTGAGCAGAAAGAGTTGTCAGTTTGCCTTTTGCCTTACGAGCTCTCTTCTTGTACTTTTTCGTCATCTTCTGGCACCTGCGAGCCTCAGTCTCAGCAGCTTCACGAAGGGCCGCTTCTTTTTCAGCAAGCTTGGTGGATTTGGCCAGTTTCTTCTCCAACTGTGAAACATAGTCCTGTAGGGAAGCATGAAGAAGGGTCAGCCAGAAACATTATGCAAAGTTCCAAGCAAGCTACCTAGTAATTTACTCGGAACTTGGGGACTATATATGGAATCAATTGGTGTTAGTCGGGATTACCTCGTGCTTGAGTATTAAGGCATCTAGTAAGTTTTCTTCGTCACCCTTCAAGGTATGAAGGGCATCTAGCATCTGAGCAAAGGTCATGTCTTCAGGACGAAGTTGAGAAGGGCCGGAGGATTGGCCCTCTTGTGGAGGAGCTGTTCCGGGTCTGGGGGTCGAAACCCGGGTCGTTTGAACGTCCGGGTTAGGAGAGCCCGGCTTGGTCTCCAAGATGATGTCTTCGTCCACTTCTTCAGAGGGCTGGGGTGATGCAGTTTTCGGTGGAATTGGGTCCTTGAAAGGGTCTTCTTCTTTTCCGTCCTCGGCCTCGTCTTCAATCTCAACGTCCATGTCATCACTCGGCTTCTCCTCTTCCTGTCCTTCCGGTTCAGGAATATCCTGGTCGCTCAGCGTAACTGTGGCGCTGAAGACAAGAAGGAGGACATGGATCGGTGGAAGGTACCGAAAAAGGAAAGGTAACAAGTACGAGAAAATGCAAAATAAAGGTAGTTACCCGGTATTTACGGCGTAGTCCGGAGGAAGTTCGCCACTGGAAGCGGATGACGTTGGCAAGAGCACTGGCTGCGGGACGCGAAATTGCCCGGCAAGTGGATGAGTAGGAGACGGGTGACGCTGAGGAGATTGGGAAGGTTGAGCTGGAGGGGTACTGGCTCGATGAGTAGGTGAAGTGGGAATACCCGGGTTAAGGGGATCATCCCCCGGAGAATTCCGGGTCACCCTACGTTTAGTCGGAAGAGGATCCTTCAAGAAGGGTGAATGTGATAATCGCTCGTTAAGTTCATGCATAGCAGCAAAGGAGTAAGGCGCACGAGACACAGAAGAGAAGGGAACCTTTTCAACTACCCCTCTAGCCTTCCTTTTGTTTCCAACTGGAGGCTCCCGGTCAGACTCGGTGGCTTCCGGGTCATTTTCTTCTTCCTCCTCGTCATCCCCCGACCCTGAAAGCCGAGTAAGTATCAGATAAGGGAAACAGCACAGATAAAAGGCAGGTATAAAGGTTATGGAGGAATACCCTCATCATCATCCACAGACTCGACCTCTTCTTCGGGGGCTTACCGAAGGAGTTGAGGTCCGAACTGAGGCCGGTGCGCGGCGCGGCTTGAGTGTCTCACCACAGTCCTTGATGAAAGAAACAAGAGCGTGGCGGCGGGGCTCGATGGCGGCGCTGGAGAGCTCGAGGTCGGGTGCGGCCGGAGGTGGCCTTATCTCTGGAAGCGCGCGTGAGCCCGGCGGCCGGAACTGTGAGGGAGCGAGGAGAAAGAAATGACGAAATGAGGTGAATGGTTTAGGGTTACCCTCTGCTGATATTTATAAGGGAGGTGGTGAGCTCACCCGCGGCCAGAAAGCCGGAAATTGCGGAACAGTAATTATCCGCGCGGATTTGGCGTTGTGGGCGTTCGGAGCAAGGGTTCAAATATGGAAAGGCCCATTAGGCGTTCGAGGAAGGATCGAGCTATCGGGATAGCGAGCGCCTCAAGAATGAATCCATGAAGCCCGCGCTATCCTGGGGACTACTGATGAGGGGATAGTAACCCGGTATGCCAACTCCCAGGTGTAATCCGGCCCAAACGGCGGATGGACCAAATCCGGCTAAGAACAAAGAAGCTTCAGAAAGGCCCAGGGCTTGTAAGGATCGTAACCCGGATTGTGGGTTATGGTAAGGAAAGTTAGGTTTGTATATAGAGTTCGAGTAGGACTCAAGGAGCGCTTTGTATGGCAAGCCAAAGGGGGTATGAGTACTATATAAACCAACCCCTAGGCTTCGCCTGAGGGAGATTCAAGTCATAACTGTAACACCTATTATCGAGTATCCAGTATAATCATATCGAGATCCGGCGAGTTGTTTTCCGGCTCTTAGATTGCTTTTCGCCATGTCTTCCTTCGAGCTAAACCCTCTCCCAAATACCTGTGTCGACTTGCCCCTAGATCAGTTACCCCCGGTAACATCTGCCGTGATTATCCCACGACACAATGTCTGGGACTAGCCTTACAGAGTGAGAATTTACCTGTGGATTTCAAAGAACCTCGTAGAGTTCCAAATTATATAGCGCACATGGAACCAGCCGAGTGGATTGAAAGTTGTGAAATGGGGATAAGACCTTAGATGTTAGTGACGCTATATGCACGCGGTATGTGAACATGATGCTAGAAGGAACGAATAAAACTTGGTTGAAGGACCTGTCCCAACTCTGTCAACACTTGGCATGAATTGAGGGATATGTTCACAAAAATTTCTGTGGGACATGTAAGCTTCCAATGAAAATTACATACTTGGAAAATTGTGTTCAAAATGAGAGAGAGTCAGCCCAACATTGGTCGAGAAGGATCGCCCAAATTATCCACTCTTTAGACAGCATCACATCACAATCAGTTGTTCTGATTTGGGAGAGGAACTGCAGATTTGATCCTTTGAAGCACCAGTTGGGACGAATGAAAACCACTACAAACATTGGTCGAGAAGGATCGCCCAAATTATCCACTCTTTAGACAGCATCACGTCACAATCAGTTGTTCTGATTTGGGAGAGGAACTGCAGATTTGATCCTTTGAAGCACAAGTTGGGACGAATGAAAACCACTACAGACATGAGCGAAATTATGAACGACTAGGTTCTATAATTTTACGTTTGCCTCTGTCTATTGTGCCCCGGGGATCATTAATATTTTGAAGTCCAAATGTCTTCCAAAGCTCAAGGCTTTTCTCTGGCTTCTTTTCCACGATCGACTAAACACTAAAGACCTCATGATCCGGAAGCATTGAAATATTGAGGGTGGGAACCATTGGGTTTTATGTACGGGGGGGACTTCTTGAGACCAGAGATCTGTTTTTTGAATGCGCATTTGCTAAGACGTGTTGGTATTCTATCCAGATCGAATGGAACATCCATATGCCCATTTTGGAAAGGATTGTTAATCCTCGTGCTCCTTTTCGAGTTCCATGTTTCATTGAAGTTGTGGCATGTGCAACATGGAACATTTGAAATGCCGCAATGACCTTTCAACAAGATCCCCCCACTCAATCTAGGTGGCGCTCACTTTTATGCTCGAATATGTTACTTCATCAACATAGGGTTAGGGCCACTTTAGTACAACCCTTAATTGATTGGACCAGATATGTCTTGACTTGATGTATTCTCATTTAACTTTCTACCACCTTGATGTATATTTGATTCACCTTTCATATTAATATAAAATTTAACCGTCGGGTTTTTCCCAACGTTAAGGTGTTTCAAAAAATATCATGAACGCCATGACCAAGTATGTAGGTTCTGACAAAACTAAAGATCTGAAATCTGCTGAGGAGAAGTCAGGGAAAGGAAAGAAGAACGGAACATAACCTCCGACAAGCAACAGTACCCCGAACAATGGGCAGAATAACAAGAGGAAAAATAGCGATGCGAGATCAGACTTGGTGGCAAACACATATACGGGCTATAAGAACCATAGATAGAATAGCGGTTATAGAGGTAATTAGCAGCATCAGTTTCGCCCAAACGATTATCACCAAAGCCACCAAGCCCTTAAAGGTCCGTGCCCAAGGCACAACAGGCCAGGGAGGCCAGCAAACCACGCGTGGGAAGATTGCTTCATTATGCAAAGTTTCCGCAACAACGTCAATGGCGGAGATGATAGACCCGGAAATAACGGAGGAGGCCATTCTGGGAACATGAGAGGCAGTAACTCGGGTGCACATAACCCAGGACCCGGAAATTCGGGAGCCAGCCAGGGAGATCCTTCTTAGGGAGGACAATCCGATTTCCAGAGTAACCCGAAGCAGTTGAGCGAGGGGAAATACCACATATTCACAACAAGTTTAAACAGAAGGGATAGAAAATTGCATAAGAGGGCTATTAATGCAATAGCCCCGGCAGTCCCGATGTGGTTAAATTGGTCTGAGCAGCCCAGGAAGTTTGGCCTTGGTTGTCGCTCCCCGAGTTGGAGGATACAGGCTGACAAAGGTTCCGATGCACGGTGGTAGGAGCATAAACATAATGTACTATGACAGGTTCAAAAGAATGAACCTCCAGGAAAATCAGTTGTAGCCTTCATCCACTATCTTCCACGACATTGTTCCAGGTAAATGAACCCAGCCAATTGGCAAAATTTATTTGGAGGTTGGTTTTGGGACTATGGATAATTACACGTTTGAGATAACACCATTTGAGATGGTCAAATTTAAGAGCACGTACCATGCCTTATTTGGTCGCCTAGCCTATGCCAAGTTTATAGCCAGACATTGCTATGTTTACCTCAAGTTCAAAATATCGGGTCCCAAAGGAAATATCACTATGTATGATGATAGGGATATAGCTTTGGAGTGTGAGGATGGAGACACAACATATACAGAAACGGCTTGCACAGAGGAGGAGTTCAGGTTTTATAAACTGCATGTTGATTCAGAAGATATGACTTGACTTAAGAAACCTTCTAGAGAGTCGAAACTGAAGTTCAAGTATGTGCAGGATACAAAGCAAGTTGATTTTACCCCCGGTGACTCCTCCAAGCAGTTCACCGTGGGAAATCATATGACGGGTAAATAGGAAAGCAAACTCATCAAGTTTCTCTCTGAGAACCGGGATATCTTTTCATGGAAACCGAGTGACATGACTGGAGTCCCAAGGGACCTTGCTGAGCACAGTTTAAATATTGATCCTGACATGACGCTGATTAAGCAACTCGTTTGTCGCTTCAATGATGAGAGACGCAAAACAATTGGAGAAGAAATAGCCAGACTTCTAGCAGTCGGATTTATTGTGGAGGTATTTCACCCAAAATGGTTCGCAAACCCAGTTCTAGTTCTGAACAAAAATGGGTCATGGAGAATCTGTATTGACTACACAGATTTGAACAAAGCCGAAAAGATCTGTTCGCCTTACCTCACATTGATCAAATCATAGATTCCGCTGCAGGATGTGAGTTTCTGTGTTTTTTGGATGCATATTCTGGTTATCATCAAATTAAGATGAAAGAAGAAGACCAGGAAAAAAACTTCTTTTATTACACCGTTTGGATATTTGTGCTACACTTCAAAGCCCTCCGGCCTAACAAATGTAGGGGCAACATATTAGCACTGCATCCAGAATTCCTGCAAAAACAGATTGGGCGCAACGTCCATGCATATGTTGATGATATTATGGTCAAGTCACAGAAGGTTGATTCTTTGATTTCATATTTGGTGAATACATTTGATGGTCTTAGGAAATATGAGATGAAATTGAACCCAGCTAAGTGTGTTTTTGGGGCCCCGGCTGGAAAATTACCTGGCTTCATAATTTCTGAGCGTGGCATAGAAGCAAACCCGAAAAAGATACAAGCCATTAGTAACCTGAAGAAGTCGTCTTGTTTGAAGGATGTCCAAAAACTTACAGGTCGTGTGGCAGTCTTGAGCCGCTTCATAAAAGTCATCTTGGCAAAAAGGCGATCCCCTTATACCGGCTCTTGAAAAAGACAAATAACTTTGTCTAGAATCAGGAAGTGGGCAAAGGGAAGCTCTTAAAAATAACTCTCCCGAGCTCATGTGTTAGCAGCTCCTAAGGCAAAGGAGGTTATGTTACTATACATCGCAGCGAATAACAAAACACTCAGTGCGGTGGCGGTGGTAGAACGAGCATAGGAAGGAAAAGAGAAACTGAAACAAAGGCCAGTCTATTATTTCAGCGAGGTCTTGACAGAATCCAAGTGGCATTATCAACAATGGCAGAAGCTTGTTTTGGGGGTTTTCATGGCAAGTCATAAATTGAAGAATTATTTCAAGGAACATCTAATAACAATGGTCATTTTTGCACCCTTGGCAGATATTATACAGAACATGGAAGCAACTGGGTGAGTCGCCAAGTTGGCAATTTAGATGAGGCCATATCACATCAAATACGAACCCAAACATCTATAAAATCTCGAGCTTTGATTGACTTTGTTGATGACTGGACAGAGCTAAAGGATCCGCCTGAGAACTCAATACAAAATATATGACTATGCACTTTGATGGATTTAGACAGTTGGAGGGATTCGGAGCTGGTGTGGTGTTAACCTCACCTAGCGGCGATAAATTCCGGTATGTCTTGCAGATTTTTGTTCAAATGCACCAATAATGCAGCCAAATATGAGGCCTTGCTTCCTGGACTACGCATAACCAAAGAGATGATCATAACCCGTATTCAATGTTTTGGAGATTCAGACTTAGTATCACAACAAGTCACTCGAACATGGGATTCAAAGGATTTGGTTACGGCAGCTGACAGGCGTGCAGTTTCTCAAATAGCAGGTCACTTTCAGGGATATGAGGTGGATCACATTGATCGCCGGCTTAATGAGGCAGCTGATGCTTTTTCATGTTTGGGTTCTCAGAGAAAACCAATTCCACTCAATGTTTTCATGGATGAGATACATAGTCCATGTGTAAAAATTCCCAGTGAGGATGACACAGCAAACCCGGATCATGTATGAGAGTCGGTAGCAGCACTTCATGCAACACCAGAATGGACATATCCATATCTAGATTATTTACTACGAGGCAAGCTCACACAAGAGGAAATTATTTCCCATCAAGTAATCAGACGTTCCAAGGCGTACACAATTATCAATGGGGAGGTATACAAACATAGTGTTTCAGGATTTTTTCAATGTTGCGTTCCCCTTGAGGAAGGACGAAAGATCCTTAACGAGATACACTCATGGGATTATGGACATCATGCAAGTACTAGGTCTTTGGTTGCTAAACCTTTTAGACACGGATTTTTCTGGCTTAAAGCTTTGGCAGATGCAGAGCAAATTGTGCGCACTTGTGAAGGTTGCCAGAAGTATGCTAGACATGGACATATGCCAGCTCAGGCCTTAAGGATGATACCTATAACTTGGTCGTTTGCAATTTGGGGAATAGACATGGTGAGACCCTTTAGAACATCACGCTGCAAGAAAACTCACCTCCTGTGGATAAGTTCACCAAGTGGGTTGAGGCAGAACCTCTTAGTTCTTGTGATGTTGAACTAGTCGACAAATTCCTAAAGAAGATCATATTTCGCTTGGGTATACACACAACATTATTACAGACAATGGTACCAACTTGTCTGAAGGAGCAATACTGAAATTTTCTGTGAGAAAAATCACATCTGGTCGGATTTAGCTTCAGTTGCCCATCCTCAGTCAAACGGGCAGGCTGAAAGAGCAAAGCATGAGTTATTGCGAGGTATTAGACCTAGAATTGTGACGCCTCTCAAAAGAACGACGGGAAGCTGGGTAGAAGAATTACCGGCGGTCTTATGGACCATACGTACCACTCCCAACAAGTCAATATGTTACACTCCGTTTTTCCTTGGGTACGGTGCAGAGGCGGTATTGCCAAGTGATGTTGAAAATGATGTTGCTTGTCAGAACTCGTTGGATATTCTGGAAGAGGAACGGGACCTAGCAACATTTAGATATGCGGTATATCAACAAGATTTAAGACGATACCATAGCCGGAGAATCTGAAGCTGGATTTTCCAGGAAGGAGACATGGTCCTTTGTCTCATCCAAAAGAAAGGGGGGAGACATAAACTTAGTCCACCATGGTAAGGACCATTTGTAGTGAGTAAGAACCTACATAATGGATCCTATTACCTCATAGATATGTGTGACGCTCACAAATCACGCACGTCTGAGGAAGAAACCCATTGGCCATGGAACATAGCTCAGTTGCAGCCCGACTACACATAGGATCACTGTAATCACTATGTTTTATTATGATTAATGAAATAACGTTGACATATCTGAAACCCGGATTTTGCTATTTCACCTACTTATCATTGTCAGGATGAGTCTTTATTGGTTATCGTTGATCATAAGTTACTTAGGGGCTAGTTACAATATGTGTTCTAGCTCATAACCCTTGGACCTGGCCTATGCCAACTTATATCTTGGCATTTATAATCTATAAGATAAAGCTGCACGCATTTATGTGACCTAGAAGCACGACCTAAAAAGTTAATCATCTATGATGGCCTATGATGGACTTAATTGTGACGCCCCGAGATCGGGCACTATGCAGATTTCAGCATTCCCGCCAAGTCCGCATAATAACCGATTCCAGGTTGCCATTTATGATAACATTACAATAGTTCACGAATAATCCACAATTACAACAGCAACAGATAGATACAAGATGACTCAGAGGAGCCAGGGATTACAACTGATACATTACAAAGATCCAATTCACAGCGGCAGAAACAAACGTCCGGCTACGGACAAGATCCAAATTGGACTAAGAGTCCTGAAGATAACCGAAGGCGTCCAATCCCTGCCCAGGCCTAGCCGGAGGGATTCCCAAGCTAACGTCGTCAGACTTCAAACCTGTTGACTGCAATTTGGAATTTGCAGCCACGAAAGAGATTCGTGGGTCAGTACGGTTAAGTACTGGCAAGGGGGATAAAGCCCATACTCACAAGTTACCGGCGTAGCCAGTCATCACAAGATACAAATACTTTAGGATCAACGGAGAAGAAGGGTTTATTGCAAATAAGCGATAACAGGCTGCACTAACCAACTACAGAGATTCTATTACTTCCAACTATCAGAAAGGAGATAAGATCGAGTGATAGTAACCAACTGAAAGATAACTTCCAACAAACCCATCCTGGATCTCGCCCCTTATCCGAAGAAGCAATCCGAGGATAACTCACACCGTGGTATTAAAGATGAGTCAAGTTATTGTGTGAATAACCTATTACTAGTCAAGTTATTAATCATTGGGTGAAACATGATTGATCATTATGTTGAAGTTGTCCTGAGTACTTGTTAGCCAGTACTTTCACCAAGTAATCCATAACCGCGGAAAACACGGCTTCTCGAGAAGATTTACCCTGCAGGGGTGCACCATAGAAACCACACTCATGAATATCCCGCCAGATGGAATGCCTCCCACCAAGCGGGGCACTCAACACAATCCAACCCTTCTTCGCATCAAGCCCAAAGCACCGCGTGCTGTGCGTGCGCGGCTAATCGAGCCCCACGAAGAAAAGGGGACCCTCATAGCACTGGAAGACCACGCCGCCCTAAATGCCGACTACGAAAGTTCCACCCGGGATCCAAGGGCTCGCAAGATCATGCATGCAGCAAATGGAAAGCCCGAACTAGTACGGCGATTTGGACGAGATGCGAATCGAGTCAAACTGAGGGGGAGCCCATACTCCCCAAATGCGGGTAGTGCGCTCATCATGGATCAGTAGACAAGACCCTTTTCCTAATTAGGGGGTCGACACTAGCGGGCCTCAAAACCACCCTGGGCCTCCCGCCGGTGCCTTATCATCAAGTTTATTATTAATAGTAACATTAGCATGTTTGATTGATTGATTAAACATCGAGCCCCCGGAACATAAGGAAGTAATAACAGAAAGTAACGGGTAACAGACTCGAGCAAAACAACCCTAGGCAAGATAGTAAGACACAGGCACAAACAATGGTTATAGGTAGGGAGGTGAGGCAGTATCAGGGTTAAGGGATTCATGTGATGGGTTCGTAACAGAAACAACTACTACTAAGGCTAGCAGAAAAGAATCAACGGAAAGAATCGGTAACAAGTGATGAAAGGCAGCCATATGGCATGCAAGTGAGTATACTTGCCTGAGATCCCGCAAGGTAGCAGAACTTGTCGTTGCTCACATCATCTCAACGTCCTATCCGGGAAGAAGCAACGAACCTCGAACAAACACCGGAATGCAACAATTACTACTACGGCAAAAGATCCAGCATGATCAAGATAGGGATGCATGACAGGTTCAAAGATGCACCAAGGTAACCAGTGGATAAGATACACAAGTTTAAATGGATTCTATATGCAAAGATTGCATATGGCAAACCCATGCCTTGTAGTTGAATTAATTGTTCTAACACTAAGCATCATGTGTAAGTGAGTTAGAATGATGCATGCATGATGAAGGACAAGAAGTTAACAATATTAGATGCAAGTGGAAGGATGGTTAACAAGTTTAGAAAACATTTATCAAGTTTGGAAATTATTGTTACTTAATGGTGTTAAGCAAGTAGTGGTTGTTATCATCAAGTTAAAGGGTGCAAAACAAATAACAAAGTTGATATTTAAAAAGGTTATCAAATTTTAGTTGGATTACATGTTTCACATTTTGAAATTAGACTTTGGATTAATTATTTATGAATTAAACAATATTAAACAAGTTTTAATTGAATTAAACAAGATTTAAATTGTTTAGGCAATTTAAACTATTCAAACCAGAAAACAAAGTTTATATTTGAATAGAGCATTCAAAATGGTATGAAAAACATATTTTAGTTGAATTATTTGGACTTAGGAATAATTAGTTATGAATTATTACAAATGGCATTTGAATTATTTGAATTTGAATTTAAATTGCATTTTGAAAATTCAAAACAGAACACAAATTGGATATTTGGATAGATTAGGAAATTTGGATCAGATTACATATATAACTTTTATTTATCAGATGCTTAGATTAAAAGTTATTGCATTTTAAAGTTTTTAGGTTATTCTGCCCATTTAAAAAGAATTGGAAGAAAATAACAGATTCAGGTTTAAACTTTTGTTACGCTCAGAAAATACACAGCAGCCACTGCCCTGCGGGGCCTAGCCAGCGTGGCGCGAGCAACAGCTTGCGTGGCAAACAGGCCCGCTGACGGGTGGGGCCGGTGCGCGGAATAAATCCCCAAAAGAAGTGGTGCGCCGCGGGGATTCGAACTGTGGTCGCTGCGCTGCAAACAGCAGGCCACTACCACTGCGCCTGCTCGCGTTGGTTTGTTGGATTCAGAAACGCAGGGAGGTTAAAGGTACAGTTTCGCGCAAGACTGCATTTTTACTGACGAAACTGACGGGTGTTCTCCTCCTCGATTGACAGAGCAATCTCTGCTCGCCGGCGTTGAGACAACACCGCGGTGCTCGAGGCAGACGGGGTGGTGGTGCACGATTGAGGTGGGGAATGTGCTCGGTGAGCAGCGGCGGGTATAGCCTCGAGAGGAAGAGGAGGTGTGGATGCTCACCGTGAGGCGTCGAGGGAGCAGAGGGCGGTGACGCAGGATGACGATGGCGGCCGCGGCAAAGACGTAGACGCCGGCGCGGTTGCAGACGTTCCCCAGGCGAGCTCCGGTGTTCGAATCGAAGAGGAAGAGGTGGCCGCTCGATCCCCGGGGTCAGAACACCACGAGGGGCACCACAGCGTCGGGGGGCAGCGGAGGTTCAGAGTGGCGGCGATGGCGGCGGTGGCGACAGAGTCGTGCTCGGCGGCGAAGGCACAGCGCGTCTCCGGGCGCGCTCCGATGTTCAGCAGAGAGAGGGAGGTGGGACGAGCTCGTTCCCGAGCTTAGTGGGGTGGATGCTGTGGTGGATTGGCGGCGGCGAGGAGGTATTCAGGCGGGAAAACGGTGGCCTCTCCGGCGAGGTTCAGAGAGGACAGAAAACGCCTGGAGAGAGAGGTTGGCGGCGCCTCGAAGGAAGAGATAGGCCTGGGGATTAGGGCAGGGGGGTCTAGGGTTCGTAGGGTGTTTATAGTGCTCCGGAGTGGCTGGTGGCCGTCGAGAGGTTACCGTGCTGCCGTGGAAGCACGGATTGCACGCCGTACTGTTTGATGACGATGGCTAGAACGAAGGGGTACGCAGCGGATGGTTAGCGGGCTGGGCCGCGCTGAGCGAGAGAGAAGAGAGAGGGAGTGGGCTGGCTGGGGAAGGTTAGGGTAGCTGCTGCTCACCCTTTTGTTTTCTATTCTGTTTTTTTTTTTTTTTTGCAGTTTGCTTTTGGAAGAAAAAGGTAGGGTTTTGCTTATAGAAAAATTTGAAAAAATTTGGTTAAGCCTTCTAGGTAATTAGAAACCACCCTGCAAGCTTGGATTTCAAAAATTGAAATTTAAAATTATAGTTTGTGTTTGAATCCAAAATAGAGGGATTTGAGTTTTAATAAAACCTTAATTCAAACAACACTTTTTAATAGGGTTATCCCCAAGTTTTAAGGTGATTTTTAAGAGGGAAAAAAGATAGTGGTGAACTTTAAGGTTTTCAAAGGGTACTGATTTGAAAACTTGGTTTGAATTGGAAAAGATTTGGAATAATTGCTTGAATTAATGGTTTGAAGTTGGAAATTTTTGAGCAAGGGTGAAAGTTTAAATTGCTTTGAAATTTTCAGTTGATGCAAACATGGTGCAATGCAATGTGATGCATATGATGCAACCAAAACAAACAGGTAACCCCCAGGTGTTACATTAATTGACGCTAAAATTTTTTGAGTAAGATGCACTAGAAAAAGGTCACGCGAAAAGCAATCTTGCAGAAAATTCAACCAAAAGGGCTATCAAGCCATAATGTTCAAGTCTAACGGCATGAAACCAAAGTTGTAGCTTATTACATCACAAAAGTGTTACGCAAAGTGCACAGATGCACCACAATAATATGACTTCAAAATCTAAACTTTTTTGCCTATTACAGACCCATTAAGGGCCAAATTTATTAACTGCCACATGAAGAAGATATTGTCACTCCATTGCCTTGTTACTCGATGATGGGTCCCATTTTGTCGGGTCGTCGAGGTTTGTCGTGTGATCTTGCTTTATCGGGTCATCATATGTTGTTTCCTTGGCACCTACATCTTGGTCCCGGTCTTGGCCGGCTCATCTGCGGCTTCTTCTCCAGCAAGGCACAAAACCGCCAAATCCTCTATGGGATACTCCACAGGATCATCATAATCAACAGGTGCCTTGGGAGGAGCTGTCACTACTAGAGTACCAGACCCGGAAACAAAAGCCGGCACTGTGGCAGTAGGAGTACTGGTAGGAGGAGGGTTCAATTCCACATAAACTGGAGTTGGAATATCCGTCTTTCTGTTCCTGCTATCATATACGGATTGAAGCTTGGCAAGATCCAGGACCTAAGCAATGGTAGTAGCATGTTGCCAGGTCTGTCTCTCGATAGCCACAAAATATGACTAAGTGAAAGGTGTTTTATCCACTTTGAACTATGGAAACCCACCAGCTAGCAATTCGGGCTTCAAATCTGGATGGTAAGATTTTTCCAAAGACAAAGGGCGCATGGAACCCTTGCGACAAGCAGAATTTTTCCAAAGCCGGATCCACTCAGGAACACAGGATAACTTCTTCATAGTATCTGATAGCCGCGTAGGAGGCTGAGACCAACCTCACACCTCCTATGCAAGCAGGTGTACCATGAAATAGCTGGTTCACAAGTTATAAATAACCTTCAATTTCCTTGGAGGGGTTTGGCGTTATTCCCATGAACAGGACATATGTTTTTTCAAGAATAAACATAAGTT
Organism: Alopecurus myosuroides; assembly: GCA_028641055.1. NCBI lineage: Eukaryota > Viridiplantae > Streptophyta > Magnoliopsida > Poales > Poaceae > Alopecurus > Alopecurus myosuroides. The sequence continues at coordinate 206,884,255 of CM054059.1, forward strand.
AAGCTTCTTGGATAATAATTAGTGAAACCATCATATTTAACAAAAAATCCGAATTACCAAAGCAAGCAACTGTTATTCGATTCAATAACTCTAGTATAGACTTGAGCCTAGCATTACTGCTTCAGCTCCTCTAAAAAATTTCTTTGGAATTGGGCAACTCCTTAGTTTCATCCAACTGGAACTCGCAAGTTTCCAGGTTGTTGGTTGATACATTGCAAACGTATCCATAATTTTTGATGCTCCATGCTTGTTTTCTACGCAATACCTTTTGTTTTCCACATGTTTTCTTATGTTTTCCTTCATTTTCCGGATGTTTTCACTAACTAACCTATTAACAAGATACCCTAGGCCAGTTGTTATTTTCTACTGTTTTTCTATTTCAGAAAATTTCTGAAGGAAATATTCTCAGAAAGGGCTGAAAATCCACGGAGATCATTTTTTTACCCGGAACAAATACGAAGTCCAAAGAAGAGCCGGAGTGGTGCAAAGGGGCCACCAGGAGGGTGCCAGGCACGACCCCTCCCTTGGTCGTGCCTGGTGGTCCCCTGGTTGCCCTGGTCACCACCTCTTCGCCCATAAATTGCCTTCAACCCTTAAAATCACGAGGACGGAGTTATTTTCCACAAAACATACAGAGAGGCATCGTCACCTTAAAAGTCCAATCTAGGGCTTCTACAGTCCTGCTCCGGCACCCTGTCGGAGAGGGGGGTCGTCACTAAAGGCCTCTACATCGCCATGATCGCCTCCGGACAGTTGCGTGAGTAGTTCACCTCGGGACTACGGGTCCACATCAGTATCTAGATGGTTGTTCTCGCCCCCATGCCTCCATGTTTAGAGGCTCGTGAGCTGCCTCACATGATCGAGACGATCGTTATGTAATTGTGCATGTTGTGTTTGCTGGGATCCGATGAACCTTGATATTATGATTATTTTTTTCATGTCAATCTGATATGCTTCACATATATTTGTGGAGAGTTTTAATATTGGGTTGCAATGCTCTCTGGTGTTTATGATTACCTTGGCCACGTAGTTGTTTTCACTTCCAAGAGAGGGTTTATATGCTAGATAGTGGGTTCATGCCTCCTTGTTGCTTGCGCTTGAGTGACACAAACGTGTGCGGGCGGGGGGGGGGATGTGTTGTTGCCGCCAGGGAGAAGACATCGGTGCTATTTTCTACGGAAAAGGACCACTACTTACAATATGTATTGTTCTTAATTCATTTGTACGTTGCACACATGGCAATCACTTTGTTGCTGCAACTTAGTACCGAGGGATTTGATGGATAGCTTTCCTGAGTTGGACTTTTAGATATGGATGCATGCTTTATAGTGGTCCATACACCTTGACATAATGCCAACAATGTTAGAACCCGTGAACTATATCTCGTCATAATAGTATTGTTATATGTTCATGATTTGTCAATTGCCCACCTGTAATTTGTTCATCCAGCATGTTTGTTTTCTTTGAATAGACACCACTAGTGAACCTATGGCCCCCGGTCCTATTGTTCTAATATTGCAACCTTCTTTTAAGCACTTTTTATTATTGTTTCCTCGCTGCTCCAGTCTTACTTTTATTACTCTGCAAGACTTGTGTGCAGGTTCCACGCTTGGTCAACATAGATAAACAACGTCATCGATACAAGTAACATTCTTCAAGACTACGAAGTCCTACTGGTTCAATAAACTCTGATTCACACTGGGGGAAATTTACACTAGACCACATCATACCTTCTGCTCGGGGTCTCCCAACGAGCATGTGATCACTTCATCATCATTGGTCACAGTTACAAGGGAAACTTGGCATTCATTAGACAAATCCTTGGCCTTGGAGTTCATATCCATATCCTTTTGCAACATCACTTCTAATTTTTGATTCTTTGAAGTGGCAGCATCCAGTAATTCCTTAAGCTGGCTAATCTCCTGGCCGACTTCATTGGTGAGTTTCTGTGTAAATTAGGATAAAATTGTGAGTCCCATGTTGCCGCAGGCATGCAATCCGACACTTGGGGGGCTACAGTTGGAAATTTTAAACACATGAATAAAAGTTCCAGGTTGTTCTAGGAAAAAGTAAAGCCAGAACTTGGGCGATATAGTATTTTGATTTCACATCTACAACAGCATATGAAGTACCAGATTTCTACAAGTAGCTAAGACGGTACTTGGGGGATATATGATTCAAAGTAAGATATCTTATGTCATAAAACTCCAACTCATTACAGGGCAATAAAATAGGAGTTTGGGGGCTATAGATATATAAGTATAAAGAGGACAACGTACCTCATAGTTTTGTTTCATGCTAGTTACTATGCAAGCCTCATGTTCCCGATTTTGGGAGACTTGTTTCTCATAGTCCTTGAGAAAATTATCCCTTTCTCCATTGCGAAAGAAGTTTAACCTGGCCCAAGAATCCGTGTTCACTTTCTCTTGGCGTATCTCCGGCTTCACCTTAGAGGAAACCTTGGCTACCATAGTTCAAACAGTGTTTTTCTCTGCCCTTCTCTCGGAAATAAAGGTGATGTCGTCATCATGAGAAACATTGGCCAAAGGGTAAGCCGACCCAGGAGCTGGGTCTTTGATATCTGGCTCTATCGATGCAGAATCTGGAACGGGAGTTTGTGTTGACACAACATCAACATTCATTGGGCTTGATGAATCTGGTGGATCTTCCAAAACAGCTTAAGCTCTAGAATAATAACAAACTATAAGCATATAGTGGATGATAAAAAAGAATCAGAAGTGGCAAAGTTCAAATACATTACCCACGATTGATGAGAAAATCCGCTAGTATATTAACACTAGAAGCATCAGAAGAAGGGGGTTGGCGTGAAGATGAGAACTAGTAGGCCCAAGTGGATGGTGACGAAACTGGCGAGGGGAAGGCTTTAAAGATTCAACTTCTGAAAGATCAAGAGAGCCGGAACTCCGATTCCTCCTTTTTCTCTAGTCAACTTCATATATTTCGTGTGTTTTCCATGAAGATGAGAATGGACTCTTGTGAGAAGCACACAAACGAGATAAGGGCACCTTTGAGATTGCGGACCGGGTCCTCTTTTTCCCGGGAGCCGGATCCTCCTCTTGATCTCCCGTGCTATCCAAGTCTAGGTTCATTTCCCTCAGGTTTGTATCCTCCGGGTCCACTTCCTCCGGGTTAGAGGTTACAAAATTTTCCCGTAACAAATCAGCGTCAGCAAATTCATTATGAAGCCAGCCAAGCGAGTCAAGTTCCTCCACCTTTTCATCAATGGGTTCTTCCTCGGGCGGGGTGGGGGTTCAATTTATGTGTGCCACCATTCTGAGTCTAGGTTAAAAACAGTAACCAAGAATGGGAAATGCGAATTAGATAATTTGAAGGCAAGTGTTAAAGAAAAAAGAAGGTGGATAGAACTTAGAGCAGGCGTTGGGTTCACTTCTGAAAAAGGGCGTAAGCCCAATCTTTTTATATCCTCCTTGGTTTCTCCAATCAACTTCTTGACACCCTTCACCATTGCATCCTCACTCGTATCATCCACAGAATATCTAAGCTCATCTATAAGCTTTCAAGAGTAGTGGCAGATAAGTTTGTTCCTCCTGCTCAATGGTTGGATACGCCACCCAACCCAACACCAGGTTAGGTCTGAAGCTTTCAGACCATGAGCGAGAAGAGCTTTCAACCTTTTTATAACAGAAGCCAATGCTTCACGAGCCTCCGGCTCTGCTTGGGTCTTCATCTTCTCCTAAACAACAAACCTTCCTGGACGGTAAGCAGGAAGAGGATTTTCATCTTCAGGAGAGGTATCTTTGAAGTAGAAAAATGTCTTCTGCCAATCTTTGTGGTGGTTGTTCAGCTTCATAGAAAGATAGATGTTATATGATCTCCTCTGGATGGTAACTCCATCGCACCATATCAGTGGCCCTTTGGATCTTTCCGGCTGCTGGTTGCAGTAAAAATATTCCAGAAACAACTCCAAGCTAGGTTGCATCTGGAGATAATCTTCAAAATGGACTTGTAAATTTCAAAGGTTGAGTATAGAATTTGCACGGAGATCTTGAAGGTGGAGTCCCCAATGAGCCAATACCTTGCAGAAAAAAGTGGAGTCAGGAGGAAGAAGACCGGGTGTATGTGATCTCCAAAGATCACAACTTCACCGGGTTTAGGCTTGGGCCGGGTCTCCTCTCCAGGAACTCGCCACTCAATGACTAGGGAAGCAGGCCTTCAGAGACCATCTCCTCGATCATCAGCTTGGTTATTAGAGACTTAGACCAATCAGCTTTTATCTCACGTTTTCCAGCATCCATTGTAGAGGAAGCAGGGTCATCCTTCTTTTTCCTCCCTCGACCTTTTCCAGGTCCATCCTTGGAAGCCATGCTTTTTCACCCATGTGACCAAGCAGAACACCGGTGGCGACGGAAGAAATCCGGCGGCAGTAGAGATGGAAAACCATGGAGAGCTCCTAGGTAGCGCTAGAGGAAGAAGATGAACTGGATCTGTATGGGAGGGAATGAGGGGCTCACCCCCGGCGGGGTATTTATAGCACGGTAAAAACCTAGGGTTTCCGCGGTAAATTTTGCGAGATTGAACGTTGGGAAATGCTAGAAAGATAAGGTTTGACTTAGGTCAAATTACACATTTACAAGGCTAAATATATGGTTCGATCAAAAAATAGTTGGTTCGTGTGGTTTTCGGAATTGGTTAAATAGATAAGAACATATCTTTGAACTAATCTAATTCTTCCTATTTTTGCAACCGGATAAAATAGGAAAGAATGGATTTGGTAAATAAATGATGTAAGTGGACGAGTCGGGTCCGCGTTCAAGCAGCCAGAAAGGTAAGTCATTGTGCGAAGTAAGAAATGCACACCCAGACTTGGTTCATAATTTTCTTATATTTTGGGAGCTTATCATGAACAAGTTAGATTGAAGCCTAAAAGTTCATGATAACCTGGGGGATAATGTTGGGGGAACAATCTCCCGGGTCCTCAAGGTAAGGGAAACAGGGCCCGGGAAACAAGACCTGTCCGCTGAAGGGAAACTGGCTTGGGCCTTGGCCAAGACGAGGTAGACCTGGCTTTTCTATGAATCCAGCTTTCCATACGAGACAGTGTTCTCTATAAGCTTGAAGGTTACAGGTGATTCCTCAGATGTATAAAGCTAAGCTCTAGTTCTCAAGACATAGGTAGCCTCATTTCGCACCTTGTAATCGAGATCGATATTATCAATAGCAATCAAGCAGGAGTAGGTCTTGTCCTCAATCGAGGGGCCAAACTTGGGTAAACCTATTTCTTGATGAGGACGTGATCACACGCTCGTTGGGAGACCCCAAGCGGAAGCTATGATGTAGTCAAGAGTAAGTTTTCCCCTAGTAAAGAACCGGGTTATCGAACGAGTAGGAATTTGTAGTCTTGAAGAAGGTTGCTTTATCAACGGCGCCATAAAAGTACTGGTGTGTAGCTGGCGGGAGCGTGGAACATGCACACAAACACAAGCTCTCTTTTGCCCCAACTTTACGGAAGGTTGTCAATCTTCCAGTCTTGCTGAAAACAGGAGAATTAAACGTATAGAGTCTTGGAAAACAATAAAAGTAAAAAACGGAACAATGAGGAAACAATGATTAAAAGTACTTAAAAGAAGGTTTGCAATTGTAACATCCTAAATTTTGGAAGGTAGGAAAAACTTTTTTTCAATAACCCAAAATTCAAGGCCAGCAAAAACTTTTTCAAATGTTTGACCAAGCCATGTGTTCTCTTCTCTTTGCTGATTGACCTTGCATTGTCTGTGTTTGTGTCTATGTATGCTAACACATAACAAGAAACCCAATAATCATAACCTACTTAAAACCTAACCCTTGTTCTCAAGTCATGACAAGAAAACTTACAACCTTCATCTATCACCTTATTTTGGCGAAACACTTCTAGAAAATGTTTTGAGTTTAGCAACAACCCAAAAGCCAAGTTTTTTTAGAGCACAAAAGGTATTTTCCAAAAACTCTATGAAAATTTTTATGGAGGTAATAATATCCTACCTGTTTCCAACCAATATACTTTTTCAAGTATTCCCAAAACACCATCTTACTTCCACTTTTGAAAAAACTATAAGTAGGGACTATATTACCCCTGTGTTTTACCTCAATTATATTCTTTTGGAAACAACAAGCTTTGAGATGAGCTCCTTTCCAAAATCTTCTTGTCTTGGTATGTCTTGATCAATACCTTTATTGAACACTTGACAAGACACTTTGAAAATTGAATCGAGGGACCCAATTGCTTGAGTGAAATTGTTAGTCTTGTTATTTTCCTGATTATGTGTGATCTTCCCTTGTGTTTTTCCTTGAAGTAATTAAATCTTTTTGATTATGAATGTTTGTTGTTTTAAATATATAAAATATATAAATAACAAGACCATGCATCAGTATCAGATTCAATTCTATTTCAATCTTCTCTTTTGTTCTGTATAAATTCTCCAACTTTGGCCTCCTGCCATAATTAAAAATCTTGATCTATTCATCAATGAACCTTCATGGATATCATGGTCCACATCTATAATTCCAATCCAAATTGATATACTGGATACTGAACCTGTTTAGCATTTACTTTTAAGCCCTCTTGAGGCCATTCCAAATTGGTATCAATATCCCTCTTACATTGATGTATTTTGGTAATCTTAATGAAAAACTCTCCTTATTATTTTTGAGCTCCATCAACCTCCCCTTGCCATCAACATGACTCATACCTCACATCTAGTTGGTCCATTTATTTTTTTCATTGGCCATTTGATTATTTTCTCCCAAGGTTTTTGGCCAAATAAATAATCCCCTGTTTTCACCATTTTTCTCTTGAAACATCAAACATTTTTTTTTGAAAATTTTCTACTTTAAGGCAAGAGACCCACAAACTCCTTTATTGAAATTGCAAAAATAATTACAGAACTATTTACAAAAGGTCATGGTGTAAAATCTACCTCCCACAAAGAAGGAAGGAGAGAAAATTCAACCTAAAGAGTTAAACCAAGTCAAGAAATCATCCTTGTGTTTTTTCCTCATCCTATGAACCAACAGATGGGCATCATGAAGGAAAATGTTGCGCCAGGCAGTAAATTTTGGCCTAACATGATTGAAGATAAAATTGTTCCTCACTTTCCATATGCTCCAACAGGCTAGAAAAACCACTTCAGTGAAGAATGAATGTCCAAAGGTATTCCTTGATGCAACAGCCACCTGGAAGAGACCATTACCCGAGTTCCATGTAATTTGGAGATAATTCCACACTCTGATACTAAAGTTGCATCCAAAAAATAGATGATCTCTATCTTGATGAGCATTTTCAGGATAGAGAACACAAATAAAAGAATCAGTGACATTCCAATGCCTTCTTTGCAACATGTCCTTAGTATTGAGTCTATCATGAAACAACAGCCAGGCAAAAACCTTAATCTTCGTAGTGCAAGAGCTATGCCAAATCCACTTAGATAAAGCACAATCTTGCAAAGAAGCATGCATATGTGAGTAATAGGTGGCAGCCCTATACATTTTTCCCTTGCAAGACCAAACATCCTTATCATCAGAAAAAACTTTTTGTCCCATCCAGCAAGACAACTCAGTCATATCCTCCTAAGCCAGAGCAGATAATGGCAAAATAAAAGCTTGAGAGAAAACATGCAAATCTGTCATATCTTTAACAGAGACCAACGCATCCTTACCAAAAGATAAAAGTGTAGGGAGCCTAGTTTTGAGGGGTTCCCTAGAATTATGAATCTCCCAGCTATCAGTCCAAAACAACACAGAATCCCCCTTGTTCACCTCAGGTTGAGAGATTTCAGCAAACTTCTGGAATAGGCTCATAATATCCTTCCACCAGAAGGACCCACACTTCTAGGTGGCATGAGGAACTTGACCAGCATCATAAGCATTCCAAACTAGATCCACCCAAGGCACCTCAGACTTGTTATAGAACTTGTGCGGAAACTTAAGCAGTAAGGCCTCATTCTTTTATTGTAAATTAACAATTCCAAGTCCACCTTTATCCTTAGTCTTGCTAATCATATCCCAAGCAGCCAGGGATTGCCTAGGGGTTTCAGAGTTACCCCTCCAAAGACATTGCCTAATTATCTTCTCCAATTGCTTTATAATGCACACAGGTAAATGGATAGTACAAAGAATATGCAAAGTCAGAGAGCTCAGAGTAGAAGAAATCAGCTGCAATCTAGCACCTTGGGAGAGAAATCAAGAGGTAACAGACAACCTCCTCTCCAATCTAGCAACAACAGGAGAGAGTTCGGAAATAGTAGGCCTAGTGGTCCCAACTGCCAAACCCAAGTAGGTGAATGGAAGTCTCCCCACTGTGCAACCAAACTCAGTGGCCAACTGATCAATAGTGGCTTGCTCCACATTTATTGGTATCATAGAAGATTTGTGAAAATTAATCTTCAGGCCAGTAGACCGAGAGAAAATGTGCAGCATATTCTTGACAGCCCTCAGCTGATCCACCTCAACAGGAAGAATCAACAGAGTGTCATCTACATACTGAATAATAGGGAAATCAGGGTCTCCAGTCTCAATAGGAAGATGGATATGACCCATCCTCAGCAGATCATTAGTAGCAGATTGCAAAAGATCACCACCCAGTGCAAACAGAATAGGGGAAAGACGATCTCCCTATCTAACCCCTCTCTTAGAGTAAAATTGCTTCCGAGGAACTCCATTAAGGAGGACAGAAGAGGAGCCAGAGGACAAAAAATGTTGAACCCAACCAACCCACTTCTCATCAAATCTCTTGGCTCTAAGAATTTGCAAAATAGCCTCATGTTCAATGGTGTCAAAGGCTTTAAAAAAATCAAGCTTCAAGATAATAATTGGCTTCTTTGATGCTTGTCATTGGAAGATATACTCAAAGGACCAAGCAAGACAATCATGGATTGTTAAATCTTTAAGGAACCCATACTGATTCTTATGCACAGATTTGAGAATATGTTGCTGAAGTCTGTTTGATTCTAATTTAGTAAGAAATTTGAGGCAACCATTTGTGAGTGAAATAGGTCTGAAATCATTAATGCCTTTAGGAACATTAGTCTATGGAATAAGAGTAATGAAATAAGTATTAATATTCTCCAAAGAAATAGTATCGACATGAAAACAGCCAAATTATAGAAATCCTCACAAATAATTGGCCAGCAAGATTTCAAGAATCTACCATTAAATTCATCAGGCACAGGAGCCTTATCTGATGGCATAAATTTAATAACATTGTCCATCTCCTCCTTGGAAAAAGGCCTAGAAAGCTCCTCCAAACCTTAAACTTTTTGGATTAACACATCAAGATCAAAACCCATGAAAATGTCATTAGACTGACCCATTCTTTGCTTGAAATTATCCAAAACCACCGCTGCCATTTGAGTATGATCTGAGGTAACAGTACCATGAGCAAGCCTCAAAAAAGAAATATAGTTTCTTCTATATCTTTGAGTGGCCAGAGCATGAAAAAAATTAGTGTTTTCCTCTCCAAGTTTGATCCACCTAATAGAGCATATTTTCGTCCAATACCCGCTTTGAGCTAACAAAAGATTCTCCAAGTGCAGCTTAACAATAATCCTGAAATTAAATTTTGGCCTGGACAAAGGCCTCAACTCTTCAAGATTATCCAAGAACAAAATTACATAATTACATAATTACAATTATGTATAAGCTTTTTGAGAGTGGACAACTTAGTACACCAATGCTTGAGATCATATCTAAGAGTTTTAAATTTTTGGGCCAAAATAGCAGCACAATTACTTTTATTAGAAGGCTTTTCCAGATTTGCATCACACATTTCTTAAAGCCTGGAAGATCAACCCAAAAGTTCTCAAATCTGAAAATATTTTCCTTTGGAATATCAGTTGCAATGGAGATCATGCAGGGCACATGATCGGAAGAAGGCTTGGCCATGGGCAACACCAGAGAATTAGGAAAAGATAGAGTCCAAGCGGGGGTGGTAAAAAACCAATCCAATTGCTCCAAAAGAGACAATCTTGCATATTGGACCAAGTATAAGCTCTTCCTTTTAAAGGTAACTCAATTAGGCCAAGATTTCCAATAATCTCATTAAATATAAACATATCATTCACATCCCTCCCAGGCCTATTCCTATAATCACGGGTTCTATAAAAATTGAAATCACCAAGAATAAGCCACAAGGAGTCTGGCAGTATCTGAAGGTTATAAAACCATGACAAAAATAAGTCTCTTTCCTCCCCCTTGCAAGGCCCATAAAATAAGACCAAATTCCAAGAAATGGAATTATGGACTGATGTAAAATTAAGAATGATACCAAATCTTTGCACCTCAAATAAAGCACCTGAGAAAAAACAGGAGAACCAAGCCACAAGAATTCGACTAGAGGAGCCAACTGAAGGGGAATAGACAAAATTATCAAATCTCATGGGGAGAAATTTCCTCAAAATTCTATGATCAATAAATTCCATCTTAGTTTCCCGTAAGCAAATAATAGAACAATTGCTCTCATCCACTTTAGATCTCACATTCCTTTGTCTAGCATCTGAGTTTAGGCCTCTTACATTCCAATCAAGAACACACCAATTTCGAAAATTATGTTTAGCCATAAAAACATATTGGATAGATAATAAGCTTCTTTGAGCAACTAGGCCAAAGTTCCACATAACCATTAATTACAAAAGATAAAGTCCACGAAATAAAACCCACTGGAGCAGGACCAGTAAAAACCCCTTCACAACGAGAAACACAGGCTCCCACAATAGACATTAAGGGTTTATTTATCATTATCACTATTGGAGGTATCATCATCCTTTGGCTCTGCCATGAACTTAGCCACAGTGAGGTCTTCAGGAGGGATTCCAAGACAAACTCCAATTTGCTGAAGGACAGGGACCGGAGTGTGAGGGTCCTCAACAGGAGCAGCTTTAGGAAGTGGGGACAAAAGAGCAAGAGCTCTCTTTGGAGTCTTTAGCTTATTAAAAACAGGCTTATCTTGAAGGGTTGTGTGATGAAAGCCTTGTGTTTTAGCTGATTGTCTTGTACTCCTTATCATTCCTCTGTCCACCTCGGGGGATTTGACCAAGAAAACTCTCCTCTTCTTAACCCTGGAAGAAATTGGAGAAGAAACCAATGGGGGAGCTCTGAACACCTGGCCTTCATAAGAAGATGTATCCTCATTGTCAAAAGAAAGTTCCCTTACAACTGGCCTGGACCTAGGAGCAGAAAGGACAACCACTCTGGGGGCAAGGAACTTAGCATTAAAGTAAGAAGATCCATCAAAAGCCATAGCCCAATCTCTTGTTCTCATAACCAAGTGCAAAGGCCAAGCAGGAAGACTTTCAGGAATATAATTATCCAAAAACCTGGGTATAAGTACCTCAGCAAATTTGTCCGATATCATAGAGGGGGAAGAGCAGGTCCAATTCCAGTGAAGGTGAACGCATGTTCAGCAGGTAATCTGAGATTTTGCACCGTCACATGATTAACAATAAGATGCATAGATGGGCCCACAACCTCCTGGTCACTAATAGCACCTAGTCCTTTTGACATTGTAATAGTGGAGCTAGAATCTTGTGGCACAGGAATATCCATCTCCACTGCTTCTGGCTTGTCAGGACCCAAATATTCAGGAGCATACTGCTGTATTGGGACATCTAGGACATTGAGTTGTTGCTGCATGTGGCCCCCGACATTATGCTAATGAGGTTCAGGAAAATTCCAGCCAAGCTCGGGAAAGGGAGGGCCACCAAACAAATTATCATTGTCATGCAAATTGCCAGGCAAGGGATGAGGATTGCCATCAAGTGGCAATTGATCTTCATCTCCTGGGAAGATGTCAGCAAACGCAGGTCCAAGAATATAACATGGGGCAGTCCAAGACTGAATAACTGCACCCCCATCAGAGTACTGGCAGAAAACCACAACCCTAGGGACTCTAGCATCAGCCCTGAAAGATGCAAACACAAGAATTTTGTCTAACAGAGCATCCCCATGGTGCCAGTAATGAAATTTTCCAAAAGTCACCACCGCATTAGCAATATCAACATCATTACGATAATCCAAGGGGACTCCCAGGAACATCAGCCAACCAGTGCAAAAACCCTAAACAAATCTGTGAATTTTCGGTCTTTCATCATGATTTATAAAGCGAACAAAAATGTCCTCTGCTAGCTGAAAGGGAGGATGTTGCACCAGAGAAAATCGAGCAGCTGGGCTACGGAGTTCCAACAGAGCAGCCCCAAAAAGACACGACTGAACATCATCCACTGCCCGCCGGAGATTATTTTGGACAAAAATTCTGACCTGCTCGCGCAAAAATGGAAGATCAGCATCAGGAGGCTCAGGCATGATGACCGCAATGCAGAATCTCTCATGCACCCTGACCGGCGGCATGGACACCGAGAAGAAAGTGCGAGGTAGGGAGTAGGTCCTCTGTCGATGGTGTGGTGGCCCACCGGGACCCACCTCGTTGGATCAAGCTCGAAGTTGGCCATCGTCGGGCCGTCATTCGACCCTTGCGAAGCAGAGAAAGAGCTTGGCGATCCAGACAGCAATGTCGTAGAAGTCGATGTCGAAGACGAGTGGATTGGGGATTGTAAAGTTGGAAGGACAACTTCATCTATCTGAGGGGGGACGCGGGTATCCACCTCGTTCACTCCGGGCGTGGCCTTTTTAGGTACCCACCTTTTGGCCGTTTTCGAAAACTTTGCGAAGGAGTTTTTTTGTATGTGACCATAATGGAAACAGAACTTGATTTGGTTAGTACAATCTGCTACAACGTGTCCCATACAAAGACAATGACCACAGTCCCAAAAACGGTACGCAATATGATCGACAAATTTAAGGAGGCCATCAATTCCATTAGTGGAACCAAAAGCAGAATCCTTGTCACTTGCCACGTCATCTAAAAATGGTTGCGTAATCATTGATTCAGATTCTTCAGACACAGCCGAAGAAAGAAAAAAATTCTCTGCAGAGGCTTCCGTATGCATTTGATTCCGCTTGAAGGGAAAATGCTTGAAAGAACCAAAAATAATTGGAGGGGAGGACTGGGTTTGAAAGAGCTCAGAAGGTTGACATGGAAACCTAGGATCCTAATAGTCCAAGCAAGCATCATAGATTAATGAATCAGAGAAAATCAATTTCTTTCGTGGTGCATCCTTGGATTTGATGATTGACCTAGGTTTCGGACCCAAAAGGGCACGCATCCCTCTCATCACACTAGATTTGGAGGGGCTCGCCAAAGTCGATTCCTTCTTACACTGTTGCTGCCGACGTTGAAATTCTTTCTCCCAATTAGGACCTCCTCGGCCCCAAAGATTGAACACACATTTGAATTTTGTACATTCAAACTTTCTAAGGATATAGATACGAAAACCAACTTGCTTGCACGACACATTAAAAGAGAAGGTTCTATCATCCAGATGAGAAACCAATAATACACCACAGAACCCACCAATAGCTGCTTCAAGGGCAATGCTAACAGAATCCTCCTCAAGTTTAAAAGTGGATCTTCCAAAATAAACCACCATAATCAAGTGTCCTAAATCACCTGAGGTATGCACCATGGTATGAAATAAAATTTTAATTGTATTGGCAAAACCTTCACCATGAGAGAAATCCATCCCTAAAGACATGGAAGCATGCACCGCCATGGAGAAATCCTTATTATAAACCAGAGTGTCCTCGAGATCTGGATTAACCAGCTGAATTTTGTTTGAAATTGCCACCTCATAAACTTAAACAAATATTTTCATAAACTTGTGATACCACCATCCCTAAAATCTATTCTTTTTTCTCTATCCACTAGACATGATATTTCACTTGTGTTGTATTCAAAAAAATTGTGAAAACAACCAGAACCCCTCTCTGATATTTCAGGTCACTTTTGAGAGGAGGCATGTTTTGGTCCTCCCTCTCTCTCTCTCTCTCTCTCTTCCTCTCCCCTGCACCTGGACACTGGCTTTTAGACCCTTAATCCCCTAGACATCCTCCTTGTACCTAGAACCCCCTCCCTTGTCCTCCACACCTCATCCATCAACTAAATGCCAACCTACATCACAGGTGGTTGTCGAGCTCCGCGAGATCCGCCATGCATTGCTCTCACACCTTGTCTACTAGCTGCACAGGACATCTGCGAGCACACCCGTGACCTCCATTCCCCCAGCTCGCTCTCCTCCTTCCCCTAAGGCATGTCGAACACCTGCTGGAGCTAAGTGCTTGCTCTCGATTCCACTCACCTTGGGCCATATCTCCCTCGATCTCCTCTTCCTTTGGTATGTCCTCATCGCACTCACAGCCCTAGACATTATTGAGCTCGACTTCTCCTGCTTGGACCAGCGTGTCCGTAACCGCCATGGACGCCACTCGATGAGCGTCATTGTCAAACTCCCCGGGGCCATTCCCTTTCTCTTGATACGTCATAAACGTATTCTTCATTTCTGATGTTCCATGTTGTTTTCTTATTATTTCCCACATGTTTTTATACACTTTATGTCATTTTTATCAATTTTCTGGACTAACCTATTGACAAGATTCCACAGAGCAAGTTCCCTGTTCTCTGCTGTTTCTAGTTTCAGAAAAGTTGTTCTGGAAATATTCTCGGAATTGGAAAATTCAAAGTCCGGAAGTCTTAGAATTCCAGAAGGTTCCACGGAGTCCTGAAGAGACCCAGAGGGGGGCCACAGGGGGGCCACACCAGAGGGCGGCGCGCCCCCTTGCCGCACCATGGGGTGGTGTGGGGCCCCCGGCCTCCACAACCTTTGCCCTTTCGCCTATTTACACCCCCCGAGATGCAAACCCTAAAGATATACCACTTCATCCTGAGAAACACCTGAGGCCGATGTCATCGTCATCCCGAGATCGAGAGGGTTCTGGAGCTCTCCCCGGCACCCTGCCGGGATGGGAATTCATCACCGGAGGGGTCTACACCACCATGCCCTCCTCCGAAGTGATGCGTGAGTAGTTCATCCCTCGACTATGGGTCCATAGAAGTAGCTAGATGGTTGTCTCCTCCACTTTATGCCTCATTTTTAGATCTCGTGAGATGCCTCACATGATCGAGATCATATTTATGTAATGCTACATGTTGTGTTTGCTGGGATCTGATGAATGAGGAATGCTATATTTTTTATTATCAATCTATCATGTTATCTTCATGCTTATGTTATTTATGATCTTTCATGCTCTCCGTTATTAGTAGATGCTCTGGCCAAGTAGATGCTAGTAACTCCAAGAGGGAGTATTTATGCGCGATAGTGTGTTCATGCCTCCTTTGCATATGTGCTCGAGTGACAGAAACGTGGCGGATGGAGGATGTGTTGTTTCCATTAGGGACAAAACAACAATGCTTTGTCTAAGGATGATGTTATTGTTTACATTACACACTTTTTTTTACTGCGATTATCTGTTGCTTGCAACTTAATACCCAACGTTTGTTCGGGTGATATTCGAAGGGTGGATTATTAGACATAGATGAAGTTGGATGACACTCTATTTATTTCGTTGTAATTCCCGCATGAATCACATAGTAATCTTTATGTCTTGCATATGCACTACGGTGCAGCCTTCATTTCTATCAATTGCCCAGCTGTAATTTGTTGACCACAGATGTTATTTATCTTTCATGGAGAGACATGACTAGTGAACTATGGACCCCGGTCCATTTTCCTCATATTGATAACACAACCACTATTTCCATTGCTTTCATACTGTTGCTACTGTTTTTCATACTGTTTTCCACACCATACATTTAACCTCTTTGTGTTCAGCAAAACTGGTGAAATTCACAATCTCACTGATTCGTTGGGGAAAAGTGATTTGATTGTGTTGTGTAGGTCCCACGTTGATGCTGAATCGGTAGTGCGCCCTGCCATCTCAGTTGCATCAACCTTCTGAAGCTACTCCTTCCTCCTACTGGTCGATTCAACCTTGGTTTCTTTCTGAGGGAAACTTGCTACTGTGCTCTTCATACCTTCCTCTTGGGGTCTCCCAACGAACGAATGTTATGCGCGCATCAAGCTAATTTCTGGCGCCGTTGCCGGGGAGGAAGAGAATTTCTGCAGGGGGAGTCTCTCACTTTCAATCTCTTTACTTTGTTTTAGTTTTGCTTAGTTTAGTTTATTTTGTCTTGTTTGCTTCTCTTTATCAAAAAAAACAAAAAAATTAGTTCTTATTCTAACTGTAGTTTTATTCCTGTTTTTAGCCTTGTTAAAATGACTACTCCTGAGAACACTAAGTTGTGTGACTTTACTAGCACCAACAACAATGATTTCATTAGCACACCTATTTCTCCACCTTCTCGTACTGCTAATTTTTTATGAGATTAAGCCTACACTATTAAATCTTGTTATGAGAGAGCAATTTCCGATGATGCTGCTGCCCATCTTAATAATTTTGTTGAACTATGTGATATGCAAAAATATAAATATGTAGATGGAGATATTATTAAACTGAAATTGTTTCCTTTCTCTTTGAGAGGAAGAGCTAAAGAATGGTTCCTGTCTTTGCCTAGAAATAGTATTGATTCTTGGACTAAGTGTAAAGATGCTTTCGTTGGAAAATATTATCCTCCTGCTAAGATTGTATCTTTAATAAGTAGCATTATGAATTTAAAGCAACTTGATAATGAGCATGTTGCTAAAGCTTGGGAGATAATGAAATCTTTAGTAAAGAATTGTCCCACTCATGGACTGACTACTTGGGCTATCATCCAAACCTTTTATGCAGGTCTGAATTTTTCTTCAAGAAACCTTCTGGATTCAGCTGCCGGAGGAACATTTATGTCCATGACCTTCGGGGCAGCAACAAAGCTTCTTGATAATATGATGGTAAATTATTCTGAATGGCATACTGAGAGATCTACAACTGGTAAGAAGGTAAATTCTGTTGAAGAAACCTCCTCTTTGAGTGATAGACTTGATGCTATTATGTCTATGCTTGTTAATGTCCATGCTCCTATTGATCCAAACAATGTTCCTTTATCCTCTTTGGTTGCTCAAGAAGAGCATGTTGATGTGAACTTCATTAAAAATAATAATTTCAACAACAATGCTTATAGGAATAATTTTGGTAGCAATAATTATAGGACATATCCTCCCAATAATAGCAATGCTTATGGTAATTTTTATAATGGCAACAAAAGTGTACCCTCTGATCTTGAGTACATCTTAAATTTTTTATTAGTACACAAACTGCTTTTAATAAATCTGTTGAGGAAAAATTTGGCAAAATTGATGTTGTTGCTTCTAAAGTTGATAGCCTTGATCTTGATGTTGATTTTATGAAACTAAAGGTTATTCCTCATGATGTTAAAGAAAGTAAAACTTTAAATTCTATTCAAATTCGAATTGATGATAATGTTAGGATGTCAGCTCAATTGCATGCTAGATGGGAAAACGAAGATGAAATAGCTAGAAAGAATAATATAGCTAATGTTTGCACCATAACCACCACTGGTAAAACTGAATCTTATCATGCTAGAAAACCTTCTACTATCAATGTTAAAGTAATTGGTGTTGTAAACACTCCCACTTCTGCTATTAAAAATGCAAAACTGCCTGAAACTGCTAAAAACGTTTTTGATAGAAGTGCTGAAATTTTTAGAAACATGGGAGACAATGGTCCCATTACCTTTGATAAAAATGATCTTGGCTTTTTGATTGAAACATAACTCAAGTTATTAAGTTCCTACAAAAGCTTGCTAGTTTTCCTAATTGTTGTACTATGAATATGGCTTTCACAAAACATATTACAAATGCTCTCATGCAAATTAGAGAGGATGAATTAAGATGTGAAGCCTCTATCCCTAGGAAGCTAGATGATGGTTCAGAACCTATTATTAAAATGAAAGTAAATGATTTTTATTGCAATTCTCTATGTGATATTGATGCTAGTATCTCTGTTATGCCAAAGAAACTCTATGATATTCTTGATTTACCACCATTGGAACCTTGTTATTTGGATGTTCGTCTTATTGATAATGTTAGAAAGAAACCTTGGGGAAGAGTTGATGATGTTATTATCATGGCTAATAATAATATTGTCCCTATTGATTTTGTTGTCTTGAATATTGAATGCAATGCTTCTTGTCCAATTGTTTTGGGAATACCTTTTCTTAGAACTGTTGGTGCTATTATTGATATGAAAGAGGGGAATATTAAATTTCAGTTCCCACTCAAGAAAAGTATGGAACACTGTCGAATCCCTGACTCGACAAGTCCCTTAGGTGACCCTATCGGGTTTCGATTAGGAGAACTGATGGGCGCTGGTGAGATCGTCGGCTAGACAGGGGGCGAGATTTACCCAGGTTCGGGGCCCTCGTAGAGGTAAAACCCTTACTCCTGCCTCTTGTCGATCTGTATTGGATGATTAGATCGGTTACAGGTTGCTCGAATCGAGAGTAGATCTCGAGTTCCGAGGCTTTTTGGTCGTGCGGTATTGCTTGGTCCTCTCCTTGAGGGCTCTCCTGGCCTTATATAGATGGCCAGGTCTCAAGTCCTACCCGGAGAGGGTTCAAACCCTAGCTAGGTCGGTTACAAAACTACCTAACTTAACCCGCAAGTTTAGTGCGGGTGGGCTTCTGGTGGGCCTTTTGGAGTCTTCCAAGGGCGCCTCTTCTTGGGCCTTGACATTGGGCCTGAGAGGGGGTGTCCTTACCCGCAGGGTCCAAGATCTATGTCTTCGTCAGTAGCCCCCGAGCGTGTGCTCGATTGGGATTTATTTCCAGTCGGGTAGACGGTCAGACCTTTTTTGATCTCCTCTTGGAAGTTCAGCTCGACAGTTGTTGTCTTCGAAGGGTGTGTCCCCTGTTTTGTGAGTTATAACGCTCGAGTATCGAGCAGCATAGGTGCCTGTTTTTGCGGCTTTATTTGCAGAAGGATGTGGCACAGTAGCTTGGCTCTCCCGAGAGATCAGGGCCAATTAATTGCGACTAGGGCAAAAACATTCCTGGCCTACATAGATTCGAGACCTCCGACTCGAACCCGATGAGGTGATCGTTGCGACTGGGCCGGTGTGGACTTATCGAGTCGAACTTAACCTATGAGGATACCCGGCGCGTCCGCTAGGATTTTTCTTCGTGTTGTTGACACGGAACTATGCCGGAGGACGCAGCTTTCGAGTGCGATTCCAGGCCCAAAAGAGAGATCTTTCTGGGTCTTACCTTCGTATTCGAAGAATACGGCATCCAGATGTGCCTAGTCGGCTGAACAATCTAGGTTCTTATGATGTAGAATTATCATGTATAGGAGAAGCAGGTTTTTCCTACCCGATTTGAGTCATTTGAGCTCCATACGAAAGAAATTTCGCGTTGGAAAAGAAGCTAAGCCCGTATGAAAGAGTTTTCATGCTCGGGATGCTATGCCCATACGAAAGAGTTTTCGTGCATAGGGTATTTTTCTCTTGTTCGAAGAGGTCTTGCTTTATGAACTGTTCATGGAAGAGTTGCTTTTATCCGAAGGAATTGCGAAGATAATTTCGCGTTTGAACTTCCAATCGAAAAGAATCTGGTTTCGAATGACGAATGCCATGACGTCATGGCGCACTCCTCTTCTCCCGATGGGACGTGACGGAGTGGCAGCAGAAAATGGCCCACCTTGTCAGCTTTTTGACCGGGAAACGAGACGTCGTTCCCGTTTTTTACGCAAGACGCGCAGTAAATGCGCACGATCTTCTGTTAAGATCGTGGCACGAAACAGCGCAGGCCGCCGCTTCGTTTCATCCTTACGTGTGGCGGCCGTGATAGGTGCCACGTAGCGCATCGTACGGCTGAGATTGCCTTGCCCCGTGTATAAATACGGGTGTTAGCGCTGCGGTAAAATTTTCCCAGCTCTCTGTCTTCATCTTCTTCCTCGCGCCCATCTTCGTCTTCCCCGCGCTCGAGCTCTCGCTGCAAACAATGGCTGGCGGAAAGAAGCGTGGTGCTGCTGGTTCCGCATCCGGTGAACCTTCCGCGCAACCCGCGCCCCGCGCCGGCGACTGTCGTTCTCCCAACACCACCGCAAAATGCATCAAGGAGATGCAGCGGGAGGGGTTGCTGTCGGCGGAGACGGAGAAGCGAGTCCGCCTCGGGAAAAAAGAAGAGGTACCCAATCCTCAGTCGAACGAGCGCGTGGTCTTTGTGGACCACGTGACTCGGGGCCTTTCCTTTCCCCTTCATCCCTTCTTCCTCGGGTTGCTGTGTGTTTATGGCATACAGCTTCACGATCTCCCTCCGAACGCGGTGCAGCACATTACGTGCTTCATCGTGTTCTGCGAATGCTATCTCGGCATTCGCCCACACTGGGCGCTGTGGAAGGCGCTCTTCAAGGTCCGGATCTTCCGCGAGAAGTCGCGGGTGGAGTCCGAGCTAGGCGAACCGCTTCGCACCGGCGGCTTCGGGATCCAAGCTCGACAAGAAGGCAGCTACTTCAACATGCACTTCGTCGACTCCGCCCAAAGCTGGCGGAAAAGGTGGTTCTACGTCGTCGACAACAGCTCGGGTGGGATTGTAGAGTTCCACCCGTTCGCTGTTCTGACCAGGCGAAAGTCTTGGGGGCACAAGATGTCAACCGAAGAGACCCAGACTGTTGCGCCTTTACTCGCGAGAGTAGCCGCTCTTCGGGACCAGACCGCGGGAGTTGTGCTCAACGGGATGCATCTGGCGAGCATCTTCTTGAAGCGCAGGATCCAGCCGCTCCAACAGAGGCCCTCCGCCATGTGGGAGTATCAGGGCTCAGAAGATCCCAGTCGAGTAAGCCGCGAGGAACTTTCGAATGTAGAATTCGAGAAGAAAATCGCGGGTATCACCCGACTGAAGGTGGGAGAGAAATTCCCCGATTGCTCTGTTCAAGCCTTCGCCGCCTCAAATCCTCCCCCAGCCGAGGTTAGTTTCTTTCTCTTCTTTCGTCTTTGTGTTGTTCCTTTTTTCTCCGTTCAGAGTCCTAGTCGATAAGATTTTCCTTGTCTTCTTCTTGCATTTGCAGAGCCTAGCCATGGCGGACTGCTACCCGCCAACCACGGGGGAAGCCGCCTCAGAGCAAGTGTCGAGCCATCAAGACGGCGCGATTGACACCAGCGTCGCCAATGCCTCTTCGAGTTCAGAGCACGATTCTTCGGATGACGTTGCGGACTCGAATGGCGCTCCGACGAAACGTCGTCGGGTAGATGAGGACGAAGCTACTTCCAAGGACAAATCCTTGGAAGCATCACCCAGTCAAGCTCCTATCCGTGCGACTCCACTTCGCTCCCTTGCTCCTTCGCCTTCGTTCCCAGTGATGACGCCCGCTTGGAACGCGGACTTGCTGGATGACGACGAGGATGACGAGTAAGTGTTTTTTCCTTAATCTTGGTCGAACATTTTCTGTGCTTCAATATCGATTGTTTCTATCTTTCGGTGCAGTCTACAGATGATCAGTCCTCGCAGGTACGCCGCGGCCGTTCCTCCCGAGAAGAGAAATAAGGCCAAGGATGCGGGTGAAACTCCCACCGCGGGCACCGTCCAAAACTCTCCCAGAGCGGCTCCTGAAGCTGCGACTGTGGAGCGTGGAGCCCCCAGCTTTGCTGTCAGGACTTTAGCTTCTAAGGAAGTGACGGACAGCTCCGCGGATCCGCTCTTTCGCGCCACCGGCCAGGTAAAACTTCGTCTTTTGTCTTCAAATTTTTATCGGGTGCACGGCAGTGCTCCCGATGGGAGTAGCCCCCGAGGCTGTAGTCGACCGCATGCGGTCGGCTACAGGCTCAAAGTCTGGTTTACTTCTTCTTCACGATTAGATTTTTTATCGGGTGCACGGCAGTGCTCCCGATGGGAGTAGCCCCCGAGGCTGTAGTCGATTGTAAATAATCGGGTACAGACTCAAATTTAATCCATTTAACTCTTCCGTCTTCGTGCTTTGCAGTCGCTCGTTGATTCTCTTGCGGCGATTGGTCGCCGCGTCGTTCTCGCTGAATCGGATTGCGAGTCCCTTCGAACGGACCGTAGCCGACTTCAAACTGAAAACGACCTCCTCAAGGGTAAGTTCTCTTATTTCTTTGTCTTCACTGTCCTGTGAATTCTTGATTTCTGATAAGCATCTTTTCGCAGCTCAACTTGAATTTTCGGAGTCCGAAAGGGTCAAACTTTCTGAGCAGCTAACTGCTCGGGAGGCTGACCTGACGGCCGTTCGACAAGAGCTGGAGGCTTCCCGCATGCAATCAGAAGATTTTAATCGGCAGCTTGCGGATGCGCGGAAGGCCCTGAAGGAGCAAGTTGAAGCTGGTAGTAAAGCCAACAATAATATTGTCGAGTTCCTCCGTCCCCTCGCGGAACGTTTTGCGGGTAAGTGCATTTTGCGACTTCTGATATTTTATTCCACTGAACTTTGCTAAGTTCGGTCTTCTTTGTTCACAGGTCTTTTGGACGTCCCTCTAGAGATCCCTGGGCTCCAACGGGTGGACGTGCTAACCGACACACTTGCACAACTCAAGAGACATTCCGATGGAATTCTCTCTCTGATTAACTATGCCTCCCAGGCATTGGTGCAAGTGCATGGTCGCATCGTTGCCGGCGGCACTCCTACGCCTGCGCTAGATGATCTGCTGAAGGCTTTTTCGGAAGGCGGTCTTCTGGATGCCTTCGCAGTCGCTCAATCAGAGGCTGGCGCGAAGACTGCGATCCAATTTGCTCTGGCGCACGGAGTCGAAGGGTTGGAGGAGGCTTACTCGTCCATTCCAGTCGATCCTTCCACGGGCAAAAAGGTACGGCTCTCCCGTTTTGGCGAGCAAGCCGCCATTCTTGCTCGAAAGCTTTCTGAGATTTTTGCTCGGAAGAAGGGAGGGTCGACTGGCGCTAGTGGGAGCACCAATGTAGCCTCGTAGTTTTTTTTATTTCTTTCTTTGAATGTAATGAACCTTGGGATGTATTCCCGTACTTTGTTGTCCTTGATCGAAGCATTTATCCTTTGGAATTTTTATTCTTTTTGTTTGTACCTTGTCTCCCGATGGGAGTAGCCCCCAAGCGTGTTTAGTCAGATGTGCGACTAGAAACAACTCGAGTAGGGCATCTCACTTCTTTCCTTGTGCTTCTTCCAGGCTACTGTGTTTGCCGCGGAAACTTCTGGTGGACGTGGTAATCCAGTAAATCCACTTGTGGCCGCCGTGGGCACTTTTGCTGGTCTCCGTGATAAGGTTCATGAGGGTGAGCGTAGGCTGAAAGCTCTGCGCGGGGTTGCTGATGTGGCGATATCCAAACAGAAATTGGCGGCTGAGCGCGAACAATTTCTGATGGACGAACTATCTTCAGTCGCGAGGGAGTTGCTATGTAAGTGGTGCAGCCCCCGTGCATTTTTCCTCCTTTGTATTCTTCAGCTGACTAAGTGCGTCTGCCCTTCAGTTGTTAGACCGGATGACAGGGAGGAAAAGCAGTGGGTGGAAAACCACATTCACCAAGAGGCTAACAGCCCAAAACCTCATGCGAATAACTTCTGGTCTGATCGCAGTCGAGGGTTTGTGATGGCCACCTTGAAATTCCGAGTTCTGCAGGCGAGAATTCTCGTGGGTTCTTTTCACGAGGTCTTGATCGCGATGAATGCAGCTTTTAATCCACTCGAAAGGGGTCCCGAAGACTGGAGCTATCTACTCAGGCTGTTTAGTCGGGAAGGGGAGATTCGCACGTGCGTACGCAAACAGATGACGTGCGGCGCGGTTGTGGCTCTCTCTTTTGTCCGAATATGGCATCCTGAGATAGATTTGAACTCCGCAGCTCGGCGCCCAGATTATGCAATCGAAGACATCACACCGTTTTATGATGCTGTACGCCCTGCAGCCGAGAAGATTATCCGAATGACCTCTGAAGAGGTAGATAGGGTCTTAGCGACTGAGAATGCTCAGCGTTTTGACTGATTTGTCGGATGTGAATATCCTGTAAACTTTGTATAGTTTGTAAAAATTGTTGTAAGGTGTGTAACCTTGTATTTGATGATATTTCTTTGAGATGCTAAGTTTTTAGGTGTAGCCCCCGTGTGTGCGATGGGGTGTGTACCTGTGACTTTTAGCATGCAGTAAACAAGAAGCTTCGGGTAAATATGATGAGGAAATCATGTATTTTTATTGCAATGACTGAGAAGTCATGTATTCGAGCTACAAAATTGGCTAGTATAGCCTTATTGTTGTAGAAACAAGTAAACCTAGGGGTAGAATTTGCGGAGTTGTGCAATATTCCATGGATTGGAATAGATTCCTCCGGTCTCTGGATTCTTGAGCCTGTAGGCTCCTCCTGGGATAACTTCGTGTACGATGAAGGGTCCTTCCCAAGGCGGTTCGAGTTTGTGTCCTTCCTTCTGCTTGAGCCGCAACACTAAGTCACCTACCACGAATGACCTGTGGCGTATGCGGCGACTGTGATAGTTGCGTAGCGTTTGTTGATAAACTGCGGATCTTGCGAGTGCGATGTCCCGCATTTCGTCGAGTGCATCCATATCTTCTGCAAGTGCTTTGTTGGAGGTTTCTTCGCTGTAGGCCACAACCCGTGGGGCGCTGAATCGAACTTCCTCGGGAAGGACTGCTTCCGCCCCGTATACCATAAAAAATGGTGTGTATTTTGTAGACCTGTTTGGGGTTGTCCGGAGGCTCCAGAGTACGGAGGGTAGCTCCTCTGCCCAATGCCCTGCTGCGGGGTGCAGACGGTCGAGTAGTCGTTTCTTGATCCCAGCCGAGACTAAGCCGTTGGATCTTTCGACTTGTCCGTTCGTTTGCGGGTGGGCGACCGAAGCAAACTTGAAATTGATGCCTTTCTCTTCGCAGAACTGCTGTGTTTCCTTTGCCGTAAAGTTTGTGCCGTTATCTGTAATGATGTCGTGTGGCACACCAAATCTGCATATGATGGAATCGAGGAACTCCACGGCGCATTGGGCGCTAGCCGAAGTTACTGGTCTTGCCTCTATCCATTTTGTGAATTTGTCGACTGCGACCAGCAGGTGTGTATATCCACCGGGTGTGGATCTGCGTAATGGTCCAACCATGTCTAGCCCCCACTGTGCAAAGGGCCAGGCGATGGGTATCATGTGCAACTCCGTGGCGGGTGCGTGCGGCTTTGGTGCGAATCGCTGGCAGGCGTCGCATCTATCGACCAGGTTTTTTGCATCGGTGGCTGCTGTTAGCCAGTAGAATCCTGCTCGAAAGGCTTTTCCCAATATCGCTTTCCAGCTAGCATGATGTCCGCAATCACCCTGATGTATGTCCCGGAGTAATTCCTTGCCGTCTTCGGGTGCGATGCAACGCTGAAGTATTCCCGAGATGCTTTGTTTGTATAATTCTCCGTTAACCACCCGAAAGGATTTGCTACGCCTGATTAGCTGTCGAGCCTCACGTGGATCGGCCGGGAGCTGTTTGTTTAGCAGGTAGTCGAGATATTTCTGCGTCCAGACTGGTTCGACCAGGAAAACCTGCCGTGATATGTTATGAGTAAGCTCGAGAAGCGCGATTTGCGGGCTGACCTCTGTTTCCATTGCTGCGGGTGTTTCTGCGGGTTTCTTCAGTTTGATCGATCTCTTAATCATCCGCTCGAAATATATCCCTGGCGGTATGGGTGTGTTCGTGGAACCCATGTTGGCCAGTCTGTCTGCTTCTTCGTTGCTAGATCTTGCAATGTGTTTTAGCTCGCACCCTTTAAAGCTTCCTTCGAGTAGGTTATACATGTCGCGATATGCAACCATGTTTTCAGCAATGGCGTCACATTCTTTCATCGTTTGCTGCACTATGAGGTTGGAATCGCCGTAGATCATTAATCGGGTAGCTCCACAGGCGATTGCCATCTTCATCCCGTGCAATAGTGCTTCATATTCTGCGTCATTGTTCGATGCTGGGTCATCGGGTGGAAAATCCAGTCGCAAGACGTACTGCAGTTTGTCTCCGCTAGGTGAGATGAGGACGATTCCTGCTCCTGCTCCTTCGTTTCTCTTGGATCCATCGAAGTACATTATCCAATTGCTCGT
Source organism: Alopecurus myosuroides (assembly GCA_028641055.1). Classification (NCBI taxonomy): domain Eukaryota; kingdom Viridiplantae; phylum Streptophyta; class Magnoliopsida; order Poales; family Poaceae; genus Alopecurus; species Alopecurus myosuroides. The sequence goes on from CM054059.1 coordinate 206,910,165, forward strand.
ATACTCGGGTGGCCCGGGTGTTTGCAGCTCTGTCCATTCGCTGATGAATTCCACGAGAACTTGGGATTTGACTGCGTTGCGTCCAGCATAGGTGATGTCCCAGGCGCCCAGCTCGATGCTCCACTTTGCTATTCTTCCGGATGCCATAGGGTTGTTCATGATTGTCCCGAGTGACGCATCATTAACCACTGTGATGGCGTGTTCCTGGAAATAATGTTTGAGCTTTCGAGCTGTGAGAACAACCCCGTATGCGAGCTTCTGATAGTGAGGGTAGCGTTGTTTGCATGGCGAAAGTACTTCGCTGATGTAATATATTGGTCTTTGAACTCCGTATGCTTTGCCGTCTTCAGGTCTTTCGACTACGATCGCTGTGCTGATGACCTGGTTTGTAGCGGCTAAGTATAGGAAAAGTGGCTCCCTTTCTTGCGGTGTCGCAAGGATGCGCCTGCTTTGCAAGGACCGCTTCAGATCTGCGAACGCTTTTTTAGCTTCGGGTGTCCATTCGAATTTGTCCGTCTTCTTCAGTAATTTGTAGAAGGGTAATGCCTGCTCTCCCAATCGTGCGATGAATCTGCTTAGGGCTGCTAGTCGTCCTGCGAGCTGCTGTACTCCGCGTAGATTGGTTGGCTCCTTCATAGTCAATATGGCTTGTATTTTCTCCGGGTTGGCTTCAATGCCTCTGGCGGATACCAGGTACCCGAGAAGTTTGCCTGCGGGGACACCGAAAACGCATTTGGTCGGATTGAGCTTGATCCGATATGCGTTAAGGGCGTCGAATGTTTCCCTGATGTCCTCGAGGAGTGTGTCCTCCACTCGAGTTTTGATGACGATGTCGTCGACGTACACTTGTACGTTTTTGCCAATGAGATTGGCGAGGCATCTTTGCATGCAGCGCTGATATGTTGCGCCTGCGTTCTTCAGCCCGAAGGGCATTGTCGTGTAGCAGTATACACCGTGTGGTGTGATGAAAGCCGTCTTCTCCTCGTCTTCCTTTTTCATTCGGATTTGATTATATCCTGAATAGGCGTCTAGGAAGGAGAGACGCTGGCAACCTGCCGTAGAGTCCACGATCTGGTCGATTCGTGGTAAAGGGAAGTTGTCCTTGGGGCAGTGTTTATTTAGCGACGTGTAGTCGATGCACACCCGAAGGATATCCGTGTTTTTCTTGGGGACCAACACCGGGTTTGCTAACCAGGTGGATATTTTGATCTCCCTGATGAAGTTTGCGGCTAGCAATCTGTTTACTTCTTCTCCAAGCGCTTTCTGCTTAGGTTCTGAAAATCGTCGAGTCGTCTGTTTGATGGGTTTGGCGTCAGGAAAGACTTCGAGTGAGTGCTCGGCAAACTCCCTGGGTATTCCTGGCATATCTGAGGGCTGCCAGGCGAAAATCTCCCAGTACTCACGGAGGAGTTTGACGAGCGCGCCTTCCTATGCTGGCGAGAGGGTTGTGGAAACCATCGCCGTCTTCGCGGAGTCTGTCGGGTGCACTTGGTGCTTGCGAGTGTCGCTGTTGGCGCTGAATTCCAGTTCGGGTGCGTTTTTCTTCGTGAGGGGCATAACGGAGTGGTCCGTTGTTTTTGCTAGCTCTTGAAGTTCTTCTTGCATCCCGAAAGATTTTGCGATCTCATTAAATTCTATGTCGCACTTGTCCGATTTCTGGAAGTCTCCGTCGATGGTGATCACACCGTATTCGCCAGGTAGCTTGAGCTTCAAGTATGCGTAATGTGGCACGGCCATGAATCTGGCGAACGCTGTTCGACCAAGAATGGCGTGGTACTGTGAGGGCCAGTCGACGACTTCGAAGTCCAGGAATTCCCTTCTGTAGTTGCGTGGGGAGCCCAGTACAACTTCTAGGTTGATTGTTCCGAGTGGACGGATTGCCTTGCCTGGAACTATCCCGTGGAAGGATGTTTCTGATTCCGTTAGGCCGTCCAGATTTTTGTTCATTCGACGGAGTGTATCCGCGTAGATGATGTTGATGCCACTGCCACCGTCCATGAATACGCGGGCCAGGTCATAATTGCCAATTTGAGCTTGAATGACGAGGGCGGCGTGTCCCGGTCGATAGACTCGTGGCGGGTGGTCTTCTTTCGAGAACGTGATTGGCTGGTCGGCCATCTTCAGGTACTCGGGCTTTGTTGGTGGTGTCTGCACTGCCATGCATATTTGTCTCGAGTTAGTCTTTTGAGCTCTGCGAGAGGGGCATACCTTCTGTATCATCCCGAGGAGTTGTCCATGCGGAGTCGGGTATGTATTTGCTCCCGCGTTTTGTTGTGGTGGCGCTGGCAATGCGGCGAGCGCCATGTTTGGGTTGGTCGGTGGAGGTGGAGGCGGTGGTAGCTGGAATTGTTGTCCCCCTCCTGGCAGTGGTGGATAGTTTTGGGTGGAAGCAAATCTTTTCTTGGCGAGCGCGTCCGAGATTTCGATGAACTTTCGGCAATCCTTGAGAAGGTGCGTTGCCTTAGTCTTGCCCGTGCGCTTGTCTGTGAACAGATGTAGCGAGCAGTACGCATCGAGGTCTTCCTCGGGTGATTTTTCTTCTGCCTTTGGTTTCCACTCGCGACTTCCGCGACGACCGGAGTCGCGACTTCGCGTGAATTCTGCTGCCACTAGTTCTTCTCTATCATCGTGGTCGTAATATTTTCTTCTCTTCCTTCGTCCGTGGCGGTCGTCCTCGTGTGCAGGTGATGATCCTCTTTCGTTGTGTACTGCGTCTTCTCCATTGGCCCATTTTTCGGCTATGACCATGAGCTCCCCGATGGTTTTGGGCGCGGCTCTGCCGAGCTCTTCTCGAAACGCGGTTCTTCTTGCTCCTTTGGCGAAGGCCTCAATCGCCACTTCTTCAGAGATTGTCCCTGCGGTGTTCCTGAGCGTGTTCCACCGCTGGATGTATTCTCGGGTGGATTCACCGCTTTTCTGTTTGCAGGCTCGTAGTTCTTCGATTGTAGCCGGTCTCTTGTAGGTCGACTGGAAGTTCTTGCAGAAATCACGGTGTAAGTCATCCCATGATGCGTAGCAAGATCGTGGTCTCCTTTCCAGCCAGCTGCGGGCTGCTCCGGCTAGGTGCAAATTGAGGTATTGCATAGCCGTGTTCTTGTTACCACGTTGGCATTTCACTGCCGTGAGGTAGTCGCTCAACCATTGAGAGGGCTCGAGTGAGCCGTCGTACTTCGTCACTTCCGTGCTGAGCTTGAATCGCTTGGGTAGGGGCGCCTCGCGGATACTACGGGCGAAACATAGCGCGCCGCAGGTTTCGTCGTCCGAAGAGCCGGATGATGATCGATCGCGATATCTTGACGCCCTTGCTCTATCCACTTTGTTTTGCGCGATGTCTGATCGCGCGTCCCGTCCGGGTTGATCGCGATCGGCGTTCTTCCGTGGTTCCTTGCTTCGTTTGCGTGAACGGCTGCCGCGGTGTCGCGGGCTTTTTTCTCTCGGGCTGTCGTCGCCGCTGCTTCGACTGTCATCACGGCGGCGGGCTTCTTTCCCTCGGCCACGACGTGGCGACTTGTCTTTTCTCGGGGAAGAGCTTCTGTGCCTGCGGGGCGTTTCCTTGTCCTTATCCTTCTCCAGTCGCTCCTTCTCCAATTGTTCTTTGCGATCGTGAGAGGCGAGCCTCGCGGCCGCCAACCCTAGACCTTTGCGAATATGCTTGTATTGTTCCACCCGGGGATCGCTATCCGTCGGCTGATTCATCTGCATGTAGGTTGCTGCGGCTAGGATCGCGGCGGCTGGGGTTTGCGGGTAGACGTTGCCATCGTCGTCGACCCTCATGAAAGAAGACGTGGTAGACCTGTTGGTTCCAGCCATAGATTCGTGGTCCCTCGTCGACGCTGCGGGTCCCTTCCCCCTAGGTCGGGTACCGACTGAAGGTGCGTGGGATAGCTCGGCTCGACGTTGGCTTGATTCATCCGCCGCTCTCCTGCGACGGGCTAGATCTGCTCGGGCATCCTTGATGTTTGAGGCCGCCCTCACTAGGTGATAGTGGTAGGCGGTTAGGTCTTCCTGTGTGGCTCCCGCCGCAGGCGGCTGGCTCTTTCGCATGGATTCCTTGGCTCTTTTCCAGGCTTCCCGCGAAACGCCGATTATATCGCGCTCGGTCGCGCTATATTCAGTTTCCGAGGGCTGTTCCGACCCTGCCATGCAGACTTGGGCCAGTTGTGGTCCGTGTGTCCTAGGCGTAGATCGGAAAGCTCTCCGCACCCGAGAGGGTTCCTCTGTCGAGAGGGTGTGGTAGTCGACTGCGTTGTAGCGGATGGACTCGCCGCTTTTCCCTGTAGGAAAGCGCGAGTTGGCGGTTCCAGATTCGGTTTCAGATTCATCTGAGAAGTGGAGGATCCCGTCTCTGTTCGCCATGAAGTTGAAGCTCCCGAACGTCAGGGTGACGCTCTTCTCCAGTTCCTCGAACGCCGGGCGAGATTCCGGCGAGTGAGGCGTGACCACGACAGATCCGATCCGTATAGGATTGTTCGGAGCCGTAGTCGTTGGTTTCCAACGGGAGTTGGATGTCGATGAAGCCGAAGATGCCGGTGATCCAGCGCCCGCGTTTCCCACAGACGGCGCCAATTGTCGAATCCCTGACTCGACAAGTCCCTTAGGTGACCCTATCGGGTTTCGATTAGGAGAACTCATGGGCGCTGGTGAGATCGTCGGCTAGACAGGGGGCGAGATTTACCCAGGTTCGGGGCCCTCGTAGAGGTAAAACCCTTACTCCTGCCTCTTGTCGATCTGTATTGGATGATTAGATCGGTTACAGGTTGCTCGAATCGAAAGTAGATCTCGAGTTCCGAGGCTTTTTGGTCGTGCGGTATTGCTTGGTCCTCTCCTTGAGGGCTCTCCTGGCCTTATATAGATGGCCAGGTCTCGAGTCCTACCCGGAGAGGGTTCAAACCCTAGCTAGGTCGGTTACAAAACTACCTAACTTAACCCGCAAGTTTAGTGCGGGTGGGCTTCTGGTGGGCCTTCTGGAGTCTTCCAAGGGCGCCTCTTCTTGGGCCTTGACATTGGGCCTGAGAGGGGGTGTCCTTACCCGCAGGGTCCAAGATCTATGTCTTCGTCAAACACTTTCCTAGGAAGAAAATGAAGTTGAATTTTGATTCCATTATTCGAACAAGTTACAATTTGGATGCTTCTTCACTTGAAAACACTTAAATCCACTTTTCTAGGCCTAGCTAAAAGGCGTTAAAGAAAAGCACTTCTTGGGAGATAACCCATGGTTTTATTTTTTCTTTGTTTTTATCTGTTTTCTTTGAGTCAAGGTGTTGTATACTTCTTTAGCAACTACTTTGTATCTTTTTTCATGTTTTAGTAGTGCCAAGTAAGGTTTCTGACGAGAGTTAGAGTTAGTTTTCGGATTTCTGCGCAGGAAACAGATTTCTGCTGTCCACCGTAAAAAAATCATAAAAATCACATAAACATTAGAATGGCCTGAAATTTCTTATGATTATTCCTCGGCTAATTCCGCAACTTTTTTGTTCTTTAAGTTTTTCAATCTGGGCAACGTAAGTGCCTTGAAAAAATTCTTCTTTACAGACTGTTCTGGTTTTGACAGATTCTGCCATTTTTCTTGCATTTGCTCTTTTGCGATGTCAAGTGGATTTATTTGCCTCAAGAAAAATCAGTCGTTGTAGATTATGTTTAAAAGTATCAGTACCACTAGTTCCATACATAACCAATGGATTTTTAATTGTTGCACTAACCGTCTAATGCGAATTACTCTTTGAGTGTGGTGTGAAGGAAGTTTTCAAGGGTCAAGAGAAGAGTGTGATATATGTGATCAAGAAGAGTGCAAGGTCAAATCTTGGGGATGCCCCCGTGGTTCATCCAAGAATATTTTTAGAAGACTCAAGTATCTAAGCTTGGGGACGCCCAATACATCCCCTTCTTCATCAACCATTTATTAGGTCACTTCTAGTGAAACTATATTTTTATTTAGTCACATCATATGAAGTTTACTTGGAGCGTCTATTTGTTTTTATTTTGTTTTGTTTTCTTTTCTTTTCCTTGCTGCAATAATATAGTTGGACCCTAGCATTCTTTGTTTGGGAGAGAGACACGCTCCGCTTTTTCGTTTGAATACTTGCTATGATAGTATTCTTAGTTTTTCTTCTAGTTGCTGCAAAAATTCTTGTTTAACTCTTGTTTTAATTGCATTTGCTTGATGTAGCATTTAGAGAGTTTTTGATAAAACATATTCTTTATGGTGCTTGTTGGGAAAAGAAACTGCTGCTTGAAGCAGAATTTTTATGATGCAAGTAGAAACTTGTATAGACTATGGCTAGACTTTTCATATCATGCTATATGTTATTTTAGTTCTAAATCCTTGTGGTTATTTAGTAGCATGATTTGTCTCAAATAGCTGAGAGTGTTTAATGTGCCATTGAAAGAATCATGAGTTGTTCTTGTCATATTGAAGCATAAATTTGTGGTGTTCTCCTTTGAATGTTTTATTTGGTTGACTTGGCGCATGCTCACACCATGTTTATGACTATGAACCAGTCACTAATAGCCTCCATGATCATTTAGTTTTTGAAATTTTGGTACCACTTATGCTTTGATTAATGATCTTTATGTCGCTATGCATGATCATGCCTCTTATGCTCTCTTGATTTGTCGCTCCCAGTCTTTTGCTAGCCTCCACCTGTACTGAGTATGAGCTCTACTCGTGCAATCCAACTCCTGAAAACCAAAGTTTTCCCATTTTGTACACCATACCTAGCTACATGTGGTATTTAACTGCCACTCCAAGTAAATTTCTCATGTGTTACCTTTAAAACCTTCAAAATTACTCATGTTTTTGTTCCTGTTTTTGCTCATGAGGACGTAAATAGAGAATCTTTATCTCACTTGTTGATTGGATTTCACACCATGGACTAGTGGCTTCATCCGCTTATCCAATTGATAGAAGATCTGGCAGCGGGGTGCCTAGCCCCAAATTAATAACACAAATTCTCTTCACTATTTTTGCCCCTGATTTACCAGTCAAATCATAATTGTGTAAACAAAAGAGAAAGAGGGATGACATTCTACACCAGTTGTGTCCTTCATATGGGAGCCGCTCTTGTGAAGTCTAGTTGGCTTGTGTCGTACTGTCTTTTCTATTTAACATTTGTTTACACTAGCATACACCTCCCTAAAAATAGACACTCCTCCACGGTATGTGATTGTTGGCAGGCACCCGAGGATTCGGTTAACCATGGTTTGTGTAAGATGTATGGGAGGAGTGTCAAACATTTTATACCTTTGTTTATTAAAATAAAAGGTCTAGCACATGAGTGATCCATGCTTCCCTCTGCGAAGGGCCTTTCTTTTACTTTTATGTTGAGTCTCCGTCTTCTAAATTTATGCACGGTTGAGAGAGCATAGTTGCCATTCTGAGTTTTATGTGCATTTGTCCCAGAAACATTATTAATTGATTCCTGGTGTGTTATTGCTTGTTCTCTAATTATTTGTTCTAGTCTTCGTCATGAACTTTGAAGGTGTCCTAGCATTTATGTTTTGCCCCACTCTTAAGGACTAGCGAAATATCACTTTGCCATGCTTTCTCTATACTTGAAACAAACGTATATCTTTTGTTGCATTGTTATTCATGATATTTTATTTGTGTTACTTATCATGATGCAAGGTGATTGCTATGCTTTAATATTAAAGTTTTATTTATCATGCTTGTGTTAAAGTTCTATGATCTCGGCTTACATATGCTTTTACATTATTGATAATCAAGTTTTGTTGGTAGCATGTCACATCAGAAATTATGTGTTTTTATCGTTTACCTACTCGAGGATGAGTAGGATCTAAGCTTTGGGATGTTTTCTTATTGTTTCCCACATGTTTGCTATACACTTTATGTCATTTTTATTGATTTTCTGGACTAACCTATTGACAAGATGCCACAGAGCCAGTTCCATGTTTTCTGTTGTTTTTAGTTTCAGAAAAGTTGTTCTGGAAATATTCCCGGAATTGGTAAATTCGAATCCCGGAAGTCTTAGAATTCCCGAAGGTTCCATGGAGTCCCGAAGAGACCCAGAGGGGCCACACCATAGGGTGGCGCCCCTGGCCGCGCCATGGGGTGGTGTGGGCCCCCCGGCCTTTGCCCTTTCGCCTATTTACACCCCCAAGACGTAAACCCTAAAGATATACCACTTCGTCACGAGAAACACCCGAGGCCGCCGTCATCTTCATCCCGAGATTGGGAGGGTTCTAGAGCTCTCCCCGGCACCCTGCCAGGAGGGTAATTCATCACTGGAAAGGTCTACACCATCATGCCCTCCTCCGAAGTGATGCGTGAGTAGTTTATCCCTATACTACGGGTCCACAATAGTAGCTAGATGGTTGTCTCCTCCACTTTATGCCTCATGTTTAGATCACGTGAGCTGCCTCACATGATCGGATCATCTTTATGTAATGCTACATGTTGTGTTTGCTGGGATCCGATGAATGATGAATGCTATGTCTTTTGATTATCAATCTATCATGTTATCTTCATGCTTATGTTATTTATGATCTTCCATGCTCTCCGTTATTAGTAGATGCTCTGGCCAAGTAGATGCTAGTAACTCCAAGATAGTGGGTTCATGCCTCCTTTGCATCTATGCTCGAGTGACAGAAACGTGACAGATGGAGGATGTGATGTTGCCATTAGGGACAAAACAACAATGCTTTGTCTAAGGATGATGTTATTGTTTACATTACACACTTTTCTTACTGCGATTTTCTGTTGCTTGCAACTTAATACCCAACGTTTGTTCGGATGATATTCGGAGGGTGGATTATTAGACATAGATGCAGTTGGATGACGGTCTATGTATTTTGTTGTAATGCTTGCATGAATCACATAGTAATCTTTATGTCTTGCATATGCACTACGGTGCAGCCTTCATTTCAGTCAATTGCCCAGTTGTAATTTGTTCACCACACATGTTATTTATCTTTCATGGAGAGACACCACTAGTGAACTATGGACCCCGGTCCATTTTCCTCATACTGATAATACAACCACGGTTTCCACTGCTTTCATATTGCTGCTACTGTTTTCATACTGTTTTCCACACCATACGTTTAACATCATTGTGTTCAGCAAAACCGGTCAGATTTACAACCTCATTGATTCGTTGGGGCAAAGTGATTTGATTGTGTTGTGTAGGTTCCACGTTGGTGCTGAACCGGTAGTGCGCCCTGCCATCTCAGTTGCATTAACCTTCTGAAGTTACTCCTTCCTCCTACTGGTCAATTCAACCTTGGTTTCTTTCTGAGGGAAACTTGCTACTGTGCTCTTCATACCTTCCTCTTGGGGTCTCCCAATGAATGTGTGTTAGACGCGCATCAGCTCTCAACCATGCCGCACCACCTCCTCTCCCTCTCAATCGACTATCGGTGCAGAAAGCCCCCTCTCTTATGTCTTGTTCGCCGGCATCGAGGATGACACGACCGCCAGTGACCTCCTCGTCAGGCTCCAAATACAGGGAATATCCGCCCCAGCCGATTCCTCCCCTGCCTTCCTTGTGACCACGCATAGCTCGTGCCCCCTCTCATTTCTAGTTTCCCTCCTTGCAGGTGTCGTTTCCCCGGTGACCTAGTCCTCGGCCTTGGGTCCTCAACGAAATCCGTCATGGAGCCTCCCCGAGCTTGATCCGGCGGGGGAAATCGCCTGGTGTCGTCCTCTTCCATCGTTTGGTGTTGGCCGCACGTCCAGGAGACCCCCCGTAACCCCCTGCGGTGATACTCCGACGAGTTTCCGCCTCGGGCCGCCGTTCCCTTTGTTTCCGCCGCCAAGTTATGGTCGTCGCCGACAGGTGTCGATGCGGCCTCCTTTCGGCCGTTGGATCTAACCCAACAACATCTTACCTCTTCGTGGGCATATCCCACTGACGGATGGGACCCGCAAGTCACTGTTTTACTTTTCCCTCTACCGAGAGAGCTTTTGCTAGGCCGGATCTGCTTCCCTGGCCCATCTCCGCTTGAGATCTGGCCCGTTATGTTTTTTCTGCAGGTGGTTTATTTGTTTCCCAACGGATCCATATATGATAGTTTAATTTTAATCCAAATAAAATGTTAATCAGTAAAAATTTCCAAACCAAAAATCACAGTGGTAGATATACTTTTTCTTAACCAACTCCAACTTTTAGATCTACCTTTGGATGAATAGTTTTGGAGAATTTGAATGCATGCCAAAACCACTTATTTTCACTAATAAAATCATAACTTGATTTTTAAGTAACCAAATCTTGCAACTAAATTCTGTCAAGCCCTTGGTAATACCTAGCAATAGATTTAACCATGTTTGAAAGTGAGCTTCTGTTTGAAAGTGGCATGCATGTTTGTATTAGGACCAGAGAGCACTTTTGTGAATTTTTAATTTATTTGGCGATGAATTTGATGTGGATCCATTTGTGTTGGTTTGTTAGTGATTAGAAGCACATAGTCCTAGATTTCCATGATTTTAGGAGTTATAGAATAGGTTTGGTGAATTATCTAGTGTTTAGGCCTTTTCTGTATATATTTATTTTAAGCATTTATTAATTATTGAGCTATAAGATCTTTGTTATAAATGTGATTACTACCATATGTAGGGTGGTAATTCATTGTTGTGATGTGTTTTATTTATTCTACTAGCATGTTAGGATAATTATTTGTATGTCTTGGTTTGATAGGGTTTCACCCCCTATATAGTGTTTTCTTGGTAATTAGGAGTTACTCTTGTTACTTTATTATGTTCGTAAAATATTGTGAGTGATGATTTAGTATTATTGGTAATATAAATGCTACTGATATTTTGGCATATTATACTTGCTTGCATGATTTTAGAATCTCTAGAAAATTTTGGCATGCAATGATAGTTTTAGGTGTTTTCTGCCATATTTATTATTGGTGTGTTTAATTATTGATTAACTGTTTAGGTTGTTATTTTGATACTACTAGTATGCCTAGGTGTTGTTTTATATGTTATATGGATGATATATTATAGGTCTAGCATGTTAGAATAAACCTTGTTTGATGATCTATTACGGTTATGTATGCATGCATGCCTAAATAGTCACTTTCTATTTCTAGTTTTAGTCATGGTTTTGATCCTTGTTATTTTCATGCTTTCAGTGATGTCATGGCATGATTAGTAGAGTTTTGTCTCTGTTATTATGTTTCGTAGCCCCTGATTATATTATTTCTGTATAGAAAACCATGTGTTGCCTTAGTCTTGTAGTAGTGCTTGTTATTGTTTCCTTATGCATGTGTATGTGTTCCTGAGTTATTTTCTAGTTTTTTTATTCATCCTCATGAATTACCAGAGAGTCATTTAACCTTATATGGACATGATATGAGAGTGGAACTCCCACTGAACTCATTCCAATGTGGTTGAGGATCAATAGCATCTTTTCTAGTGTTATTCCCGTGTATTGCCAGTGCATGATTTGCTTGATGGTGTGTACCCTAGTAGTATGGTTGTCGTGTGTAATTATTTGGTGAACTGATTGCTGTATGTTTACTTTGTTAGCAAGTGCTTTCTTTTGTTTGGTTCTGATCAGGTGTTTGCCTTTTTATTTTGCTACGTTAGATAACGAAGACAATATTATTCCAAGAGAGGTTTATTGCAACTCTTGTTTATTTCAAGAGCAAGACCAAGAACAGTACCAAGGCAAGCCACTCTAAATGCTTGCTTGTTGTTTACTTATCATTATCTATCATGCATGTTTTACTTCTGAAGTTTTACAAAAGTTTGATTCAAAAACTATTTCCTTAAGTGTATTATACCACTATCTATATTATGTATCTAATATGCTACAGCCATTATATAATCTTGGTGTTGCCAAGCCCGTTAGTCTTTTTAATCATGTCACTTCATCTAATTAAGTCCCTTAGTGGACACTTTAACTTGATGTTTTTGGAAAACAAAGATCTTTGGAAAAACCCCGAGGAAAGGTGGGACCTTGTCCACAGGAGGTTTGTGAAGGAGAAATGTTTTTGAAGTTGTTTTCCAAGATGAACATAACATATTCTTCGTTGGAAAACCAATTTGTACTGCCACATTACCTCAATATGGGCATGGGGTCTAACTAAAATCTTGCCGATGTTAGTCCGTCTCTACCTCAAGGTGCTATAGGGGTTATAGTCCCCTGAACCGAATTGTCGCCAGGAGGGAGTAATGGGACATTCAAAGTGTGGGATTAATTTCGCCACCAGTTGCAACCGTTGGGTCTCCCATCATGGCGGTGTAATGTCAAGGGGAACCGGATTGATACGGCTGACACACTCGGTGTCGGGGAGAACAAACCCAGTTGAAGAGGTAGTCATTTACTAGTACCAACATAGTGCATAGTTAGGACCAGCTATCTGATGTTCGCATACTGTCGTGGACAGTCCGTGTTTGTTCACGGCGGCTGTACTGGATCTTGTGGAATGTGTAGACCTCTGTACAGTAAAACTATTCAGAATAGCCGAGTCCTCGGATATGGACAGTTGAATGGCCATGCAGCTAGTATTGTGTCAATGTTTTCAAAATCTTGAAAAATGTTTTGGAGTTGTACCTGGGAGGTACTCGGAAAGGGAAATGATTGTATCTTAGAGGTACCGGAGAAGGATGATCTTGAAGATGTGATCTTCCAAGAAGTTTTCCAAAGAAAAACTTTTATTTATTTATAATGCTTTATCAAAACCTTGTGTACATGCAATATATGCAAGAGAAACTAAATATCTTTTGAACTATCTTCTTCAACAAGAAAATCTAAAACTTGATCAACCATGATGGATCTTCAATTCATCATGGCTAGTTGAACCTTAATTACAGCCTTCCTACCACCTTTATATATGCATACTTGCATGCTTTAGCGTTCATTTGGGGTGACTTGCGAGTACAATCCAATGTACTCATATTGGTTTCATCCCTGGCTATATACTTGGCCAGACTTTGAGGAGCTCTCCGGAGAACCTGACGGAGATGGTTCCGCTGACGACTGTGCAAACTAGGAACGTCTCCGAGTCAGTAGCATGTAGGTAGTCAAGGCATGACTTGGGAGTTACCACGAGTTTGTGTTGATACTTTCGCTGTCCTGTGTGGCAGTTGTTTTGGACTGAGTCATGTGACCACTTGCGTAAGACGTGTACTCATGTATTGGATGATGTAATCTGTAATGCTAACTCGAGTATGTTGTTCACGACTAACTGATCATGGGATCGTGAATGTATGCATACTGGAGGTCTCAGACGGCTAGTCTGGGGTCCCCACAACAATATGAGGAAAATAGGACCGGGGGCCATAGATTCACTAGTGGTGTCTCTCCAAAGAAAACAAACATGCTGGATGAACAAATTACAGTTGGGCAATTGAAAAATCATGAACGTATAACAATACTATTATGACGAGATAAAAATCACGGGTTCTAACATTGAAGGCATTACGTAAAGGCATATGGACCACTATCCAGCATGCATCCATGTCAAAAAGTCTACCTCAAGAAAGCTATCCAGCAAATCCCTTGGTATTAAGTTGCAGCAACGAAGTGATTGCTATGTGTGCAACAGAAAATTGCATTAAGATCAACACGTAATGTAAGCAATGGTTCCCATCCGTAGACAAGAGCACCGTTGTTTTCTCCCTAGTGGCAACATCACATCCTCCCCCCGCATGTTTCTGTCACTCGAGCGCAGGAAACAAGCAGGCATGAACCCACTATCTAGCATATAAACCCTCTTTTGGAGGTGAAAACAACTATGTGTCCAAGGTAATCATAAACGCCAGAGAGCATTGCAAGACGAGATTAAAAATCTCTACAAATATAAGTGAAGCATCTCAGATTGACATGAACAAAATAATCATAATCTCATGGTTCATCGGATCCCGACAAACAAAACATGCACAATTGCATAATGGTGGTATCGGTCATGTGAGGCAGCTCACAAGACTCTAAACATGGAGGCATATGGGAGAGAACAACCATCTAGCTACTGATATGGACCCGTAGTCCCGAGATGAACTTCTCACGCATCTGTCCGGAGGCAATCACGGCGATGTAGAGGCCTCCGGTGAGGATCCCCCTCTCTGGCGGGGTGCCGGAGCAGGACTCTAGAAGCCCTAGATTGGACTTTCGGGGTGACATCGCCTCTTTGTGTGTTTCATGGAAAATAACTCTGTCTCCGAAGTTTTTAGGGTAAAAGGCAATTTATAGGCAAAGAAGGGGACGTGAGGCGGTGCCAGGGGCTCCCAGGGGCCCAATGGCGCGGCCAAGGGGGGCACACCTGGAACCCTTCTGGTGCCCCTGGCTCCCCTCCGTCACTCCTTTGGACTCCATCTTAGTTCCGGGTAAAATTTGAACTCCGTGGATTTTCAGCCCTTTGCAAGAATATTTCCGAAATAGAAAAATAACAACTGGCCTGTGGCATCTTATTAATAGGTTAGTCTGTGAAAACATCCGGAAAACGATAGAAAACATGTGGAAAACAAAAGGTATTGGGTAGAAAACAAGCATGGAGCATAAAAATTATAGATACATTTGCAACGTATCAACATCCCTAAGCTTAATTCCTGCTCGTTCTCGAGTAGGTAAGTGATAACAAAATAATTTTTGAGGTGACATGAAGCCAACAAAAGTCTTGATCTTTGTTATGTAAATCATTGCAAAACTGAGATCAAAGTAAGTTAACAAAGGCGTGATAAATATTATTTTAACTAATTTAGACTTAGCAACTATGTTGCACATGAAAAGAAACACAAACAAAAGAAAATGAATAATGAAACACTGAAAATTGATACGGTTGTTTCAATCATAAGTAAAACATAATAAAGTGGTATCAAACTAGCCCGGTGAGTTGCTATCCCGATTCTCGCATGTATGGGCATGCCTCGTTATCTGCATAGTGATCTTGGCGGACTACGTAGGGCAAAATTTTCAAATTCTGCAGTGTAGACCAGCACTAGACACAATAATATTCAGTTATTATTCTATCTCCAAGTTCATAATTAGTTTGTGTCATCATGCTATAACCGCCATAGTAGTTTGAAAGTGAGTTTTCAAAGGAAAACCTTTATCCGGGTGTGAAAATATAAACAAACAAGAGTTTCCAATCTTGCTTCTTATGGTTTTTGAGATGATCATGTTTTCCTGGTCATGGACTTTGATAAAGTTTAGCAAACATTGTTGGAACGCGTAGAGATAAACGAAAACTTTTTCCTACGCGGTACTTCCAAGATCTAGCCGAGGTAGAAGGCCACGAGTATTACCACTAGACGCGCAGGTGCGGATTATCGATGCAGCGCGTCAGGGCAGTGCAGTCCTACGATCCGATCCCTCGAACGTCGAAGTGCTGAACGTACAGCACCTCTGTCGGTATCCACACGTACGAGGAGGAGCTCCGACGGCGGACTGCTAGGTCCGGTGCGACGGTTGGACTGAGTGGGGCTAGGGTTCCCAACGCATGGGAGAGTGGAATAACGTGCCCGCTGGGCAACCTGCGCCCCTCTTTATATAGCGAATGGTAGTGGGCTTCACAACACTTGTGGCCCATTCCCTCTGTGAGTCCGACTCAGAAAATCAGTCCATTTACGGTTCGGGTCCAACCCAACCAATACTTGCTCCCGCTCTTAAGTGTGCGACCCTGCAGGCTCATGGCGACTTGGAAACGATTGGAGTCCGACTCTCAATCGATCAATCGGTAGCAGCTCCTAGCAGAACGTGCCTACTCCCAAGTCCCATTGAGTCATGACGACATACCTTTCAATGTGATATTCATCTTAGTCCCTTTTGCCTCACGATATACCTTGTCGAACTATAGGCGATTTATCGTCATCCCTTAAATAGTTCGACTCTTTTCTCGATCCGTGATATGTGATTCATATGACTAACTCTTAGTCAACCGACACAGTTAACATTTAACTGAGTCGCGCATGGCCATGCTTCCTGAATCATATCACTCGAGAGGGTCCAGAGAATATCTCTCCATTCGGAGGGGCAAAATCCCATCTTGATTATCCACATCACGTAGCTTGCTTCTCATTCGACCCGAACTCTGCCTTTATAGTTGCCTTGTCACAGAACAACGTTTGACAGAACCTAAGTCGGTGATCCACAACTCGGATTGTGCGACAACCTCAGGTCTAAGGATTACATTGATTGAGACATGCAAATGACGACTTGCTCGTTGCATCTCAATGTGGGTCAGTCCAACTTGCTAAACTCTTTAGCCAAGTCCGTGAACGTTGGAATGGCATCACCATGCCCATGACAAGTGGAACCGTGTCATCAGCCAACACTCACATTAGTCTAGGGTGTGTGTCCAGCACAACCTAAATGACCAAGGACAATCTAGTATGAACAACATGAATATATAGTTCCACAATCGAATCACATATTCAATGACATGTATCAGATGTTCAAAACAAGGACAACTTAATAACTTTATGAATACAGTGGGAATTACATCATACATGATTGCCTCTAGGGCATATTCCCAACAAACATAAGAGTTTATTATTAGGGTAACAATAGTACTGAACCGACCCAAGTATATGATCTTGCTAAAGAGATTGACAATTGTAATGTATTTAGCAAAGTACATATGGAGTTGTCATTGACTAAAATTCCTATACTATGATAATATATAGTGACTGCACAATCGACCGTTATGCTTTGGATGTCTTGAACCGTCCACCATAACGGACGCTGCCATCTCGGTAGTACCTAGAGCGTGTGATGGAACTGAGATAGTTCAAGAATAGTACTTAAATCCTTCAGACGATGGAGAGATACATACTCTGGGCCCTCTTAGTATCATCGATGTCAACCAATCATCTGGCCATTCACAGTGTGATTTATCAGAAGGACGTTGGGGATTGAATGAGAAAATAGAACGATATATGTACGAGTTTATACACATGTTATGATCAAATGGTTTGATCAGATTAGAGCACATTGTCTCATCCCATGATATCGTTGGTATTGTGAAATTAAGAGAATAAGTGCAATGATTAACTTGAAGGTTCCCTCGTTCTTCATGGACACACAAGAGCCATCATGAGCGTCCACGACTCCGTTGTTGGTTATTGTTCGGTAAGTTACCGAGCCTTTACGGGTCACACACTTAAGCCGTGTTGAAAGGGAAATGTTCCTAATATGTTTTTCGTTCAAGATAACACTCCGAGATAGAGAGGGTTAATGTTATCTATGAAGTGTCTATCCAGGTTTCAGTCCTCGGTCTCATGTGATGAATAATGGTTGGAGTCCACTCATTTCGTAGGTGATCAAGTGCTGGGTGTTGGCCTTGTATTTCTATTTATATCGTTGAGTCAATAGGAAACACCACACTATTAAGAGGGGCATACTCGTTGGACTCAGCAGGGATGAGCTAAAAAGATCCTATACACATCCTATCACCCATGTTTATTTCTACCGGAAAAAGTTGGAAGAGAATTCTTTTTAAGAATTAAGTTTTGGGGCATTTTTCTATGGCCAGTTTGGGCGTCGGTTGGAGAACCGGTCAGCCGACCGACATGCCGGATTTCCTGGTGATGTCTACGCACGTTTCTATTCTTGTAGACAGTGTTGGGCCTCCAAGTACAGAGGTTTGTAGAACAGCAGCAAGTTTCTCTTAAGTGGATTACCCAAGGTTTATCAAACTCAGGGAGGAAGAGGTCAAAGGTATCCCTCTTAAGCAACCCTGCAATTACAAGAAGTCTCTTGTGTCCCAAACACACCTAATACAATTGTCAGTTGTATAGGTGCAATAGTCGGCGAAGAGATAGTGAAATACAAGCAATATCGATGATTATAAGTAGTAATTGCAATCTGAAATAAAAATGACAGCAAGCAAACATGTAGCATAACTTGTTGTAAATGATGTTTCAATTCTTACCGACAAGGCCTAGGGATCATACTTTCACTAGTGTACACTCTCAACAATAATAACATAATTGAACGCATAAATATATCTCTTCACTACGCTACTCCGAACCAATCTCCGGTCAGATAACAAACACCAATCATTGTGTAGGGCTGCAAAAAGCACTCCTTAGAGTTCGCATTTCCCCATCTAGGTAACCCCCACGCTATCACCATAAGACCTGGATGGTTCCAGAAAAACACCACAATTTCATAGGGTCATCCAACACAAAATATAAATACCATGCTAAACCACACGGTGCACACACTGTCACCTTTACACCATGATCAAAGTGTCTACGGAGATCTAATAACAAAACCACTTGAGTAGCATAACAAATGAAGAATAACATCTACTTATTCAACTAGATTACAAACCTCATGATCACATAAAGATCACACCATGGGAGCGAGAGATGAAATACATAGCTACCGGTAGAGCCCTCAGCCCTGGGGGAGAACCACTCCATCCTCATCATAGGAGACATCAACGACGATGAAGATGGCGGTGGAGTCGATGGAGATGGCTCCGAGGGCACTTCCCCGTCCCGGCAGGGTGCCGGAACAGAGATTTCTGTACTCCAAAACTTGTCGGCGGCGGCGGCGGAGCTACATAACTTTTCGTGGAAGGAGGCCGATATATTTAGGGTTTATGCCTCAGGGGAAATGTATAGGCGAAAGGGCAACGTCGGTGGGTGGCCAGGAGGCCCACACCACCTGGTGACGCGGCTAGGGTGGGACCCGCGCCACCCTATGGTGTGGCCACCCTGTGGCCGCCTCCGGATCTCCTTTGGACTTCGTTGACGTGTCGGAAATTCTAAGACTTTTGGCTTTTGTTTCGCCCAATTCCGAGAATATTTACAGAACAACTTTTCTGAAACCAAAAACAGCAGAAAACGTGAACCGGCTCTGTGCATCTTGTCAATAGGTTAGTCCACGAAAACGTCCGGAAAACGAAGGAAAACATGTAAAAATATGAAGGTATTGGATAGAAAAATAAGCATGGATCATCAAAAATTATAGATACGTTTGAGACAGGTTGTGCCCGACACTACCAAAGGGGTTTCCGGCCTGGAGGCCGGTTTCTTTTCGGTTCAACCCGACTGTCAGCCGTCGGTCCCCGGTTTTGCTCTGACACCATCGAAGGGATATCCGGTCTGACGGCCGGTCAGGCACCGGTTCAACCGGGGGATGGTAGCCGGATTTCCCTGGTGGCGTTCTAGTGCGTTAGAGAGGGGGTGGGGGGAATGATATAGTTGTCGTCCATTTCGCGAGTGTGTTGCTGCCAGTGCGGCCCCGCCCGTCAGGATCCGATGCGGCGCCCGTTGCCGTGGTTGCCGGCACGTCAGGTAGCGACTCAACAAACGGGACCGAAGCGGGGCTATCGGACGCGAGATTGAACTCGTGCGATAGCTTTGCTGCTATTAGGTATCCATAGGAAGCATTTCTGCCCGCGCTAGTGGGGGTGCCGTGGAGATACTGTTAATGGAAATGAGTGTTCCATAAAAAAGAAAAAAAAATGAAGGAAGTGTCACATGTCACTCGGAACGCACAAATCGGAATATGGAATCGGCGGCCTGCGAGCGGAAGCGGCAGCGCGAGGGAGAGGCGGTTCCATCGACGGCGACGCTGGGGGCCGGGGAGCCGCGGTACATCTACCTGCCTATAGCCGACGCCCTCAAGTCCCCTGGCGTCCGGGTCTGCCTCTTCGCCACCGTCTCCGAGATCGGCGCCACCTTCCGCAGCCGCGGCACTGGTGAGCCTCCCCAACTCCCTTCACCTCCTCCCCTCCAACACCTGCCGCGCGCGCGCGTTCCCCTAGGGTTTTGGCCGCTGCACCGATTGTTCTGCTTGGGTGCTTTGTGGCTAAGTTCGGAGTGTTTGTTCTGCTGTTGCTCGTCTGCCTTGAATTTAGCCAGGTAATGCTTAGACGATTTCTGTCGCTCTGGTCAAGATTGTAGCGGAGGGTGGCGGAGCAATGCGGAGGATTGTGAGTCTTCTATTGTAGAAAATTCGTAACGTGTGCTCCTTGTTTAGTGAACCGCTTGTTGAGCTGTGTGTCACCCACTCACGCTTCTTCCTTCTCCATAATTGATTAACGAAATGCTCCCAAGATCCACTCCGCACTGCGAATGCTGTGGAAACAGGAAATTCTGGGGTGATATTCTGTGTCTTTTAGCTGTAAATTACAGCACTCCCTTTAGTTTGATATTTGAATCGTGTTGGACTGTTGGTTAGGATTGTTTTGTTTACTGCTCAATAGGCTGGTGGATTTAGTACAAGAAAAACTCCAGCTTTAACATCTCACGCACTAATCATCCCAAAATCAACTCTTTGGTGAACTTCCCATTAGTGGTGAATTTTGTTGAAACTATGAGATAGCGAGGGGGTTCTTCTGTATAGGTCATCATGTTTAAATCATAGGTTCCTGACAATGTTGACACATGAAAATGCTGCACATAATTTTTTGTATTAATTGATGAATTGTTCCAGTTTGTGGTAAATGTGAATATATCTTTAAAGGTCCACAGCCCTCCGTGACTTCTAATAATAGAAACACATAAGTAGCGACCACAACTCCTGAGTGACGGCCTGATCAACAAAAAAGTGTTAAACGTTAGCAAATCCCGAAAATAAACTAAAACAATGCATTACAGGCCCAGAAGTATAGCAATGTCACCCTATCCCTTGCCTTGGTGACATAACACTGCGTGTTACAGGCGCAGCCATGGCCGAACCACTCCTTAAAAACACACCATTTCACCGGAACACCCCGATCCTCCATCCTCCTACTACCTTGTAGTGTGCACCTCGTGTGTCACCATGCGCAATCTCCATTGGCATCCAACTTCCATACAAGTCTATCTGGTTCCTTAGCTTAGTGGACATCATACTTACTGAAGCTAGCGTGACATTGCACATTCTGATCAGCTTTCTGTGCAGAATGCTCATAAACCTTTAGACACCCCGTTCTTCATTAAACACATGTGGCAGTCACATTCGTACTGCATGTCAAGTAATAAAATCTAGGAGATTTGAAAGCTAGATATTGCACTCCCTTCCACTTCTCCCAGAAACAAGTAGAGTTTCCTTTCTCCACCATCTTATGACAGAATGCAAAAATGTGGCTTAATATGCATTAGACCCTGCCAAAAATGTGAGTCGTGTGGCCTTACTTCCACCTCAGAAAGAGTATTCCCTTTTAACTACTGCTGGCTAGTTAACCAAATGGCAGTTTCGAACTCCAACCTCCTTGTGCCACGACAATATTGCCCTAAAGTAGGCCAACCTTTTGAGAACTTCCCTAGGAATCATGAAGCAGGACAACATATAGGAAGGCAATGCTGCTTAAGTAAGAGTTATTCAAAGTAACCCTTCTCATAATATAATATTGTTCCCTTGCCACCTAGCCAACTTCTTTCCACTTTTTTCCTCTGCAGTCTTCCATACTCCCTCCGTTCCAATGAATAAGGCGCGCACGCTTTTCGAAATTTGTCTTTGACCAAGAATTAATCTATATATATAATAGTATTTGATATAAAATCAATATCATTAGAAAGTGTTTTTCAATATGAATCTAACAATGTCAAATTTGCACTATATAGTCAAGATATTGTTACTCAAATCTTTCGGTCAAAGTTTGCATTGAAATGTGCGTGCGTCTTATTCATAGGAACGGAGGTAGTAAATTGGAATTTTCCCGTGATCACATGCGAAAATCTCTCCATAAATCTTCTTTCAACTGCATTCAAAGTAATAAAGCTAACTTTATGAAAAATTATTTTTAAACCTGAAAGATGTTCAAATAAGCATAGATAAACATCAAATTTCTAGCCTGCTGTAAATCTTCTTCTACTTAAAGAATGGTGTCATGTGTTTTGAGAAAAGACACATCAACTTCCTTTTTAGAGGAATAATGTCGTTTATCAGCCCTTCTTCCGTTGTTTTTCGACCAAAATGGCCTGACCATCAATTCTAAATTACGTGCGTGTACATGTTAGATATGGAAATAAATCACAAACCCTTTAAGGTATGTAAATAAGTCACTGGCAGTTTAATGTAGATCTTTTTGAGAGAACGTGGTTGAATATAATTCTTACATGTTAGTCTTGTTTTCATGCTGCTTAATAATTTTGTTCAATTTTTTGTTTCACTTTGCATTTTCACTCATTAATGAAATCAATGCCATACCACTTGGTCATGGCCATTTTGTTTTTGCAGATCTCACTCTTACATTGAAGATTGTTGATCAATCACGTACAACTGGGATCTCTGTGACTTTCTTTGCTAATAACACTGCATTACTGCCCTGTGTTAGGTCGTGTGGAGATGTCATCAGTCTTCATAATGTTGCGGTATGGTCCACAACTTCAAATGTCCACTTGTCACATTCTATGGCTTTTCTGAGGACTAAAACTGTGCATTTCCGTTTTATCTTTTGTAACTTGTTCATGCAGTTTTATACCCTTGTGTTTTAGCTACATATTTGCGGTGACTAGATCATGTCTACTTTCATCTGCAGATAAAAATGCATCTTGGAGAATTCTTTGTAAATTTTGACAAAAAGTCATCTTCATTTGCACTATTTGAAGGGAAATCATCTACAGAACTCAGGCCGTATCAGACTTGTATGAAATATCATGGAAGAAAATATGACAATGAAATTTTAACCAATATGAGAATGTGGCTTGTGTACCATCATGCAGGTGACTCCTAGTTTAAACGCCACTGTTGTTTATTTCTGTTGTCCATAAATCTACCTTATATGTTGTGTGATGTTCCAGTCGTGCCGTTTGAAAATGTGACATATGTGTCATACCCTGGAGGCAAACATGTTATGAGCTTATAGCCCAGACAGAAACTCTGCTTTTGTCCATCAAACTTGAGGGGCTGTTTTCAAACTTTTGCTCCTGCCACTTAATGTCATATGCATGAATGACTAAGCCCCATTAGTATGTGATTGTCCTTCTAGTTAGTTACTCTCTTGTTTCTGCAAGGGAAACACTATTTGATAATTATTGATACGATATAACTTGCATTCTCACCATTGAAGATCTATTTGTATGGCTTTCATTTAAGTATACTGTCAGTCTAAATTTTGTATGTATTAGAGGTTCCTTTTCTGTTGTTTTATCTGCTTCATGCCATGATCTTACCTTTCGGACTAGCATGGCCTATGCACAACATTGTCTAGTGATTTATGTTATGTGTCTGTACGCAGATTCATGAAGTATTTCTGTCTTAAACGCTGAACATATCCATCATATATCTTTTGCGATATTTCTTGCTGTTTCTGATTGCTATTTTGTACCACAGGTCTGAAAGATCTTGAATTGCAGCTAAGAAGTCTAAAGTCTGATTCTAGTTTTGATCTTGTATGCAAGGTTGGTTCTTTTATTCAATCAAATTAATTTTGGTACTAATTTCGACAGAAGGAATATCCATTTTTTTTTCTTTGTAGGTACTTCATGTCTGTCAAGCTCCCAGCGGTGAATGGATCTATTATGTTTGGGATGGAAGTGATACTCCTGCAACCGAGTTTCAGACATTGTACGGTTATAATTTGTCATCATTGATTGTTTAAGTTTTAATTTAGCAACACATATTAGCAAATTAAACCAGGTACAAAATCTAGGATGGTGGTAGTGCTTTGGACATATGATCAGGGCCTTCATTAGATTGTGTTGAAGGGAACATAACATCTTGAACTTGGATACAGTAGCAAATAGACTTGATTTCTTACAAAGCATATGATAATGTTACTATTAATTTTTTTAACTAAATTGTGTGCCTCTGTTAATTCTCTCGGTGACCAGTTCGAACACGGAAGCATCTATATCAGCCCCTCTACATCTTGAAGAAGGGCCTCTACCCAGGGAGGTTCTATGCACACTGCCTTGTATTGGAACTATCCTGAGGATTTTCTCCGACAAGTTTTGCAAGGAAATAGTACACTTGCAAAGGGATATTTACTGGGCCCGGTTCTGCAATATTACTTGCAAGCAGGAGTTTGGCATTTGGAAAGGCACTTGGCAGCCCTCTAGTAGAGTTCGTCTTTTATCTAATGAAGATGGCAGTGTCGTTGAACGTTTGAAGTAATCCTCTCTTTCTAGTGAATATTTAATGCATCCTATTCCTCTAGGAAAATACTTACACATTGCATTAACAAGTCCAGGATGTACGGCAGTCGTTTTACGAACCAAGTTCATCGACTGCCAATGGCTAGCCTTCACAAGGCCTCTGATATTACTGGTACGGGTCATGACCGGATAATTATGTGATAGCACGTTTTCTACCACCTGTTGTTTGCTGAGGCCTGTCATGTGATATTTGTCAATTTTATTAGATGTGGAGTACAAGAGAGCAGGTTACACGACATTAATGGAGTCGCTTACCAATGGACAGGTAATACTCATTTCTCAACATTTTTTGGCAGTTGTTCATCAGCTTCACTTACTGCGGTAGTTTATCCCGTGGAGTTCTCAAGAACCAGACTCTTTTGCCTTCATCATGGGAAAATTTCACTTTAATTGGATCACAGAGATGGTGTCTCTTCCTTTTCGATGCTGCTTTTCTAACCAATACGGACCTGGAAGTTTTGTCGAAAACTAAAGCCAGCATTGATTTCTCTGTATCCTTTTGTGCTAGGTGACACACAAATTCAAAACCCTTGTGCGTGTGGTGGCAGCATATCCTTTTGAAGGCAACGACCTCCATTCACTATTGACTGGTAATTATTGCCTCCGGTTGACTCTGGAGGATCCTACAGCAAGAATTCATGCATACGTCCACAAGGACGATGGGGTAAGATGTTACGAAGTCAACCTTGTGGTTTATGGATCTACCTTCTCCAATGTTCATTCATTACCACGAGCGATAAAAACTACATTTGTGGTCAAAAGGCACAAGCGCCCAAGAAAGGCTTACTTTTTCTGAAACCACGTGTACATGTATTTTCATCTTATCCATGTCAGGTCGGATTTTTCGGCGGTTTTCTGACGGCAGCTGCGTTGACCAGAAAGATGAACAGGCTACTGGGTGTCCCGGAACCAGAGGAAGCCGACGAGGGTATCCCCTTGGCCAGGAACCCTCCCTGGATATGGTGCTGCCTGAAATCTTACCGTCTGGACAAGTACGACCCCTGGGGCAGCAGACGGTATCGGATCTTTGGCACAGAGATCAGGGACTGAAATAGGACGATGTTCCGTCCAAGTTGTGCCTTGGAGACGACGCTGTACAGTAGAATTCATTTGCGCTGCTGACTTAGAAACAGATAGAAGCATGGACGGAGGGGCGGTCTTTCTGATTCGGCTATTGTTGGTAGAGCCACTCTGTTGTTGTAGCACTGGTTACTATAGTAGCTTTATGTATTTATCGCTGGTGGCATTCTGTATGCTTTGTTTCCTGCTCATCCTAAGTCCGAAGACATGATTGCACCAGTGCGTGGTGTGGGCTATTTTATTCGACGTAGTCGTCGTCGGTCGTCTCAGCGGCATTTGGTTATCATCCATGTTTTGATTGTTTATCGGAAAGGAATGGATTTGCGTGCAAGAAACTGGCGGTACTTACCAGTGCGGTCGAGTTTCAGGAGTGGAACTGGGAACGGATCCAGTGACGTACACGCTGCCGGCACAACTTGCTGTTGATAGGCCTTGTACTTGGCTTGCAATGTTATCGATAAGAAAAGGCAACTTGGCTTGCACTGACTGCCACAACTCGAGTTCCTATGTAACCGACTATCAAACTGTGACCGGCAGAATCTACAGTTGGGATGCCATGAATACTCTGGAAATCATATTACAACACGAGGTCTTGTAGCTTGTAGTTT
Organism: Alopecurus myosuroides; assembly: GCA_028641055.1. NCBI lineage: Eukaryota > Viridiplantae > Streptophyta > Magnoliopsida > Poales > Poaceae > Alopecurus > Alopecurus myosuroides. Next base: position 206,935,854 of record CM054059.1, read on the forward strand.
TTGAAAATTTTAAATGAGAGGAGATGCGAGCAAGTTCCAAACGAGATCTATTACTAGTAATTCTACAAAAATTGTGGTGTGGAAATCTTGGTGGTCTCGTTCTTTTGATCAAACTTTGTATGAATTGAAATCGTAAGCCCCACTTGAAACTCCGAAAAAGAAAGTCAAAATGTAGGAACCGGAAATACCCAAAACTGATATATCAAATATATTGGTTTACGGTGGCCGGCGCCGGGTGTTCCGTTCGGCGATCTTCCGCGGCACCAGCCTTGCCTGATTCTTCTTCGGAGTTCTTCTTGAGAGTCAGAGATGCATCGTCTTGTCGCGGGTGGCGGAGCTGCTGGTGTTGGCGCAGCTCCCAGAGGGTTGGTTCCTGTTGTTCTCGGAGTTGTGTGGGCTTGGCCCTGTGGTGTTGCCTGTTGGTGCTTGTTGTATGGTTTTCGCCCAGTTTCTTTCAAAATAAACCGGGCACCTTCTTCTTAATTAATGGAAAAGACAAAACTTTTGTCTTCGTTACAAAAAACATAGGAGAATTTTAAAATTGTCATTTGGATGTCATGAGAAAGAGTGCACACAAATATTCCAACAAAAGAAGCTAAACAGCCAGGAATTTCATTTAATAAATTTGATTTTCACAAAAAACACATAACCTAAAGACACAAAGAGAAGAAACATTAGGTAGGATCTCATGTTTGATCTCCTCCAAAATTTCCACTAAGGGCATGTTTGGTTTTTAGGATTATAAAAACACAAAATTACGATAGGAATGCATATGCAAACAGAGGATTGAAAAACATAGGAACTCTATTAACTTGGGTGTTTGGTTCACAAAAATCCTAACAAATGTGGTCAAACCACATGAGAGAGTATAATTATGGTGTTATTATGTCACTAAAGGCCATGGTTCTTCGTGCGTAAGAATTTAAAAAATAGGGCCAAGTGGATTTTGAGATCGAGATCAAAGGAAAATTTACCTTGGTTTTCTTTTGCTCCATTCATTTGAACCGAACAGATGGTAGTCTCATAGTAGGAAAAATAGGCAGTCTTATGTTGTTCCTAACTTAGTATTCTCATCGATGCAATTTTTGTAGTGTTTTTCCTATCATGTGAATCAAACAAACGTGTTTACATAATTTCTGTGTTTTTAATCTTTTATGTTTTGCGCATGCATTTCTATCATATTCCTGTATATTTTTTTTATAATATTGTAATTTAGGATCCTACGAACCAAACATGTCCTTCCTAGTATTCCAATTCTTAGAATTTTATTCCTATGGATTTTCTTCATTTAAAAGGAATCGTGCTACTCAGATTCCTATGCCCCGATTTGGTAAGACTTTTAGCATCCACCCCAACCCCCTTTTAAGACATAATGTGTAGGATTAAAACACACTTCTAGTGTTTTTTCTTGTGTTATTTCCAAAAGATATCGGTTTTGCACCAGTGTCAAACTTTTGTGCTTTTTCTACTCGTATATTTTCCAATCATGCGGTTAAAGAAACCCATAGAATTTTCCTATGGTGATCCTTATTTTTTAAAGGGATCGAAAAAAAACCTTCCTACGTTTCGTTTTACTCCAAACCGCTCAGAAATTCTATTAAAAAAAGAGGTTTAGACATTAATTATGAAAAGAGTAAAATGCACCATTAGTACGTGTACTTATTGGGCCACAGCAGATTAGTCACCGTACTTACGGAGTACGCCTTGACGGTCACTAAAAACAGCGGTGGCAATTTTCTATGGTCAGTGTGCACGTTGAGGCGCAGTATTGGCCACTGTGGCACCTGGGAGCCCCATCTGTCGGCGTGTAAGACGTTTCACGTGGCGTAGTGGCACTAGAAATTCGCGGAAAAACCCCTGTCCAAATGCAGGTTTTCCCATCTGCCCTCCCTCAACTACATGTCTGTTGCGCCGATTGGGAGAGGAAGAGGCGCGTCTGTGTCGGAGAGCTCGAGGCAGAGCAGGACGGAGAGGTCGACGCAACGACGGAGAGGCAGAGTAGGCGAGAGTGGTGTCGGCGTTCATCCACGTCGTGCAGACGTGGAGGGGGTGGCGTCGGTGTCATCTCCTGTGCGATGGCTCCTCTTCGGTGGCCTGAAGGCCCGCCACCGCCCGACTACGGTAAATTGCAATCGACCCAAATTTCGTCCAGAAATCGTCGATTTTGGTGTCTATTAGGGTGTGTGACATGTAATCTTTGGTCGTCGTGTTGCTTCTATGCTAGTTCATGTCGGTCAGTCATCGCAATCTTAGGGTTTGGTTATGGGTTTGGGAGGGGTTTTTGTTGGGCTGGACATGGGTTTGGTAGGGTTTAGTCCGTGCAATTTCTTGTTTGTAGTTCATGGTAGGCTCCGATTATGATGTTGTACCGAATCATTTTGGCCGACCAAGCAGCAAACTTTTTTCCATAGAAATCAACCATGGTTGTTTTTTCGTTGGTGCTGGTACTAACAGGAGCTATGTAGATGGGCATGTCATTTGGTATGATCATATCGACAATGGTACATGGCCACCTGATGCTCTTGAGAGCATAGCGGAGGAGCTTGGCTACGAGATGGCGCGAAGAATTACTCTTCATTACTGTATACCTATTCTATCTCGCAGGAATGGATTGAGAGATATTAGAGGTGAAGAAAATACTAAATAAATGGTTCAATATCTGTCAATTGGTCATAAATGTCTCGGTATGTAACTTGATCATGATGAGAGGTTAGGGGCTGTAAGTGATGATGATGTTATCATGCATCCAGTGACACGGTTGCCTACAATGCTAAGCCCTGCAAAGTTAAGCATCAAGAAAAGCAAGAACATAGACTGGTAGCCAAGATGAGATGCAAGGTCATGTACCAATACAAGTTGTTTATCCGGAGAATTGTGTGTCTAATGAAGATACAATTGCTGGTAGAACTAGACAGAGAAAGAAGAACAGAGTGGAGGAAGGCTCCGCTTCTGAACCTGAGGAGAAGGAACCGGACAGTGATGTTGATTCAGACTATGATCCAAAAGACATGCAAGATTCAGACTTTGACATTAGTGATGGTGATGATGACTTATATGCTCAGGACATTGATGATGAAGAGTCAAAGGAGAATAAACGAGAAGATGATGCAGATAAAGTCAAAGGGAAGGCTTGCAAAGAAGAGGATTCAGAGGGAGAGGACCTATGGAGAGCAGACTCTGATGATGATACATTACCACTCAGGTTCAAGACATTCAGAGATGATGACTTGAAAGATCCCAAATTCCATGTAGGCCAGATATTTGATAATGTGGACATGGTGAGGAAAGCCATTTTTGCCTACAGTTGTGTGAACAGAGTTGACATCAAGCTGCCAGTGAATGACAAGAAGAGGGTGAAAGCCTTATGTGAAGCAAATTGTACCTGGTACTTTTGGGCTTCATATGACAGTAGGACAAAGTGTTTCATGGTAAAGAAATTTGTAGGTGAGCATAGTTGTAGCAAGAAATGGATAGTGCATGGATTCATAGCCAATTTTCTAGCAGAGCATTACTTGGATTGCTTTAGGGCTGACCAAGACATGAGTATTAGCAATTTGAAGAGAATTATACAAAAGGATTGGAACATGACACCAGGGACAACAAAGCTGCAAAGGACTAAAAGGCTTGCAATGAAGATAATATATGTGTTGGATCGCGTAGAGATAAACGAAAACTTTTCCTACGCGGTACTCCCAAGATCTAGCCGAGGTAGAAGGCCACGAGTATTACCACTAGACGCGCAGGTGCGGATTATCGATGCAGCACGTCGGGGCAGTGCAGTCCCACGATCCTCCGGCCGATCCAATCCCTCGAACGTCGAAGTGCTGAACGTACAGCACCTCTGCCGGTATCCACACGTACGAGGAGGAGCTCCGACGGCAGACTGCTAGGTCTGGTGCGACGGCTGGACTGAGTGGGGCTAGGGTTCCCAACGCATGGGAGAGTGGACTAACGTGCCCGTTGGGCAACCTGCGCCCCTCTTTATATAGCGTATGGTAATGGGCTGCACAACACTTGTGGCCCATTCCCTCTGTGAGTCCAACTCACTAACTCAGTCCATTTCCGGTTCGGGTCCAACCCAACCAATACTTGCTCCCGCTCTTAAGTGTGCGACCCTGCAGGCTCATGGCGACTTGGACACGATTGGAGTCCAACTCCCAATCGATCAATCGGTAGCGGCTCCTAGCAGAACGTGCCGACTCCCAAGTACCATTGAGTCATGACGACATACCTTTCAATGTGATATTCATCTTAGTCCTTTTTGCCTCACGATATACCTTGTCGAGCTATAGGCGATTTATCGTCATCCCTTAAATAGCTCAACTCTCTTCTCGATCCGTGATATGTGATTCATCTGACTAACTCTTAGTCAATCGACACAGTTAACACTTAACTGAGTCGCGCATGGCCATGCTTCCTGAATCATATCACTCGAGAGGGCCCAGAGAATATCTCTCCATTCGGAGGGGCAAAATCCCATCTTGATTATCCACATCACGCAGCTTGCTTCTCATTCGACCCGAACTCTGCCTTTATAGTTGCCTTGTCATAGAACAACGTTTGACAGAATCTAAGTCGATGATCCACAACTCGGATTGTGCGACAACCTCAGGTCTAAGGATTACATTGATTGAGACATGCAAATGACGACTTGATCGTTGCATCTCAATGTGGGTCAGTCCGACTTGCTAAACTCTTTAGCCAAGTCCGTGAACGTTGGAATGGCATCACCATGCCCATGACAAGTGGAACCGTGTCATCAGCCAACACTCACATTAGTCTAGGGTGTGTGTCCAGCACAACCTAAATGACCAAGGACAATCTAGTATGAACAACATGAATATATAGTTCCACAATCGAATCACATATTCAATGACATATATCAGATGTTCAAAACAAGGACAACTTAATAACTTTATGAATACAGTGGGAATTACATCATACATGATTGCCTCTAGGGCATATTCCCAACAGTCTCCCACTTGCACTAGAGTCAATCATCCTGACATCATATGCCTAGGCATCTAATGCCCATACCTCTCGTGTGCGCCTCATGCTTAGGCTGTGGTAGCGCCTTTGTCAACGGATCTGCAATGTTTGCATCCGTGTGTACTTTGCATAACTTGATATCACCTTGTTCGACAAACTGGCGAATGAGGTGGTACCGCATGAGTATATGTTTGTTCTTCTGGTGTTGTCTAGGTTCCTTGGCTTGTGCGATAGCACCATTGTTGTCACAATATACGTCCAATGGATTGGAGGCGCCCTGAACCACACCAAGATCTATCAGGAGGTTCCTGATCCAAACAGCTTCCTTTGCCGCCTCTGAGGCAGCAATATACTCAGCCTCTGTTGTAGATGCAGACACCGTATCTTGCTTGGAACTCTTCCAGCTCACAGCTCCTCCGTTCATTACGAACACGTATCCAGATTGCGAACGAGAATCATCTGAGTCGGTGAGATAACTCGCATCCGTGTAACCCTTTACACTGAATTCCTCATCACCTCCATAAACTAGGAACATTTCCTTAGTATTTCTCAAATACTTAAGAATGTTTTTAACCGCTGCCCAGTGGGCTTTGCCAGGGTCAGCCTGGTATCTGCTCGTAACACTTAGAGCATAGGAAACATCTGGCCTAGTACAAATCATGGCATACATGATGGATCCGATTGCCGAAGCATACGGAATCACACTCATCTGACTTCGCTCATCAGTCGTCGAAGGACACTGAGTCTTGCTAAGTTTTATGCCATGGGACATCGGTAAGAATCCCTTCTTGGACTCTTCCATTTTGAATTTCTTCAAAACCTTGTCTAGATAAGTACTCTGACTCAATCCAATGAGTCGCCTTGATCTATCTCTATAGATCCTGATTCCTAATATGTAAGTTGCCTCACCCAAATCCTTCATTGAGAAACTCCTTTTCAATGACTCTTTGGTTTCTTGCAACATCATGACATCATTTCCAATCAGTAATATGTCATCCACATATAAGATTAGAAAATTTACTTTGCTCCCACTAAACTTCTTGTATAAACAAGAATCATGATCGCTCTTGATGAAGCCAAACGATTTGACTACCTCATCAAAGCGAATGTTCCAACTCCGAGATGCTTGCTTCAACCCATAAATGGATTTCTGAAGTTTGCATACCTTGTCAGCATTAGCCGGATCGACAAAACCTTCGGGCTGTATCATATACACGTCCTCAGTTAAATTTCCATTAAGGAAAGCCGTCTTGACATCCATCTGCCATATCTCATAGTCGAAATAGGCTGCTATGGCTAACATGATCCGAATTGATTTAAGCATCACTACGGGCGAGAAGGTCTCGTCGTAGTCAACTCCTTGAACTTGTCGGAACCCCTTCGCGACAAGTCGTGCTTTATAGACGGAAATATTTCCATCCATATCAATTTTCTTCTTAAAGACCCTTGCACTCGACGGGTCTTGCACCGTCAGGCAAATCAACCAAATTCCAAACTTGGTTTTCATCCATGGACTTTAACTCGGATCTCATGGCTCCAAGCCATGACTCTGAATCAGATCCCACGATCGCTTCCGAATAAGTTGTCGGCTCATTACTGTCTAACAGTAAAACATCTCGAGCACTCTGTAATCTGGCAGATCTCCGAGGTTCAGGTGCTGTAACCGGTGTAGGTACCACGACCGGCTCAGCCTCCAAGGCCATTGCCGACTCGCCCCTAGCTGGTTCCTCTCGAATTTCTTCGAGTTGCACCGTGCTCCCACTGACTTCCCGACTGAGAAACTCTTTCTCAAGGAAGACACCATTCCGAGCGACAAACACTTTGCCCTCTTCCCGGTTGTAGAAGTAGTACCCCAAGGTTTCCCTCGGATACCCCACGAAAATACACTTATCCGACTTGGGTGTGAGCTTGTCCGACTGAAGTCGCTTGACAAATACCTCACAACCCCAAATCTTAAGAAAAGACAAACTTGGCTTTTTGCCCGTCCACATCTCATGTGGTGTCTTCTCTACTGACTTTGATGGTACTCTGTTTAGTGTGAAAGCTGCAGTTTCTAGACAATAACCCCAAAATGATAAAGGTAGATCTGTCCGACTCATCATTGATCGTACCATGTCCAACAAGGTCCGATTTCTCCGTTCCGATACACCGTTTCTCTGCGGTGTACCCGGCGGAGTGAGTTGAGGAACTATTCCACAACTCTTTAGATGGTCATCAAACTCATGGCTCATGTACTCGCCCCCACGGTCCGACCGTAGAAACATTATTTTCTTGCCGAGTTGATTTTGTACCTCACTCTGGAATTCCTTGAACTTTTCAAAGGCTTCCGACTTGTGTTTCATTAAATAGATATATCCATACCTACTCAAATCATCAGTGAAGGTAATGAAGTACTCATAACCACCTCTATCTGTCGTGCTCATTGGTCCACATACATCACTATGTATTAGTTCCAACAAGTTGGACGCCCTTTCACAACTCCTTGCAAAAGGTGTCTTGGTCATCTTACCTAGTAGGCATGATTCGCATGTCTCGAATGACTCTAAGTCAAACGAAGTTAGAAGTCCATCATCATGGAGCTTCTTCATGCGCTTCCAACTTATATGACCAAGCCGACAGTGCCAAAAGTAAGTCATATTCAGATCATTTGGTTTCAACCTTTTAACATTTATGTTATAGACTGATTCACTATCAAGAATTAAAATAAATAACCCGTTCTGAACGGGTGCAAAGCCATGAAACATATCTTTCAAATATAAAGAACAACCATTATTCTTAATATTCGACTGATAACCTTGTCTCATCAAACATGAGGCGGAAATAATGTTTCGACTAAGCGCTGGAACATAATAACAATTATTTAGTTCCAAAATAAATCCTGAAGGTAAATGAAGTTGCATCGTGCCGACTTCCAACGCAGCGACTCTCGCCTTGTTGCCGACCCGAATGTCAACCTCTCCTCTTGCCACGCTCCTAGTTCTTACCAGTCCCTGCAACGAGTTGCATATGTGAATAACTGATCCGGTATCATATACCCAAGAACTATTAGGCGCATCAGCAAGATAAATGTCTATAACATTGCACACAAGCGTACCTGAGTTGGAAGTCACACCTCCACTCTTGGCCCTGTCAGCCAAATACTTGGTGCAGTTCCTCTTCCAGTGGCCATCTTGCTTGCAATAGAAGCAGTTGGCTCCGGCTGTAGGAGAAGGTTTAGTCTTTGAGGGAGCACTCTGGACAGGGCCATGGGTGCTACCTCCCGACTTATCCTTCTTCTTCTTAGTCCAAGAACTCTTCTTGAACTTAGCCTTATTCTGCACCATCAACACTTGACTGGTGCCTTTCTTGATATCAGCCTCTGCCGTTTTGAGCATCCCATGTAATTCAGTGATACTCTTATCCATACCATGCATATGGTAGTTCGAGATGAACGAACCATACGCACTAGGAAGAGAGTTCAGAATTATATCAGTAGCGAACTCTTCGTTAATTGGGAAGCCCAGCCGATCCATAGACTGTATGTAACCAATCATCTTGATTACATGCGGACTCAGTGGATCGCCGTCTTTCAGCTTACAGCCAAGCAAAGCTTGAGAGACTTGATACCTCTCAGTCTTTGCTTGAGCCTGGAACATACTTTTGAGGCTTTCGATCATATCGTAGGCCTCAACATTCTCGAACTGCTGCTGCAAGTCCGGTTCCATGTGTGCAAGCATAAGACAGCTGATTTCCGTAGACTCATCTCTAGCCTTACGGTAGGCATTCATGACAGCGACAGTCGCATCGTCATCAGGCTCATCTGGAAGTGGAGTTTCTAGAACATGTTCTTTCTTGTCATGCTTGAGGACTATCCTCAGATTACGATACCAATTGGTGAAATTAGTTCCATTAAGCTTATCTTTCTCTAGGATTGACCTCAACACAAACGCGGACAACTGAGGGAGGTTGCTAGGTGCCATTGATCTACAACACAAAATACGCAAAAACACTTAAGACATGTATTCATAAAAGAGCAGGCATATTAAACGCTTTAATACTTATGCTCCCACTAGAACCAACATCCCTCTGATGGTTGCTAAGTGATTCAAGATCCTAAATAAGCAAGCCGACTAGTGAGCTTTACCATCACCGCTAGCCGTCAAGTGATCTAGGTAGGCAACACCTTGCCAATCGTATCTCTATACGACTCCTGTTGGTTGGGTGACATCACATGCCCCGGCTCCCAACCTACCTCGCCCCGAGCCCCACAACCGTTGTGATGGACTCGTCTAGATTACCAAGTGCTTCTGCTTGTAAGAGTCCGACTCAAACCCACCTAACCGGAAAGAATTGGTAGCACCTCAATTTCATGAGCCCACTACCAAGAATGTCCGACTTGTGATGGTGCAGCACTGGCGGGGCGACCGACTAGACCTTCTTTGAGGGATTAAAGAATCTACCAACTATCTAAATAGAGGTAAATAGAGACATAACAATAACACAAATAAAGCAATTATAATGTGAAATGGTATGGCTCTCTTCATGGTGATCTCCATCTCCACAAAGCTTGCAAGTCGACTCGTGCCAACTTTTGTCACGTGCCATCTTGCTCCATGTAGCCGACTTGTACATCGACTTACATGCCACCGGGTTCTCCAACAAGCTACACTAGCTAGTAAATGAAAATTTACATAGAGAATCCGACACGCAGGCCGGTATACAATAAAATGACAGCACCTAGGCTCCAGCCGGCTGACAAAAACATGATACGCAGATCATGTATGGATTACACACATCACATGCACATAAGCCATACCATTCACAACTTCCTGCAAAAACAAGTTATGCATAGATACGATATCTACCGGCGTTGTGAACTCGCAACGACATCTAAGGCGCTACGACAGGGCGAAGCCGGCGGTCCTCGCGGGTGCGGGCAGCGCCCGACGATTTCGGAAAACGCAGATCTCATCTGCATTCCGATCATGGATTTCTTCATCGGATAAAACGATTTTACCCGAATCTGATCCGTATTTCGATTCGACCAAACTCTTTGATCTTCGATCACCGCAACTGGATTTATGTGTCACGGTATACCCCGATGGCGGAAACCGACCGGTAGGGGTAAGTTGTTCCACGACCTTAGCAGTATGATCACGGAAACCTGATCATCCATTAACCCCGAGTACGATTGATCCAATCAACCTTGTACAAAACCGATCTATCTCATAGACCGACCACCAAAACAACAATTAGATCACATCTAACGCTAACTACATATCACATATGTACGGATATCGGGCCTAATACCAGAAGCTACCGCTCTGATACCACTGTTGGATCGCGTAGAGATAAACGAAAACTTTTCCTACGCGGTACTCCCAAGATCTAGCCGAGGTAGAAGGCCACGAGTATTACCACTAGACGCGCAGGTGCGGATTATCGATGCAGCACGTCGGGGCAGTGCAGTCCCACGATCCTCCGGCCGATCCAATCCCTCGAACGTCGAAGTGCTGAACGTACAGCACCTCTGCCGGTATCCACACGTACGAGGAGGAGCTCCGACGGCAGACTGCTAGGTCTGGTGCGACGGCTGGACTGAGTGGGGCTAGGGTTCCCAACGCATGGGAGAGTGGACTAACGTGCCCGTTGGGCAACCTGCGCCCCTCTTTATATAGCGTATGGTAATGGGCTGCACAACACTTGTGGCCCATTCCCTCTGTGAGTCCGACTCACTAACTCAGTCCATTTCCGGTTCGGGTCCAACCCAACCAATACTTGCTCCCGCTCTTAAGTGTGCGACCCTGCAGGCTCATGGCGACTTGGACACGATTGGAGTCCAACTCCCAATCGATCAATCGGTAGCGGCTCCTAGCAGAACGTGCCGACTCCCAAGTACCATTGAGTCATGACGACATACCTTTCAATGTGATATTCATCTTAGTCCTTTTTGCCTCACGATATACCTTGTCGAGCTATAGGCGATTTATCGTCATCCCTTAAATAGCTCAACTCTCTTCTCGATCCGTGATATGTGATTCATCTGACTAACTCTTAGTCAATCGACACAGTTAACACTTAACTGAGTCGCGCATGGCCATGCTTCCTGAATCATATCACTCGAGAGGGCCCAGAGAATATCTCTCCATTCGGAGGGGCAAAATCCCATCTTGATTATCCACATCACGCAGCTTGCTTCTCATTCGACCCGAACTCTGCCTTTATAGTTGCCTTGTCACAGAACAACGTTTGACAGAACCTAAGTCGATGATCCACAACTCGGATTGTGCGACAACCTCAGGTCTAAGGATTACATTGATTGAGACATGCAAATGACGACTTGATCGTTGCATCTCAATGTGGGTCAGTCCGACTTGCTAAACTCTTTAGCCAAGTCCGTGAACGTTGGAATGGCATCACCATGCCCATGACAAGTGGAACCGTGTCATCAGCCAACACTCACATTAGTCTAGGGTGTGTGTCCAGCACAACCTAAATGACCAAGGACAATCTAGTATGAACAACATGAATATATAGTTCCACAATCGAATCACATATTCAATGACATATATCAGATGTTCAAAACAAGGACAACTTAATAACTTTATGAATACAGTGGGAATTACATCATACATGATTGCCTCTAGGGCATATTCCCAACAATATGTTGATGAAGAGGGACAATACAATGTGCTATGGGACTTTGCAAATGAAATCAGAAGGAGCAATCCAGGAAGTTCTTTTTTCCTGTCAATTGATGAGCAATCCGGGTTTAAGAGATGCTACATGAGGCTTGAAGCTTGCAAGTTAGGATTCTTAAAATGATGCAGGCATGTTATCTTTCTGGATGGATGCCACATCAAGACCAGGTACAGGGTGTTGGGAATATGCCCTAGAGGCAATCATGTATGATGTAATTCCCAATGTGGCCCAATAAGTACACGTACTAATGGTATCTTCTCAATAAAGTTTCCGTCTATAAAGCACGACTTGTGAGCATAGATCATGACTGTATCTTCCCAATAGTAATTGCTGCAGTAGAAGTGGAGGAGATAGTGAATTGGACATGGTTTCTACAAACATTGAAGACTGATCTCCAAATTGTGAACACAAACCCCTGGACCATAATGTCAGACAAGCAGAAGGTATGTCTTTCCATTTAGCTACAACTTGTCCTCCATTTTGTTAACTGCAAATAGAAACATAGGTGCTCCATTTTTTTAAACTTGGCCTCCATTTTGTTAACTGCAGGGACTAGTAACTGTTGTGAAAGATGTGTTCCCTGACTCAGAACATAGGTTCTGTGTGAGACACTTGTGGCAAAAATTCTAGCAAACATTCAGAGGTGATGTTTTGAAGAACCAATTGTGGAAAATAGCAAGAAGCAACACAGTGATAAGGTATGAGGTGCACATGGAAGATATGAAGGCACTCAATCCATATGCTCATGCTTGGCTACATGATATGGATCCAAAAACTTGGGTTAGGGCATTTCAGAGTGACTTGCCCAAGTGTGACATCCTTCTCAACAACAGTTCTGAAGTTTTCAACAAGTAAGAATCATTCTTACTTGAGCTACCTGCCTTTGAAATTTATGTGCATTATTATGTACCTGACATCATTTATGTTGTGCCAAACAGATACATTCTTGAGGCTAGGGAGCTCACTGTACTATCCATGTTAGAGAAGGTGAAGTCCCAGATATAGGTTAGGCATTACAACAAACAAAATGAGCAGGCTAACTGGAGTAGACCTGTTTGCCCTAAGATTAGGAAGAAAGTGGACAAGAATGCTGAGTTGGCAAACAATTGCTTTGCTAATGGAGCAGGGGATGGAGTATTTAGTGTTTCATAGTTGCTTGGCTCAACTCCAGTGGATTACATTTTTTATCTCAAGAGTAAAACATGCAGCTGCAAGAGATGGACAAAAACTGGCATACCATGCTCACATGTCATCTCTTGTTTAAGGAATGAGAGGATTGATCCCCTGACTGTTGCTGACAAGTGCTACTCAGTGGAGATGCACAAAAAAGCATATGCTCACATTGTGTACCCCTGCAAAGATAGATCTGAGTGGAAAAAGATGAACCTCACTCCTATTCTTCCTCCTGCCTACCAAAAACATGTTGGAAGGCCTACCAAGAAGAGAAGGAGGGCACCTGGTGAGGTTGATGCAAGAGGAGGTGGGAGAAAATGTCAAGGCATGGTGTTATCATGCATTGCATCTACTATGGAGGCCCTGACCATAATAGGAATGAATGCTACTAGTTGAAGAATGGACTTCCCCCACCCACTGCAGCTGAGATAAACATGCCAACTCCCGTTGCAACAAGTGCACCAGAGGTGAATATGCCTCCTCCTCAACCAACACAGGTGCAACTCCTTTACTGAAACTTCATCTTATCTGCAACATCCTTTACTGCAACATTTTTTACTAAAACTTCATATTATGTGCAACCGGAGCAAGAAGAGGCAGGAAGCACTTCACAAGCAATAACATGACCTAACCTTGTTGATACAATGGCCCAACAGGCAATGTCTTATTCACAAGCCCTCTCCCTCTTCTATCTTTCTCAGCTACTAAGCTATGTTAAATCAACAGTTGCAGAGACCAATTGTAAAAAACATGTAAGCAGAGCATGTTCCCCACTCATCCTTCTTAACAGTTGCTCAGAACTTGGTCAATCAGCCAATGCCAAGAGCTAACACAGTTATGCCCAATGATGTAGCTCAACAGTTACTGGCCATGCAAGCAGAGAAGAACAGAGCCGTGGAGGACAGGAAGATAGCAATTATGGAGGCTAGATACACAACACAATTGCAGAAACAAGAGGAACAAGTTAAGAAGAAACAAAAGGAACAAGTTAAGAAGAGACCAGAGGCTAAGAAGAAAGCAGAGGAGATAGCACAAGCTAAGTCAGTTGAACTTGCGGCTAACAGAGAGAAGAGAGAACATGCTGCAATCAACAGACAAGCTAAGTTAGAGGCTAAGAAAATATGTGCACAACTCACCAAAGAAAGAAAAGAAAAGAAAAGAAAAGAAGAAGCAAACTGAGAAGAAACTTGCAGATGAGAAAAAACTTGTTGAGAAGAAGCTTGAAGCTGAGAAAAGACAAGCAGAGGCTGGGAAGATATGTGCCCAGACATCTGGAGGTTTAAACCAACATTTGGACCAAGATGAAGATGCTTTTGATCCTACAAGGACCAACATGGTGAATATGTTTGATGAGCTTAGGTAATTGCTCATGGCATGATCCTATTTATAACATGTTAGATCATTTTGCCAAAATTGTCATGTTCCTAGCTCATGTAACATGTGACAATGAGTATGCATTTTGTGTAACCAAATGACTCCGTTGCCATCATAAAGCTGTTATCTATGTTGCCAGGAATAAACCTGTTACCTAGCTATTCTAGCTATCCAAATGCCATCAGTGTAGTAATTTCTAGCTATTATGTCCCAACAGAAACCTGTTGTCTATGTTATCTAGCTATTCTAGCTCACAACCAAATGACACTGAACCAAATGACATCTCACAATCAAATGATAGTGAACCATATAACACCCAATAAGAGACAAATATAGATAATTCAACTGAAACATCGGTTCATTACATTGACACAGACTGTTCATCTTGACAACATTTCACTGGAAACATTGGTTCATTACATAGCAGTACCAAGTTCAGTACATTTCACTTACAAATCTTGCCAACATTGGTCACCACCAAAATGACGGCTACACCTAAACAACTACAGAGAACCCAAAAGGGCATCTACCTAATCCTGCCTTCATCCACCATCTTCACTTCATCTTATTTGTACCATCTTCACTGTATCTTCATCAGGACCACAACACACAGCAGAGACAACAGACACAACAGCCCAACCATGATCTTCAGAACAAACTCCACATCCCTCGCTGCAGTTGCAACATCACATATCTTCTGCAGAAGCAGCTCATCCCTAACAGCTGTTGGCTGAAAGCTCATGATCCCTCTAATGATTTTGGTGATGATAACAACACGGGTATCCTCTCTCTAATAATGTTGTTTAAGTGTATGCAGCTGGCCTCTCGGATGATTATTGATAATGCTCTCAAAAAGTTCAAAGAGGATTTCTAAAAATGATCTATACTGCTACCGGATTTTTCAGCTGCTGACCCCAGAATTTCCGGTGGATATGGGGTGGAATATCCGGCCCTTGCACCGGAATATTCCGGCCCCTCTGGCCTCTTCAAACGACTAAGTACCTTCTCCAACTGCCCGCGCACAGAAGGTGGGGCGGATATTTGCCCGGAATATTCCGGGGCAAATTTCCGGCCCTCTAGTCCTTAGCAGTTTTTGGAGATTTCTCAGGTGCCCGCGCGCAGAGATGGGGGCGGATTATTGGCCGGAAATTTCCGGCCCCGGATTATTCAAAAATCTGCCCCCCCCCCCCCCCCGTATATTTCAAATATCCGGCCTGGTCCTTAGCAGTTTTTCAGCATGGTGCTGCTGCCCGCGCACAGAGATGGGGGCGGAATACTGGACGAAAATTTTCGGCCCCGGAATATTCAAAATTCCGCCCCCCCGGATATTTCAAATATCTGGCCTTGCTGCACTGGAAATTTCCGGTGCTAACCCCGTAATATTCCAGCCCTGGCGCACTGCAACAGTCAGAATTTGGAGGAGCCTATAAATAGATGTCTTCTTCCTCTAGATAGGTATCGTCCATTCCTCTCTCTCCTCCATTGTTCAAGATCTCAAAATGCCCCGATCTCTCTCCTCCTCCAACCAAACTCGATGCCCTTCAAGGATCTCATGGAGGAGGCCTAGATCTACCTTTCTACCAAGCCAAAAGTTGTGTTCCCACACCATACCTCTTGGGATCTTGTAATCTCTTGGTTTCCTTGTCATCCAAGGGAAACCCTAGTGCTTGTAGGTTCCACCTTGTAGAAAAAAGCTTCGGATTGTTGAGAGCCTCCATCTCACTTGTGGAGTAGCCTCAACCACTTGTAAAGGTTTGGTAAACGCCTTCAAGTCAACCTTATAGTGGAAACGAGAATCTCCCTCACCGGAGAAGCTCAAGGAGAACAAGGTGTGCACATCCGTGCTATTGAGGAGCGCCTAGATGTCTCCCCACCTCTCCAACATAGACGTACTTCTTTTAAGAATGAACTACGGGAAACATATCTTTGTCTTCGTGTTTTCACTTGTGATTATCTTGTGCCTTGCATTAACTTCCGTTGCTACTCGTTATTTGTCACTTAGGGTATCTACCTAGTTACACATCTAAATAACCAAGTTATTTACTTCCTAAAGCTCAATTAAATTTGAAAAAGGTTCAAAATTTGTAGGTCACCTATTCACCCCCCCTCTAGTTGACCTTTGTGTACTTTCAATTGGTATCAGAGCCTCGGCTCTTTTATCAGGCTTAACCGCCTAAGAGTATCATGGTCAACGGAGATGATCCCAAATCTTCTAAGGAGGAGCTCTCCAAAATGGCCGACACTATAGCTAACCTAGAGACAACGGTTTGTACTATCCAAACCCAATTGTCCAAGGTTAGCTCTAGTGTAGGCTCGGAGGTTTCATCCATCAAGAAGATGTTGGAGATCATGATGGGTAAACCTCAGGGGCCGTCGAACTCTCCACACGTCTTCGAGGAGGATAGTTTGAAAGAGGAAACGATTCCGAACGATTCCCAAATCGAAGAGAACATTGCCAAAGCTAAGGCTAAAGCCGCACAAAAGGCTAAAGCCAAGGCAAAGGAGAGTTCCGGTGGATCCAAGTCTCAAACGGCTAATGGTTCCGGGGTCCACTCACAAGTTCCACCTCCTCAAAATTATGACTCCATTCACCCAATTTTTTCCATGCCACACATTCTTAATGTTGGACTTCCTCCCATGCTTAACACTAATGAATTCTCTTCTTGGAAGTTTGAAATGGAGTCACATATTTCTTGATCGTGCACCGCATTTTGGAGGAGTGTGATTCATGGGTTTCATCCGCATGACCCAAGCAACTTGACTCCAAGGGAGGA
Source organism: Alopecurus myosuroides (assembly GCA_028641055.1). Lineage (NCBI taxonomy): Eukaryota > Viridiplantae > Streptophyta > Magnoliopsida > Poales > Poaceae > Alopecurus > Alopecurus myosuroides. Next base: position 206,952,845 of record CM054059.1, read on the forward strand.
TGTGGAATCTCAACTCAACAAGACTGCACTCGTTATCATCCAGAAGGCTCTCCCAAGGGAGCATCTCACTCACATTCGTGGTTGCAAGACCGCCAAGGAAGCTTGGGACAAGCTTGACACCTTGTTTCAAGGAAATGCTAGCATCCAATCTTCCAAGTATGATGTGGCCATTGACAACTCCGAGAACTTCGTTATGCAAGAGGATGAGACTCCCGAAGAGCTATATAGAAGAGTTGTTACTCTTGCCAATCAATTGAGAGACTTTGGAAAGGAAGAGAACTCCGATGAGTGGATAAAGAGGAAATTTGTCAAAGCCATTACACCCTTTGAGAAGAATCTCTCCACTAGAATCCGAACAAGAGCGGACTACAATACTCTCAAATCCATTGGTGTGCTTAGTGAGTTCATCGCCATCTCTCTATCACACAAGAGTGCAGATGATGCTCTAGCTCGCTCTAGAGGAATGGGAAAGTCACCCAACCTCGCTTTGAAGTCAAAGGCAATGGCTCGAGTTGATGAAAGTGAATAAGACGATGATGATGAGGAAGACTATGAGGACACCTACACAGGAGCTCACAAGTGCATCACTCTCGCTATGCATGGATATTGGAAGAGATGAGAAGATCACAAGGCCGTCTCTCCAAGACCTCCACGAAACAAGAACTACAAGAATAAGGGGGCGACCAAGGACATGCTACAACTGTGGTAGCGCAAACCATTTCGTGAAGGAGTGCCCTTTTGAGCCAAGAGAAGAAAATAAAGGCAAGCTTGTTCGCAAAAACAGGGCCAAAGCTCCACAAAACAAGAACTTCGCTATAAGAGTGCCAAGGGCCCTCTACGTTCAAGAAGGGGCGGTCCTAGAGACCTATATCTCCAGAGATGAAGGAGAAGATGAAGTGGTAGGAGTTGCTCACGTCGCCATAGCTACCGCGTCATCTCCATCGATCTCTCTAATTGAATCCCCCAATGAGATTGTGGCTACCCGACCTACATGTCTTATGGCAAAAGCCACTTCAGTATGCTCTCCTAACTCCAAGACCATTACCACTAACCCTCCTTCATTATTGGATTGTGTTGATAATGTTTGTGAGGAGGATGGTGAGGATAAAGAGTTAGGCATTTGGCTAGCTAGCCTTAAAGGTGAGACTAAGGAAAAAGTGAATGCCCTTTTGAGGCAACTTGATGAGGCTAACTCTCTTGTAGATGAAAAGGAGGAGATTATCATGACTTTGGAAAGTCATGGAGGTCACACTTGCAATGAACAAGAGCTTGAAAAGGCTCTTGAGAATGAGCGTTCCATTCGTGCCTCTCTTGAGGAGAAATTGTCTAGTCTTGAAGAAAACTTTGCCATGAGTGTCTCTAAGCTTAGGAAGGATAATGCACAATCTATTGCTATCATTAATACACTTGAACACGAAGAGTTGAAGCTAGGAATTGCTCACGAGGAACTTGTGACTAGTCATGAGAAACTAGAAAAGGAGTTCATGTCTCTTAAAGAAATTCATGACAAGCTAACCAAGTCTCGTGACATTCTTCTAGCTCAACAATCAAACAAGCAAGTTATGTCATCCTCATTTACTAGCATGAATGCCTTGCCTAGCAACTCTTGTAGTGCGACTAATCTTGTAGGAAGTGAGAAGAATCTCAATGAGGTTACTTCTCAACAAGTCAAGAATGGAAAGGAGGGACTTGGCTATGTAGCCAAGTCAAAGAAGAAGTACAAGAAGAAAGTCACCTCTTCCTCACAAGAAGTAAGATTTGTGAAATAGGGAAAGGTGGCCAAAGAAAAGGAGACCAACACCATTGTGGGTGGTGATACCTCTAGGGGGAGCACCACTCATAATGACTTTGCCGGGAAATACAACCCATCTTATGTTCTTATGAAATCTAGAGATGGTCATGTATATGCTAAATATGTTGGTACTTCTTATGGTGATGATTATCATTGGAGTATTTGGGTTCCAAAGACCATTGTCGCTAACAAAAGAGGACCCATTCAACGATGGGTACCTAAATCAAGACACTAATCTATTGTAGGGAAGTGCTTCCGGTTCGAGCAAATGGACGGTGGATAGTGGTGCATCCCAACATATGACCGGAAGCAATGACGCAATGAGTGATCTTCATCCTCCATTACCTCATCTCAATTGCGTTACTATTGGTGATAACTCCGAACTAAAGGTATTGGGACGAGGCAAGGTGGCAATCTCAAATGACTTGTCAATTGAGAATGTCCTCCTTGTCGAGTCCCTTGGCTATAATCTCATCTCGGTTCTTCAACTTGCTAAAAGCGGTTTTACCTTGTTGTTTAATAAGGAGAATGTGATTGTCACTTGGGAGACGACTCTTAAAGTAGCCTTTGTTGGGCATGTCGAGAACGACATGTATGTAGTGGACTTCTCTAAAGGAGACACGTGTGCCGCGACATGCCTAATGGCTAAAGTTGATGTGGGTTGGCTATGCCATCGCCGGTTAGCCCACACCAATATGAGGACGTTGCATGACCTACAAAGTGGCAATCACGTTCTAGGACTAATGAATGCTAAGTTTGCCAAAGATCGTGTGTGTAGCTCTTGCATTCTTGGAAAGAATGGAGAAGCTCACCCCACCAAGACCAACATCACCACCTCAAGAATCCTCGAGCTCATTCACTTGGACCTATTTGGTCCCCTATCATATGATAGTCTTGGAGGCAAGAAGTATTGCTTGGTGATTCTAGATGACTACTCACGATATTATTGGGTGTATTTCTTCAAGAGGAAGAGTGAGACTCAAAAGCGGGTCATCGAGTTCATCACTTTGGTGGAGCGCCAACATAATACATGCATCATGGCTATCCAAAGTGACAATGGCTCCGAGTTCAAGAACTACACCGTGGAGGGATTTCTTAGCGAGGAAGGAATTGCTCATCAATATTCCACTCCCTACACCCCTCAACAAAATGGTCTGGAGGAGAGAAAGAATCGGACTCTAATGGATGCGGCTCGAACCATGATTGCGGAGTTCTCTTCTCCTTATAACTTTTGGGCCGAGACCGTCTCCACCGCTTGTCACGCTAGCAACCGATTGTATCTCCGCAGTATCTTGAACAAGACCTCTTATGAGATTCTCACGGGCAAGAAGCCGGATGTTTCATATTTCAAGGTCTTTGGGTGCAAGTGCTTCATCCGTAAGAGAGGTAAACGCTTGTCGAAATTCGAGACTAAATCTTATGAGGGTATCTTTATTGGTTATGCCACAAATGCTCACGCCTATAGAGTCTACAACAAGTCCACCGGACAAGTTGAAGAAGCTATAGACGTGGTGTTTGATGAGGATAATGGGTCCCAAGGGGGCCGTATAGTTCATGGTGTTGTACGAGATGCAATTCCTCCCATCATCATAAGAAGAATGGGTATTGGTGAAATAATCCCCATTGAGGGTTACCGGATGATGGAGGGAGAAGGACTATGCTCCACTCAAGTGGAGCCATTGACTACACCCATAGATACTCAAGCTACCCAACAAGATGCACCAAGCACTCATGTTTCAAATCAAGGCCAAGCTAATGATCAAGATCATCCCATCGATCAAGGCCAAGCTAACACTCAAGGACAAGCTCATGATGAAGGCCAAGCTCACAATGAAGGACAAGAACAGGATACTCATGTTGATGATAGAACTCGACACATAAGGGATCCACCTCCCGTTGATGAAAATCAAGGTCAAGGTGGACAAGACTCCGATGATGAAGGTGATGATAAAGTGCTATCCAAGGAAACTTTGGAGGAGATGCTAGCTCGTAGGGCAAAGAGAAGGCTAGATAATCTTGCTCATGCCGGTCACACGGAGGACATGATTCTTGGACAAGTTCGTGGAAGGGTCATCACAAGGAGGCAATTGGTGGATTTTAGCAAGGCTCATGCTTTCGTCTCTCACATTGAGCCCAAGAAGGTCTATGAAGCTCTTGAAGATCAAGATTGGCTTGAAGCTATGCACGATGAACTCAACAACTTTGAGCGCAACAAGGTATGGAAGTTAGTGCCAAGACCCAAAGACTGCAAGAACGTCATTGGCACCAAGTGGATCTTCAAGAACAAGCAAGACAAGGATGGCATCGTCATTCTCAACAAGGCTAGATTGGTAGCTCAAGGTTTCTCTCAAGTTGAAGGCATCGATTTTGGTGAAACATTCGCTCCCGTAGTTCGTCTTGAATCTATTCGTATCTTGCTTGCATGTGCTTCTCATCACAACTTTAAACTTCAATAAATGGATGTTAAAAGTGCATTTTTTGAATGGTCACATACACGATTTGGTCTATGTCAAGCAACCTCCGGGTTTCGAGGATCCCAACCACCCTGATTATGTCTACAAACTCGATAAGGCACTCTATGGACTTAAACAAGCTCCACGTGCGTGGTACGAGCACCTTAAAGAGTTTTTAGTGGATCGTGGGTTCAATGTTGGTTTAATCGATCCCACCCTTTTCACCAAAAAGGTTGGAGGTGACTTGTTCATATGCCAACTCTACGTGGATGATATCATCTTTGGTTGTACTAACATCGCATTCAATGATGAGTTTTGCAAGCTTATGACGGATAAATTCGAGATGTCTATGATGGGCGAGTTAGAGTATTTCCTTGGCTTTGAGATCAAGAAACATCCCGAAGGCACATTCATCAAGCAAGCCAAGTACACTCAAGACATGCTCAAGCGGTTCAACATGCATGATGCCAAACCTATGAAGACTCCCATGTCCACGACTATTGACCTGAAACCCGACCCAAATGGTAAAGAGGTAGATCAAAAGGTATACCGCTCCATGATTGGCTCTTTGCTCTACCTTTGTGGATCTAGACCCGATATCATGTATAGCGTAGGTAAATGTGCAAGGTTTCAAGCCTCTCCGAGACAAAGTCATTTTGAAGCGGTTAAGCGCATCTTTCGATATTTAGTTCATACCCCAAACTTAGGTCTTTGGTATCCCAAGGGTTAAAGCTTTCAGCTCATTGGGTATTCGGATGCGGATTATGCGGGCGAGAAGACGGATAGGAAATCTACATCCGGTGGTTTCGCTCATTAGTATGTTGGTCTTCCAAGAAGCAAAATTGCATCGCCCTCTCCACCACCGAGGCCGAATATATCTCTGCAGCGAGTTGTTGTGCTCAATTGATGTGGATGCGGCAAACATTGCGAGATTATGGCATCAACTTCGACAAAGTCCCCCTCTTGTGCGACAATGAGAGTGCCATCAAGATTGCCTACAATCCCGTTCTTCACTCCAAGACGAAGCACATTGAGATACGGCATCATTTCATTCGGGATCATGTTGAGAATAGTGATATTGATCTTTCTTATATGCCGACCAAGGATCAACTCGCGGACATCTTCACGAAGGCCCTTGATGAACCAAGATTTAGGGGTCTGAGGAATGAACTAAATGTTATCGATGCGTCTAACTTCTCTTGAACCCTTGCATAATTACCTTCACTACATGTGCTATCTAGGTGTAGATGTAGGCATGGACATAGGGGGAGCGTATTTCAATTCATGAACCAACACTCCACCTATCATGCGCAAAACAATCAAAACTTCATGCATATCTAGTCATTTTGTGACTTATTGTGCTTAATCGTGAGTCATACTTTTGGGCCCAAGATATATCTTCGCGGCTCCTTGGTATACACTCAAACACGGTGGCTCCGGCCACCAACATCTCTCTTCGTGTTTTGTTTGGGATTCATTTGTGTTTGTGTGTTCGTCGCCTTTGTTCTCATTTGTTCGTTGTTTTCGGAGGCTCACTTCTTTATCCATTTTCCACCAAAAACTCGGAGTGCACGGGAACCCCGGAAATTCCGGCCTAAGGCCCGGAAATTTCCGGCCCCCATGATGTTTGCCTCAGAAATTTCTCCCATTTCAAGGTGCCCGCTCATAGAAGGCACCCCGGAAATTTGGGCGGAAATTTCCGGCGCAAATATCCGGGGGGCCGGAATATTCCGTGTCTTATGCCCCGGAAATTTCCGGGGTTCGAAATTGTCTAGAAAATCAACCCAAACATCCCGTGTGCCCGCTCGCAGAAGGCACACCGGATATTTGGGGCGGATTTTCCGGTCCAAATTTCTGCCCCCCGGAAATTTCCGGTCTTAATACCGGAATATTCCGGTCTGAGTGGCTGGGGGCTATAAATAGGCGACGGGAGGGGGCGGTCCTGGCTGTTTCCCCACCCCTCGCCTCCACTCCACCCCCAACTGCCGCCGCCGACTCCGAGCCATCCGGGAGGCCTTCTCGCCTCCCTTCTTCGTCCTCCGGTTGCTTTTTGCGGATTAAGAGACCGCACATCCGTTCCTCACCCATGGATCCCGGTATGTGTTCTGTTTTCTCCGCAATCTAGGGTTATCGGATGATTAGATCTCGTTTTTCTTTCATCTTCTTTGTGTTTTGGAGCGAAACGTCCTTACACTAGTATCACATATCCCCTAGTGTTCCCCCTAGTGCACTTCATCAAAGTTTTAGATTCATGGCAGGCCTCATTCTCAGATCTGATGCAAAAATTTCGAAGGCCGGAAATTTCCGCCCCAGACCGGGATTTTCGCACCCCGGAAATTTCATCTGAGGCCGGAATTTCCTCCCTAGGCCGGAATTTCCTGTAGAGGCCCCAGACCGGAGGGTCCAGAACCCCTCATATGCATTCATTCACGATCCCAGAAGAACCAGTCGTGAACAACATACGTAGTTGGCATACAGAATACATCATCCATTACACGAATATAGAGTCTTACATAAATGGTCACATGACCAAGTTCTTGATAACTGTCACACAGGACAGACATTCAAAGTAAACACAGCGGAAGACGATAAGCATAGCGTAGTAGAACCCGAGTCACGCCTCATCCTACAGGCTGCTGACTGGGAGGCGCTCCTAGTTCGCAGGGCCATCAGCGTAGAACTCCTCCTCATAGTACTCCTCCTGAGGTGGCTCCTCGTAGTCTGATAAGTAGATACCAGGGGCGAAACCAAATGAGTACATTTGAATGTACCCAACAAGACATCCTTTAAGAGCTTACAATTATGCATACATGCTTGTTTGGTGGAGTGGGTAGGCCATACATATGGTTCAGCTACCCATGACAGATAAAAGATTTATCATGGTTGATGATTCAGGTTTAGTTCTTTGTGAAAGATCATTTAAAATAATATATTTTTACTCTCGTAGATATCACATATCTCGGAGGTTTTATAAGCTTTGTTTTAGAAAAGAAAGTTTTCTTTTCAGAAACTTTTAGTAATAGTTTCCTTCTCATCTGTATCTCACAGATACCAACTCATTGCTCCTTAGTACCTCGCAGGTACAAAAGCCTTCCTTCAAAACCTCTTTTGAAAAGTTGACACAATACTAGCTACATGGCCATTCAACCGTCCATATCCGAGGACGCGGCTATCTCGAAATAGTTTTACTCTGCAGAGGTGTACACATTTCCACTAGATCCAGAATCCCCATGAAACAACCATGGACTGTTCCCAACCTATGAGAACATCAGATAACTGATCTTGACTATCCACTATGTACAAGCTAGTAAATGACTATCTCTTCAATTGGGGTTACCCTCCCTGGCAAGCCATGTCCCACACCGCCCAAACAGGAGACCCAACTGCTGCATCCGGAGGGAAAATTAATCCCACACTTTAGATGTCCCGTATACTCACTCCTAGCGACACTTCGGTTCGGAGGATCCAATCCCCTATAGCCTTTGAGATAGCACATATACTAACCATAACAAGTTTCTAATCAAGCCCCTACCCATATTGGGGTAAAGTGGCAGTACGATAATGGTTGTCCAGCGAAGACTAGGTTATGTGTCTTTCGTAAACATTTCTCAAAAATTTCTCATCATGACAACTCTTCCGGTAGACAGGGTCTCACCCTTCCTCCGGAGTTTTCCTTCCATCAGGCATTTGTTTACAAAAACAAATTTTATTTAGTCCAGTTAAGAACTCAAGTTTTAAGTGGGTGAATGGTATTTATATACCATTTAGTGGCTAAGGGCTTGGTAATACCAAGTTGACTATTAATATGATTCCTTCTACTAGTAATATTAATAGTAGTAGTATTCACACAAAAATAGTTTTGAAGGTATAGTTTTGTGAAAACTTCAGAAGTGAAAAAGCATGCATGATAGATAATGATAAGTATTTATACAGCAAGCATTAGGATGGCTTGCCTTGGTACAAGAGGTGGTCCTGGTCCTGAAAGTAACAGGAGTTGCAATACCCTTCTTCAGCAAATCCTTCCTCCTCGTTTTCTAACGTCGTAAAAAGAAATAAAGACACACTTTCAGAACCAAACAAGACAAACAATGCTACAAGTAATACATACAGCAAGCAATCAAGAAGTACCACCCAAAGTTCTCAATTTTTCCCTTAAGAAAAATTGGCATAAAAACTATAGTTGGAAAAATCTGCTTTTTCCTAGTGTTTATGTGTGGCCAAAACAATGATTCTTAGTTAAGAACACTATGGACCAGTGGGGTAAAGCACATGTTACTAGACAGTAGGGTGTCACATAAAACACATTTTGATGTCTAAAAACTCCCCCAACAATCTCTATGGCTAGCACATATAATTTGCTAAAATACTCAAGTGGTGAAAAAGCTCATGACAGCAAGTCAAGCCTATTTTCCACCATGATGAAAAAATACCAGTGGGTGTTACACTAGCAAAATGCTCACCAAGAGGTTAATAAGCCTCTGGTCACTTTTCTAATAGTGCTCCAAACAAACAAACAAGCATCCAAAAACTCCTACTCATACTAGTAGAAATTTAGGAAAAACACTAGACTAGTTTAGGCTACACTAGTTAATTTTATGCACAAGTGTGCAAGCTAGCAGAGGCAAAATACTCCTCTAACCAGTACCATAAATGCTACTGGATCCCACAAAAATAACCTAAAGAACATATCTAGGAAACAAGGAAAAACTATGCTTAAAATGCTACACATGTGAGGAGATTAATTCCTAGTCATCCAAGTGTTACTCATGCTTTTATGCTACTTAAGAGGAAACCTATCAGAGGTGAAAACCCTAAGATAATAATGCCACAAGGACATTCCATCCTCTGGTTTCAACACCAAAGATTCATATTTTTTCCTAGGGGAAAACAAGACAAAAAGCATACATGAATATCCTAGTATGAAATCTAGACCTTAAGCATTGCTATTTAAATCTATTTCAAACACAAGCACCAAGTATCTAAAGGTGCTATAAACAAAATAACAGTACCTAAATGGTACTGGTTTCATGAGAATTAATCTAGCAATAAGCCTAAAAAGCATTTAATGATCTACTCAAAACATATATAAAAATCTAGCTATGAGCAAGATCTATGCATGGAAAAATAGTTCTAAAATTCTACCACTCAAACCATTTATTCTAACATGTTCATATAACTTGTAAACATCATAACCACACTGGAAAACAACATCACAAGCAAGAACACATCATTTTCACATCACAACATGAACATATAAAACAAGATCTAGAAATAAAAATTAGACAGAAAAGTACCAAAACTTGTTCTGTCTCTCTAATTTTTTCTATGGCTCCAAAAATTAAATACTTCTAGGATGTGATAGTCCTTAACATTACAAAGCCTCTCCAATTGGTCCCACTCAAAAATAATGTCCCAAACTCCCCCTAAAAATCATGGAATAGCTCACAGATGCTTTACCAAAATGGATGGCATTTCCAAATGGTAACTCACCTTGGTGTAAGCTAAAATTCTGCTGGTAGGTATTGACAAGGGATTTCCAAAACAGTTGAGTTTGCTCAAAAATATTATGTATTTTTGAAGTTCTATTCATTTCAATTTTAAGGGTACTGTCTGGCAAATTAGCTATAGAAAAATAATAAAAATTCCAAACATGATTCTGCCAGTGGGAGATGGTTGTGATTTTGTATGGCTATGAGTACAAAAATTAGGAAGGTTAAATAAAATTATTTGCTACCTTTTTCTAGCCCAAAGCTAATCACCTAATTAATCTGCCAGAAAATGCTATTTTTGATTTTAACAGAAAAATGCCCAGATGGGCCAGATCTACTGCGCTGGCCCAACTAGCGCGCGGCACAGCCCGCCAACGCGCGCGCGCGCGCGAAGCGGTACGGTTTAAAGGTGACCGTCGATCCGCAGATCGACGGCTCCTCTTCTTTCTTCCTCCCCGCGCCTCTCTTCTCTCTCTCTCTCATAGCCGCGGACGAACACCTAGCGAAAGCTCGAGATGGCTCACCTAGGGCTCGCGAGTTGGAGTGGGGTGGTGCAGGAGTGGATGACGGTGGCGTAGGCGACCTCGTGGCGCAAGCACAGACGGTGTGAGTGCGCGGACACGGCGGCGGCTCGACGGCGTCCCGCGGCGGCTCCGAGGACGGCGGCGACGAAACTGCAAACGAAAGAGGGCCAGAGGGTGTCAGGGAGGTAGGCATGAGCTAGGGGGTTTCAATGGAGGTGAAAGGAGGGCGGGAGGGGCAGTGATCTCGACGCCATTTCCACCTCGAGCTTGCACGGGCTTGCGGGTGGGCGCGGTTCGCCTCGTTCACAGAGGGAGATCGAGCACGCACGGGCTCGATGGGGTGAGTGAGAGAGGTGAGGGTGGGTTGGTGGCGAGAGGGTTATGCCTCTAGGGCTTTGTAGGCACGAGTCAAGGTGGGTGGGCTCGGGTTGGCAACGGCATGGGCATGCCTTGCCTCTTGGGGTTTCTCCACGGGTGTCCAAGCCTCTGATTGGTGCCCTGGGGTTAACCTTAGTACACTTGGGTGAGCAAAGCCACAGTAGGGGCCAAGGGATGGGCAAAAGTGAAAATTTACACTATTTCAACCACTATAAGTGACATCATCACTTAGTCAAATGCCACCTCATTTTCTCCCTCCCTAGCCAGCCAAAATGGGATCCAATGTCACCTTCTAGAAGCTCAATAACATAGTTTTCGAATCGGCAAGGTGGCAAGGATTGGATCAGTACACACAAGATAAATCATCAAGTCTAAAAGTGTTGATCACTGTTCTGTCAGAAAAATTCAGTTAGGCAGTTTTCTGAATTTTTCTAAGTGCTGGCAAAACAGACAGAGATAGCAAAAGTGGGAGTTGTTTTCACCAAGCAAACAGACTCCAAAAAGTGTGATTTAAAATGCTCAACAAAGAGCAACTATCCAAGTTTCAGAACCAATCATTTGATCTGAAAAATTAGGGGTTTAAGGCTCTGAAAATAATTGGCAAAGTAGGTACTTTCTCTGTTTTTAAATTGCCTAGTAATCTGCCTTAACAAGATGGCTCAAAAACCATCATGGCATTGGGTGTTAATTATCTTTGTAGGTTTTTCCAAGGGTGTAGTTTTGTTGTCCTCATAACAGAGAGTAGTTTTGATCAAAGAAAATCCATAATTGGATAATCCTTGTGATGGAAAACAAGGGTTGAAAACAGCTACTTGGCTGTTTTTCAGGACAAAAATTATATAATGAAATCTTTTCCAATAAATTTTATTTCCAGTTCAAGTTGATTCCTAACCATCAATAACACATTTTAAGTTGATACAAAGTGTTACCTCAAGTTCTGAAAAATATTCTCTTAAGAACCTTAGTGGAAAACATAGGAAAACAAATAGAAAACAATGTTTTCCTTAGGAGAAAAATCCTCAAGTGAGTGAAAAGAACACACCACTTAAATTGCATAGATAAACATTACTACACAAACATGTTGTCCACTTAATTGTATTACAAAAGTCTTAACAGGCTTGCTAAATTACTATTATACAAGTGCTTAAAAACAGGGGTGTGACATTTCCGGCCTGCCCTGAATCTCTAACAGAGATCTGTTATTCCACTTCAAAAAGATGTGAGCCCCCGTTTTGATCATTTTCTGTTTGTTTTCTTTGCGCTTTCTCTTGCTTTTCTCGCAGATAGTTCAAGCTCTAGGCCTCCCAAGGTGACTAGCTCGCGCAAGAGGTACCGACACTTGAGGATGATGAGGGCACTTTAGTGGATGAGGCGGAGACTCGCCGTCGTGAGAGAGATGCTGAGAAGGAATATGAGCGTGAACGTGATGCTTCGAGGGCAGCTCGCAAGGCCAATAAGCAGCAGGGGAAGGAAACTCTCAACTTGGCCACCATGTCTATCTCTGAGTTCAAGGCATGGCGGGCCAAGGCCTGGTACACTGAGGGTCCTCAAGACCCAACTATTGACTCCTGCTTCTGGCACGTTGAGCAGGAGACTCTCTTCAAGCAAGTGTACACTGTGATGAGCAAGCCAGTTTGCCCCATGAAGTTCATCAACTTTGCACACATGGCTGCCAATCCCGCATACTTCAACAACTCTTTCCAGCTCGCTGAACTTCTGGGTCTGCGTCACCTCATGGAGACCCAATGCTCCTACAACATCACTTTCATCCAACAGTTCTTCTCCACTATGGTCTTCGATGAGTCTGAGGATATTGGGATGTCCTGGATGTCTGGCCCTTACCTGCTCACCGCCACATTCCATGACTTTGCAGCCGAGCTTGGATACCCCTTTGCTGGTCTCAACACTCCACAGGGTACTCGCATGCACATTCACGGGATGGAGTATGAGAAGAATATGATTGCTGAGCTGTATGGTCCTCTTGGTGTTGTGGGATCTGCAAAGGGTCTCTTCCCCATTTATGACATCCTGTTGCGCATGTTCAGAGCGACTATTGCCCGAGTGCGGGCAATAATGATGAGATTCGTGGCGGCTTGGTTAATCTCATGTACCATGCCTTCCTGACCTTCACTGAGAGCGACATGACTGATACGGAGCGTCACAAGATTGATGTGATGGATTTCATCTTCAACGAGATCCACTTTGCTCTCTTCAACAGCAAGGTGCCCCATATGCTCCATACATCATGAAGCTCATCAAGTCTCGCTACCCAGCTGATCTCCGTGCTGATCTGGAGTTAGACTGTGATGACCACACATACGTCAAGCTTTACAAGAAGGCCGCCCATACTCAGCAAGCTGCTCATGACGTTGGTGCCACTGGTCAGGGACACCGTGATCCTCGTATGCGTCCAGCTCCTCCAGGCTCCAAGAAGCGCTCATGGATCGTTCGTGCTCTTGAGAAGGTGATGTGTATGAACATGTGCATCCACAAGGAGAACTACAATGCCTACGTGGAGCGCCGCAACATTCATGAGAATCAGCGCGCCATCATGACTGCACTCAATGTTCCCAACATCTCTGCTGCTCTTCCTGAGAGGATTCCCTACAAATACTGGAACGACCGCGACGTCGACTGAGATCTGGGCGTGGATGATGATGAGCACATTGCGTCTGCTAGCGAGGAGGAAGAAGAAGATACCAGGCCTAGAGTTTTCTCTATGGGACGTAGTGCTCTCTTTTCTCTTTTTGGTATCCTGATGCCAAAGGGGGAGAAGATCTAGTGATCACGGGGATTTGCTAGGGTGGGGTTTGTTCTTTATCGTTTTTTACCTTTTCGTGCGTCTTTTCGAACTTCATCTCATCGTGCTTGTTATTCGTGGATTTGTTTGTGTGAACTCTTATTATTAGGAGGCATGTCTCCTATATATGCTATCTGTGATTTTTTACTTTCTATCGCATTGTTAGATTATCCCCATGCAAATACCCGTGTTGTCATCACTCACCAAAAAGGGGGAGATTGAAAGCTCATGATCCCTCTAATGATTTTGGTGATGATAAAAACGCGGGTATCCTCTCTCTAACAATGTTGTTTAAGTGTATGCAGTTGGCCTCTCAGATGATTATTGATAATGCTCTCAAAAAGTTCAAAGAGGATTTCTGAAAATGATCTATACTGCTACCGGATTTTTCAGCTGCTGACCCCGGAATTTCCGGTGGATATGGGACGGAATATCCGTCCCTTGCACCGGAATATTCCGTCCCCTCTGGCCTCTTCAAACTACTAAGTACCTTCTCCAACTGCCTGCGCACAGAAGGTGGGCGGATATTTGCCCGGAATATTCCGGGGCAAATTTCCGGGCCTCTGGTCCTTAGCGGTTTTTGGAGATTTCTCAGGTGCTAGCGCGCAGAGATGGGGACGGATTATTGGCCGGAAATTTCCGGCCCCGGATTATTCAAAAATCCACCCCCCGGATATTTCAAATATCCGGCCTGGTCCTTAGCAGTTTTTCAGCATGATGTTGCTGCCCGCGCACAGAGATGGGGGCGGAATATTGGCCGAAATTTTCTGGCCCCGGAATATTCAAAATTCCGCCCCCCGGATATTTCAAATATCCGGCCTTGCTGCATCGGAAATTTCCGGTGCTAACCCCGGAATATTCCGGCCCTGGCGCACTGCAACGGTCAGAATTTGGAGGAGCGTATAAATAGCTGTCTTCTTCTTCTAGATAGGTAGCTCGTCCATTCCTCTCTCTCCTCCATTGTTCAAGAGCTCAAAACGCCCCGATCTCCCTCCTCCTCCAACCAAACTCGATGCCCTTCAACGATCTCATGGAGGAGGCCTAAATCTACCTTTCTACCAAGCCAAAAATTGTGTTCCCACACCATACCTCTTGGGATCTTGTAATCTCTTGGGTGCCTTGTCATCCAAGGGAAACCCTAGTGCATGTAGCTTCCATCTTGTAGCAAGAAGTTTCGGATTGTTGAGAGCCTCCATCTCACTTGTGGAGTAGGCTCAACCACTTGTAAAGGTTTGGTCAACGCCTTCAAGTCGACCTCATAGTGGAAACGATAATCTCCCTCACCGGAGAAGCTCAAGGAGAATAAGGTGTGCACATCCGTGCTATTGAGGAGCGCCTAGGTGGCTCCCCACCTCTCCAACATAGACGTACTTCTTTTAAGAAAGAACTACGGGAAACATATCCTTGTCTCCGTGTTTTCACTTGTGGTTATCTTGTGCCTTGCATTAACTTTCGTTGCTACTCGTTATTTGTCACTTAGGGTGTCTACCTAGTTGCACATCTAGATAACAAAGTTATTTACTTCCTAAAGCCCAATTAAATTTGAAAAAGGTTTAAAATTTGTAGGTCACCTATTCACCCCCCTCTAGTTGACCTTTGTGTATTTTCATTGGGCCTCCTCCTCTTACTGCCTCCTCTTACTGCCTAAGCTCCAGTTCCTCCCTCCTATCTTCGGCCCAACCAATCGCATTGACTGCAGCATCTCCAGTGAGAAGATTGTTGTCAACGAAGTAAATAATATACTCCCTCTCCAAGTGTCAGAAATTGCATCCGTGCTGATCGAATCAAAGAAAAGAAGAAAGAGGAAATATGACAACTTTGCACTGACAGATTCAACAACTCAAATCAACAAAAAAGTTCGGAGACCAAGATCCAGAAATACAAGAGATATGCATTGTGCCTCAGACGCTTACCCCATGCTTCACGCATTTGTAGAACGTCCAGCCGTCGTGCACCGCCGTCCGCGACACGTACAACTTCACCTTCCTCCCGCAGTTCGGGAAGCCGATCAGAGGAATGTATGGGCCACAGCGACGGAACAAACTGTTGTTGGAGGTTCCGCGTGCCATGGCGATGGCGGCGACGGAACAAACTGCGAGACTTGCACCGGCGACGAGCGTTCTAGGGTTCAACAATGGAATGGGGAATTTAGGGATTTGGGGGAGGAAAATTTCATCGCCGCGCGTCGCTTATGTGCTGCTGGCCGTTTTTCATTTACCCCATCGTTATTCCGACACGCAATGGCCGCCACGCGACACCTGTGCTGACAGATGTGGCCCCAAGTGCCACGGTGGCCAATATCGCGCCTCAACGTGCGAAGTGACCGTAGATAATTGCCGCGGCTGCCTTCACTGACCGTCACAGCGTATTCCGTAAGTACGGTGACCAATCTGCCGTGGCCCAATACTTTACAGGTAGTAATGGTGTATTTTACTCTTATGAAAATGGAAAACGCTTACGATCATCCGGGGGATCGCTCCCACGCGTCCCCCGGTTCGCCCTCGCAGCACGTGTCTCCGTGACTAGGCCAGGAAACGAGCGACCTTATCTCCTCCCCCGGTTCCTTATCTCTTCCTCCTCTCTCGTCCTCCTCCCAAGCGCAGGCATGGGCTACCAGGATGTTGGAACGCGTAGAGATAAACAAAAACTTTTCCTACGCGATGCTTCCAAGATCTAGCCGAGGTAGAAGGCCACGAGGATTACCACTAGACGCGCGGTTGCGGATTATCGATGAAGCGCGTCGGGGCAGTGCAGTCCCACGATCCGATCCGGCCGATCCGATCCCTCGAACGTCGAAGTGCTGAACGTACAGCACCTCTGCCGGTATCCACACGTACGAGGAGGAGCTCCGACGGCAGACTGCTAGGTCTGGTGCGACGGCTGGACTGAGTGGGGCTAGGGTTCCCAACGCATGGGAGAGTGGACTAACGTTCCCGTTGGGCAACCTGCGCCCCTCTTTATATAGCGTATGGTAATGGGCTTCACAACACTTGTGGCCCATTCCCTCTGTGAGTCCGTCTCACAAAACCAATCCATTTCCGGTTCGGGTCCAACCCGACCAATACTTGCTCCCGCTCTTAAGTGTGCGACCCTGCAGGCTCATGGCGACTTGGACACGATTGGAGTCCTACTCTCAATCGATCAATCGGTAGCGGCTCCTAGCAGAACGTGCCGACTCCCAAGTACCATTGAGTCATGACGACATACCTTTCAATGTGATATTCATCTTAGTCCCTTTTGCCTCACGATATACCTTGTCGAACTATAGGCGATTTATCGTCATCCCTTAAATAGCTCAACTCTCTTCTCGATCAGTGATATGTGATTCATCTGACTAACTCTTAGTCAACCGACACAGTTAACACTTAACTGAGTCGCGCATGGCCATGCTTCCTGAATCATATCACTCGAGAGGGCCCAGAGAATATCTCTTCATTAGGAGGGGCAAAATCCCATCTTGATTATCCACATCACGCAGCTTGCTTCTCATTCGACCCGAACTCTGCCTTTATAGTTGCCTTGTCACAGAACAACGTTTGACAGAACCTAAGTCGGTGATCCACAACTCGGATTGTGCGACAACCTCAGGTCTAAGGATTACATTGATTGAGACATGCAAATGACGACTTGATCGTTGCATCTCAATGTGGGTCAGTCCGACTTGCTAAACTCTTTAGCCAAGTCCGTGAACGTTGGAATGGCATCACCATGCCCATGACAAGTGGAACTGTGTCATCAGCCAACACTCACATTAGTCTAGGGTGTGTGTCCAGCACAACCTAAATGACCAAGGACAATCTAGTATGAACAACATGAATATATAGTTCCACATTCGAATCACATATTCAATGACATATATCAGATGTTCAAAACAAGGACAACTTAATAACTTTATGAATACAGTGGGAATTACATCATACATGATTGCCTCTAGGGCATATTCCCAACATTCTCCCACTTGCACTAGAGTCAATCATCTTGGCATCATATGCCTAGGCATCTAATGCACATACCTCTCGTGTGCGCCTCATGCTTAGGCTGTGGTAGCGCCTTTGTCAACGGATCTGCAATGTTTGCATCCGTGTGTACTTTGCATAACTTGATATCACCTTGTTCGACAAACTGGCGAATGAGGTGGTACCGCATGAGTATATGTTTGTTCTTCTGGTGTTGTCTAGGTTCCTTGGCCTGTGCGATAGCACCATTGTTGTCACAATATACGTCCAAAGGATTGGACGCGCCCTGAACCACACCAAGATCAATCAGGAGGTTCCTGATCCAAACAGCTTCCTTTGCCGCCTCTGAGGCAGCAATATACTCAGCCTCTGTTGTAGATGCAGACACCGTATCTTGCTTGGAACTCTTCCAGCTCACAGCCCCTCCGTTCATCACGAACACGTATCCAGATTGCGAACGAGAATCATCCGAGTCGGTGAGATAACTCGCATCCGTGTAACCCTTTACACTGAATTCCTCATCACCTCCATAAACTAGGAACATTTCCTTAGTATTTCTCAAATACTTAAGAATGTTTTTAACCGCTGCCCACTGGGCTTTGCCAGGGTCAGCCTGGTATCTTCTCGTAACACTTAGAGCATAGGAAACATCTGGCCTAGTACAAATCATGGCATACATGATGGATCCGATTGCCGAAGCATACGGAATCACACTCATCTGACTTCGCTCATCAGTCGTCGAAGGACACTGAGTCTTGCTAAGTTTTATGCCATGGGACATCGGTAAGAATCCCTTCTTGGACTCTTCCATTTTGAATTTCTTCAAAACCTTGTCCAGATAAGTACTCTGACTCAATCCAATGAGCCGCCTTGATCTATCTCTATAGATCCTGATTCCTAATATGTAAGTTGCCTCACCCAAATCCTTCATTGAGAAACTCCTTTCCAATGACTCTTTGGTTTCTTGCAACATCATGACATAATTTCCAATCAGTAATATGTCATCCACATATAAGATTAGAAAATTTACTTTGCTCCCACTAACTTCTTGTATAAACAAGAATCATGATCGCTCTTGATGAAGCCAAACGATTTGACTACCTCATCAAAGCAAATGTTCCAACTCCGAGATGCTTGCTTCAACCCATAAATGGATTTCTGAAGTTTGCATACCTTGTCAGCGTTAGCTGGATCGACAAAACCTTCGGGCTGTATCATATACACGTCCTCAGTTAAATTTCCATTAAGGAAAGCCGTCTTGACATCCATCTGCCATATCTCATAGTCGAAATAGGCTGCTATAGCTAACATGATCCGAATTGATTTAAGCATCGCTACGGGCGAGAACATCTCGTCGTAGTCAACTCCTTGAACCTGTCGGAACCCCTTCGCGACAAGTCGTGCTTTATAGAAGGAAATATTTCCGTCCATATCAATTTTCTTCTTAAAGACCCATTTGCACTCGACGGGTCTTGCACCGTCAGGGAGATCAACCAAATTCCAAACTTGGTTTTCATCCATGGACTTTAACTCGTATCTCATGGCTCCAAGCCATGACTCGGAATCAGATCCCACCATCGCTTCCGAATAAGTTGCCGGCTCATTACTGTCTAACAGTAAAACATCTCGAGCACTCTGTAATCTGGCAGATCTCCGTGGTTCAGGTGCTGTTACCGGTGTAGGTACCACGACCGGCTCAGCCTCCAAGGCGTTCGCCGACTCGCCCTTAGCCGGTTCCTCTCGAATTTCTTCGAGTTGCACTGTGCTCCCACTGACTTCCCGACTGAGAAACTCTTTCTCAAGGAAGACACCATTCCGAGCGACAAACACTTTGCCCTCTTCCCGGTTGTAGAAGTAGTACCCCAAGGTTTCCCTTGGATACCCCACGAAAATACACTTATCCGACTTGGGCGTGAGCTTGTCCGACTGAAGTCGCTTGACAAATGCTTCACAACCCCAAATCTTAAGAAAAGACAAACTTGGCTTTTTACCAGTCCACATCTCATGTGGTGTCTTCTCTACTGACTTTGATGGTACTCTGTTTAGTGTGAAAGCTGCAGTTTCTAGACAATAACCCCAAAATGATAAAGGTAGATCTGTCCGACTCATCATTGATCGTACCATGTCCAACAAGGTCCGATTTCTCCGTTCCGATACACCGTTTCTCTGCGGTGTACCCGGTGGAGTGAGTTGAGGAACTATTCCACAACTCTTTAGATGGTCATCAAACTCATGGCTCATGTATTCGCCTCCACGGTCCGACCGTAGAAACTTTATTTTCTTGCCGAGCTGATTTTGTACCTCACTCTGGAATTCCTTGAACTTTTCAAAGGCTTCCGACTTGTGTTTCATTGAATAGATATATCCATACCTACTCAAATCATCAGTGAAGGTAATGAAGTACTCATAACCACCTCTAGCTGTCGTGCTCATTGGTCCACATACATCACTATGTATTAGTTCCAACAAGTCGGACGCCCTTTCACAACTCCTTGCAAAAGGTGTCTTGGTCATCTTGCCTAGTAGGCATGATTCGCATGTCTCGAATGACTCTAAGTCAAATGAAGTTAGAAGTCCATCATCATGGAGCTTCTTCATGCGCTTCCAACTTATATGACCAAGCCGACAATGCCAAAAGTAAGTCATATTCAGATCATTTGGTTTCAACCTTTTAACATTTATGTTATAGACCGATTCACTATCAAGATTTAAAATAAATAACCCGTTCTGAATGGGTGCAAAGCCATGAAACATATCTTTCAAATATAAAGAACAACCATTATTCTTAATATTCGACTCATAACCTTGTCTCATCAAACATGAGGCGGAAATAATGTTTCGACTAAGCGCTGGAACATAATAACAATTATTTAGTTCCAAAATAAATCCTGAAGGTAAATGAAGTTGCATCGTGCCGACTTCCAACGCAGCGACTCTCGCCTTGTTGCCGACCCGAATGTCAACCTCTCCTCTTGCCACGCTCCTAGTTCTTACCAGTCCCTGCAACGAGTTGCATATGTGAATAACTGATCCGGTATCATATACCCAAGAACTATTAGGCGCATCAGCAAGATAAATGTCTATAACATTGCACACAAGCGTACCTGAGTTGGAAGTCACACCTCCACTCTTGGCTCTGTCAGCCAAATACTTGGTGCAGTTCCTCTTCCAGTGGCCATCTTGCTTGCAATAGAAGCAGTTGGCTCCGGCTGTAGGAGAAGGTTTAGTCTTTGAGGGAGCACTCTGGACAGGGCCATGGGTGCTACCTCCTGACTTATCCTTCTTCTTCTTAGTCCAAGAACTCTTCTTGAACTTAGCCTTATTCTGCACCATCAACACTTGACTGGTGCCTTTCTTGATATCAGCCTCTGCCGTTTTGAGCATCCCATGTAATTCAGTGATACTCTTATCCATACCATGCATATGGTAGTTCGAGATGAACGAACCATACGCACTAGGAAGAGAGTTCAGAATTATATCAGTAGCGAACTCTTCGTTAATTGGGAAGCCCAGCCGATCCAAAGACTGTATATAACCAATCATCTTGATTACATGCGGACTCAGTGGATCGCCGTCTTTCAGCTTACAGCCAAGCAAAGCTTGAGAGACTTGATACCTCTCAGTCTTTGCTTGAGCCTGGAACATACTTTTGAGGCTTTCGATCATATCGTAGGCCTCAACATTCTCGAACTGCTGCTGCAAGTCCGGTTCCATGTGTGCAAGCATAAGACAGCTGATTTCCGTAGACTCATCTCTAGCCTTACGGTAGGCATTCATGACAGCGACAGTCGCATCGTCATCAGGCTCATCTGGAAGTGGAGTTTCTAGAACATGTTCTTTCTTGTCATGCTTGAGGACTATCCTCAGATTACGATACCAGTTGGTGAAATTAGTTCCATTAAGCTTATCTTTCTCTAGGATTGACCTCAACGCAAACGCGGACAACTGAGGAAGGTTGCTAGGTGCCATTGATCTACAACAGAAAATACGCAAAAACACTTAAGACATGTATTCATAAAAGAGCAGGCATATTAAACGCTTTAATACTTATGCTCCCACTAGAACCAACATCCCTCCGATGGTTGCTAAGTGATTCAAGATCCTAAATAAGCAAGCCGACTAGTGAGCTTTAGCATCACCGCTAGCCGTCAAGTGATCTAGGTAGGCAACACCTTGCCAATCGTATCCAATACGACTCCTGTTAGTTGGGTGACATCACATGCCCCGGCTCCCAACCTACCTCGCCCCGAGCCCCACAACCGTTGTGATGGACTCGTCTAGATTACCAAGTGCTTCTGCTTGTAAGAGTCCGACTCAAACCCACCTAATCGGAAAGAATTGGTAGCACCTCAATTTTATGAGCCCACTACCAAGAATGTCCGACTTGTGATGGTGCAACACTGGCGGGGCGACCGACTAGACCTTCTTTGAGGGATTAAAGAATCTACCAACTATCTAAATAGAGGTAAATAGAGACATAACAATAACACAAATAAATCAATTATAATGTGAAATGGTATGGCTCTCTTCATGGTGATCTCCATCTCCACGAAGCTTGCAAGTCGACTCGTGCCAACTCTTGTCACGTGCCATCTTGCTCCATGTAGCCGACTTGTACATCGACTTGCATGCCTTCCGGGTTCTCCAACAAGCTACACTAGCTAGTAAATCAAAATTTACATAGAGAATCCGACACGCAGGCCGGTATACAATAAAATGACAGCACCTAGGCTCCAGCCGGCTGACATAAACATGATACACAGATCATGTATGGATTACACACATCACATGCACATAAGCCATACCATTCACAACTCCCTGCAAAAACAAGTTATGCATAGATACGATATCTACCGGCGTTGTGAAACTCGTAACGATATCTAAGGCGCTACGACAGGGCGAAGCCGGCGGTCCTCGCGGGTGCGGGCAGCGCCCGACGATTTCGGAAAACGCAGATCTCATCTGCATTCCGATCATGGATTTCTTCATCGGATAAAACGATTTTACCCGAATCTGATCCGTATTCCGATTCGACCAAACTCTTTGATCTTCGATCACCGCAACTGGATTTATGTGTCACGGTATACCCTGATGGCGGAAACCGACCGGTAGGGGTAAGTTGTTCCACGACCTTAGCAGTATGATCACGGAAACCAGATCATCCATTAACCCCGAGTACGATTGATCCAATCAACCTTGTACAAAACCGATCTATCTCATAGACCGATCACCAAAACAGCAATTAGATCACATCTAACGCTAACTACATATCACATATGTACGGATCTCGGGCCTAATACCAGAAGCTACCGGTCTGATACCACTGTTGGAACGCGTAGAGATAAACAAAAACTTTTCCTACGCGATGCTTCCAAGATCTAGCCGAGGTAGAAGGCCACGAGGATTACCACTAGACGCGCGGTTGCGGATTATCGATGAAGCGCGTCGGGGCAGTGCAGTCCCACGATCCGATCCGGCCGATCCGATCCCTCGAACGTCGAAGTGCTGAACGTACAACACCTCTGCCGGTATCCACACGTACGAGGAGGAGCTCCGACGGCAGACTGCTAGGTCTGGTGCGACGGCTGGACTGAGTGGGGCTAGGGTTCCCAACGCATGGGAGAGTGGACTAACGTTCCCGTTGGGCAACCTGCGTCCCTCTTTATATGGCGTATGGTAATGGGCTTCACAACACTTGTGGCCCATTCCCTCTGTGAGTCCGACTCACAAAACCAGTCCATTTCCGGTTCGGGTCCAACCCGACCAATACTTGCTCCCGCTCTTAAGTGTGCGACCCTGCAGGCTCATGGCGACTTGGACACGATTGGAGTCCTACTCTCAATCGATCAATCGGTAGCGGCTCCTAGCAGAACGTGCCGACTCCCAAGTACCATTGAGTCATGACGACATACCTTTCAATGTGATATTCATCTTAGTCCCTTTTGCCTCACGATATACCTTGTCGAACTATAGGCGATTTATCGTCATCCCTTAAATAGCTCAACTCTCTTCTCAATCCGTGATATGTGATTCATCTGACTAACTCTTAGTCAACCGACACAGTTAACACTTAACTGAGTCGCGCATGGCCATGCTTCCTGAATCATATCACTCGAGAGGGCCCAGAGAATATCTCTCCATTAGGAGGGGCAAAATCCCATCTTGATTATCCACATCACGCAGGTTGCTTCTCATTCGACCCGAACTCTGCCTTTATAGTTGCCTTGTCACAGAACAACGTTTGACAGAACCTAAGTCGGTGATCCACAACTCGGATTGTGCGACAACCTCAGGTCTAAGGATTACATTGATTGAGACATGCAAATGACGACTTGATCGTTGCATCTCAATGTGGGTCAGTCCGACTTGCTAAACTCTTTAGCCAAGTCCGTGAACGTTGGAATGGCATCACCATGCCCATGACAAGTGGAACCGTGTCATCAGCCAACACTCACATTAGTCTAGGGTGTGTGTCCAGCACAACCTAAATGACCAAGGACAATCTAGTATGAACAACATGAATATATAGTTCCACAATCGAATCACATATTCAATGACATATATCAGATGTTCAAAACAAGGACAACTTAATAACTTTATGAATACAGTGGGAATTACATCATACATGATTGCCTCTAGGGCATATTCCCAACACAGGACCCCTTCGCCGCCTCGCCGCCGCCCTCTCCTCCCATGCCTGCGACGTCTCCCTCGCCACCTCCCTGTCCACCGTCTCCTCCGCCGACCGCGCGCCTCCACTCCTTCTTCGCCGCTCTCCCTGCAGTCCGCCGCCTCGACCTCCGTGCTCCTGTCACACCTGGACCCCTTCGCCATGAAAAGCTTGAAGGTCACCCGATGTGCGGCCATGTCCGCTCACGCTGCCTCGCCCGCTGGCGCCGGCCAGGCTGCAAGCACCGGCTCCGTGATGCTGCCATAGGTGTGCGGCAGCGCTCCGACCGGCGGGCGATGGTGCTCCCCATGGCCGGCAGCGGTGCTCCCGTAGTCCGGCGGCGTTGCTCCCAAAGGTCGGCGGCGATGCTCTCCAAGGCTAGCGAAGTTGCTCCTATAGGCGAGCGGCGTTGCTCCCATTGGCGGAAGTGGATGCTCCGAGCGACGCGAGGCGGTGCTCCCATCGGCGGCAATGAATGCTCCCAGAGGCGGTAGTGGATGCTCCCGTCCGGTGGCGGTGCTCCCATAGGCGGCGGCGGATGCTCCCAGCGGCGGTAATTGATGCTCGGCGGCGGCGGTGCTCCCATCGGCGGCAGCGGATGCTCCCATCGGCGGTAACGGATGCTCCCGTCTGGCGGCGGTGCTCCCAGCGACGCGAGGCGATGCTCCCATCCGGCGGCGGTGCTCCCTCGGCGGCAGCGGATGCTCCCGTCCGGCGGCGGTGCTCCCAGTGACCCGAGGCGATGCTCCCATCGGCGGCAGCGACGCGAGGCGATGCTCCTGTCCGGCGGCGGTGCTCCCATCGGTGGCAACGGATGCTCCCGTCCGGCTGCCGGTTTTGTTTTTGTTGTTACATTTTGTGATTGTGAAGACGGCGACGAGGTTTCCATTTTTTTTTGCAAATTATTAGCTGGTGGGGGACCGACCACGTGGGAGGGAGAAAACGCTTCGTGCCTGTACTTTGATCCAACGGACCTGCGCGCCCGGTTTTGTTCGATCCGACGATTCTAGAGGCGGGGGATCGGGGTTCCGATCCCCGGGGACGCCCAGCACTACCCTATGAAAATCCTTCACCACCCCCTCCTTGAGAAGAAAAAAGGGTCGCTAGGTCCCCGAACATTCGCCCTCGGCACCGCGTGAAAAGCCCAGTGTGCCCGCCAAACGGCTCACGCCACGCCCACCCCACCCGACCCCAATCCTTCTCCCTCCATAAATCGAGACACCTCCTCTAATGGAGGCGCTCGCTATCGGATCCGCGCCTTCCCGGCCAGGCCTCCCACCTCCGACCCGCTACTCCAATCTCCGCCGCCCCAAAACTCTAGCCACCTCCAAACCCCCTCGCCGTGTCATCGCCGCGTTCCCAATGGACGGCACCTCCGGCCGGACCCCCGCGCCACTCCGCTCTACCCCCGCTGACACGGTTTGTACCTCCTGCTCTACCCCCATTCGCTACTAGTCTGGAACTCGTTTCGGTGTGCTCCCCATGGAAGCCGGAACACGTAATCTGTGCGGATGCTTCTCAGGATGCGGTGGCGACGACCTCCGACCAGACGGAGGCCGAGACGGCAGCCGCGGCCGAATCCACCGAGCAGGGCAACGGGGTCCCGGCGGCCGACGCCCCGGCCGCTAGCATCGAGGGGGTCGACGGGATAAAGATTCGGAGGCGCCCGGTCACGGGGCCGTCCGTGCACCACGTGGGCCCGTTCCAGTTCCGCCTCGAGAACGAGGGCAACACGCCGCGCAACATCCTCGAGAAGATTGTCTGGGACAAGGACGTCGAGGTTTGGCAGGTATGTGTCTGTCCATGTTGCTCTGTAGCATTTTCTAAGCCAGCGCGGATAATGCCATACCTAGGCTGACGTGGTACGAAATTTGTGGCTGCTCTGGTTGCATTTGCCAGATGAAGGAGAGAACGCCATTGTACAGGCTGAAGGGTCCGCTGGACAATGCGCCTCCGGCGAGGGACTTTGTTGCGGCGCTGAGAGCATCATATGACCGGACTGCTCTGCCTGCTCTGATCGCAGAGGTCAAGAAGGCTTCACCGAGCCGGGGTGTTCTAAGGGAGAATTTCGACCCGGTGAGTTTGTGGGATGGATGAGGATGCTAAAATTAGGCGCATACGGTTTATCGGTCTCTTGGTCTTGTATGATGCCGGAATTCTCCTGCTCGCTGGATGTGGATTATATTACATGTGTAAACTCCCATTTCCCTGTCACTATCATCGCTGAACTTATTTTCATTAAACCTGTTCTATTGCTCAAAAATCGGGTCAGTAACAGCGAAGTGTTAGTATCTGCGGGTCATACAACTGTAGGTGGAAATGTCAGACTATTATCAGCTTGAATTGCCCATCCCCTGTTAGTATTAGTATCTGCAGGTCATACTTATTGATGTCAGTACATGCTACTTCATCCGTATCAAAATGTAAGATGTTTTAGTATTTCCTAGACAACACATACCTAGACATGTTTTAGTGTAAGATGCATATGAATCTACACACTAAAATATGTCTCGATACGTTTTGTCTAGAAAATGCTAAAAAATGTTATATTTTGATACGGAGGGAGTAGTTACTACCAACTTGAATTGCCTATCCCCTATTAGCAAGAATTCCACTTGTTGACACTCAAACAAACATAAACCTAACTAATGTTTATTGGGACATAAACAGGTTGAGATTGCCCAAGCATACGAGAAAAATGGAGCAGCGTGCTTAAGTGTTCTTACAGATAGAAAATACTTTCAGGTTAGTAATCCCTTCTCTTTAGGTAGATTTGGGGCCCTTATTTAATATGTCTGGGAACTACCCATTCTGATGATACTTGGTTTCCTTTGATATGTGACCAGGGAAGTTTTGAAAACTTGGAGGCTATACGCAATGCTGGAGTAAAGGTGTAGTATATCTGTCAATATATTCTATTTGCAGAAATCAATGACTTCAGAGTGGTAGTTCAAATGCATGAAAGGCTCAAGATCTGATCTTCTGAACGCAGTGTCCTCTTCTGTGCAAAGAGTTCATCATCGATGCCTGGCAACTATACTATGCACGGTCCAAAGGAGCAGATGCTGTTCTTCTGATCGCTGCTGTGTTACCTAATCGTGATATCAATTATATGCTGAAAATATGCAAAATACTTGGCATGTCTGCTTTAGTTGAGGTTAGCGAATTGTTCTTGCAATATGTTCTGTATGCTAAAGCCTTTCGACTCTCCTGTCTTGCTTCCTTGGAGTAATTCTATTTGCTGATGAAATTTGCACGCCATACTCAGCTGCAGAATAACTAGATGCACCTTTAGCATTCTAAGTCTGACGGAAATAACATGTCGATTGTATTGTTGAAGGTGCATGATGAAAGGGAAATGGATCGTGTTCTAGGGATAGATGGCATTCAGCTCATTGGCATCAATAATCGTAATCTTGGTACGCCATTATTTATTAATTGAGTATTTTTTCTTTGTAACATATTATAGCAATAAGGAGTGTTCATTGACGGGTTGAGCGAAACCCGTCCAGTATAAAAACAAAATGACTTAGCACCATGTTGCCCAGCTAGTAATCCACTCCACATGTCAGTTTTTGAACTGTATTTGAGCATCCCTAAATAGCAATGCATTAATCTGCAGATATGTTCATTAGAAGTCATTGCGGGCTTGAGGCTATTCTATCACCTGATGCTTGTTGCTTCATATGAACCAGTGGCTTTTTGTTCCATTTGCCATTATATTATGAAGCTTCTGATACATGGAAAAAATGGACTTGTTAATTATGTATTTTCTAGATTATTTGATTCTTAGAGTGTAGAAGCTAGAGTTACACTTTAGATCTGGAAATCCAGACTTTAGGCAGTAAAACATGATAATGTGTTTATTATTGAAAGTATATGATTAAAGATGTTAATCTTGTGTTGTGAATTTACGGTGCTTCATGTGATGGTATAAGCTCAATGAATCACAGGACGCATAATTTCATTGCAGAGACTTTTGAAGTTGATATCTCAAACACCAAAAAGCTTCTGGAGGGTGAACGAGGACAACTTATAGCCCAGAAGGACATAATTGTAAGTCCCATATTTTAATTTTCTCCGGAAAATAAACAAAATCATATCATCCATGTTTCTTACAATGGATTTTTTGCACTCCACACTCCCATATTACCAGTGCTTATGTGATGTGACCACCGCAGTATATTTGATAATGTAGTGGTATCCAGTATGTTTTACAGTGTCGCTACCTGCGATACAGTTATTTTAGGGTTTTATGCATAATTTAGTTTTATTTGTGAACTTTGTGCTACTTGCATTGCTTTATTCGCCTTTTCTTAGTTGAAATAAATGGCATCTATTGTCACCCCATTACTGACATTTGGTACATGAGGTAGTACTATGCCTTGAATTGGGCATGTTATGGCTCTATTGATGGTGTGAGTGTCCATGAATTTAACTCAGTTAGCTGAGATGAATCTAGGTAGCTCTTGTCACATGGAGTAACATAAATTAATTATGCGCAGTTGAGGCACATGTATTCAGTTCGAACAGTCTCTTTATCACTCCATGAGAAAGTTATCCTTGAACTATAATTCATCTATGCTATACCATTATCACTGCTGATATTGCGATCCAGTAGTTCTCGCTTGGTATAAAGATTCAACCATGTTAGACTATGTACATGACCCCTTGGTATACTACACTCATCTTGAACTTTGACCTGTTTCAGGTTGTAGGGGAATCTGGACTGTTTACGCCTGATCATATTTCGTTCGTTCAGAGTGCCGGGGTCAAAGCGGTAAGTTAGCCATGAGACACCTTAAATGAATACGTGTTACAGTAGCCTCAGTCCGAAATCTAGCATTGTGCTCTTTTGCTGCGCTGACTCCGCGTGTTGCTGCAGGTCCTTGTCGGGGAGTCCCTCATCAAGCAGGAGGATCCTGGGAAAGCAATCGCTGGGCTTTTTGGTAAAGATATCTCACCCGTGAGTAGTCCTGTGTAAATAATAAAAGAGGAGAGCGCCTGGAAAGCTGGGACGCTCATATTTTGTACAGGAAAATTGAGAAATTTGCGCATTTGGAGGGCCATGGGCTCCTGGCTGGCGATTTTGTTTACCTGGCCATTATCAGCCTTCTTCTGTTGCTTCCAGTTTTCCTGAAAGTTGTAACAGGCCTTTCTGAACAAAGGATGCAACAGAAAAATGTATGATGGAATAAGTTGGGTGTAATTGTTAGCAGCTTTAGTTGTTTATCTTGATAGAAAAGCTCTCCACTGCTGTATCTAAGTTCGTGTTTAGTAGCGGCAACACACAATTTGGACCAAGCTGACAGGTGAGAGACTTTGCTGGTGATAAGATTTTATCAGCTGGAGTAATGCAAAGAAAATTTGCTAATCAGTGTAAGCTGGCTAGAATGGTTCAATTTACCTTAAGCTAGTTTCCAGTATTTTATGGAATGTAGTCGATAAGCTGATAAAACCGATACTTCTGTAGATTATGACATGCAAGACAAACAATTGCTTTGGACCTTTCTTCCATTCATCACCCTGCTTGCGATCATAGATCCAGCCCTTCTTATTGAGGACTCCACCTTGTATCCTTTTTTTCAAAACAAGTTTTGTCTGATTAGTTATTTGTTCAACCATTTTTTTATAGTAACAGATTTAAAAAATATATATAAAACAAATTGTTCTTAAAAAAATAACGACATAGATAATATATCCTGAAATCGTTTTTTGAGAAGAATAATATATCCGGAAATCGAAAGCTTGAAAAGCACAGAAAAATGGAGAAGAACCCGTAGGGCTCTTGGAAGTTGTCATCGTGGCAAAACGAGGCTGTGTTTTAGAGCCCCTAAATTAAGGGAAAACGCTTCACGTAAGCCGGGGGATCGTGTCCCCCACCTTCGGTTGGCGACACGCGTCCCGCCGACGTGGAAGGAGGCATTTGGGAGGTGGCCCACCCAAGTACATTCAGGAGGTGGCCCACCCAAGTACATTGAACCTTATCTTCTTCCTCGGTCGGTCTCCTCTACTAGATTTTTCTCCTTTTCTCCTCATCTTCTCCCACGCCTTTCTAACAGCCATGGCCGCCTCCGGCGCGTTGCCGCCGCTCCTTCCTCTAACTCTTCCTCCCACCAAACTCCTCCTACCGTTGTCTCCCATCTCTCTCCCTCCTGCATATCCTTGTCTCGGACCGCTCGCATGGTGATGGAGACCATGCCGTGAGCGGTGTCGGATATATACTGAATAGGGGTATAGAAGATGGTAGACAGAAGAGCCGGACTACCAGGGTGGCCTACATGGTAATGGGCTTAGGTCCATTGGGCGGCCCAGTAGTCCGACGCGCAGAAGCCGGATTCTAGAAGAACCCGGATCACGGCCCACGTGATCTGGCTTGGAGGAGAAGACGGATTCCTTACTTTCCAAGTTACAAGTTAAACGTAGTCTTCTAGGTTTCTTGTTCTGTAAGCCCTAATCCGGCTATTATATAAAGCCGGACGGGAGATAGATTACATAAGTTCTTTTAGTTCCAAGGTTCTAGGTTCAAGCTCAAGCCATACGCAACTCGCCAGGAAGTTCATCCTCGTCGAGTAGCTAGATCTATTCCCTCACATTGTAACCCTGTTATACGGGCTTTAGTCCCAATTATTGAGAAGTGCAGGAGTAGGTACGCCGTACTGTCGCGACGTACCGAACCTGGGTAAATCCCGTGTTCTGTGTTACTACGCTATCCCATTACCCCACGTCTCTACCGTAGTCTCATGGCACCCCAGTCTATGAAAACTACTACGATGTCTCGACAGTTGGCGCCCACCGTGGGGCAAACGACGTCAGGCGTGAAATTCCGATCTGGGATACTAGGCGGAATTGGCAGATCGATCACTGTCGGAAGCTTGGAATTCGACGACGACGTCGGGCGCTTCCTCGACAATGGATCCTACATACCGGCGCAAAACCACCTGGTAAGTGCCTGCGTTTTACCGATTGGATCTGCTAACATCTTTATCGGATTAACCGCGGAAGCAATGGGGTTTTGCGGTGAAAGCAATTATTTCCCACCCGCCCTATACCCAGTCGAAGACGACTATGATGCCGGATTTTGCTCAGATCGCCGACAAAACAGTGATACGCACTTTATCGGCATGGTGCAATCCGAGATCGCTGAAAACACGGATGACGGAAATCCCGTGCAAGAGGCAGACAACAATACACCCGTCACAGAGACGGAAGAACCAACACCCGTCACAGAGACGGAAGATCCGACATCCGTCAACCAGACGATGAACTCGGAAACAGAGTCCGTGCTTGCCGCCATAGAGGCGAGATTGGAGTCGGAAACCGGATCGGATAACTTCGACTCCGAAGACGAAGACGATGATGCCTTCGTAAGAAAAGTTAAGTCCTTTCAAGAGGGATTCCATGAAGTGCTAATGGCAAAACCAGCTGATACAACGGGTGCCGACAGCCAGGAAAGCCCTAAAACCCCTCCGCCAGTGGAAGAGAGGGAAGACGGAGAAACTTCTCCGATATTCCCTAATGTCAAGGAGATGACAGAGGATGAACCTGTCAAAAAACCTCCGTCTTCCAAGAAAAAGCACCGTGCTTATAAAAAACTCCAGTACAAACTCCGGAAGAAAAAGTCAGCTGATCTCGCTGATGAAAACCTGGAAGTTGGAGATATTAGTGGCACAAAGCCCGCGGAAAAGAAATCTAAGGAAATCACTGCTCCGCCAATGACAGAACTGGAAGAGCAAGAACTATTACAAACTCCAGTGGGACCCAATGAACCCCCTGAGATGCTGGAAGCCAGGAGACAAGCTTTCCAACGGCAACAGCAACATCTGCTTAGATCTCGGCAACATCTCCAACAAACCCATAATGACATCAAAATCATGAAGGAAGAAATTGAGGAGTACGAGAGAAAGCATAGATCTGCCTTAAAACCTACTAGGTTACCCGGAATTGCAAAACCGGAAGAACTGCCGCCGAAAGAAAGGTTCTATAACCCATCTTGGCAAAAGCAGTTAAACGGCAAAGATGCCAAGGGCGAGCCAATATACAAAACCGCAGCAGAAAATGCGGAAGCAGCGTTCGCCATCCTAAACAATGATCTGTACTCCAACGGGGAAAAACTCCAAGGGGTGTATGCTTTCCTAGGAAAAGCATTACAGCAGCAACAGCGAGGCCAAGAGCGATCAGGGAGGCTGCATGATAATTCCGCCCTCTGCAAAACGGTTACTTGCGCTGCTGGAGCACCTGGACCGGAAGAACCCGGAGATTCGGATAAAAAAGAGGATCCGAGAAAAGACAAGAAAAACCCCGACAACCGGGACGCAGCGTCTAGAACCGGACCTCATCTCCCGAAAGATGGATATAAACCACACGATCGGGAAGACAAACACCGGAATGACGGCAAAATAATGCCACCTCCGAGAAACCCAACTGAAAAAGCTGGAAGATACGATACACCTCACAGACGTGAAAGATCTCGGACACCGCCTAAAGATAAGGAAAGGTACAGGAGCAGGACTCCACCTAATCCCAGGGGGCGTGACAACGGCAGAGATAGAGATAACCCCGGAAAAGCGCGTCCGCGCAACAATGGAAAAGAAAGGAGCAGATCCCCTTCTGTCCATTCAGCCGGGAGATATTCTGCACATATTGATAGAGCAGAAAAGGATGATCTATACTTTGGTCCTAAGTGTTTTACTGACAGGATCCGAAGGATAACCCTGCATTCTGGCTTCGCCAAAGTTGGTCCAACCTACCAAAAGTATACCGGCAGTACAAACCCGGATACCTGGCTTTCAGATTATTACACAGCCGTCCAAATCAACAACGGGACAGACCTGGAAGCTGTCAAGTTTCTTCCCCTAATGTTGCTAGACGGAGCCAGAGATTGGATCAATGGTTTACCATCAAGAACTGTCGACAGTTGGGATGATATGGCGAGAGTATTTACTCAGCATTTTCGGGGAACATACAAACGCCCAAATAGCATCAACCAGCTGAACCGTTGCACCCAATTTGAAGACGAACCATACGTGGATTTCATCTCCAGATGGACTGCAATGAAGAATAGTTGCTCTGGAGTAACTGACGTACAAGCAATGCATGCTTTCGTCAATGGCCTAAAACCCGGACTTGTACCGTTCATGGTTGGTTCTAAAAAGCACAAAGATCTCGGATCTATGCTTACAACCGCTAATGAGCATGCTGCAGCCGAAGACGATATCAGAGCAAGAGGAGGCAATATTGAGTCACTGATACTGGCCAAGAAAACACCTCGTTCTGATAAAAAGGAACTCCGGAGTCAACAACAAAGCCCAAGGAGGTTAACATAGCCTTTGGAGGAGAAAAGGTGAACAAGTGGAAAGGCCGCAGTCCGGATCCAATCAATTACACTCCCGAAGAATGGGAGAGAATTAAGTCGGAACCCTGCGTCCACCACTCTCAGTTTGGGAAACCAACCCACACAAACGCGCAATGCCGGCTAAACAAGCATATGAAAGGCAATGCAGGATCCGGAAATAAAGGGAAGGGTTCCAAGAGGAAACCTGCCAAACAAAAGCCAGAAGCTGAAAAAGAAGACAGTGAATCGGACACTAATGACAAAATCCAGGAACAATA
This sequence comes from Alopecurus myosuroides, assembly GCA_028641055.1. Lineage (NCBI taxonomy): Eukaryota > Viridiplantae > Streptophyta > Magnoliopsida > Poales > Poaceae > Alopecurus > Alopecurus myosuroides. Next base: position 206,986,519 of record CM054059.1, read on the forward strand.
GCGAAAAGGCGAACCCAAATTTCCGAGAGTTGACGGAGAAGCAATGTTAACTTTCTTAGCAACCCCGTCAGCAAAGGTGGCCAAAAGGACACTTCGAGAAATAAACGTGGTTGTTCCTGCAACCCCAAAATTCTTGAAGTACTCCAACACACCGATAATCTGGGATCAGTCAGATCATCCCGGAAATATCCCGGAACCCGGCACACAAGCTCTTGTTGTAAGCCCTATTGTTCAAAACACTAGGCTAAGAAGAGTGTTGATGGACGGAGGATCCAGCATCAATATAATGTACCTGGATACACTGAAGCATTTGAAGATATCCGAGTCCCAGCTCAACTACAGCAATATACGCTTCCATGGCATTGTTCCTGGCAGGCAAGCACGATCCCTAGGAGAAATTTCCCTAGATGTCACCTTCGGAGATAAAGGTCACTTCCGGCAGGAAAAAGTATCCTTCGAAGTTGTGCCGTTCGAGAGCGTGTATCACGCAATACTCGGACGTCCGGCTTTCGCCAAGTTTATGGCAAGATCTTGCTATATCTACAACAAGCTGAAGATGCCAGGACCCAAAGGAGGAGTAATCACCATTGCCGGTGATTTCAAGCTGGCAAACGAGTTGGAGAAGCAAAACGCCCTTTGCGCTCAAAGAGTTATAGCTCAGGAAGAACTGAAGGAGTTAGCCAAGGAGGTATCGCCGAAAGAGATGCCGGCAGGAAAAGAAACTCGGAAGCCAACAGATAGCTTCAAGGCGTCCGAGAATACAAGACAGGTAATCCTAGATCCCAAAGATCCGACAAAATTCGTCGTTGTAGGGACTGGGATGACCGACAAATAGGAAGGCGAGCTCATCAAGTTCCTCCGTGAGAACTGGGATATTTTCGCCTGGTGTCCAGCTGACATGCCAGGCGTACCCAGGGAACTTGCTGAGCACCAACTCAAGGTTATTCCTGGATCAAAACCCGTCAAACAAGGTCTCCGTCGATTTGACGAAAGAAGACGGAAGGCTATTGGCAAGGAAATTATCCGGCTTTTAGCAGCGGATTTCATCAAGGAAGTAATCCATACTGACTGGTCCGCAAATCCGGTATTAGTACCGAAGAAAGACACAACTGCCCTCAGAATGTGTATAGATTACACAGGATTGAACAAGTTATGTCCGAAAGATAGGTTCGCACTACCGCGAATCGATCAAATAATAGATGCCACTGCAGGCTCCGAGCTTTTATGCTTTTTGGATGCATACTCCGGGTACCACCAAATACGCATGAAAAAGGAAGATCAAATCAAGACTTCTTTTATAACCCCGTATGGGACGTATTACTATGTAACCATGCCTTTTGGCCTGAAGAACGCAGGTGCAACCTACCAGCGTTGCATGCAACGTTGTTTGCATAGTCAGATTGGAAAAAATGTCCATGTTTACGTGGACGATATTGCCGTCGTAACCAAGGAAAAAGATACACTCCTTGAGGATTTGCGAGAAACCTTCGAGAACTTGCGCACTTACAAGATGAAGTTGAATCCATCTAAGTGCGTATTCGGGGTTCCCTCAGGAAAACTTCTGGGTTTCATCGTTTCTCATAGAGGAATAGAAGTTAACCCGGAAAAGATTAAGGCAATCTCGAACATCTCAGAACTTACGTGTGAAAAAGATGTCCCAGAATTGCCGGGTTCCGCCACAGCCACAAAAAGATTTCTTAGTTGGCTGGGGGCTAAAACCTTACCATTTCACAAACTGCTGGAGAAGTTCGACAAGGTCAAGTGGATTGCGGAAGCCTGGGAACACCTAGCAAGTTATGTCCCCTTCTGTACTTAGTTCAAATCTATGTAAACATCTTTTTGAGATCATGAAATAAAGTTGTCGGGATGCTGTCATCCATATTTCTTATAAGTGCAATGTGTTTCCGCCTCATCTATTTCCCAATGATCTTACAAATTTCTCAACGTTAACCCGAATTGTGCTTGCGTACTCGGCGTTACATAACTGAATGATTTTTCAGCCTTTTAACGGCTAAAGGAAACTTGAATTGCCTGCGTGCCCAAGTTTCACTTAAAACTTTCCTTGTTTCTCTAAGTCTTATCTGATTGTGCGTATGCTGGGTTATTGGAACTAGTTAGTAAAAATGCCTTTAGCATGATTCATGTTTTCGAGTTTCAAAACTGCTTGGTTCGTCCCCAGTTACTCGGCATAACGATTCATAATGCTATTTGAGCCATTTCAAACACTAAGGACAGTTAAAGCATATACACCAGAGAACTTAGAAGATAAAGGAATGGTAAAATCCAAACAACTTGCAAAGTAATTTCATAGTTTAAACTGCAAAAGGCGGAATTCTCATTAATACAAAAGAAGCATTACATTTTGGATTACAAATGAAAGAACAGTAATGCTCCTATTGTCTACTTTTTCTATCCAGGTTCCAGGTAACCTTTCAAGAATCCGACTCCTCCTCGCTGCTTTCTTCGTCGGGGATTGGAGGAGCTTCCTCTTCTGGATAGTTGACGGCGACATTTACCATGGCGACAATCTGGGTGGCGTGGCCTTTAACTTCACCAAAGATGGTGGATCGTTGCGCATCCGTGTATCCCTGAGGGACACCGGTGGCCACACGCCAGGATTTGGCACTAGGATAGTGCATGCGCATAAGGCCTAAGGCCATGCGCGCACCACCCCGTGCAGCGGAGCGGAGAAGAGACTCCTTGGACTCCGCCACCTCCATGATGATACTCGGAAGTTTTTCAACCTCCGAGCATTCCCCAGTTTTATCGGGAAGAAACTTGTCTACTAGCTGCGTTGCAGCAGCCTTCATCAAATTCCATGTCTCCCCGAAAGCTCGGATGCCTGCAGCCCGAGTGCCATCTGGGGTGTCTCCTGTTTGATCCAATAAAACATACAAAAGGGTTAAGCAGACAAACGGAGAAAGCAAAACATGGAAAGATGAGGAAAAGGGTAAGAGATTTACCGATGAGCTTGTCGATCTCGGAAACTTCCTCCAGGCGAAGGTTCAGAGCTTCGGTGAAATCCTGAATGGTGGATTTGTCTTTCTCCGCCTGTTCGGAAGCCTTGGAATTAGCCATTCCAAGAGACAGGTTGCTGGCTTCCAGGTCTTGTTGAGCTTTCACAAGATTCTTGTGAAGCTCAATATTCTCATTGCGGAGAATTTCGGCGTTGCCAGAATCTTCCGATGCTTGCTTAGCCTCAGCTAATGCAGCTGAAAAGCAAGGGAAAAATCCGAGTTAGTTAGCTTCTCGGAAAAAACTTAGATAAAGTCTTAAATCGGAAATTTCAAAACGAAAAAGCTTACCTTTCGTTTCCGTCAAAGCGAGCTGAGATGATTCCAGCTCCGCCTCCTTCTCCTCAAGAATAGAAAGAAGACTTCGAACTTCTTTATTCTTGATGGTGAGCTTCCTGAAAACTTCCAGGTTTATGGCCTCGGAGGTTTGCTGAAACACAGCAAGGAAAAGTATGGTTAACAAAAAACATCAAAGCAAAAAAGCATGCATTTTGTTTAATGCTTGGGGGCTAGAGTTACATACCTGGCTCATGCGCTGCAAACCTGCTAAGTTTTCTTGGAATTCTTTCGCGTATTCCGCGAAGTGATTTCCGGCTGCGTCCAAGCCGTCATTGATAGCCTTAAAATCCTTGTCAAAGGTGGGGATTTCCTCGTCGAAAGTCCGAGAAGATTTCCCCACCTCTGGGGCCGCCCTTTCCCTCGTATCCGACTCGGATACAACGGGCTGGCTGGGCTCTGGGGGCTTGGTGGTGGGGGCTGCAGTAGGATCTTCCGCCATTGTCTGCGGCGTTTCCGGGGCGACGACGGGATATGGTTGGCTGCCTCGGCTGGAAGGAACCCTGAGTTTCTTCAGCTTTCTCGGCTTCAGGTTGGAGGGGGGTAGGCTAAAAACCAAAAACCCGGAAAAGGTTAAAACACCGAAGATGGACGAAAAAGATCCCATAAAAGAGAAACCCAGAAGAAAATAACCTGGAAGTGGCGACGGGGATTCCGTCAAGGTCGATAATCTCATCCGAAGAAATTATCTTCTTGCGCTTGCGCCCACCCGTAGCGGCGGTGCGCAGCGCATCCAGCTCGGCCTCGGAGGCTAACTCCGAGTCTGGAAGATCCGCAAGCTGTCGGAAGAACCAATCAGAGTCAAAAGGTAGATTATCCAGGAATTGAGATTATACCCAAATGACGGAAAATTTACCTTGGGAGCTGGGTTGTCGGCCGTGTACATTGGCCGACTCTCCGTGTATTGGTCGCGCGATGCGACCAACTGATTGATGCGCCGCCTAAGTTCCTTTGCGGGCCAATCCTTGTCGGTTGTCCGCATTGGATCCTTGGCTCCCGTGTACTCACACAGGAGACGACCTCCGTGGTTTGCTAATGGCTGAATCCGCCTATCCAGCCAGCAAAAGACCGTGTCCATACCGGTCAAAGGAGGTTTGGAGGAGGTGAGCTTGGCGATGCGCCTCTTGATCCTTAGCAGATCTGGAGGCAGAACTTGGACGGCCTCTGTTACCCAGTTATCCTGGGGAACGGCGGCGGAGTTCACAAAAGGTGGAACCCCGACGGCCTTTTTAGGAAAAGGCACGTCGGGATGATAGAAAAAAGAACCCGTCCAAAATTTGACGGATTCTGAAGTTTTGATTTTGGGGAACCAATCCTCTCGGAATCTCCGAAGAGTAAAGGAAATGGTCCCGCAATTTGGGAGTGCGTCCTCCGAAGAGTTACGCTTGACCCCAAAGCAATACAGCCAAAAATCTAACCTAGGCTCTATTCCTAGGTAACCTTCGAACAAGGCCTGGAAGCCGGCCATGTACAGAATGGAATTGGGAGGAAGGTTGTGAGGTTGGATGCTGTAATGTGACAGAATCTAGAGGAAGAAAGAGGAAGGTGGGAGCCCCATACCTCGTAGAAGGTGGGAGGCAAGAAGCACCCTTTCGCCCTCTTGTGGCGTGGGTTCGGTCTCCTCTTCCGGGAGCCGCCATTTCTTTTTGAGCACCAAACCCTCCTTCTCCAAGTTTGGAAGGAGAGCCGGGGGAATACTGCAGGCACTCCAGTTGCCTGCAGTTTCCTCTTCCTCGTCTGCTCCAGCAGCGGCGGCGGCAGCCTTCGCGGCGGCGAGTTTGTCGCCGAGGAGCTCGATTTTTTCCTCCGCTGTTTCAGGTGCAAACGGCGGAGTTGTCGTGGCGCTTGGGCCCGCGACGTCCGCGGCGGCGGAAGCGTTTCCTCCGCCCGCCGCGGATGCAGTGGCCTTTTCCGGCTCGCCGCCGGCAGGCTTGGGCGACCCTAGCTGTGGATCTAGGTCGCCCAAAAGTTCGTCGATGGAAGCGCGAGCTGGTGAGGACGACGGAGAGGCCATCTTCTTTGGTGGCGAATGAGCGCTCCGGCGTGCGAAAAGTTCGTCGGGGCAGGGTCTTGCTCTCGAGCTCACGGTTGCGTCAATGGCGTGGGCAGTGATGGAGTGAGGAAAGATTTCCGATGACGACGAGGACGGCTATTTATAGCCTGAAAACCTCTAGATACGCGCCAACGGCTCTTTTGACCGTTGGATGTTCGACGCGTGTCGCTCGCCGGAAAATCCGGGAAACGGAACGACAGAGGAATGATGGCTATCTCCTCGTTTCTCGTGAGAATCTGTCAGAGATACGTTGCAGGGTTTCCCGCGTGAAACCAAGCGGCGCTTGCGTCAGCATGATTAAGGCGCTGATGTCATAAGTTCCTTTTCCGCGAAGGATCGCGAGAAGAAAAGCCGGATTTTCATAGTTCCGAGTTTTGTGTTACCATCTCCTTCAAAAGGAAAGAAGAAAGAATCAAGACTGCTGAATCAAGTTTTCCCGGACAAAATGTATTTGACGAAAGGCGGAATATCAGAGTTTTGATCCTTCCTGGGGCTACTATCGGATATATACTGAATAGGGGTATAGAAGATGGTAGACAAAAGAGCCGGACTACCAGGGTGGCCTACATGGTAATGGGCTTAGGTCCATTGGGCGCCCCAGTAGTCCGACGCGCAGAAGCCGGATTCTAGAAGAACCCGGATCACGGCCCACGTGATCTGGCTTGGAGGAGAAGACGGATTCCTTACTTTCCAAGTTACAAGTTAAACGTAGTCTTCTAGGTTTCTTGTTCTGTAAGCCCTAATCCGGCTATTATATAAAGCCGGACGGGAGATAGATTACATAAGTTCTTTTAGTTCCAAGGTTCTAGGTTCAAGCTCAAGCCATACGCAACTCGCCAGGAAGTTCATCCTCGTCGAGTAGCTAGATCTATTCCCTCACATTGTAACCCTGTTATACGGGCTTTAGTCCCAATTAGTGAGAAGTGCAGGAGTAGGTACGCCGTACTGTCGCGACGTACCGAACCTGGGTAAATCCCGTGTTCTGTGTTACTACGCTATCCCGTTACCCCACGTCTCTACCGTAGTCTCATGGCACCCCAGTCTATGAAAACTACTACGATGTCTCGACAAGCGGTGAGCAGTGTACGGCGTGGTCCTATGAGGTCATGCGCTGCTGAGAGCACGAAGCCGCGTTACTGCCAGTAGGAAGCCGTCGCCATCCGCCGTTGCTAGAGCATAGTGGCGAGGCTACCAAAGCTAGCTGGTGCTGTTGTCGTCGACCAACGTCGGTGCTGCTAGGCCAGGACATTGCCAGTGCTCCTGCCCCTCCTGAAGTTGGTCTTCCCTGTACCTCATGGCGGCGGGGGAAGGGGTTTCGTGGTGCCTGATACTTCTCCAACGTATCTATAATTTCTGATGCTCCATGATAATATTATGCCAATTGCTACATGTTTTCTCCCTTCTTTATGTCATTTTTACACGTTTTCCGGGACTAACCTATTAACAAGATGCCAAGTGCCAGTTTCCTGTTTTCTGCTGTTTTTTATTTCAGAAAAGTTGTTCTGGAAATATTCTCGGAATTGGACCCCACAAAGCCCGAAGTGCCTATTTTCCCCGGAAGCATCCAGAAGACCGAAGAGGGGTCGAAGACGGGCACTAGGGGCCACACCATGGGGTGGCGCCCCCCACTTGGCCACGCCAGGGGGTGGTGTGGGGCCTCCAGGGCTCCACCGCCTCTGCCCTTTCGCCTATTTATTCCCTCCGGATGGAAAACCCTAGACACCTGATCAAATATCCCCGAAAATTTCCGCAGCCGCCGTCGTCGTCAACCTTAGATCAGGGGGGGTTCTGAAGCTGTCTCCCGGCACCCTGCCGGAGAAGAAATCGTCACCGGAGGACTCTTCATCACCATGCCTGCCTCCGGAGTGATGCGTGAGTAGTTCATCCTTGGACTACGGGTCCATAGCAGTAGCTAGATGGTTGTCTCCTCCTCATATGCCTCCACGTTTAGATCTCGTGAGCTGCCTAACATGATCGAGATTGTTCTTATGTAACTCTATGTGCTGTGTTTGCTGGGATCCGATGAATATTCAACTTATGCCAAGTTGATTATAGTCTTTATTGCATATGCTATTTGTGATCTTGCATGCTTTCCGTTGCTGGTGGTTGCTCTGGCCAAGTATTTGCTAGTGACTCCAAGAGGGAGTATTTATGCTCGATAGTGGGTTCATGTCTCCTTTTCGCCTGTGCTCGAGTGACAGAAACGTGACGGGGGAGGATGTGTTGTTGCCAATAGGGAGAAAACAACGGTGTGAGTGCCCGCGTGTACAATCATTGCTTACATTATGCACTTTGTTTAATGCAGTTATCTGTTGCTTGCAACTTAATACCTAAGGGGGTTCGGATGATAACCTGAGGGTGAATTATTAGTCATAGATGCAGTTGGATTACAGTCTATGTATATTGTTGTAATGCCCGCACTAAATATCATAGTAGTCTTCATGTCATGAATGTGCACTACGGTGCAACCTTTATTTGTCAATTGTCCAGCTGTAATTTGTTCACCCAGCATGCTATCTTTTATGGAGAGACACCACTAGTGAACCTATGAACCCCGGTCCATTTTCTTACACTGTTAAACAAACCACTACAATTTCCTGCTTTCTTTACTTACTACAAGCATACACCATTTTCCACGATGTATGTCTAATCTTTGTTTTCAGCAAGACCGGTGAGATTGACAACCTCACTGTACCGTTGGGACAAAGTATTTTGGTTGTGTGTTGTGTGCAGGTTCCGCGTTGTTGCTGACACCGGTGAGGCGCCACCACCACCATCAGTGGTATCAACCTTCCGAAGATCCTCTTTCTCCTACTGGATTGATAACCTTGGTTCTTAACTAAGGGGAAAACTCCTACCGCTGTGCTCATCACACCCTCCTCTTGGGGTCTCCCAACGAGTGCAAGATCTGCACCATCAAGGACTTTTTCTGGCGCCGCTGCCGGGGAGAAAGAAGTCTTCTGGCAAGGGGAGTCTCTCACTCTCAACCTCTTTATTTTGTTTATTGTCTTGTTTTATTTTTGTCTTGTTTTGCCTCTCTTTATCGAAAACACACAAAAATTAGTTTAGTTTATAACTGTTATTTATTTGCTTGTTTTTATTTCGCTAGAATGAATATTCCTGAAGTCGAGGTTCGTTCTTTTAGGCAACAAGGGGGAGACAGTTTAAAAGATGCTTGGTATAGAATAAATGATGCTCATAATAGGTGCACAAAAAAAATTCTACCTTGATACTCCTGAGGAATTTTTATGTTGGTATTACTGCTGGTATAGGCATGTGTTAGATACTCTTACGGGTGGAAATTTTCTAGGAACTCCTGCCTTGGAAGTCTGCAATTTGATTGAAAGTTTAGTAGGAGCTCTCCCCCCCACTACAATTGTTAAAACTGAGACCACTTTGGAGGATGTTATTAATAAACTAAACTCTTTGGAAATGAATTTACCAATTTTCCTTGATAATGCTAGCAAAGTTAATGAATCAATAATTACTATTGATAAAAGAATCACTGCTCTAGAAGCTAGCAACACTCATGATGATCAAAATTTTAGGATTGGTAAACTAGAGGAGGCTATGGGAACTTTAAGCTCAACTTTTTCATCTCTTAAATTCAAAAAGGAGAAAGCCTTTGTGGGAAAGGAGCAAAGATTCATGAATGTTCCCAAGATAACTAAACCTAAATCTCAACATGTGCTAAAAATTGCTAAAACAATTAATGAAACTAAGAGTGACCTTCATGTTGAATCTTCAGAAACACCTAGAGTGCCTAATGCTGCAAATAATGATTTAGAGAAAATTATAGATGTTGATGCTTCACTTGAAAATACTTGAGTTGTTTTCTATGACTAGCTGAAAGGAGTTAAAGAAAAGCGCTACCGGGAGACAACCCGTTTTTATTTCTCTGTTTTCAACCAGTTTTCCTTTGTTTTCTTTTATGTGCTTTGCACCTGGGTGTTGTCTATTTCCTGAGCAACCCCGCTGCATCTTTTCTTTTGAGTTTTTGTTGAGCCAAGTAAAGTCTCTAGTGGAAAGTTGAGGCTATATTTCGGATTTCTACGCAGGAAACAGATTTCGGCTGTCCACTGTTAATTCTGTATAAAATCACAGGAAATTCAAAATTACCTAAGTTTTTTTTTGTGCGTTATCCTGGGGGTGTATACTGATGCATGTAAAATGCATAGATGAATTTTGCATATTTTCACATGGCTTTCTATTACATATTGCATCATATAAGGGTATAATTCAATGTTTTAAAGTATTTTGGGGTTAAATTACAAAGTCCCCCAACTTTTATGGAATTAACCCTGCCTGTCAGAAACCCCGTTTTCTATATTTTTGACGTTTCAGGGGGCAAACTTCCGCGAAATCACCTGAAAATCTGCTGGGGTCATTTTCTTGGAAGGAGAAGACTTGCAGGCGAAGGATCCACGAGAATTGGGCAAGGAGGCCCAAAAGAGGACCCTCCACGCGGCCAGATTCCTTGGCCGCGTGAGAGGCCCCCTTTTGGCCCCTGTGGCCCCAATTCCTTCCATCTTCGACTTACCGACTCCGTCTTGACCTAAAACCGACTATAAAAAGGGTCCCCCGTACCCTTACGGAGAGGAGCGCCGCCGAAACACCGAAACAGAGACCTGGAGTTCCAGATTGGAGGGGGAAAACTCCGGCGGGGCGCCGCCGGTGTGATCTCCTACCCCTCCAACGTCATCTCCATCGACATCTCCATGAAGAGAGAGTAGTTCACCCCAGGGCTATGGGTTTGTGGAAGTAGCACTTGTATCTCTCTCTCTATGTGCTTCACTAATTAGATCCGTATGAGCTGCCTCACATGATTACGGGCACCGTTGTAATTCCTATGTGGTGGATCTTTTCTATGAGTTATTGAATCTGAGATTGCAATTGTTTCTCTTGAGTTATTTGAGTAGATGTATCTTATGTACCCCGTTCTTATTTGCTAGCTTTGATAAATCTAGTTCTTGAGAGCGTGTGTGGGGTGATGGGTGCATTAGTTGGAGTAACGGGGGGTGGCTAGTGCTGTGAAAGTGACAGAAGTTCAGCGATCCACTTAGGTTTTGTTAAACCTTTATTAGTTACCTCACTAGGGATAAAAAGGAGTACCTTGTTACCGGATTTGAAGTGACACTAATCAATCTCCATGACTAGATCTAGCAAGTTCTTACTTCAACTTCATGTCACATTGCTTAAAACTATAGTCTGGTTTTTCCTTAATTATCGAGGTGTTATGATTTATTTTGCATCTTGGTGGAGTATAAGAGGGATCAATATGACCGTAGAGATCTCTATGCTAGGACGTGATGCACATATGAAAGTACTCAATGTTAAACATGTTATTGTAATCTCACATGTAATTCTTTATGTCCACCGTCTACCACTTTATTTGAGAGAATGCAAGTGTGAAACCATGAACCTCGGTGCTATTTTAATTATAAGAAAACACTCTAGTTACTTTGCTGTAATTTACTTTACTTGCACTTTACTTTACTTGCATCTCCAATTCGAATTTACATTATCTCCATCACCACTTGCATCACAAAAATACAAAAACAATCCATTGCATATTTATTTTCTCATTTGCATTTAGTAGTAGATTTAATTATTGCACATTTACTTTCAGTTTTGCATTGCAATTTGGAAGTCTCACACCTTGTGCTTGACAACCACTTGGTGAGGTTGAGGGCACAAAATTCTCTAATTGTTTGCAGGATCCTGGAGAAAGCTTGGAAGACAACTGCTGAAATACTGGCTCCCCAAGAGTTCGATATAAACCATCGAGTCACCCTCGTGGGGAAGAAGGCTTGCGACTAGCTACACACTCTGCACTTGGAGTCTCAACCTAGCCATCAAGCGTTTTTCTGGCGCCGTTGCCGGGGAGCCATAGGTGAAGGATTTTTCCAAGGGAGCTCACAAGAAGTCTTCATCACCAACAAGGTGTGCAAACACCTAAGCTTGGGGAGGTTGCACCTACGTGAGTACCGTCCTTTCTATCTCCACCTTCTTTCAAGTAGATTGTTTTGTTTCTTGTCTTGTTTTTGTTTTTGTTCTTGTTTTTGTTTTGTCTTGCATATTTTATTTTAGTTTGCATTTTAGCTTTGCATTTAGTTATCTAGTTTATTTTAGTATTTCGAATTTGCTAGTTACTTTACTTTTCAGTTTTGAATAAAAAATTAAAAACTACATAAAAACTGTTAAAATGGGTGATAGAACTAAATTAAGTGACTACACAAATACACCCAATGACCAATTCATTGCTAGGCCAATTACTACACCTGAAATACAAGCTGAAAGCTATGAAGTAAGTCCTAGTTTATTGAATTTAATTACTAGAGAGCAATTTGGTAGTAGTGCTATGGAGGATGCCTCTATGCATCTTCATGATTTCATGGAAATATGTGATATGCAAAAATTTAAAAATGTGGAAAGTAGTGTTCTAAAACTGAAATTATTTCCTTTTTCACTTAGAGGAAAGGCTAAAGAATGGTTACTTTCACTACCTACAGCTAGTATAAAGTCTTGGGATGATTTAAAAGAAGCTTTCATTAAGAAATATTATCCTCCCGTTAAAATTTTGCAAAATAGGAATAATATCCTCTCATTTAGGCAAAATGATAATGAACATGTAGCCATGGCATGGGATAGAATTAAATTAATGCTTAGAACATGCCCATCACATGGAGTAAATGAATGGACCATACTACACTCTTTTTATAATGGTCTAAACTACATGTCTAGAAATATAGTTGATTCTGCTGCTGGAGGTGCCTTTATGAGTAAAACTGTAGGAGAGGCTAAGAGCATATTAGAAAGCATATTGCAAAATTATAGTCAATGGAATACTGAAAGAGCACCCAATCCCACTAAGCAAATAAACTCAATTGAAGAAACCAATGATTTGTCTTCTAAAATGGACACTATTCTTGCTTTTATTAATAAACAAAATATGGAGAATGTGCCTTTGCAGGAGCTAGTTGGTAGTAATTCTGAAAGTGTGGAAGTTAATTTTGTTAGTAATTATGGTAGCAATGGTTTTGGTAATGCTTACAATTCATATAGTAAACCTCCTTATGTGCCAAATAAACCTTTTGTTCCATATCCTAATGCTAATGAAAATAAGTGGAAGTCTTCTAGTGAAATTTCTGAATTTAATAAATTGTTTATGGAACAAGTTGCTAGTCACAATGCTATGATACATGAGTTAAATAAGTCTATAGCATCCATTAGTAGTTATATTAAAGGATTGCAACTTCAATCTTCGAATTTAGATAAAGCATTGTCAAAATTAGCTGATAATCAAGCAACTCTATTAAGCATGTCAGCAGGAAAGCCACAAGCACAACCTAGTGTAGGAATGAATTCTATTACTATTGCTGCTCCTATTATTGAAAATATTGATCATATTGCTGAGAATACAAGTGAGCATGTCCCTACTAGCTTAGAACAAACTTTGAATAAAATAGTGAAGTACCCTGAATATTTACTTCCATATATGTCTTATCTTGCTAGCAAAGATGAAATTAGTCCTCATGAATCAAGCATGCTAGCTAAATTAGAGAGTAAAGTAGAGGAAATTATGATGCTTACTGAAATTAAGGATCCATTGCTTGATTTAGAAAAGAGTATCTTGCAAGAACTTATTGCTACTCTACAAAAATTTGCTAGTGATCCCACTATAAATGTTAATCAACCTGGTTTTGGATTTTATATTGCTAATCATGTCTTGCAAGAAAAAATTGCTAGGTACAAGAATGAGGACATGATACATCCTAAGCTTGGGGATGCATGGATCCCCAAGGTGCTAGTTTCAATTGGAAAAGAAATTCACCATGCTATGTTAGACCTAGGTTCTAGTGTATCGGTACTCTCTAAAGAATTATATGAATTGCTAGAACTAGAAAATTTAGAAAAGTGATCAAGTGAATTTGTCCTTGATGATAACTCTACTAAACATGATGTAGGACAAGTAAAAGATGTTATGATTGAATTGCACATGACTTTCGTACCCGTTGATTTCATTATTATGGATATGGGGGATAAATCCTCTAGTCCTATTATTTTGGGTAGACCTTTTCTTTGTACTACAGGTGCAATCATAGACTCCAAGGGAGGGAATGTCAAGTTTTAGTTCCCTCACAAGAAAAGCATGGAGCACTTCCCAAGTAAGAGGGGCACGCTGAAGAACAAGCTCCCTCATGAGCTTTATCCCTCTTGATTATCAAGTAAGTAAAGCCTAGCTATATGGCTATAAAGAAAGCGCTTTACGGGAGGCAACCTGGTTGTTTTTGTTTGGATTTTCCTAGTGTCCTCTTGCCGTCTCAAGATATTTTTTTTTTGTTTTAATTCTGGAGTTTTCAATAAAGAGTCAAGTCAAACCCATTTGGACTTATAAGTTGCTATCCTAGTGCATGAAATTTCTGTTTCAGCACGAGTCTGCTCACCGTATGATTTTACGTTTTTTATTGATATGCAGGATTGAGCTAATTTTTTAGTATGTTCTGCAACTTTTTGTCCTCTGTAAGCACAAAAATTGGCTTAATTTTTGGACGAGTATAGCTTAGGGAAAAACATTCGTTTTGCTGCTGCTGCTTTTCTGGACAGATTCTGCCTTCTTTTGTTTTATGCACTCTTTGGGCTTGGGAATCGAATTTACATGATTCTTTCAAGCAAGAGAGTGAACATACAACATAATTAACTTTATTGTCTATCTAATGGAGCATTTGATTTGGAATTTTGCACAGCAAGCATGTGATTTGTTTGGCCTTGCTAATCTCACCCCACAGAAAAAGAATGGGAGAAACATGTTTTGTGAAGTTTTTTCACAGGGAATAGAGGAGCTGCGCCTCAAGACATCCAAGAATGGTGAAATCCATAATCTTGGGGATGTGATGAACACCCCACTGGAGCTACACTCTTTTGGTTAGCACACGTCTACTTTCTGTTTTTCTAAGCAAAGCATTTATCGTAGAGACTTGAAGCGTCTAGTTTTTTTTTTTGATAAGACCACCACCATTATTTTATATGAGATTGATCTACTGGAGTTTGGGGGTGGAATGTATTGGATGATAGTATTATGACTTGTAATAGGGATGCCATGGTTGATTTGAAGAGCTACATATGTTTGCATGATTTATAGGCTTTTTATGTGTAGAAATTTGCAATAATGTTGTCTTGAGCTATCTCTTATTCAAGTCATTGATGCTAATTGCTGGTTTATTTAGTTTGTCATGAAATGAGTAATTATATGAAAATATGCATGCATAGTAGCTGGTCAACTATCTCCCTCTTGCTAGCCCAAAAATTTAAAAATTCAAACAAGTAAAAACTTGTTTCCAACACTCCTTAGCCAAGTATTTCCAGTGAGTCCACCATATCTTCCCATTAGCTTCATTGCTATTTCGAGTATGTTCACCATGTTATTGTGTTATTTATGTTTTAAATTAAGATATTCACTTTATTAATTGTCATGGGTTGAACTTGGGATAGGACTCTCACGAACTTTTGAAGGCACACTTTACTTTTTATGCATCTAATAAACATGACCCAATAATGGGAGCCACAAGTTTTGCGTTTGACAAGTGTGTGGTTGGGAGCTAGTTATAAACGTGTATCACCGGAAAGCTTTCAACATTGCACAAAAAATTTACATTTGGTTGATATCATGTACTTTTTTTTTTGGACTCCTGCCATGCCGAAATGAAATAGAGGAATAGTAAGTTTTGATGAGTAAGTATCTATATGACTAGAGAAACGCATTGGGCCACTAACCCAAGCCATGCTTCATCATGGTGGAAATTTACTTACAGCTTGAGTGACTCTACAACACATCCTATAATAAAATAAGAAGCTATGCATAATAGTGAATGAAAATAAAAAGGATGATGAGTCTACTCCGTTTGTTCATCTTGTCATTGTAACATGGGCTTGTTTCCATGTCATGGGGCAAGAGGTACCTCTTTGCGGTTCTCTATGATGTCATTAATACTTATTATGATTGTACAAAGCTTATTAGGAATCTTAAGTTGAGTAATCATGGAGTAGGTTTTCACACTCACGGGGCATGAGGCTTTCAACCACCTTGTCATTCTCATTACTTCAGTACTCACAATTTTAAGATGCTAGTGATAAAGGGGCAATGAGAGTCCTAGATCAACGGATACCACATTTCAATTAGTAATTTTAGTTGAATAATTTAGAGGCTAAATAAGACTTGATCATGTTTTACCTCTACTCAATCTTCTCCAAAGTGTCCACCATATTTTCTATTCTCCATTATGCTATTCTTTCACCAATATAGGATTTTATTTTTCATTTTATGTATGCATTTGGTCCATAGTGCTTTTATTTCATTATACACTTTG
Organism: Alopecurus myosuroides; assembly: GCA_028641055.1. Classification (NCBI taxonomy): domain Eukaryota; kingdom Viridiplantae; phylum Streptophyta; class Magnoliopsida; order Poales; family Poaceae; genus Alopecurus; species Alopecurus myosuroides. Next base: position 207,002,289 of record CM054059.1, read on the forward strand.
TGAACTTTCATGAAGCATCTTTGCTTGCATATTTGATATTTCTTACAACATGAAATGTATATTGCTACTCATTTCTAGTATTAATCATTTGATTATATGTAGCATGAATAATCCTTCTTTATATCTCATGATTGTTTCAATATGAAAAACCCATCTTAGTTTTATCACCTTCATACTCGAGGACGAGCATGGGTTAAGCTTGGGGATGTTGATGCATGTAAAATGCATAGATGAATTTTGCATATTTTCACATGGTTTTCTATTACATATTGCATCATATAAGGGTATAATTCAATGTTTTATAGTATTTTGGGGTTAAATTACAAAGTCCCCCAACTTTTTTGGAATTAACCCTGCCTGTCAGAAACCCCGTTTTCTATATTTTTGACGTTTCAGGGGGCAAACTTCCGCGAAATCACCTGAAAATCTGCGGGGGTCATTTTCTTGGAAGGAGAACACTTGCGGGCGAAGAATCCACGAGAATTGGGCAAGGAGGCCCAAAAGAGGACCCTCCACGCGGCCAGATTCCTTGGCCGCGTGAGAGGCCCCCTTTTGGCCCCTGTGGCCCCAATTCCTTCCATCTTCGACTTACCGACTCCGTCTTGACCTAAAACCGACTATAAAAAGGGTCCCCCGTACCCTTACGGAGAGGAACGCCGCCGAAACACCGAAACAGAGACCTGGAGTTCCAGATTGGAGGGGGAAAACTCCGGCGGGGCGCCGCCGGTGTGATCTCCTACCCCTCCAACGTCATCTCCATCGACATCTCCATGAAGAGGGAGTAGTCCACCCCAGGGCTATGGGTTTGTGGAAGTAGCACTTGTATCTCTCTCTCTATGTGCTTCACTAATTAGATCCGTATGAGCTGCCTCACATGATTACGGGCACCGTTGTAATTCCTATGTGGTGGATCTTTTCTATGAGTTATTGAATCTGAGATTGCAATTGTTTCTCTTGAGTTATTTGAGTAGATGTATCTTATGTATCCCGTTCTTATTTGCTAGTTTTGATAAATCTAGTTCTTGAGAGCGTATGTGGGGTGATGGGTGCATTAGTTGGAGTAACGGGGGGTGGCTAGTGCTGTGAAAGTGACAGAAGTTCAGCGATCCACTTAGGTTTTGTTAAACCTTTCTTAGTTACCTCACTAGGGATAAAAAGGAGTACCTTGTTACCGGGGATTTTAAGTGACACTAATCAATCTCCATGACTAGATCTAGCAAGTGCTTACTTCAACTTCATGTCACATTGCTTAAAGCTATACTCTGGTTTTTCCTTAATTATCGAGGTGTTATGATTTATTTCGCATCTTGGTGGAGTAAAATAGGGATCAATATGACCGTAGAGATCTCTATGCTAGGACGTGATGCCCATATGAAAGTACCCAATGTTAAACATGTTATTGTAATCTCACATGTAATTCTTTATGTCCACTGTCTACCACTTTATTTGAGAGAATGCAAGTGTGAAACCATGAACCCCGGTCCTATTTTAATTATAAGAAAACACTCTAGTTACTTTGCTGCAATTTACTTTACTTGCACTTTACTTTACTTGCATCTCCAATTCGAATTTACATTATCTCCATCACCACTTGCATCACAAAAATACAAAAACAATCCATTGCATATTTATTTTCTCATTTGCATTTAGTAGTAGATTTAATTATTGCACATTTACTTTCAGTTTTGCATTGCAATTTAGAAGTCTCACACCTTGTGCTTGACAACCACTTGGTGAGGTTGAGGGCACAAAATTCTCTACTTGTTTGCAGGATCCTGGAGGAAGCTTGGAAGACAACTGCTGAAATACTGCCTCCTCAAGAGTTCGATATAAACCCTCGAGTCACCCTCGTGGGGAAGAAGGCTTGCCACTAGCTACACACTCTGCACTTGGAGTCTCAACCTAGCCATCATATACGCAACTTTTCTTAGTTGACCACTTTTTGATTTGAGCAACAGAAGATTTTCTAAAAAAAATCATCTTTACATGCTGTCTTGTTTTGACAGATTTCTGCCAACAATTGCATTTGCATTTTAATCTTTTTCTTTTGGTGTTCTTTTGAGAAAAAGAGTTTTAAAAGAAGTTGTGACAGCAGCTAATGTGTTTTTGAGTGTTAGGCATGTGTTGAAACTGAACCATGTGAATTTATTATTTCGATTGCACTAACGTTGCCAATGAAGATTGTGAGAAGTTTGGTGTGAAGGAAATTTTCAAGTGTCAAGAGAAGAGGATGATATGATGTGATCAAGAAGAGTGAAAAGTCTAATCTTGGGGATGCTCCGGTGGTACATCCCAGAAAATTTCAAGAAGACTCAAGCGTCTAAGCTTGGGGATGCCCAAGGCATCCCCTTCTTCATCGACAAATTATCAGGTCACTTCTAGTGAAACTATATTTTTATTCGGTCACATCTTATGTGCTTTACTTGGAGCGTTTTTTATTTTTGCTTTCAGTTTGTTCTTATTTTTGCAATAATCTTGGTTGTACCCCAGCATTCTTTTATTGGAGAGTGAAACGCTCCGCTTTTTCATGGGAATAATTTGTACTCTTAATCTTTGTCTGGCTGCTGCATTTATTTAGCTCCTGTTTTGCATGCATCTCTTATCAGAGCTGTTAGTTTTCGTAGTGTTATGTGAGTAATCTCATGTTTGCTTGCTGTATCATAAAGAGTATTTTTGTTAAAACATATATTGTATGGTGCTTGTTGGAGAAGAAACTGCTGTTTAAAGTAGAATTTTTAATGGTGCAAGTAGAACCTTGTATAGACTGTTGCTAGAACTTTTTTATGCCATGCTAGTTATTTTAGTTTTAAAGCCTTGTGGATATTGAGTAGCATGAATAGTTTCAAATAGCTGAGAGTGTTTAATATGCCATTGAAAGATTCATGAATTGTTCTTGTCATAAGGAAGCATATATTTATGGTATTCTGTTTCGAATGTTTTATTTGGTTGACTTGGCGCATGCTCACACCATGTTTATGACTATGAACCAGTCACGAATAGCCTCCATGACTACTTAGTTTTTGAACTTGTGATACCTCTTATGCTTTAATTAATGATGTTTATGTCGCTATACATGATTATGTCTCTTATGCTCTCTTGATTTGTCGCTCCCAGTCTTTTGCTAGACTTCACCTGTACTGAGTATGAGCTCTACTCGTACATCCAACTCTCTTAACCAAAGTTTTTCCCATTGTGTCCATCATACCAACCTACATGTGGTATTTAACTGCCACTCCAAAGTAAATTGCTCATGTGTTACCTTTAAAACTTTCAAAACTACTCGTGCTTTATGTTCCTGTTTTTACTCATGAGGACGTCAATGGAGAATCTTTATCTCACTTGTTGATTGGATTTCACACCCTGGACTAGTGGCTTCGTCTGCTTATCCAAATGATAGAAGAGATGGCAGCTGAGTGCGAAGCCCCAAATTAATACACACAAAATCTCTTCACTATTTTGCCCCTAATTTATCAGTCAAAGTATAATTGTGTAAACAAAAGAGAAAAAGGGATAACCTTCTATACTAGTTGCGTCCTTCATATGGGAGCCGCTCTTGTGAAATCTAGTTGGCTTGTGACGTACTGTATTTTCTGTTTACCATTTGTTGACATTAGCATACATCTCCCAAAATATAGACACTCCTTCACGGTATATGATTGTTGGCAGGCACCCGAGGATTCGGTTAGCCATGGTTTGTGAAAGATGGATGAGAGGAGTGTCAAACTTTTAATACCTCTGTTTAATAAAATAAAAAACTCTAACACATGAGTTGATCCCTGCTTCCCTCCGCGAAGGGCATTTCTTTTATTTTTATTGTCTGATATATACTGAATATGGGTATATCAGATGGTAGTCAAAAGTGCCGGATTACCAGGGTGGCCCAACTGGTAGTGGGCTATGGTCCATTGGGCGGCCCAGTAATCTGACGCACAGAAGCCGGATTCTAGAAGGACCCGGATCACGGCCCACGTGATCTGGCTTGGAGGAGAAGACGGATTCCTTACTTTCCAAGTTAATGGCTACCGTAGTCTTCTAGGTTTCCTACTCTGTATGCCTAACCCGGCTATTATATAAAGCCGGGCGGGAGATAAGATAACTAGACACGAAGCTACAGGCTAACTCGTCGAGAAGTTGATCCTCAGCGAATAGCTAAACAGAACCTCACATTGTAATTGTATACACAGGCTTTAGCCCTGATTAGTGAGATTGCAGGAGTAGGAACGTCGTATTATTACGACGTACCGAACCTGGGTAAATCCTGTGTCTTTGTCTTCAACGCGATCCCGTTTCCCCACGTCTCTACCCGTAGTCTCATGGCACCCCCGTCTATGAAAACTACTACGATGTCTCGACAGTTGGCGCCCACCGTGGGGCAAACGACGTCAGGCGTTAAGTTCCGATCTGGGATACTCGGCGGGATCGGCAGTTCCATAACTGTCGGAAGCCTGGAGTTCGACGATGACGTCGGACGCTTCCTCGACAATGGATCCTACATACCGGCGCAAAATCATCTGGTAAGTGCCTGCGTGTTACCGATCGGATCTGCTAATATCTTTATCGGACTAACTGCAGAGGCCATGGGGTTTTGCGGTGGAAGCAAATTTATCCCACCCGCCCTATACCTAGTAGAGGATGACTATGATCCCGGACTTTGCTCAGATCGCCAACATAAAAGTGAAACACACTTTATCGGTATGGTGCAATCCGAAGTCGCCGAAAGCACGGATGGCGGAAATCCCGTGCAAGAGGCAGAAAACAGCAAACCCACTACAGAGGTGGAAGATCCGACATCCGCCAATCCAGCGATGAACTCGGAAGCTGACTCTGTGCTAGCTGCCATTGAGGCGAGATTAGAGTCAGAAACCGGATCAGATGATTTTGATTCCAAAGACGAAGACGTGGACGCCTTCAAAAGAAAAGTTAAATCTTTTCAAGAGGGGTTCCATGAAGTACTAATGGCGAAACCGGCTGAAAGGACGCCGACAGTCGGGAAAGCCCTAAAACCCCTCCGCCAGAGGAAGAGAGAGAAGATGGAGAAACTTCTATGATATTTCCCAACGTCAAGGAATTGACAGAGGATGAACCTGCTAAAAACCTCCCTCTTCCAAGAAAAAGAACAAGTCCGCTAAAAAACTCCAATACAAACTCCGGAAGAAGAAATTGGCTGATCCAGCTGATGAAAGCCCGGAAGTAGGAGATGCAAGCGGAATAAAAATTGCGGAGAAGAAAACTAAAGAAATCCTTGTTCCGACAATGACAGAGCAAGAAGAACAGGAATTGTTACAAACACCAGTGGGATTGCATGAACCCCCTGAAGTGCTAGAAGCCAGGAGACAAGCTCTCCAACGGCAACAGCAACATCTATTCAGAACTCGTGAACACCTCCAAAAAACACAGGATGACATCAAGCTCATGAAGGAAGAAATCGAGGAGTACGAGAGAAATAATAGATTTGGCATAAAACCTACAAGGTTACCCGGAATCGTAAGACCGGAAGTACTGCCGCCAAAGGAAAGGTTTCATAACCCATCTTGGCAAAAGCAAGTAAACGGCAAGGATGCCAGGGGCGAACCAATATACAAAACCGCATCAGAAAAAGCGGAAGCAGCGTTTGCCATCCTCAACAATAACATGTACTCCAACGGTGAAAAACTCCAAGGGGTGTATGCTTTCCTAGGAAAAGCATTGCAACAGCAACAGCGGGCCCAAGAGCGATCAGAGAAGTTGCACGACGACTCCGCCCTATGCAAAACAGCTACTTGCGCCGCTGGAGCACCTGGACCGGAAGAACCTGGAGACTCCGACAATTCAAAGGATAAGAAAGCGGATCCGAGAAAAGATAAGAAAAATCCCGACAACAGGGATGAAGCATCTAGAACCGGATCTCATCTCCCGAAAGGTGGACGCAAACCCCAGGATCGGGAAGAAAAACACCGGAATGATGGCAAAGCAATGCCACCTCCGAGACACCCTGCTGAAAAAGCCGGAAGACATGATGTACCTCACAGGCGTGAGAGATCTCGGACACCTCCCAAGGATAAAGAAAGGCACAGGAGTAGAACTCCGCCTCATCCAAAAGGGCGTGATCTTGAAAGAAATAGAAACGATCCCGGAAAAGCGCGTCCGCGCAACAATGGAAAAGAAAGGAGTAGATCCCCTTCTGTCCATTCAGCCGGCAGGTATTCCGCACACATGGATAGGGCGGAAAAGGAAGATCTATACTTTGGACCTAAGTGTTTCACTGATAGGATCCGAAGGATAACCCTGCATTCTGGCTTCGCCAAGGTCGGTCCAACGTACCAGAAATACACCGGCAGTACAAACCCGGATACCTGGCTCTCAGACTACCATACAACCGTCTAGATTAACAATGGGACAGACTTGGAAGCTGTAAAGTTTCTCCCCCTAATGTTACTGGATGGAGCCAGAGATTGGATTAATGGATTGTCATCAAGAACTGTAGACAGCTGGGATGATATGGCTCGAGTATTCACTCAGCACTTCCGGGGAACTTACAAACGCCCGAACAGCATCAACCAACTGAACCGTTGCACCCAGTTCGAGGATGAACCATACGTGGATTTCATCTCCAGATGGACTGCAATGAAGAATAGTTGCTCTGGAGTAACTGACGTACAAGCAATGCATGCTTTCGTCAATGGCCTAAAACCCGGTCTTGTACCGTTCATGGTTGGTTCCAAACAGCACAAAGATCTCGGATCTATGCTTACAACCGCCAATGAACACGCTGCAGCCGAAGACGATATCAGAGCAAGAGGCGGCAATATCGATGCACTGATACTGGCCAAGAAAAAACCTCGCTCCGAGAAAAAAGGAACTTCAGATGCAACACCAAAACCCAAAGAGGTTAACATAGCCTTTGGAAGTGAAAAAGGGAACAAATGGAAAGGACGCAGTTCGGAACCAATCAATTACACTAAAGAAGAGTGGGAGAAGATTAAGTCGGAACCCTGTGTCCACCATTCGCAATTTGGGAAACCCACCCATACGAACGCACAATGCCGGCTGAATAAGCACATGAAAGGCAGTGCAGGATCCGGAAACAAGGGGAAGAGTTCCAAAAGGAAATTCTCTAAACAAAAGCCGGAAGCTGAGAAAGAAGACAGTGAATCGGACACTGACGAAAAAATCCAGGAACAACAGCGGAAAGGCAAACCCAAGTTTCCGAGAGTTGATGGAGAATGCGCCCTAACTTTCCTAGCAACTCCATCATCAAAGGTGGCGAAAAGAACACTTCGAGAAATAAATGCGGTTGTTCCGGCAACCCCAAAATTCTTGAAGTATCCGAACACACCAATAACCTGGGATCAGTCTGATCATCCCGGAAATATCCCTGAACCCGGCACACAAGCTCTTATTGTAAGCCCTATTGTCCAGAACACTAGGCTAAAAAGAGTGCTGATGGACGGAGGATCCAGCATCAACATAATGTACCTGGATACGTTGAGACATCTGAAAATCTCCGAGACCCAGCTCAATCACAACAACATACGCTTCCATGGCATTATTCCCGGCAGGCAAGCACGATCCCTAGGAGAAATTTCCCTAGATGTCACCTTCGGAGAAAAAGATCACTTCCGTCAGGAAAAAGTATCCTTCGAGGTGGTGCCGTTCGAAAGCGTGTATCACGCAATTCTCGGACGTCCAGCTTTCGCCAAATTTATGGCAAGATCATGTTATATTTATAACAAGCTGAAGATGCCAGGGCCGAAAGGAGGGGTAATCACCATAACTGGAGACTTCAAGCTGGCGAACAAGCTGGAAAAAGAAAACGCCCTTTGCGCTGAGAAAATCATAGCAAAGGAAGAGCTGAAAGAGCTGGCTAAGGAGGTATCGCCGACAGAAATGCCGGCAGGAAAAGAAACTCGGAAGCCAGCAGATAGCTTCAAGGCATCCGAGAATACAAGACAGGTAATCCTAGATCCCAAAGATCCGACAAAATTTGTCGTAGTAGGAACTGGGATGACCGACAAATAGGAAGGCGAGCTCATCAAGTTCCTCCGTGAGAACTGGGATATTTTCGCCTGGTGTCCGGCTGACATGCCAGGCGTACACAGGGAACTTGCTGAGCATCAACTCAAGGTAATTCCAGGCTCCAAACCCGTCAAACAAGGTCTCCGTCGATTTGACGGAAGAAGACGGAAGGCTATTGGCAAGGAAATTGTCCGGCTTTTAGCAGCAGATTTCATCCAGGAAGTAATCCACACTGAATGGTCTGCAAATCCGGTATTAGTACCGAAGAAAGACACCACTGCTCTTAGAATGTGTATAGATTACACATGCTTGAACAAATTGTGTCCAAAAGATAGGTTTGCGTTACCGCGAATCGATCAAATAATAGACGCCACCGCAGGCTCTGAGCTTTTATGCTTTTTGGATGCTTATTCTGGGTATCACCAAATACGCATGAAAAAGGAAGATCAAATTAAGACTTCTTTTATAACCCCGTACAGGACGTATTATTACGTAACCATGCCGTTTGGCCTGAAGAACGCAGGTGCAACTTACCAGCGTTCCATGCAACGCTGTTTGCATAGTCAGATTGGCAAAAACGTCCACGTTTACGTAGACGATATTGCTGTCGTAACCAAGGAAAAAGATACACTCCTTGAGGATTTGCGAGAAACCTTCGAAAACTTGCGCACTTATAAGATGAAGTTAAATCCATCAAAGTGCGTATTCGGGGTTCCCTTAGGAAAACTTCTGGGTTTCATCGTTTCTCAAAGAGGAATAGAAGTTAACCCAAAAAAGATCAAAGCAATCTTAAACATCTCCAAACCTACGTGTGTGAAAGATGTCCAAAGATTGACGGGTTCCGCCGCTGCCGTCAGCAGATTTATTAGTCGGCTGGGGGATAAAGCCTTACCACTCTACAAGTTGTTGAAAAAATCCGACAAATTCGAGTGGACAGAAGAGGCCGATGCAGCATTAACCCAGTTAAAAGAAACTTTGATGAAAGCTCCGATTTTGGCATCCCCAAAAGACGAAGAACCTATGCTATTGTACCTCACGGCTACAAACAGGGTTATTAGTGCGGTAATTGTTGTGGAACGGAAGAAAGATCAACAAAGTATACCAGACCAGCATCCGGTATATTACATAAGTGAAGTTTTCTCCGAGTCCAAGCAAAGGTACCCACACTACCAAAAACTGGCATATGGCGTATTTTTCGCATTTAGAAAATTGCGCCATTACTTCCAAGGACATTCCATAACAGTGGTATGTAAAGCACCACTAGGGGATATAATAAACAATGCGGAGGCAACTGGCCGAGTAGCCAAATGGGGTATCGAGCTAGCAGCCTTCGACATTAAGTATCAGGCAAGGACGGCAATAAAATCCCAGGTTCTAGCAGATTTTGTCGCCGACTGGACGGAAGCAATGAAGAAAACACCAATGCCGGAGTCCGAGTACTGGATCATGCATTTTGATGGATCCAAGATGAAGGAGGGCGCTGGAGCTGGTGTAGTCTTAAAATCCCCTAAAGGAGACACAATGGAGTATGTATTACAAATACACTTCAACGCCAGCAATAACGTGGCAGAATACGAAGCTCTGCTTCATGGCTTGCACATTGCAAAAGAAATAGGGGTTAAACGCATTCTGTGCTATGGTGACTCGGATTTGGTACAACATCAGCTTAACCAAACCTGGGACGCAAAAAGCCCTATAATGGTCGAATATCGGAGAACGGTGGACGAGTTCGCCATTTGTTTTTTCGGATTCGAAGTACTCCACGTTAAAAGGGAGGAAAATTGGAATGCGTATGCGTTAGCCCGCATGGGGTCAGAAAGGGTAAAAATCCTACCACCAGGTGTATTCGTTCAGCATTTGTACGAGCCATCCATAAAAGGTGGAGATATCGATTACCCCCTGGCTTCCGAATCAATTGAAGTTATGCTCGTTAACCCGGACTGGACAATTCCATATTTAAACTTCTTAGTCAACCAGAAGTACCCGGAAGGAGCAGACGAAGTCTTGCAGAGGCAAATTCAGCGTCGATGCAAAGGATACACGGTAATTGATAACTGCCTGTACAAACGCAGTACTTCCGGAATTTTTCTGCGGTGTATTTCACCAGAAGAAGGACGAGAAATCCTGCAAGAAATCCATGCCGGAGATTGCGGACATCATGATCAATCAAAAAGCATAGTAAAAAAAGCATTCCGTGCCGGGTTTTTTTGGCTAACAGCCAAGACAGATGTTGAGCACATAGTCAACACATGTGCAGGGTGTCAATATTACGCCAAGCAGACTAATATGCCGTCCCAAGCACTCAAAACTATCCCAATTACATGGCCGTTCGCGGTCTGGGGGCTAGATATGATGGGACCGTTCAAAACTGCGCGAGGCAGACTTACACATCTACTTGTAGCTGTGGATAAGTATACCAAATGGGTGGAGGCTAAACCCATCAAAAAGCTTGACGGTGTAACTGACAGAAATTTCATCATTGACATAGTCATGAGATATGGCGTTCCACACAGCATAATAACCGACAACGGGACAAATTTCTCCATTGGAGAGTTGGCAAAATATTGCCGACAAACGGGAATTTGCCTAGATCTTGCATCTGTGGCACACCCGCAATCCAATGGACAGGTTGAGAGAATGAATAGCTCAATCCTGCAAGGAATACGCCCAAGACTCGAATCTCCTCTTCATAGAGCAGCTGGAGCATGGGTAGAGGAGCTACCTTCCGTCCTTTGGAGCATTCGAACGACGCCAAACAGGTCAACTGGGCAAACCCCGTTTTTCCTAGTTTACGGTGCGGAAGCTATTCTTCCAACAGACATGATCCATGATAGCCCAAGAGTGCGGGATTTCGATGACTCGGATGCCAAAGAAGCACGACAGGATGCCGTCGATCTCTTAGAAGAGGAACAAGAACTTGTGCTTCAAAGATCCGTCATTTATCAGCAAGGTTTACGACGTTATCATAGTCGGAAAATCAGGCATCGTTCTTTTAAAGAAGGTGACTTAGTGCTAAGATTGGTGCAGCAAAGAAAGCACAAATTGGCCCCAGTATGGGAAGGACCATTTGTAATCAGCAAAGCTATAAAAAATGGGTCATATTATCTTGTAGATATTCGGGACACGGAAGATGATCCCGAGAAGCCGAATCGCAAAAGAAAGAGAAAGATAGATGATGAACTAGGAGAGACAAAGAGGCCTTGGAGCATCCAGCAGTTACGTCCCTTCTATACTTAGTTCAATTTCTATGTAAACATCTTTGAGATCATGAAATAAAGTTGTCGGAATTCTTATATCCATGTTTTTACAAGTTTATTATAGTACAAAGCATGATTCCACCTTATCTATTTCCCAATGATCTTACAAAATACTCAATGTTAACCCGAAATGTGCCTGCGTGCTCGGTGTTTAAAAACTGAATGATTTTCAGCCTGCTAACGGCTAAAGGAAACTCGGATTGTGCCTGCGTGCCCAAGTTTCAAAAAATTCCTTACTTTTCTCTAAGTATTATCTGATTGTTTACGTGTTGGGTCACTGGAGCTAGTTAGTAAAAATGCCTTTAGTATGATCCATGTTTCCGAGTTTAAACTGATTGGTTATACCCAGTTACTCGGCATGATGATTCACAGTATTATTGAGTCATTTCAAACACTAAGGACAGTTAAAACACATAAGCCAGAGAACTTAGAAGGCAAAGGAATATTAAAACCCGGAAACCTTTCAAAGAATTTCATAATTAAAACTGCAAAAGGCGGAGTTCTTGTTTATACAAAAGGAATAGAATCATTACAATACAAGTTACATTGTAAAAGTGCAGTAATGCTCCTATTGTCTACTTTCATCATCCAGGTTAAAGGCAGCCCTTCAAGCATCCGAGTCTTCTTCGCTGCTGTCATTCTCGGGGGCTTCCGGGATCTCCTCTTCCGGATAGGTGATGGAGATGTTCACCATGGAGGCAATCTTGGTGGCATGGCCTTTGATTTCATCAAAGATGCTGGCTCGCTGGTTTTCCGTGTATCCTTGAGGGATACCGGACGCCACGCGCCAAGATTTGGCACCAGGGTAGTGCATATGCATAAGGCCGAGAGCCATGCGTGCACCACCCCGTGCAGCGGAGCGTAGGATGGACTCCCTGGACTCCGCCACCTCCAGGATAGCACCCGGAAGTTTATAAATTTCCGAGAATTCCATGGTACTTGTAGGGAAGAACTTGCTGATCAGTTGCATCCCAGCATTACTGATCGCATTCCATACCTTCCCAAAGGCTCAGATTTTTTCAATACGAGAAAGACCTGGATAATTTCCTGTTTCGTCGGAACAAGTCTCCAAAAAGGTTAGGCGACAAAACAGAGAAAGAAAGCAAGACATGGATGAATCGGTAAATGAAATAAAACTTACCGAGAACTTTGTCGATTTCGGAACATTCCTTTAGGCGAAGGATTAACATACTTTCCAAGTCGTGGATAGTAGACTTATCTTTTTCCGGCTGATCGGAAGCCTTGGATTGAGCAATTCCAAGGGCCAGATTACTGGCTTCCAGATCTTGTCGAACCTTCATAAGCTCCTTATGAAGGTCCAAATTCTCCTTGCGAAGACGTTCGGCATTGCCGGCATCTTCAGCTACTTCCTTGGCCTTAGCCAAAGCAGCTGGAAAGCAAGGAAAAAATTCCGAGTTTAGAAATATCTCGAAAAAGTACTTATTGATAATCCGGAAAAAACAGAGTAAAGCATACCTGTTGTTTCCGATAGCTGTAGCTAAGATGATGCCAGCTCATTATCCTTAGACTTAATAATAGATTGAAAGGTTTTCACCTCTTCATTCTTGACATTAAGTTTATTAAAAAGTTCCAAGTTTATTACATCAACAGTATGCTGAAACGCGGAAATAAAAGCCAAACGCTTAAGTTAGATCAAGCGTAATAAAAAAGCATTAAGGGGAAAGTATGTTTTCAACTTATTGCTTGGGGGCTAGAGATATTACCTGGCTCATTTCCCGCAAGTTTGACAAAGTCTCGTTGAATTCTTTGGCATATTCAGAAAAAAGAATCCCAACGTGATGAAGGCCATCTTGTATGACCTGACGAGGTGAAAATACGAAGTCGTTTCGGATAATCAGCCCGCCCTGTGGCCAAGGACGAATTAGAGGCGCAGGAGCGAAGAATTTCTTAGCTTCTGGACGGATATATCCGAGTTCATCAAATGGTTCTTCCTTTATCCGGATATTCCTGTCCAAAGTGGGGATAGGTTCGTCCCTCCCAGGCATAGCAAAAGGAGGTGAAGCTGCAGCAGAAGAAGGTTCTTTTTTCATAGCAGCAGCTTTGCGTTTCTTCAATTTCTTTGTCTTCAAAGGAGTTGGAGAAAGGCTGAAAAAAGAACATCCGATAAATAAATATCTCGAAGAACTGGAGGGGAACAACGATTAAAAAAGTTCCAGCAAAATACCTGGATGTGGCGACGGGAATTCCGTCAATAGTTATCGTTTCCTCAAAAGTCACCTGCCTTTTACGTTTCCGGTCGCCGTAGAAGATGGCATGTATTTCGTTAAGCTCGGCGTCGGAAGCAAGATCAGCTCCCTCAAGTTCATCGAACTAGGGAAGTAGCAAGGATGCGTTAAAAGTCAGGCAAGGAGGATAATCCGAGAACAACCCAAAAACAAGGAAAATATAAATACCTTGGGGGCTGGATTCTCCACGTGATATATTGCCATACTTTCTGCGTATTGATTACACGTGGCGACCAGTTGGTGGAGTCGCTTTATGAAATCCTTTTTGGTATAGGACTTGTCCGTCCCCCTCATGCTATCCTCTGGCCCTTCATATTCGCAAAGGAGCCAGGAACGAACGGAAAGAGGTTGAATACGACGTCCAAACCAACATAAAACATTATCCTTTCCAGTTAAGGGAGGCTGAGAGGAAGTCAGCTTGGCGATACGCCGTTTTATCTTCATCAGGTTTTCCGGCAATGTCTGCATTGCTTCAACTGCCCAACTCTCTTGAGGAGAGGCGATGGAATTAACGAATGGAGGAACCCCGTTTTCCTTGCCATGGAATGGGATGTCCTGATGGTAAAAGAAGGAGCCCATCCAAGATTTGACGGGTTCCGATGTTTTTATCTTTGGATACCAATCCTCCCTAAACTGCCGGAGAGTGAAAGAAATAGTTCCGCAGAGGGGAGGAATACCTTCTGTGAGGTTATGCTTCACTTCATAGCAATATCGCCAGAAATCTAGACTAGGTGCTATTCCTAAGTACCCTTCAAAAAGGGCTTGGAAACTAGCTAGATAAAGGATGGAATTGGGAGAAAGATTGTGTGGCTGAACGCCGTAATAGTTAAGGACATCTAAGAAAAAGGCGGAAGGAAGAAAACCCATACCTCTCGCGATGTGAGAGGTAAGGAGGACGCGTTCCCCGTTTTTTGGTAGGGGCTCGAGCTCACCTTCCGAGTTCCGCCATTTGACTTTGATTATTAGCCCTTCCCTTTCCATTTGTGGAAGGAGGAGAGGGGGAATATTACTCGGACTCCAGTTGCCGACAAATTCCACTTCTTCGTTAGCTCCGGCGGCGGCGGACGCGGCAACTTCTGCAGCGGCGAGCTCGTCGCCGAGGAGCGTGATCTTCTCCTCCGCCGTCTCGGGAGCGAACGACGGAGAAGTCGCGAAGCTTGAGCCCGCAAGATCCGCGGCGGCGGAAGGATTTCCTCCGTCCGCCGCGGTGCTCGCAGTCTTCACCGGAACGTCGTCGCCGGCGCGCGTCGGAGAATCCAACTGAGGATCCATAGTGTTGATTATGTCCTCGATGTCCTGCGTTACGTTGCGGGCGGGCGAAGACGGCGGAGATGCCATCAGGTGGCGGCGCTAGCTCGCCTCCGGTGAGGTTTTGGGCGCGGTGCGTTCGGAAGTTGCTCTCTCTCTGCTGGAAGCTTGGGCGCTGTAATGGCGTTCGAGTGAGAGCGGAAGGTTTACTGGGAGGACGAAGAAGGCTATTTATAGCCGGAAATCCGTCACGATACGTGCTAACGGCTCTTTTGACCGTTGGATGATCAACGCGTGTCACTCGCCGGAAAATCCGGGAAATGAATCGACAGGGTGATTATGGTTATCTCCTCGTTTCCCGCGAGAATCTGTCAGAGATATGTTTCTGGGTTTCTGCCGAAAACCCAAACGTCCCTTACGTCAGCAGGATTAAAGTGATGACGTAGGAGATTCCTTCTCCGCGAAGGATCGTGTGAGAAAAGCCGGATTTCTCGAATTCCGAGTTTTACGTTACCATCTCTTTTTCAAAAAAGAATAAGAAGAATCAAGACTGATGGCCAATATTTCTCGGACGATATACCTTTGGCGAAAGACGGCAAATCAGAGTTTTAATCCTTCTTGGGGGCTACTGTCGGATATATACTGAATAGGGGTATATCAGATGGTAGTCAAAAGTGCCGGATTACCAGGGTGGCCCAACTGGTAGTGGGCTATGGTCCATTGGGCGGCCCAGTAATCTGACGCACAGAAGCCGGATTCTAGAAGGACCCGGATCACGGCCCACGTGATCTAGCTTGGAGGAGAAGACGGATTCCTTACTTTTCAAGTTAATGGCTACCGTAGTCTTCTAGGTTTCCTACTCTGTATGCCCTAACCCGGCTATTATATAAAGCCGGGCGGGAGATAAGATAACTAGACAGAAGCTACAGGCTAACTCGCCGAGAAGTTGATCCTCAGCGAATAGCTAAACAGAACCTCACATTGTAATTGTATACACAGGCTTTAGCCCTGATTAGTGAGATTGCAGGAGTAGGAACGTCGTATTATTACGACGTATCGAACCTGGGTAAATCCTGTGTCTTTGTCTTCAACGCGATCCCGTTTCCCCACGTCTCTACCCGTAGTCTCATGGCACCCCCGTCTATGAAAACTACTACGATGTCTCGATATTTATGTTGAGTCTCCATCTTCTAACTTTATGCACAGTTGAGAGAGCATTTTTGCCATTCTGAGTTCTATGTGCATTTGTCCCATAAACATCAATAATTGATTCATGATGTGATATTGTTTGTTCTTAAATTATTTGCTCTAGTCTCCCTCATGAACTTTGAAGGTGTCCTAACATTTATGTTTTGCCCCACTCTTAAGGACTAGCGAAATATCACTTTGCCATGCTTTCTCTATACCTGAAACAAACGTTTATCTTTCTTTGCATTATTATTCACGATCCTTTATTTGAGATACTCTTCATGACGAAAAGTGATTGCTATGCTTTATTATTAAAGTTCTATTTATCATGTTTGTGTTAAAAGTTCTATGATCTCAGCTTGCATATGCCTTTACATTTTTATGATCAAGATTATGTTAGTAGTATGTCACCTCAGAAATTATTGTTTTATCGTTTACCTACTCGAGAACGAGTAGGAACTAAGTTTGGGGATGCTTGATAAGTCTCCAACGTAACTATAATTTCTGATGCTCCATGATAATATTATGCCAATTGCTACATGTTTTCTCCCTTCTTTATGTCATTTTTACACGTTTTCCGGAACTAACCTATTAACAAGATGCCAAGTGCGAGTTCCATGTTTTCTCTGTTTTTTATTTCAGAAAAGTTGTTCTAGAAATATTCACGAAATTGGACCCCATAAAGCCCGAAGTGCCTATTTCCCCCGGAAGCATCCAGAAGACCGAAGAGGAGTCGAAGACGGGCACCAAGGGGGCCACACCATGGGGTGGCGCACCCCTTGGCCGCGCCAGGGGTGGTGTGGAGCCCACAGGGCTCCACCGCCTCTGCCCTTTCGCCTATTTATTCCCCGGGATGGAAAACCCTAGACACCTGATCAAATATCTCCGAAAAGTTTCGCAGCCGCCGTCGTCGTCAACCCTAGATCAGGGGGATTCTGAATCTGTCTCCCGGCACCCTGCCGGAGAGGAAATCATCACCGGAGGCCTCTTCATCACCATGCCTGCCTCCGGAGTGATGCGTGAGTAGTTCATCCTTGGACTACGGGTCCATAGCAGTAGCTAGATGGTTGTCTCCTCCTCATATGCCTCCATGTTTAGATCTCGCGAGCTGCCTAAACATGATCGACATTGTTCTTACGTAACTCTATGTGCTGTGTTTCCTGGTATCCGATGAATATTGAACTTATGCCAAGTTGATTATAGTCTTTATTGCATATGCTATTTGTGAACTTGCATGCTTTCTGTTGCTAGTGGTTGCTCTGGCCAAGTAGTTGCTAGTGACTCCAAGAGGGAGTATTTATGCTCGATAGTGGGTTCATGTCTCCTTTTCGCATGTGCTCGAGTGACGGAAACATGACGGGGGAGGATGTGCTGTTGCCACTAGGTAGAAAACAGTGGTGTGAGTGTCCGCGTGTACACTCATTGCTTATATTACACACTTTGTTTAATGCAGTTATCTGTTGCTTGCAACTTAATACCTAAGGGGGTTCGGATGATAACCTCAGGGTGGATTATTAGTCATAGATATAGTTGGATTACAGTCTATGTATATTGTTGTAATGCCCGCACTAAATATCATAGTAGTCTTCATGTAATGAATGTGCACTACGGTGCAACCTTGATTTGTCAACTGTCCAGCTGTAATTTGTTCACCCAACATGCTATCTTTTATGGAGAGACATCACTAGTGAACGTATGAACCCCAGTCTATTTTTTTACACTGTTAAACAAACCATTACAATTTCCTGCTTTCTTTACTTACTGCAAGCATACACCATTTTCCACATTATACGTCTAATTTTTATTTTCAGCAAGACCGGTGAGATTGACAACCTCACTGTACCGTTGGGACAAAGTATTTTGGTTATGTTATGTGTAGGTTCCGCGTTGTTGCTGACACCGGTGAGACGCCATCACCACCGTCAGTGGCATCAACTTTCCGAATATCCTATTTCTCCTACTGAATTGATAACCTTGGTTCTTAACTAAGGGGAAAACTCCTACCGATGTGTTCATCACACCCTCCTCTTGGGGTCTCCCAACGAGTGCAATATCTGCACCACCAGTGCCTGCGAGAGGCGATGCAGATCCCCGCCGAGCAGGCCGCGCTGCTGCTCGAGACGCTCGTCGTGATTCTCCCCGCCGACAACGATCTCGCACACGCCAAGGGGAAGAAGATGACCAACGTGCTATGAGCAAGTGTGAGTGCTTTTGCTACATAGTTTATGGATTTGCATCATAGGGATTTGTTTATGCTACATTAGCTTTTTAGTTTTGCATCATGGAAAGAATTTGTTTGCTACAAACATCTACGGTTTTGCATCATACGATCCACTGGATTTGCTTCATAAAGTTAAACATTTTCGCTACAATAATTTTATGTTTTTGATATAATAATACACTTTTATTGTGCTTCGATTTCTCGGGCGAGGGGTCTTCGGCCAAGTCGAGCTTTGCTACAATAGCATAAATTGTTGCTTTGATAGTATATTATATTTTTGCTATGGGTGTCTGGCGAAGTCGTTTTTTTTTTTGCTACTGTAGCACTTCTTTTTTGCTATAATGTCTCCGACGAGGTCTTCGGTGATGTTTGATTTTTTCTTTCGGGACGAACCGTTTTTGGCTATATAGGAGCAAAACCAATTAATTTTTATATATAGGAGCAGAAGCCAAAATTAGACCAAAACTTACAGGTGTCAGCACGCGGACCGGTGATGGAAAATTTTGATGGCCGGGACGCACTCTGTCCTAAATTAAGGCCGATCGTAGCACATGAGCCGGCCTATGTTGGTCACGACTTCCTCATATGGGCCATTCGGCTCCATCTCCGCGATAGTTTTGATCGACCCATTCACTACAACCAAATCGAGCCCGACCCATTGACCGCCTCCACCCTCCAGCGACGGTGGCCATGCAGTGCCGCCGCCGCCTCGGCCCCCTCCTCCGCGCGCCGCCGCCCAGAACCCTCCTCTCCCGCCTCCTCTCCACCTCTTACTCGTCGCCTCCCTCGAGCGGCGGTGGGGATGGAGCCGGGGGCAGCGGGGTGGCGGTGAAGCAGGTGACGCGGGGGAACCTGGCCGAGGCGCTGGAGGAGCTGCGGGCGCGGGTGCGCGACGCCGCGTTCGTGGGGATCGACCTGGAGATGAGCGGCGTCACGAGCGCACCGTGGCGGGACACCTTTGAGCTCGACCGCGCCGACGTCCGGTACCTCAAGCTCCGCGACTCCGCGCAGCGCTTCGCCGCCCTGCAGCTCGGCGTCTGCCCCTTCCGCTGGGACCCCGCCAAGTCCGCCTTCGTCGCCCACCCGTGCGTACCACTGTCTTCTTCCCCCCGCCTTCTCCACCAGTCCTGATGCTGCGCGTTTAAAATAGCCCAACTGTGCGGTAGCTTGTTCATTGGTCGCAGGCCGCATTTTGATGCAGTGTACGCCATTATAATCTGATGCACGTAGGCGCACTGCGTTTGACATATTTGAGCTAGGCTTGGAATGAGAAATATGGTTTGGGGTTTGGATTGAACTGGCTACCCATTTCGGGGTTATTTGGGGAGTCTCTTATTTGGGCTTGTGAAAAGCTGGGACTTGTTGTTTTATGGAAAAGCAACACCATAGAACCTTCTTGTACGTAGATAAATTTGGTGATGTTTAGCAGTTACTTGGTACTTGCAAGGTTTTGTTTGGAGAGCCAATATGCCATTTTCCCCCCTTATTATCTGAATAAAATATCAATAGGTCCATAAATCACTGATTGAGATAGTGAGACCTGAGAGCAGTTACTTGGTACTTTCCGTGTGGCTGAGGAGAGGCGTCTATTCCAATCCCTCAGCTCCTTTGGGATTAGATATCGCCTTTCCCTTTTTGCGGACGATGTGGCCCTTGTGGTTCGTCCTTCTTCGGTAGAGATTGGCTTGGCGAAGGAGCTCTTCGATCTCTTCGGGGATGCGGCGGGCCTTCGGCCTAACTATGCCAAATGTGCGGCTACGTTGATCAGGTGTGAGGAATTGGACCAGGTGGCCATCCATGACAGCCTGCCTTGTGTGGCTAAGGTGTTCCCCTGCACCTACTTTTTTTTTTTTACATACGCCTCCCACAAGGAGAGCCGGGTTCCATTATTAGCATAACAGAACAGGAGTCTTAGTTACAACTTGAAACGAAAAACGACCCACACTAAAGGAACTAGAAGCCACAGCAAAAGTACCAAACCTAAGCAGCTGAGATAAAAGTCTATCAAGCCTCCAAACCGACCACAAACCAACCGGTCGACAGTCAAAAACAACCACATGAGTTTCACCACAGAGGCAGGACAAAGTATCTTTGCAAACAACACCCACTGACAGGGGCACCCCATCAATCTTCATTTTCTTCCTGGACATCATCCTCAGCCTGTTCAGTCTCCGTTTCATCCTGCGCCGAAGATCCAGTTGACGCATGAGCTGAAATTGCAACATCTTGTATCCTCTTAGCTCCTTCCTCCAGCAAGCTCCTAGCTGCTTCTCCCTGCAAACCTGCCCAATAACGAAGAAAAACACTCATGTAACACACCATCTCAACAGGAGATGATATAGTCTTGCCCTCAAAACAAGCCCTATTTCTCAATTTCCAAATAGCCCAACAGAGAGCAGCAACACCCACTACATGAAGGTTTGTGTTCCCAGGAAAGAACTTGTTAATCCACCAAAAATAATGAGTAAAATCAGTGGGCCTGGCAGTTGCCCCCAAAGCTATACATACTGAACTCCACACAAAACTGGCAGCAGGACATTCAAAAAACAAATGGTTAATAGACTCATTCAAATGACAGAACCTACAAATTGGACTACCAACCCACTTTCTCCTCAGCATATTATCCTTAGTTGCAATAGCATTGTGCCAAATAAGCCAAAGCCAAATCTTGATTTTGAGAGGAATTTTTGCTTTCCATAGATGTTTAAAAGATCTATCAGGACCAAACGAGGATAACTTGTTATACAGTGATTTTACAGAAAAAATTCCATTCTTAGTTAATTTCCATTTTGGTTTATCTTTTCCAACTCCCAGCGCTACAGTTGTTAAAGCATTCCTTAACTCCCTAACTTGCATTTGCAGAACTGGTGTTAACCATCTTCTAAAGGAAAATGTCCACCCAGTATTATACATTTCTTTCACAGTAACTTCCTGTTGATCACAGATTTCAAACAGCCTAGGAAAAACATTAGCCAAAGGATTTTCTCCAAGCCAGGCATCCTGCCAGAAATCAGTTTCATTTCCCCCAACCACACACATTTTTCTATTCATAAGATAAAATTTCCTTACTTTCAAAAGGTCCTTCCACACAGGGGAATCACCTTGTTTAGGTTTAACTGCCCAAATACCTTTGCCAATGTTATACTTGTTAGAAACCAGAGTTTGCCACATTCCATCTTCACATTCCAACCTCCACCACCATTTACACAGTAAACAAATATTCTGAATCTTTAAGTTTTTAATTCCCAAACCACCTTTACTCCTAGGTCTACACACAGCCTCCCATTTAACCATATAATACTTTTTCTTACTCCCAGTACCCTGCCAAAAAAATCTCCTGATTATCTTTGTTAAAACCTCCAGATTGGACACAGGCAACAAATACATAGACATCAAGTAAATAGCAGTCCCCCCCAGGGAGGATTGAATCAAAGTTAGCCTTCCTCCAATTGAAGAATTATTCCCTACCCAACCATCCAACTTCTTTTTGAGTTTATCAGCCACCCCATTCAGCTCAGCCACTCTCAACCTTGAGCCACAAACAGGGACTCCCAGGTATTTAATTGGCCAGTTACCTAATTGACAGCCAAACATATCAGCATATTCTAGATTTTTAACATCATCTTTAAGTATCATCATAACCTCACTCTTTTCAAAATTAATTTTCAAACCAGACATGGCTTCAAACAGGAAAAGAATTAACTTCAGATGTATTGCCTGTTCTCTATCATCCTGAATCAAGAGAATGGTATCATCTGCATATTGTAAGATAGCAACCCCCAAGTTTATCAAATGAGGAACTAAACCCACCAGCAGGCCAGATTGTTGTGCCTGCTTGATCATTTTTGCTAAATTTTCAGCTGCCAAATTAAAAAGGAAGGGTGAGAGAGGATCTCCCTGTCTAACCCCTCTATGGCTAGGAAAATCTTTTCCTCTGGTATCATTGATCTTGACACACAAGGTACCATTCTGCACTATGTCCTTAATAATTCTTTGCCATCTATCATTAAACCCTTTCTGAGAAACACATCTTAAAAGAAACTCCCAATCCACCTTGTCATAAGCTTTTTCAAAATCTAATTTAAGTACCACCCCCTGCTGATTTTTCCTTCTGGACTCATGCAAAATTTCATGCAAAGATAAAATCCCATCCATAATATTTCTACCTTTAATGAAAGCATTCTGAGAAGGTGAAATCAGTTTTGTCATAATAGGTTCAAGTCTACAAGTTATGACCTTAGTAAGAATTTTATACAAAACTTGCAACAAACAAATAGGTCTATACTTCTGAATAATATCAGCATCAGGAGTTTTTGGAAGCAAAATAATGATACCAAAATTTAACCTGTACAAAGGAAGCTTTCCTTCATACCAATCAGCAAATAGTTGCATAATCTCATTTTTAACTAGAGGCCAGCAAGCCTGATAGAATTCAATAGGAATTCCATCTGGCCCAGGGGCTTTGTTTTTCTCCATATTATCAACAGCTGATTTAATTTCCTGCTCAGAAAAAAGGTACATCTAACATTTGGATATCATCCTCCGAAAGTTTTTCCTCTATGCTCCACACATCATTTGCTAGAGTAATCACACATTTAGGGCCATGCCCAAATAAATTTTTGTAATACTCAGTTGCATGACTCAAGAGGGCCATGGTCCCTTGTATTTCCACACCAATGTTACTTAAAGAATACATTGTACTTTTCCTTCTCCTCCCATTTGCAATTCTGTGAAAGTAAGCAGTATTAAGATCCCCCTGTAACAACCACCTTTCACTAGATCTACTAAACCAGTATTTTTCTTCTTCTTCCAAAATGGACATCATTTCCTTCTGCACATTTCCTTTTCGAATGTATTGCTCTCCAGTCAACATCTGAGTTTCTTCAATTTGTTCAAGATTTGCTAACTCATCCAAAAGACATTTTTTCCTGGCAATAGAAGCACCTCTCACATTTGCTCCCCAGCCCTTAAGAGAATTCTTCACTTTCTTAATTTTTCCTTGTATATTAGAGATACTATCCGAATTACACCCAAAGGAGTCCCAGGCTAATTTAACCCTATCCTGAAACTCAGGGTGCTCAATCCAAGATTTTTCAAACCTAAATTCTTTAACCTTATTAACAGATCCCTCACCAGTATTCAAAATCAAAGGATTATGATCAGAAAGGAATCTAGGAATCTTCATGACATGAGTTAGGGGAAAAGAATTTTCCCACTCATTATTCATGAGAACTCTATCCAATTTTTCCAAAGTAGGGTCAGAGTGCCCATTAGACCAAGTAAATTGACCACCAGACATCTCTACTTCTCTCAACCCATAGGAAAAAATGATTTGATTAAACCTGTGTGAAAATCTGGTCACACCCCCTCCTTTATTCTTCTCATTTTCAAACCTGAGAATATTAAAATCCCCACCAATAATAGTGGGAAGCTGAAGATCAGAACAGATGTTTTCCAGGGCATCCAAAAACATTGTTTTAAACTCATCCTGAGCAGCACCATAGATCACAACCAAGCAGACCTTGATTCTTAACTTTTTGTCAAACACAACAGCTAACACATGAAACCTGCCTACTCTAGTTTCCACCACATCAAATCTATCACTTCTAATTCCACACAGAATCCCTCCAGACCTTCCCACAGAGGGGGACCAATGCCAAGTAAAAGACTTATCGGGATCAAACTTTCTCCAAATCGAGTTATCAATATTTCTCCTCATTGTCTCTTGCAAACCAACGAAATCAAGATGATGCTCACTAATTAAATCCCTAAGAGAAAACGCAAAACCCTTTTTCCCCACACCCCTGCTATTCAAAAAAGCTCCAATCATTGCTTATAATTAGTTCTGCTTCTTGTTCTTGGTCCAGATACCACATCACTCCAAGGGTGATTGGTACTAACCCTAGAAGGGATTTTTGTGCCACTAAGGGGCACCCCTTGATTAGAATTCTTAGAAGCCAAATTTTTCTTGGCCTGTTTTAAAGATTTTTTTTTGATTTAACAGTAACAAAACCATCCCCATCTGACTCAAGAGATTGAACAGGAGCCTCTATATGATCCTTATCCACCATGTTTTCAATAGCACCCTTACTAAGAATTTTTTCATTACAAACAGCTTCCTTAACCACCCTATCTTTTTGGCTAACCACAGCATTTCTAGCAACCTCTAAATCTTTAAGTAGATTAATGGATTGCAAAGATAAAGATGAAACATTAATACCAATTTCAAGAGCTTTATCCATGATATAATCATCATCCAAAACAGAAAAAGCATTAGCAGATGAGATATTTTTTTTACCTTCAGTCTTATCCCTAGAATCCAGCTGGGCCATGGCCTTCTTGACAGCATTTAGATTGATCTTGGAGTCAGCTTGAAGTCTTGCACTCCCCCTCGAAGGTAAAGGCTGATCAGGAGTAGGTATAAAAGGCATCTTCTTCCTTGCATTAGGACTGTCTTCATCTTTCTCTTCAGGACTGGAGAAAACCTCAGTAATCACCACAGTTGAGTTCAGAACTTGCGTGCAATCAGCAGAATCTGCAGACATGATCTCTTCTGACACTCCCTCAACACTATCCGAGTCATCATGACTAGACATTAATGGAGATTCCACAACAGGAGCCTGCTGTGCACCAGGTAAATTCTGCAAGTGCTTCTTCCACTCCATCTTTTTGTCACTGTTTGACTCCAAAAGCCTTTTCAAAAACTCTTCATAGGAGAGCTCCATCTTAAGCGGCTCATCAGGATTTTCCACCACCCCAGCAGTGATCCTTGGAGTTTTAAGATATGCTAAGTATTGTGCATAGAAATCCACAGCTAGATGTGTCTTTTGTGGAGCTCTAGAGGAACCCACACCCACTTGAGAAAGAACAGGGACTACAGCAGAAGAATATCCAAGGTTCTGCACCTTGTGGACAAACTCATCCTCATCACTTTCATCATCGTCCTGTTCAGGTTCTGTCATCTTCCTCTTCCCCTTACTACCCACATCCTCTTCTGATACCTGTTTAGCCACCTGCTTTCCAGCATCAGAATGCATGTAAGCAGCCCTAGCATCGCGCATAAACCCTCCCTGCACATCATTTCGATGTCCACTCCTCTCCCCAGTAGCAGCAGCACCATCATTGGTCTTTAGCTTCTTGGGAGTATGATTAAAATCACCACCCCCATTCTCAGGAAGGTTCTGACCTGACTGCTCAACATGGACCTGAGCCTTCTCCTTCCCCGGCTTTGCACAGACAATTTCCCTGGTGAACTCAATATCATAAAATGCCCCCCCAATGTTAACATTAGGTACCACTGGTGGAACAAGAGATACATCCAGATTTCCAATCAAAACCCTAATATAATCAACATTGTTCAGGCTTAACCTATCAACGGACAAAGTCCTACCCACCAGACTGCCTGCATAGGAAGCAGTCGGGCAGTTCCTGTTGTCCAGAGGGATTCCACGTACTTGGAACCAAGACATGTCTAATTCAGCAACAGCACCATAACCAGGAATCCAATTTTCAACACGAAGAGCCACAGAAGGCATTGTTCTCATGTTAATTCTGCCGAAATGTAACCAAGCATCCACATCCCTTGAGCTAGGGAAACGCATCAGGAACCTGTTGGCAGCCATTTGCTTGGCGTACCACCTCCAGGTACACCTATCCCCAGCCCATTGAGTGAACTCATCTTCAATCTGCCTTGCAGAAACATTCCCTTGAAGAACTTCCACAATCGCCTGGTGAATTTCTTTAGCTGGAGCAGGATTCGTAATTTCTGGAATAACAAAGAACCCACCATTGGGAATCGCTGCGCCCACAAAGGGGGCTGCCAGCTCCCAAGGTCTAGAATGAGCATGAATGAGATTCACAGCATGATTAGCACCACACAGGTTGCAGATAGATTCAATCTCAACAACCTGGTTCTGATTCTCCCTAAATTGAACTGCACGCACAGCACCACGACCATTTTCACGATTTTCACGATTTGGCTGCTCCGCACCCCCCCTTCTCTCAGATTGATTTGGCAGATCCGGAGAGGAATGAGTGGGAGTATGAGAACGCCTAGGATCAACTTGAGTAGGATACGAACGCTCGTTAGCAGAACTATCTGAATCCGCATCACGCATCTCAGGCCGATGCGCAAATCTATCACGACTAAAGACGCTTTGTCGACCAGAAGCAGAAAACGACCGTGAACCAATAGCCCCAAGACGATTATCCATACCTCCTCTGAAGTTCTGATTTGGACGAGCTTGCTCAGAGCTAGCAGCTCTACCACCTTGAAATCCACCCCTCGCCATCGCTCGCCCAGGCATCCGGCCACGAGCGGTTGAATCTCCAAGATCCCGCGGCGTAGCGTGTAGGGCGTGGACCACCGCAGGCCGTTCGATAGGCGCCGTGTATCCTCCTACCGGCCGCCGAGGAGGGAAGTTGGGGCGCTGCGGCTGGCGCGCAGCCCCGCCTCTTCCGCCACCACGGTTGAACGGATACATGTTTACCCTAGGAGCAGATCTGACCACCGTTGCAAAGGAACGGTGATCCCCACCCACAGTTCCCTTCCAAGATTCACGAACGGAAGGCTTGAGGATTGAAGGAGGGATTGCTTTGGAGACGAAGACAACCCTAGATCCACCCGCCGCTCTCCCTCTCTCCCAGATGTGGCTGAACCTCGAATGACACGGAGAAGGAGATAAGGTTTGGGGGGCAGTAGATATACCCTCTTTGTTATTTTGCAAGCGGCCCCTCGCACTTTTTTGGATTCGAGGCTCCCCTCCACCAGGCCTAGGGGGAGAAACATGTTCCACCTCACTGACACATGGGTCCGCCTGCGAAAATAATGCTTTGGGCCCAAACGGCCGCCGTGTCTGCACAGGAGACCACGGAAGCCTAGCCCTCTCCCTCTGCGAAAACCAGCGAACACCAACAGTAACAGAGAAAAAGGGGAACAAAATCTCCTCCCCGGGCACCACCACCTCACCGGAGTTTAGCTGCCGCACATCAATGGCGATTCCATCCCCGCCAAGCAGAACTAAACGCTTCTCATCACAACGAAGCACCAAACCACCCGCGCACCTCCTAGCTGTGCTTCCCAGCGGAGCAAACAGAGCATCCCAACGATGTGACAACGGAGATCGAGAAGAAGAAAACTCACCGACGACTGGATCCGCGACCCTCCGATGAACCTGCACCCTAGTCGTGCGCAGCATGAACGAAAATCCCTCCCTGATCGATCTATCAGGCGACCAATCGGACCACTGTAGAATCAAATTCCCTTCATCGAGAAGTATCAGACGGCGTAGATCCCACCGCAGGACCAACCACCCATTCCTCGGCGGCGCGCCCACTGGATCAGCCGCCTCGGAGAACGATGCCCGCCACCGAGCGGCCTCCCACTTCGCCCTGGACGCCGCACGAGCCTCAGGCCGCACCTCACCGCCGCCGTGATCGTTGTCGAACTCCTCTGCAACTGCCGTGCCAGATGGGGCGGCAGGAACTCCACCAGCCGCCGCACGAGAAGCGCCGACCGCAGCATACCCCGCGCCGGTAGGGCGAGCCGCCACGCTCTCGCCGTCGCCCGCCTCGCAAGCTGCTGCGCGGGACGCCTCGCCAATCGCCTCGCCATCGCCAATCGCCACGCTCTCGCTCTCGCGACTCACGCTCTCGCTCTCGCGACTTATCGCCAATCGCCCTCTTCACGATCTTCAGCAATTTTTAATTTGGACCATTTCTCGATTTGTGCGTGTCATCCTTGCGCAGGGGCCATGCTAATCTTCTCTGTATCGTTCCAATTTTATCGGATGTCCCCGAAGGGACCCCCTGCACCTACTTGGGCCTTCCACTCTCTACTTCGAGGCTGTCGAGACAGGACCTTCAGCCTTACATTGACCGGTTGGCCAGGAAACTCCCTACGTGGAAGGGCTCCCTTCTTCAAATCCAGGGGCGCGCCGTGTTGGTTCAGGCGGTCCTTTCCGCTATGTCCATATACATCATGATGGCTTTGGACTTGCCTAAGTGGATGATCGAGGCTTTTGATGCGCCGTGTCGTGGGTTTTTGTGGAGTGGTAAGGCCAAGGCCAATGGAGGGGCGTGTCCCATTGCTTGGGAGAGGGTGTGTACGCCCAAGTGGATGGGGGGGTTGGGGCTTAGAAACCTTAACCTCCTTAACGAGGCTTTTCGTCTTAAGTGGCTGTGGTTTAGTAGGAGGGAGTCCGACAAACCATGGCTGAGTGTGTCTGTGCCGTGTGCTCCTTCGACGTTGGCGCTGTTTCGTGCGTCCACTAGGCTGGTGGTTGGAGACGGCGCTACCTGTCTCTTTTGGTCTGATCGTTGGTTGGATGGTCGGAGCATTGACATGATTGCTCCGCTCGTGTTACCGTTCGTGGAGGCTAGGGTGCAAAGGCGACGCCTTGTTGTGGACGCTCTCAGGGATAACCAGTGGATTAGAGACATTGCCCTTGGGCTGTCTGTTCCGGCCATGGCACAATATTTGTTGCTTTGGCATGTGGTGAGTGCGGTGTCCTTGAGCGTGGGGGTGCCAGATTGCATTCAGTGGACCAGGACTTCTTCTTCTCTTTTCACGGCCAAGTCGGCTTACTTGTCTTTTTTTGTGGGTTCCACTACCTGGCCGCTTCACTCTGCTATCTGGGATTGTAAAGCCCCGTTGAAATTTAAAATCTTTGGTTGGAAGGCTGCGTGGGACAGGTGTTGGACGGGGGTGAGGCGCAAGAAACATGGTCTCTCGTTGGTGGATACTTGCCCCGTCTGTCTCCAGGAGCCTGAATCGATTGACCATCTTCTTCTTACTTGTTCCTTCTCGAGGCAGATTTGGTTTCAGGTGCTGCGGAGTGTGGGGCGCCCTGAGCTGTCCCCTGTCCACTCCTCTTCCTTGGAGGTTTGGTGGTTACAGGCGCTGGAGGGTTGGCCGAGGTGTCAGGCGGCTAAGATGAGGTCTCTTGTGCTGTTGGTTCTCAGGTCCATTTGGGTGGAACGCAACAACAGAGTGTTCAAGGGTTCCTCTAGGACGGTTCCTCTGCTACTCGACTTCTTGATGGAGGAGGCGGATAGGTGGAAATCAGTAGGGTGTTTGTGAGTAGTACACCTTTTCTAGTTTTGAGGGTGTGTGTGGATCGCCTCTAGGGGCGGGGTGGATTGGTTCTTGTAATCTGTAACTCTCTATTCTTCTATAAAAAAAAAGGCGTGCAATTCGCGCGTTCCTGAAAAAAAAAAGACCTGAGAGCAGTTGATCTGAACATTGAGAAAGCAACTTTGATTTAGAATGATTCTCGCACTATAGGTGCCTTGCAGAATTTTATTTTATTATAAAACTACAAGGTTCCCTCCTGGATAGAGTTGGCATACCTGATTTGCAACCGATAACATGTTTATGATTTCAGTTCCTAACCAGTTCTACATTGGCCTCTTTCCATGACTTGTTTTTTTCCCTTTTGGGCAGGCATAACTTCTTTATCTTTCCTCGCAAGGAGCTCCCATATGATAGTTCATCTCAAGAATTTCTCTGTCAGACCTCTTCAATTGATTTCCTAGCAAAACACCAGTTTGATTTCAACACGTGCTTCCATGAAGGTGATTTCATTTACATGTAACAACTTTGTTGATCTGCTACTACCTGCATCTCTCTGAATCTGCTAGTCTATTTGATCCAAATCATCCAGGATCGACCTTAGTCACTCAATACTTTATCGTTTAGTGAGCTAATGCATACTAATCATGCATAAAAATCTTAGATTATTTGTTTATTTACAATATTTCGTTAATCTCAGGAATATCTTATTTATCCAGAGCACAAGAAGAAGAGGCTCTTCAGAAATTAAATATACTGCATCATGATGCAATATCTGCGTCTCCAAACACTTTTGAAGAGGGAGAAGATGTACAACTAAAGAGTACTGCTGATCTTCTTTTCACACAGAGAATGTGGATCATGTTCAGTCAGTGGCGTGATGCGATAAGCAGCAATTCAAGACTGGATAATAATGTGTTAGGAAGCAATAAATTCAATACAGACCATTTTCAGACAGTTTTCTTCAAAATGCGTCCAGCTATTATGCTTAATTATTTCACATCACATCAGTTAAAGTTAATCCAACAGGTATTGCCTGACATATCCATTGCCTCGAAATGGTGGCAGCTGGACAGCTAATTTATGTCTATTCCATGTGCACAGTCTCTTACCATTTGGATTGCATGCTATTTATCTAAGAAATAATCATGATCTTTACCATTGTTTGTGACTGTTATCAGTTTGGTAGTAAATGTGTGTTGTGACAATAGAGTCAATGAGCAGTTTAGGATGATATCTGTTGGATAAAGAGTGTGTTTCTCTGTTGCATCTTCTTCAAAGTATCAGTGTGTAATGAACTTGAATGGTGCTTCTTGGCATGTATTATTTCTGCTATACTCAGGTAAGATATATTTCCCTGCAGGTTTTAAGAAAACACTTTAGAGATCTCATGTATGTTTGTACATTGGGTGAGGGTGACACGTCAGAAAAGAGAGTAGTTTATACGGACAACAATGACGACAGTGTATTATTGATGGTAAGAAAATCTTCTTGATTCCCTTTTGAAAATTACACGCTTCACCTTAAATTGGATATTGCTTTGTCACTTTCTCTCCATAAAAATCCTGACTGCTTCGGCCTTTTGGATTCGGCTTCAGATTGAATAATGCATTGTTTCTTTTTAACTTTGCACACATGTTTTCCTTCGATTAATAGAATATGTACAAGTGAAAGATAATCATTGTGTGTACAATCATTACTCCACTAATGTAGACAATATATAGTGATCTGTGTGTGAGATTTTAGTTTGTTTTTACCAATCACCCTTATTCTTTTTTAATCTTTAACTAATCACTCTTATTCTATTTTAATACAGAAAGATGTGCAGGAAGATCTACTCAGAAGCCGAAAAGCAAGAGTTGAATCAGCAATAGGAGTCCGCCATGTCATTGATCTTCTTGCCTCAGAAAGGAAACTGATTGTTGGTCATAGTTGTTTCTTAGGTACACTATTGTTTGTCTACAGATACTTCTATAATAAGCAACTTTGCAGTTGTCACACCTGATGAGGTTCTCCATACACTGAGATGGTGATTTCCAATCATGGATTACCTTCCAGATGTATTGGTAATTTGAGCCATTGGATGGCCCACTGGTTGTTGGTTACTTTATTCTAACCAATATATATTCTTCACAACAGATATTGCGCAAGTCTACAGCAAATTTATTGGGCCTCTTCCCTCATCCATGAAGGAATTTTCCTTGGGCATCAACAAACTTTTCCCATACATTGCAGATACTAGGCATCTTATGTCTGCCAATGATGCGGTTCAGTATTTGATGAGGCAGAAAAGCAAATCACTTTCTTCAGCTTTCTCATTTTTGTGCCCTGCATTTCATTCAACTGGCGCGGAGTCATCTACCCTTGCTCCTGTGAGAATTGAAGTCGAGTCAGATGAAACAACGTACGGTTTGTTCTGGATTCTTCATATTCTATGTGCTTCTTCTATAATAGTTTATTTACTCATCCAACAATTTATGGTCTTCTTGACCCTTGATATTTGAGGTACTCACATTTTTTTTTAGTTTTTACATCCTTCTGCCCAAAAGGGACAAAACTGCTTTTCATTGTCAGTACAGTTACTTTTTTTTTCATCAATTGGTATTATTTCTGATCTCTTTTATTGTTTCCCTAACCCTGCAGGTTATCTTGCTTTGCGTCAGGTGCTAAGCACGAGGCAGGATATGATGCATTCATGACTGGAAGTGTTTTCGCACAGTTGTGTGCTCACCTTGACATCAAATTTGAACACCTCACACCTAGTGAGAGCCTAGCGAAGAACAAAAAGCTGCAGAAATACGTCAATCTTCTGCCCCCTAGCTTTAACAGTGGAACAGTTCTTGATTTAAGTACCGGCACGGAGAAACCAGATACAAATTATAAGAGTAGATATCCTGCTGCTGTGTATGAGAATACTGTTCTCATCTGGGGATTCCAGTCCGAGCTAAGAGCAAAGGATATAAAGGAATCCATCTGCAAAGTGTTCGGTCCAACTTCAGTTACCACAATCTTCTCGATTGATCGCACTGCTGTCCTTGTTCAGTTCAGTAAACAAGAGTCAGTAAATGATTTCTTGGATTTGAAGGCTTCCTTGGAGAGGACAGATAGTGCTATTTCAGTCTTGCATCCTCTGTCAACTATATTACAAGGAGGCCGAACACGAGCTGCAAACTATGATACCTACAGAGACATATGCAGCTCATCTGTATCCAAGTATTTCTTTGCTGATCAAGCTGAAGCAGTTTGTCCAGTTTCAAATACTGAGCTCAAATGTGAGAACCTAGATTCTGGTGATGCCCTTGGAATAAACGATAGCGACCTTGATAAAGCTGCAAACACCTCAGTACAGCAGGGAGAAGGAACAAAGTTTACTTCCAAGAACCAAGACAAAGGGGATATCTCATGCCAAGATATCTTAGATGTACTACAAGATGGCAAAACATTATTCAGTAAACGAATCAAACGAACATAACTAACACCTGTCACTTTAAGTGTGTTAGTGTTACACTCTTCTGCCTTTGTCGGGGCCTGACTGGTCTGAATAGCAATTATTTTGACGAGTACTTGTTTGCTGATGTATTTGGCTGTAGTGCTATTTAGTATTTCTCACCACTGTAACTCTGCACTACAGAATTACCTTGTATTGACGCAACAAAGACTTTTCTGGGAGTACCATTTACAAGTGTGATCGTTTATATGCCATCCTCTGTTTCACTCATTGGAGAACATTGGCTTCAGTGGTTAAAACCAACACAACGCTTGGACCGTACCTCGGTAGATCAAAATTTTACGTCCTTCTCGTTCTAATAGTGAACGGGGGAAAATGATGAAATGGAAAGCTATGAGGCACGGTTCTACTAGAATATTTGAAAATTTGCTTAGACTACAGGCACTACAATCGCCGGATTGTTACCTGTTCATATTTAAATTAAATTGTATTTTGGTGAAATTTTTTTAAGTTTGACACTATCAATATAGAAAAATATCAACGAAAATCACTTGTAGCTCCCGAGCTCAAATGATCTTGCTTTTTTTTTTTTAATTCGAATTTTTTTTTATTTCTCCAAAAAAATCGAGAAAAAACATAGCAAGTGCATATAATGTCTATTATATACGATTTTTTTTGCATCGAAATATCTTTCATATTTGTCCTAAACGGAGAAAAATGAGTCTTTTTTTCCCTTTTGTTGCCACAATTTTGTTATTTATAGGTAGCCTACAATATATCATATTGTCTAGCAAAACTCTGCATATATGTTGATGGCATGCCTACATATCTAGGAAATTTTTTGGGGAAAATTTTCAACTTTAAAATGTCTTTTTGATTATTATTTTTAAATACCAAGACCTCTTAGCCCGGCAGTCAATACACTTCCCCTAAGTACCATCATCTACAACATTACAAGGAATCAAACTTTTGAAGCTGAACAATGGTGGTAAAAATAAGCTCCAAATCCTAGAAAACCGTTGGGAAAGAAGAGCCCTTTTATATGGCAAGTGGAAATATGTCCGTTATGAACTTTCACAACGTTGGTGCAGAATCCGGAAAAATCCGAGTTGAATACCGGACCAGAAGAAAAACCATAGGAATCCCTCGGAATAAACCCGGAAGACACTCAGAAATATTTCCAGACTACCGGTATAAAACTCAAAACATTCCGAGCCGTAAACCATACCTCCAAAACAACACAACCACTCATACGAAAAACATGATATCTTTTAGATATGAACTCCGCTTTCGTTCAACTTAGGCTTGTTTCAAATTGTTTTGAAGCTAACACCAAGGTCTAGCCTCCTATTCTAGAGAAACAACTTAACATTAATAAAAAAATGACAAGTACACAAATATAAATATTTGACCTCTCTATAAATTAATAACCTGCAAAACTTCAACACAAAACTTGAC
The DNA here is from genome assembly GCA_028641055.1 of Alopecurus myosuroides. Lineage (NCBI taxonomy): Eukaryota > Viridiplantae > Streptophyta > Magnoliopsida > Poales > Poaceae > Alopecurus > Alopecurus myosuroides. The sequence goes on from CM054059.1 coordinate 207,036,421, forward strand.
AATTTTTTCGTACGAAATGCTTTTTGATAAATGTCTTGGAGACAAAAAAAAGGCTATACAACCTCACATAGAGAAAAGAAAAATATCGACCAAGAAATATGATGCCAAGAATGCAAAGTTTTGATCTCTCTCCGATGTGATTAGTCTACTCACCAGAGATCCCCCCGTTCGAATCTATAACCCGGGCTCCCAACAACCACTTTGAGATCAGTAAAATGGAGAAACTATCATGGTCATACCTTTGTATTGTGCATTATGAAAGCCAATTTTCCTCCCTAAATGGGTTTGTTGCTAATGAAAACCTTATTAGCAGACTAACCATGTAACCATTATAGGCTTATTCAAAGATGACACACAATGGTTCGATGCCCCCAAAGAGAAAATAGACGATGCATGATGATTTTCATTTATTTGAGTCGTAGATCTGTGCTATCAAGAGAAGAACTTATTTAGAAATGTATGGGTGGAATCGACCATGTATACAAACCCTCTAAAATGCACTCTATCTTTTCAATTAGTAGATAGATAGATAGAGAGAGAGAGAGTTTAATCTCATATGAAACTGTTGCACTCTAGAAGTCTAGTCCTGGATAATCCGGCTATTACCGGGGGTAACACTCTAAAGTGTGTGTGGAGTGATGCAACTCTCGGGGACCCCTGTATTATGGACCGAATAATGTGGGGCCTGGTTGTTCTGGCCTTCTATGGTTTGGTCCGGGGGGGGGGGGGGGTAACACCCTGATCCTTGGGATGACACATCACTCGAGTGCCCAGGAAAAATGCCTGGATGTTCTTCTTGACCATATCATATTCATCTCTTCACATCGATGATGTTGATGTCAATACTAAATGTGTATCTTTATCTTCACCCATCCAACCTTAAATCCAACACATGGACTTCGAGCATTTACCCATGGATCCATTCAAATTTACCATAATAAATTATTACTCCATAATGATTGTCATTAATTACCAAAACCACACGTAGGGGCTCCATGCATTGAGAAACCATAGAAATCATATGAGGTACTGATCTTCCAAAGGTATTGCCCCCAAGGAGAGATCAATGAAGACGCCATAGTCTTCTGCTTCGGCGTAGACCGTAGCTAGATTTTTCATATGGAGAGTCGAGGGAGTTGGAGCAATGCAGGAGTTGCACAACAACGCCTCAAAGGAGAGAAACATCGTCCATGGATGCCGTCGTCAAAGGTACCGACCGAGGTCGGGGCTAGATTTCACTCAGAATGAGCCAATGACCATTCATTGACAACCCATAAAAAGATCCCACTGCCACCGGTATCCCAACCCACCAAAGTGTCCAAGCTTAGCTGGCTACCACCGTTGTAGTCTACCATGGCCACCATCACGACCATCAGCAAGACGAACCCTCACGTCATCATGCCGCCACCCTCAAGACGCCGCTCTCTGCACCAGATTCGCATACCCGACCCACGAAAAGCGACATAGCCGCTCTACTCTCCTTTCTCAATGGCCACCTCCCCATGAATCTCCAGGAACCAGCTGGAATCGACGTGCCCGATCAACCTAGCACATGTGGTGGATCTCCACGGGAGACACCGAACTTGACGAATTTGGGTGCAACCTTGATCGTAGCCTCCGCAACGAGGAGTCGACAGTCTTCTAACACCTGCCTCCATGACATTCCTTGGGCTAGTGCCACCGGCTTTCCCATATCGTTGGCTAGAGGGTGGGGGTTGGTTGGTTTGAGGGGGGACATTCACTAATGGTGTAGCATATGGGGGAAGATGATCTAGTTATCAAACATGTTACTTTGAACATTGTGTAAATACCTAAGACGACCAATAAAGGGAGATATTTTAAATTTGTTTTAATTTGTAATGCAATAAGATCATCTCCACAGGCACCCATTTAATTTGTGTCTGGCACCCCTAATGGTCCCCTCTTTGCGGGGCGCCGGACATATTGATGCCTGCAAGTGCACATATTCGTTAAAGTATTATTTCGTGGAAGTATGATATCCCGATTTACATCGTTCCCACAGAGAGCTGATCTCCTAAAAGGTTTTTAAGTCTACCTTTGTTACACATAAGGTGTCAGACTTATGTGAATTGACTCACAAAAATATTAGTTCAATTAAACCCACGGAAAACGGAGTGTGAGTTGTATGGAAATAGAAACAACATAACTAACTAATAATAAATAACTGAAAGAAAGAAATACTGTAAAGTTGTGTTGTATTTCTTATAGATGGAGTAGGCGCAGAGAGATTTCTAGTTCATGGTTCTTGTGAATTAGCTTGATGGAGGTAGCGGATATGTGATACATATTCTCTTCTATTGGATGGTCGGTAAGCTAGTCACCCTGGAATAGTTAAACGCACCCATGTCTGGCTCTGTTTATCACTATTGTCCTACTTCCCTATTCCATTGACATGGGCAGTTCAACTATTTAAAACCAATAGGTTAGACCAATGCATTAAGTTCCATGGACTCTCGTGATCCTCTTGTTGTCTTCACTCCTCATTGATATCTCCACCTGTCACTTAGGAGGTCGCAGAGTTATTGAAAAACAAGTATATGTTTATGCATGTCTCTACTAGAATCATGTTACCTGGGTCCTAGATAACAGGTATTACACACACTGTAAACACATAATCCTATAGACAATATTAAAAAGACTCTCATACATAAGATGGAATAAGTTAGCACAAACAAATATTACCAATCCCCTTCATCCACACCTGTGGAAATTTACTCACACATGAGAGAGTTAGCAAGTATGGACTCAATAATTGAAAGTGTAAAGTCCATCTCTGGATTGCCGTAGCAACCCACAATAGTTCTCGTATCAGCAAACACCAAACTAGAGTTCAGTCTGTATGAGAGTTCTCAAAACCCTAATATTATTACAATGATGATATCAATCTCTCTATGGGATGGTGGAATAGATAGTGTGGTGGATGGTGTTGAAGAGAACGATCTCCTTCTTCTTCCTTCTAAGCAGTACGGTGAGTCGTACGGTCGGTAGTGACCGTACCAAGGTCATTAAAGACTTCTGTGAATTAATTCTGAAATCTCTTTTTCCATAATTTTTTGTTTTCCTCAAATTATCATTAATATGAATAATTTCCTTCCTTCTTAGTAATATTCCTAAAATCTCCATGAAGAAATGAAACATCTCCAAACATAACAATGTTTGGGTTAGTGTAGGAGTGAAAACCATATAAAAATCCAACAAAACAAGGTGGAATGGTTAGAGAAAATAATACCAAAAATAGAGCCATCAACTCCCCCAAAGGTTAAACCATTACTCGTCTCGAGTAATATAACAAAGAAAACAAAAAGGAACATAGCTCTTAAAAAAAACTCAAAATAACTTAAGGTAATATGCCATTCCCTTCTTCATAATTCCTGCAGTTTTAAATAAAATGATAATAACATTTTCTTGGTTGCATCCTAAACACTCGCTGCCTAACAACTCAATAATTTGTTAACTGAAAGAATATTTCTTACAATAATAGTTTCAAGATTTTAACAGGCTGCAAGGTACAATCAAAAGCTACTGTCCTTAATGGGATTAAAAACAGTTTGGATGCATGAATAATTCTTTTTGTTGAAACATTGATGCAAAGCATGTACTTTTAATTTTTGTTTCTCCACCTGTAAAGTTTCAAAATTGGATTATGTTTCTTTGCTAACTGGTTACCAGAGTAAAAAAGTAAATAATGCTTGGTGTTAAATTAAACAAGATTCTTAGACAATTTATATTGCATGATGTAGTGATACAGAACTACAATCATCTTTCCACTCATAACAGAGATGTGAGAGTCAAGTGTTGAGGTGGAAAATTATAACGTTTCCGTTACAAGATCCCTTCTACTCATAGCCGATATCCACGATTTCCCTCGGGTAGATCATTTGTTGGCTAGAGGAACAGTCAACACAATCACTGATGGTACAATGCTCATTGGTCAGCGGAGTAGTGGTCTTAGTCAAAATTAAGACGAGTACACATGGACTCTCAATGAATTTATTTGTTGAAGTTGACTTTTCATATAGTAACACCAAGCAGTTCACAAGTACTTAGCACCAGTTTAACAATAACAATTTAATATTTCAATATAACAGTGTGGAGGATAAATCAAAGTCATACTTCAACAACAATGAGCAATATTTATTTATTTCTCTTTAGCTCATTTACAAAAGATGATCAATAAAATTTTCTGAATTTTAGATAGTGCATCGTTCATCAAGCTAAAAATAGTGAGGCTAGAATTGGAGGAAATATTCTCAGAACTAACAAACTAGACGGGGAACAAGTTCTAGGTGCAACCAAACAAATAAAAATATCATCGTATTTAATCTTGGAAAACATAGGAAAATGATAGTGACATACCTTCTCTTGCTAGTTTGATGCCTTGTTTGATTCATCTTCCATTTTCTTTTCCATACTATCTCACACGAGCTGAGATTCTCTGTGAAAAAAGAACAAAAAATAATATATACATATATATATATAGGTAAATTAACAGATATATATACCCTTATATATATATATATAAGATCTAACTAATATATTTCTGGTTTTCAATAAGAGAAAGAGAAAATAAAAGGGTTATTCTAATCTTTTTTTGTATTTTTGATAAAAGCAACAATAAACAAACTACTCTAATTTTTGTATGTGTTTTGAATAAGAATGCAAGTGCTGAAATTAAACATGCTAAACAAAAACAAAAACAAAATTAAAAAAAGAAATAAACATGAATGCAAAAGTGGGCTACTCGTTGCCGCCGTGTGGTGGTGGGTTATGTCCCCACAAGTTCATGAAGTTGGTGAAGCTCGTGTTGAGGTAGTCGAAGTTGGGGCTCACACCCTGGAGTGTTTTCTCAACCTCGTCCACTCGTCCCACGAGGTCAGTGCACTCCGAGCGTTCGACGAAGCTACCTTGCCCTTATTTTGGCGGTGGCGGTGCATGGTATCCCCATTCACCCATCCGCCTTCTTGTTGCTAGTGGTGCTCCTCTTGGGCGGCATAGTGCTCCCACTTTCCTTCCCCAGCTGGATCCTGCGGCTCTAGTCCAGCTTCTTGGTGAGCTACTTGGTATTGCTCGCGGTCTATCTGTGCTCCCCTACCCTGGAAAGAAAAAGCATGTGGAAAAGTCAAGGCGGAGATTTCCTCACCATCCTTGTTACTAGAAAAAGATATGTGAAAATTATAAGTGTTACGACTAGCAGGGTTAATCTTTAAATAACCATCATAAACTAAATACCGGGGGTCAATCAAAGTATGGCCTATGATACGTCTCCAACGTATCTATAATTACTGATGCTCCATGATCATATTATGTCAATTGCTACATGTTTTTCCCTTATTTATAGCATTTTATACGTGGGACTAACCTATTAACAAGATGCCAAGTGCAAGTTCCCTGTTTTCTGCTGTTTTTGGTTTCAGAAAAGTTGTTCTGGAAACATTTTCGGAATTGGACCCCACAAAGCCCGAAGTGCCTATTTTCCCCGGAAGCATCCAGAAGACCGAAGGAGAGTCGAAGATGGGCACCAGGGGGCCACATCATAGGGTGGCGCGGCCCCCTGGCCGCGCCAGCTATGGGTGTGGGGCCCCTAGAACTCCACCGCCTTTGCCCTTTTGCCTATTTAATCCCCCGGATGGAAAACCCTAAGTACCTGATAAAAAAAAAACCTGCAGCCGACGTCACTGTCAACCCTAGATCAGGGGGTTCTGAAGCTGTCTCCGGCACCCTGCCGGAGAGGAAATCATCACCCGACGCCTCTCCATCACCATGCCTGCCTCCGGAGTGATGCGTGAGTAGTTCATCCTTGGACTACGGGTTCGTAGTTGTAGCTAGATGGTTGTCTTCTCCTCATATGCCTCCATGTTTAGATCTCGTGAGCTGCCTATCATGATCGAGATTGATCTTATGTAATTCTATATCCTGTGTTTGCTGGGATCCGATGAATATTGAACTTATGCCAAGTTGATTATAGTCTTTATTCCATATGTTATTTGTGATCTTGCATGCTTTCTGTTGCTAGTGGTTGATCTGGCCAAGTAGTTGGGAGTGACTCCAAGAGGGAGTATTTATGCTCGATAGTTGATTCATGCCTTCTTTTCGCCTGTGCTCGAGTGACAGAAACGTGACGGGGGAGGATGTGATGTTGCCACTAGGGAGAAAACAGCGGTGTGAGTGCCCGCGTGTACAATCATTTCTTACATTACACACATCGTTTAATGCAATTATCTGTTGCTTGCAACTTAATACCTAAGGGGGTTCGGATGATAACCTGAGGGTGGATTATTAGTCATAGATGCAGATGGATTTCGGTCTATCTATATTGTTGTAATGCCCACTGTAAATATCATAATATTCATCATGTTATAATGTGCACTACGGTGCAACCTCTATTTGTCAATTGCCCAGTTGTAATTTGTTCACCCATTATGTTATCTTTATGGAGAGACACCACTAGTGAACCTATGAACCCCCGTCCATTTTCCGCACTGTTAAACAAACAACAACAATTTCCTGCTCTCTTTACTTACTGCAAGCATACATCATTTTCCACACTATACGTCTAATCTTTGTTTTCAGCAAGACCGGTGAGATTGACAACCTCACTGTACCGTTTTTTTGACACCAACCTCACTGTACCGTTGGGACAAAGTATTTTGGTTGTGTTGTGTGCATGTTCCACGTTGTTGCTGACACCGGCGAGGCGCCATCACCACCGTCAGTGGCATCAACCTTCCCGACATCCTCTTCCTCCTACTGGATTGATAACCTTGGTTCTTTCTTGCCACTTTCTCATCATGCCTTCCTCTTGGGGTTTCCAACACAAAGCAGTCAAAGAATTTCTAGCACCTTGCCGGAGATTCAAAGTCATCAAGAAACAACAACTCCATCAACTCTGCAAGCATCAAGGAATTTCTGGCGCCGTTGCCGGGGAACAAAACAAACATACATAAGAAGACTTCCTCCCGCAACAGTCGCCATCACAAGTATCAAGGAATTTCTGGCGCCGTTGCCGGGGAGGAAGAAGTCTTATGGCAAGGGGAGTCTCTCACTCTCAACCTCTTTATTTTTTTTATTGTCTTGTTTTTATTTTTGTCTTGTTTTGCTTCTCTTTATCAAAAACACAAAAAAATAGTTCTTATTCTAGTTGTTATTTTTGTCTCTGCGTTGTTATTTCTCATCATGTTGTTCCCTAAGTTTACCTTGAAAGATTTGCCGGTAGGAAGTGGTTCTATACTTGGAAAGGACACTATCAAAAAATTCTTTGATCATGTTAGTAAGCATGATAACTTTGAGGAAAAATCCATAGTAGAACTTGCTCCCAATTACGAGACTGCTGCAACTTCTTTAGTTCACATGCTAGAATCTAGGTTTGTTAACCTCCATCCCATAATACAACATATTTTCCTCAACTTGAATAACATTGAAGATGTTGAGAAAAGAAACTTCATCTTAGAAAGTTATGCTTAAAGAATTTGGAGATGTTTCTATAGAAGCTAGAAAAGTCTTTAATCGTTTCAATATGCTTGGCTCGTGTGTAGACATTGTTGGTGCTCTAGAAAAAACTGAATCTAATAATAAAAACAATGATAAAATACCAATCCCTTTTAAATTAGTGGCACTGCACGAAGCCCAAGAAAAGAATTTTGATTGGATTGTTCCCGAAAATTGATTTGATGAAGATAGTAAGCCTAAAAGTACTAAGAGAGGAATCTCTGAAACTCACTTAGATAAAATACAATGAATTATTAAAGAATTTCCAAGTCTTCATTTGAATTCCTCACTTGAAAATACTTGAGTTGCCATTTTATGCCTAGCTGAAAGGCGTTAAAGAAAAGCGCTACCGGGAGACAACCCGTTTTATTTCGCTGTTTTCAACCCGTTTTCTTTTGTTTTCTTTGGTGTGCTTTTCACCCGGGTGTTGTCTATTTCCTTTTTTGAGCCAAGTAAAGCCTCTAGTGGAAAGTTGAGGCTAAATTTCAGATTTATGCGCAGGAAGCAGATTTCTGCTGTCCACTGTTTATTCCGTAAAAAATCACAGAAAATTCAAAATGACCTGAGTTTTTTTGTGCGTAATCCTTAGTTATATACGCAACTTTTCCTAGCTTACCCCTTTTTGATTTGAGCAAAATAATATTTTTGAAAAAATCGATATTTACCTGTTGTTCTGTTTTGAAAGATTTCTGCCATTTATTGCATTTGCATCTTAATCTCTTTCTTTTGGTGTTCTTTTGAGAAAAAGAGTTTTAAAAGAAGTTGTGACAGTAGATAATGTGTTTTTTGAGTGTTATAATTGTGTTGAAACTGAACCATGTGGATTTATTATTTCGATTGCACTAACGTTGCTAATGAAGATTGTGAGAAGTTTGGTGTGGAGGAAGTTTTCAAGGGTCAAGAGAAGAGGATGATATGATCTGATCAAGAAGAGTGAAAAGCCTAAGCTTGGGGACATCCCTGAAAATTCCAAGAAGACTCAAGCGTCTAAGCTTGGGGATGCCCAATGCATCCCCTTCTTCATCAACAAATATCAGGTCACTTCTAGTGAAACTATATTTTTATTCGGTCACATCTTATGTGCGTTACTTGGAGCGTCTTTTATTTTTGTTTTCAGTTTTTTTTCAATAAGATTGGTTGGACCCCAGCATTCTTTTATTTGAGAGTGACACACTCCGCTTTTTCATGAGAATACTTTGTATTCTTAATCTTGTCTGGCTGCTGCATTTATTTAGCTCCTGTTTTGCTTGCATCTCTTATTAGAGATATTAGTTTTAGTAGTGTTATGTGAGTACTCTCATGTTTGCTTTCTGCATCATAAAGAGTTTTTATTAAAACATGTTTTGTATGGTGCTTGTTGGGAGAAGAAAACTGCTGCTTGAAGTAGAATTTATAACAGTGCTAGTAGAAGCTTGTATAGACTGTGGCTAGAACTTTTTTCATGCCATGCTAAATGTTATTTTAGTTTTAAAGCCTTGTGGTTATTGAGTAGCATGAATAGCCTCAAATAGATGAGAGTGTTTAATATGTCTTGAAAGATTCATGAGTTGTTCTTGTCATAGTATAGCATCAATATATGGTATTCGCTTTTGAATGTTTTATTTGGTTGACTTGGCGCATGGTCACACCATGTTTATGACTAAAAACCAGTCACGAATAGCCTCCATGACCACTTAGTTTTTGAACTTGTGATAGTGCTTATGCTTTAATTAATGATGCTTATGTCGCTATGCATGATTATGGCTCTTATGCTCTCTTGATTTGTGGCTCTCAGTCTTTTGCTAGCCTCCACCTGTACTGAGTATGAGCTCTACTCGTGCATCCAAACTCCTTAAACCAAAGTTTTTCCCATTGTGTCCATCATACCTACCTACATGTGGTATTTAACTGCCACTCGAAGTAAATTGCTCATGTGTTACCTTTAAAACCTTCAAAATTATTCCTATTTTGTTTTCTTGTTTTTGCTCATGAGGACGTCAATAGAGAATATTTATCTCACTTGTTGATTGGATTTCACACCCTCGACAAGTGGCTTCATCCACTTATCCAAATGATAGAAGAGTTGGCAGCAGGGTACCCAGCCCCAAATTAATACAAACAGTTTCTCTTCACTATTTTTCCCCCTGATTTATCATTCAAAGCATAATTGTGTAAACAAAAGAGAAAGAGAGATGACCTTCTACACCAGTTGCGTGCTTCACCATGGGAGCCGCTCTTGTGAATCCAGTTGACTTGTGACGTATTGTATTGTCTGTTTACCATTCGTTGACCGTAACATACACCTCTCCTAAAATAGAGACACTCAATGTCAAACTTTTAATACCTATGTTTAATAAAATAAATGCTCTAGCACATGAGTGATCCCTGCTTCCCTCCGCGAAGGGCCTTTCTTTTACTTTTATGTTGAGTCTCCATCTTCTAACTTTATGCGCAGTTGAGAGAGCATTTTTGCCATTCTGAGTTCTATGTGCATTTATCCCATAAACATCAATAATTACTTCATAATGTGATATTATTTGTTCTTAAATTAGTTGCTCTAGTATTCCTCATGAACTTTGAAGGTGTCCTGGCATTTATGTTTTGCCCCACTCTTACGGACTAGCAAAATATCACTTTGCCATGCTTTCTCTATACCTGAAACAAACGTCTACCTTTATTTCCATTATTATTCATGATCCTTTATTTGAGATACTCTTCGTGATGCAAAGTAATTACTATGCTTTATTATTAAAGCTCTATTTATCATCTTTGTGTTTTAAGTTCTATGATCTCAGCGTGCATATGCTTTTACATTAGATTGATCAAGTTTATGTTAGTAGCATGTCACCTCAAAAGTTATTGTGTTTTATCGTTTACCTACTCGAGGACGAGTAGGAACTAAGCTTGGGGATGCTTGATACGTCTCCAACGTATCTATCATTTCTGATGCTCCATGATCATATTATGTCAATTGCTACATGTTTTCTCCCTTATTTATAGCATTTTTATACGTTTTTCGGGGCTAACCTATTAACAAGATGCTAAGTGTCAGTTCCCTGTTTTCTGCTGTTTTTGGTTTCAGAAAAGTTGTTCTGGAAATATTTTCGGAATTGGACCCCACAAAGCCTGAAGTGCCTATTTTCCCCGGAAGCATCCAGAAGACCGAAAGAGAGTCAAAGACGGGCACCAGGGGGGCACACCATAGGGTGGCGCGGCCAGGGTGTGGGGTCCCTGGAGCTCCACCGCCTTTACCCTTTCGCCTATTTAATCCCCCGGATGGAAAACCCAAAGTACCTGATCAAAAATCCCCGAAAAGTTATGCAGCCGCCGTCACCGTCAACCCTAGATAAGGGGGTTCTGAAGCTGTCTCCGACACCTTGCCGGAGAGGAAATCATCACCGGAGGTCTCTCCATCACCATGCCTTCCTCCGGGAGTGATGTGCGAGAAGTTCCTCCTTGGACTACGGGTTCGTAGATGTAGCTAGCTGGTTGTCTTCTCCTCATATGCCTCCATGTTTAGATCTGGTGAGCTGCCTATCATGATCGAAATTGATCTTATGTAATTCTATATGTTGTGTTTGCTGGGATCCAATGAATATTGAACTTATGCCAAGTTGATTATAGTCTTTATTGCATATGTTATTTGTGATCTTGCATGCTTTCCGTTGCTAGTGGTTGCTCTGGCCAAGTAGTTGCTAGTGACTCCAAGAGGGAGTATTTATGCTTGATACTGGGTTCATGCCTCCTCACCACCTTGCTCGAGTGACAGAAACGTGAAGGGGGAGGATGTGCTGTTGCCATTAGGGAGAAAATTGCGGTGAGAGTGCCCACGTGCATAATCATTGCTTACATTAACACTTTGTTTAATGCAGTTATCTTTTGCTTGCAACTTAATACCTAAGGGGGTTCGGATGATAACCTGAGGGTGGATTATTAGTCATAGATAGAGATGGATTTCGGTCTATGTAATTGTTGTAATGCCCACACTAAATATCATAGTAGTCATCATGTTATAATGTGCACTACGGTGCAACCTCTATTTGTCAATTGCCCAACTGTAATTTGTTCACCCATCATGTTATCTTTATGGAGAGACACCACTAGTGAACCTATGAACCCCAGTCCATTTTCCACACTATTAAACAAACCACAACAATTTCCTGCTCTCTTTACTTACTGCAAGCATACATCATTTTCCACACTATACGTCTAATCTTTGTTTTCAGCAAGACCAGTGAGATTGACAACCTCACTGTACCGTTGGGACAAAGTATTTTGGTTGTGGTGTGTGCAGGTTCCACGTTGTTGCTGACACCGGTGAGGCGCCATCACCACTGTTAGTGGCATCAACCTTCTCGAGAACCTCTTCCTCCTACTGGATTGATAACCTTGGTTCTTAACTGGGGGAAATTCTTTCCACTTGCTCATCACACCCTCCTCTTGGGGTTTCCAACACAAAGCAGTCAAAGAATTTCTGCCACCTTGCCGGGGATTCAAAGTCATCAATAAGCAACAACTCCATCAACTCTGCAAGCATCATCCTACAACAAGCATATTGTTATCAAACTAAAACCCCTCCTGCATATCAATGTCAGTGAAAAGTATGCCACAACAAAATTTTCCTATGGTTTGTGTCTGCTTGCGGTGAAAGTGATGGATAAGAAGTGCATCATAATTAAACTGAACATCTTTAAAGGCTGCAATTAAGTGTGTCAGATCATGGTGTGCCGGTGCACCTGTGTTTTCCCTAACAAAAAGTGAGTTGGAAATAAATATAGCTAGGTAACAGATGGTGGGGTTTTGAATGAGAGACATCTTCTTCCTAAGATAATCATAGTTACGAAGAACAAATATCTTATTCCAAATTCTTGCTAACTCGGCAAGATCATTATCAGCATTTTCTAAAAACTTCGTGTCGTGGTTCGTAAAACCGAATATTTCGCATAACCTTTGAAGTTTTATGCGTACTTGTTGCCCTCCGATGGTGAACCAACATTATGTATCCTCGTCTTGCTGGTGGATGTTGATGTAGAAGGTGGAGATGCATTCCCGCGTGAGCTTTTCAAAGGTGGGGACGCGAATTTGCGTGAAGGTGGCAAGTTCAACGCGATCCACCATCCACGTGAAGTTAGTGTAAAGACCATCCTCCTAGAGGAACTCTTGATGCACCCACCTCATGAGGAATAACCTCCCCGTTCTTCATCTCGCCCGCAACTTCTTGACCGCCTCACGGTCAGTCTTGAAGTCGGGATCCTTCCTGGACCTCTTGTGGTTGGGTACGGTGCTTCCACTACCCATCATAACCTTCAATTTCTTGGATGACATTCCCCTAAAGAAAATAATTTGATACTCTACGATTTTCACTAAACAAGACTAGGCATATGATTCACATGTGTATAACAGATGATTCTACGTGCTCAAACAAAATTATAACATTCACAAATCTCTAAAATCATTCTAGGTCAAGAACTCATATAGTACTAGCAAAGATATGAAAATAACCACAAAAAATAAACCATGGATTAGAGGAGAAACTTACCGATTTGTAGTTCTACCAAATCAGATGAACTGAATCTGCGAAGAATCAAAACTTTGGGAGGATTTAGGGAAGAGTTTTGGAGGGTTTGGAGCGAGGTTTTTTCGGTTTTGGAGGTGCTAGGAGATGAATCCCACAACCCCCTCTCTTCTAACTTTGAAACGTGGCGGTACAGTGAGTGGTACGATCGCATCTCACCGTACCGAGGTTGTTTTGTTCTCTCTTCGTAAGTTTTAGGGTTTACATAATTGCCTTGTGTTCTGGTACGGTGGCTGGTATGGCTGCATCCCACCGTACCACCACTCATTAAGTGATCACTCTACTACATAGATACAGAACGTTTGCTCAATATGGTCACTGATACGGTGAATCTCACCATACTCCGACTCGTTTAGTTAGTACTAGACTCTCTGGTTCCGGATAATGTCACGATATGGTCGATGGTACGGTAATAATTCACCGTACCGTGACTAGTTAAGTGCTTCTCCCTTGTACACCTCGCAGATGGTCTAGCCGGTACGATCATTGGTACGATGAGTTCTCACTGTACCACGACTCGTTATTACGTCCGAAAAATATTGCGTATTGGGATCTACGAAATAGTAGTAATAATAATAAATAAGTCATCCATACGTCAGTTAGTACGGTGGGAAGTCACCGTACTGCATCTCGTTAAGTGATTTTCTTCTGCTCTTTTTGCTCGTTTCTTCTTTTGTTCGTCCTGTTCACATAAAAAAAATTCAGTTCCTCATATCCAAGATTAACATTCACATTCATATATAATGCTAACATATAAAATTTCCGCCTCCCATTAAGGTTTTACCTTTTTCTATTTCACAAATGGGAAACCCTCTCTTTTGAAATTATTTTTCCATTCTTACCTTTGGTTGCTCTTCTTCGAGAGCATTTACTGAATTTGCTCTTCGTTCCGGGGTGATGTATTTATCTCTTTGTTCACCTCTCTTCGGGAAGCATCTAATAATCTCTTTGTCATAGCCATTGAATGTTATGTTCCCGTTTACACAATCCACGAAATCTCCTGTAGTACTTAAAAATGGTCTTCCTAGTATGATAGATAGTTTATCATCTTCAGGAATATCTAGTATAATAAAGTCAATGTGTATAGGCATAATATGTTCATTAATTCTAATTAAAACATCCTCGATCACTCCCATTGATTGCTTCCTTGTTTTATATGCCATTTTCAAATTTATAGAAGTTGGAGAATAGTCTCCCAAGTTTAACTTTTTATGTAAAGAGAATGGCATACCAATTACTCCTGCTCCTAAATCGCAGAGTGCATTACAAATTTATGTTCCTCCTATATGACAAGTTATAACGGACGTACATGGATCTTTTTTTTCTTTGGGTATTGATCCCCCACTGGGTAACTCTCTATCAAAGACACAGTTTCAATTGGAGGAACGACTCTTTTTCTATTGAGAATATCTCTTAAGAATTTCTTACAAGTGGGGATTTGCATACCTTTAAGAATAGTTACTTCAAAGGTTACTTTGTTGAGAGCATCAAAAAATGATTTATATAGGTCCCCGTCACTCATATCTTTCTTCCTATGTGGGAAAGGAAGATTTTTCTTTGGTTTGTTATGAACTTTATGTAGAGGGTATCGTTTACTTACTGTCTTGGTTTTCTCCTTAACCTTTGAATTTTTATTTATTACCTTAGCATTGTCTCCTTATTGTTCAAAATTGAGTTCTTCCTCTCCTCCGTTTTCACTATCATTGTCAGAATCAAATGGATATTGTGCTTTTTCATTACCTTCTTTCGGTGGTTGTTCTTCTTGACATTCTTCATTCAACTTTCGAATATCTTGAGCATCTATGAGATCTTTATCTCCCTTTCTCAGTTCTTCTTCAACTTGCCTATTTCTTGCTTGATCCTTCTCGTACCAGTTTGGTCCTTTTGGTCCATGTGTTACTGTATGATGTCTTATGACAACATTAGCTAATACAACATTTATAGAGAATCTTGTTCAAGTATGAGAGACAGGGTTTTAGCTATTTGTTCACACTGGATACAAATCATGCGTGCATGTTTATCTAATTGTTTAGCAGTGTGAACCATATCCTCTAGTTCTACTGACATTGGTTCTATTACTTTTTCATGATATTTAACATGGTTTACTAACTCTTCATTTATCTTGTTTTTCTTAAATCTAAAGGAATCCAAAGCTTTATAAATTTCATCCCCCTTCTCATATATCTAAAGGGTGTCTATTTCTTCACCTCTTAGTTCTTTTGATGGGATACCGTTTACCTTCATAGTCTCATCAAATTGCTTCTTCAATTCATCATTTAGCACATATTGGCCTCTTCGTTGGGCACTTTCTTCCAGAGAATTAATGGAATAAGATTCATCAGTTTCACTAGGATACCATTGTGCATTAGTAACAATAGTCTCAAGGAGTTCTCGTCCTTCCTTTGTGGACAGTTGCATAAAGCAGCCTCCGACATTGCAATCAAGAAAATTCTAAGATTTATCATGCAATCCATAATAAAAAAAATATGATATAAAGTTTCTTCACTAATTCCTCGAACAAAGTTTCTTCATTAATTTTTCGAAAACAATTCATTTATATCCCACTTTTATAATGTTGAATTGTGAGCTGAAATGTTGAGTAGTGGTAGTGCATTCAAGATATATCTTCACAATATCATGCCATAATGCTCTTACATGGTGGTCTAGGTCACAAACCTCTTCTTTGCAAAGAGTTGGATCTTAGTTCGTTTTAGTTGTATTTCATTGCATTTGTCTCGCTTTTCCTAGCGAAGTGTTTTGTGGGAAACTCTCTCTATCTTGGCATTTCTATGTTTGATTCATGCAAGAATGAGGGAAAGTACCAATTTCAGCTTGTCTATCCAATCCTAAGCCTTTATATCCAAAGGAAAAATTCTATCTTACACACAAGTCTTTTTGAAACCAGGAAGTTTGGGTTCTGGATGCAGCCGGAATTTTCGGTCCAAACTTGTATCGGAATATCCGGTTCAAGTTTGAACCGGAATTCACGGTCGGGCGAATTCCCCATATACGGGAGGTCGGGGCGAGGAGCAGTTTTTTTGCTTATCTTCCACCCAAACCTTCCTCTCCACCATAGCAGCCGCCTCCAAGACCCCAATCCCTCCCGGCGACTTCCTCCACCAGATTTCTTCGGTTTTGGCCAAATCTGGTGCTCCCCCTCCCCGGGAATCATCTCATCCAAGCACATTACTCCATGGATGTGGGGAACTCCCTCTATATCCAATCTAGGGTGTTATTCCTATTCCTCTTTGGAGTTTTGTTTTTCTTGTGGTTTCTTGGTGGTAGAGGTTCCTAGGATGATCTATTGCATGCTAGAAACAATAGGATAGCATCCCCTTTGACCGATGTAGTTTTAGACCTAGATTCAAATAACTCTAGTTCTGAAATCGTGGAATGGGATATTCCGGTTCAATACTAAACCGGAAATTCTGGTTGAGTTCTCTCAGTTTTCTAGGTTTCAGAGCTTTTGTGATTTTTCTAGGACTTTTTTTATCGCGTTGTGGCTGATTTTCTATTGTTCCTAGTATCATTCCTATGTTGTGACTTCTGTGTACTTATCTATGTTATCCATCTATCAATTTAATTTCACAGGTGGCTCCAATGTAGGTCCTTAGTCGGGCTCTCGCAACCGCCCCAGCTACCGCGAGTCTAGTGATGAAGATCATGGTGCTTCTAGGACCGCAAGGAAGTGTGTTAGCAAGCAAAAGACTACAATTGTGAAGAAGTTTGCACCCAAGAAGAAGGGCAAGGCAAATAGGCTAAACTACAAGAATGACATTAGCACTGCTGAGTACACTGTGATTCACCAAAAAAGATTGATACTCTCATGAGGGGGAAAATGAGCTCGAGGATCACGGGTTTCAGTGCATGGAGCAATCTTATATTTACACGGACATCTATCTAGATTACAAGTTTCCTATTCGTCCTATGAACCCAGCGAAGATCCATCTTCTTAAGGAAAAGGTAGATTTTGCTCAAGCTACTAGTGTAGTGGAGAGGTTTGCTCTTCATGATCTCATGGAAACACAATGCCCCTACAATGTTCCCTTAGTTTTGTAGATCCTGTCCACCTTGGTGATTGGAAATGACGTGCACATGTGCTTGAAGTGGATGTCTGGATCAACATTCTGCGAAGTACCTTTCTGGAAGTTTGCTCGTGTGCTTAGGTACAATAGTCGGGAGCACCCTCCTATTGGACACCGTATGCATGATGAGTGGCCGCACCGGGAGGAGCTCATGATTGATATGTATGCCCCGGGTTGTGTCATTGGGAAGGTGGAACGACTCCTCCCCTTCTATGGCCATCTTCCTCACATCTTGAAATCCTTCATTGCATCAAGTGGAGGTAACAATGATGCACTCACTAGTACGCTTGTCAACTTGTTGGTCTTGGCTATGCAATGCATTGAGGATCCTGACACTGAGAAGCAGTACCCCGTGGATGTTATGGACTTCATCTTCAATGAGTTGCACAATGCTATGTTGGGTGGGAACACCATCCCAAATGCTCCATACATCATGATGATCATCAAGGATACTCTGAAGGATCAAGATTTCAGCGAGCTGCCAATGTAGGATCATCACTTCAAGAAGATCTATATGACCAGAGAGAAACGTCCAGCTACTCCTACTTCTGCTCCTGATAGTGGATTCACGAGGGATGCTCTCTCTAGCTCCACTGCTGCACCTCGTGCTCCTCCAGTTGATCGTGCTCATCCAGTGGATACCTCCTTTGTGCCTCAAGTCAGGAAGCTCTCCTGGTTTCAGTGCAATATCATGTGCATGAAGGTGGACATCCATAATGAGCAATAGCAGGCTTACCGCATGGATCTTGCTATGTCAGCCTCCCAACAACAGATTCTTCACCATGTGAGTGGTGCTACTGAAACTCCTCCCACAGCTCTAGCCCCTGGCTTCTATGCTCAGTGGTCCTCTAGTGACCTCACTCCTTGGGACAAGATCAAGACTGCTCTTCGGGATACCGCTCCTACTGCTTCTTTCAGTGCTTGTGTTGCTGCTGCTAATGACGAGGAAGATGATGAAGATGGAAAGGCCAATTGCTCAACCGAGGAGAGTTTAGAGGAGTATGCCGACTAGTTCTTCATGGGACGCTAGCATCACTACTTGTCTCCTTTTTGGTGTTTCGATGCCAAAGGGGGAGAAGTAGTTTATTAGGTCTACGTGAGATTTGCATGGGTTCGGGCACACACATGTTTTTTTTATCATTCTATGAGAGCTTGAGCTTGTGTCCCTTTTATTCTCGTTTCGAACTATTTGTTATTTTGTTTGTGGAACTATGTTGTGTTATTGTGAGACTATGGTGTTTTAGTATATATTGTGTTTATCTATATTGAGGATTATCTTATATTGTGCCTGCTATTATCTACACATCTATTCTATGTACAAGGTATGGTATTCAACTCAAATCTCTCAATATAGTTGTTGCCTTTTTCTCAATTTGTATCATGTTGTTATCTTGTGGATGTTACTCTCCTCATAAGTTTGTATTTGCATTCCAAAGGCAGTCTAAAATTATGCACACTTCTAGGGAGACCAATTTCTATTTCATTTGCAAATATGACCTTGGTATGGTTTTATTTGCAAATCATAGTATTTTCATCTAACATCAAAAAGGGCAAGATTCTGAAAGAGAATTTTTAGATCCCTTGTGTTTTGTGTGTTAGTTAACAATACTAGTGATTCTATTAATCATGTGTTAAGTGATGCAGGGATTAAATATTATTCATATGCATCAAACACCAAAAAGTGTAAGGTAGATTAGCTTTCTCAGTTTCATAAGCTAACTGGAAATTTTGGTTTAAGAGGAAAATCCAGTTCTCAAGTAGCCAGCCAAAAACGACTAAGGACTAGAAGATTTTTTTATTCTAGACTAACCGGAAATTTCCCTCCAACCGGAATATCCGGTTAGTTCCAGGACTCAAATAAAATGGCTAACGACTAAAATTTTTCGGCACATAAGTGAGCCGAAAATTTCCAACCGATAATTTCCTGGCAACCGGAATTTCCGATCAGGATGAAGAGCTCGAAAAATTGGCTAAGGACCGGAATCCATTCGGCACAGAAGTGCTGGAAGTTTTCTGGTTACCGGAATATTCGATTGGAGAAGAAGGTCTCGAGAAATGGCTAAGTCCCGGAATCATTCTGTCCCTAGAGTGAACCGAAATTTCTGGCGACCGGAATATCCGGTTTGGTCAACCCTGCGAAGAATCCAGATCTGAAGCAGACCAAGCAACCGGAATATCCGGTTCAAGTTTGAACAGAAAATTCCGGTCCATTCCTGCACTCCAACGAAAACATTTATTGAGGGGGGGGGGGTATAGATACTCCTCCTTATTCCCTAAGAGCTCTAGTTCGTCCAAGAATTTAAGATCCATTTATTAAGCTCACCAAAAGTTATATTTCTCCCAATCTCTCCACCCAAACTCGTTAATCTTTGGAGAATTGAAGGAGAAGGCCCCGATCTACAACTTCACCAAGCCGTTCTTTATTTCCCCATCATTCACTTGAGGTATTCAAGTCTAGGGTTTCCTTGTGGAAAACCTAGACTCCATTGTTTCTCACTTGTTGATTGTAGCAAGATTGTTGGCATTCTTGGGAGCCCCCGATTCGGTTGTGGGTGTGTGCCTCATTCCTCAAGATCATTGTAAAGGCACCAATTTCGGCCTCGAAGGGAATCAATAGTGGAAGGTGAACTAGGCCTTTGTCGCTAAGTTCATCAAAGAATAGGTTGAGGCCTTTGTGGCGTTGAGTAGGCCTTCATGGCGAAACTCACACCCCTACAACGAGACGTACTCCCCTCAAAGGGAGGAACTCGGTATTACATCCTTGTCTTTGCGTGCTCCCGCTATCGGTTTCCTCTATCCTTTACGTTTACTTTGTGTTTGTATCTTTCTTATTGTAACATCCTAGTGTATGGGAGGTTATAAGGATCTAAATTTAATATGTGCATTTGCAAAGCATGCATCTAAAAGTACGGGAAATTTTGGCGCGAAAGTTTAAACGAATCAAAGTGATCAAAGTTTCACTTGACATGATGAAATAGGTGTAGTTCATCTAGTCAAAAGTACATTTGGAATGATTTTTATAACAAGTATCCTAAGACACCAAATCATTTGGATACACAAACCATAAATTGGTTTTGACTAAAACAAACCCTCAACAACTTTAACCACAAGTCTATAAGTAACTTGGGATAATTCACTAGGTATCTACAACCCAAAGAGGGGTGAGTACCCAAATCACACAAGTGATGATCACACTTCCACAAGATCATAATGCACAACTTCACCATCTCATCGACAGAGATGTTATCTCCTATAAAACAACAACTCCCTAAGTTATCAATTCATTTCCACAACATCTCTATAAATCATCTCATAACTATCAGGTGAACCATCACAAGTACATAGCAAAGAATAAATAGAACGCTACTGATACAAAGAAGTGTTAACTCAAAACCCACAAATGGAAAATGACAGAATAATTGTAGTAACATATTTATCGAATATGTACATATCTCATCAATTATAAAAGAAGTATCTACAAGAAGAAATAAATCTTCTTCAACTACTGATAAACCTTGATCATTACCTATGATATTCTCAAATCTCTATAGCTGCATTATGAATGACAAAGTTAATAAAGTGATGTATATAAAGCAGATCATTACACCTGGGAGAACAAATAACAACTATGACATAAGTCATTAAACCTCAATAACTTTCAGATGCTCATTGCTTCAATCATCTTATACAAGTGAACATATGAAATCTCAACACCTCTATGAACCATTTGATCCACTTAATATTAAGTCATCATTCCATAAGCATTTCACACCTCTACTCAAATCCAACAATTCTACAACTTTAGTTTATCTGGATACAAGTAAGGATAACAACAAGTATAACCTCTATTGGAGGAATTGAATGGAAAGCTAAGTAAATCTAATCATGTATGAGACAAGTACATATCTTTTGGGAAATAAAATAAGAAGTATATGGAAGGATAATGAAAGCATGAACTAAATCTTAAATCAAGATCTTTCTACTTTGTCTAGATTATCTTGTTTCCCAATCCTCTCTAAATCATTCCGCAAGAGAAGCACCCACAAGAGAAGAGGAACTACCACAGGAAGATCTTCAAGAAGATTATTTAGAGTATTCTAGAAGTGCTACTTCACTCTAATATAAGGGTATTTGGAAACTCTTATATTTTGATTTGATCTTATTAACACTCTTGAAATTGTGTGATACTCCAATGTTAGTGTTATATAGAAGTAGTTTGGTAACAAGTTTCTAGACCTTGTTAATAGATCACTTTTGTATACTCAAACAATTGAGTGTCATACACAAATAAATAGAAGGTTGAATAAAATAGTACATCTCAGTCTTTTGTATATGAAAAGTAATTTGCGGACAAGCCTTGCAAACTTGTCAACGGATTCTTCTTATATGCTTAAGGCTAACTGATGTTATAAACTACACCTGCACTCCTTTTATCATCAACCAATAGAAAGAATAACACTAAGGAAACAAGAAGCCACAATATAATCATCTAAGTAAAAGCTTTGTTTGGAATAATTGTTTCTTTTCACCACAAGGGTGAGATAGTTGAAGATTGAATCCCAGAGCAGACATTACCTGCAATGGACAAAGGTGATAACAGAAGACTAGTGGAAATTAGAGAGAAGAACATCAAGCAACAGAGGACTTCAAGAAGCAACACTGCCTCAGTAAGGGAGCATAAGAATTTATCCAGTGAATCATTAGGATTTAATAAAGAATCATTAACCTCTGTCGAGATCATCAGAGATGAGGAACTCGTAAAAATATCTTTAATGGAAACAACTATCAAGTATGGGATAATAACGAGCTATTACATCCACATGTCTTGATATGTGGAGGTAGATGAAAACAAGCTTAAAACCTTGTTTTCCAAATCCTTTTCACATGTAAGACTTACAGATGATAACAAAAACTCATCTATTTATAGCCATGTAAATGATTGCATGTTTTAAAACAACATTAGATATTGTCCACAATTAGAACCCATGTGGAAAACAAGTAAATAAGATTCCAAAACCACACATGTTTTCCATTTGATCAAGTACTGAAAACAGCAAACATAGAATACACATACCTCGGTATAATGCCAACCAAAGTTGCTAAGAGTTTTAATTATGAAAAGTACGTAGTATTATACAAGAAAACAAGTTCCTTCACCCATTAAAAATCATTTGAGTTGACATAGAATAAAATTCTCTATTAAGTGATTTTCATAACAGTGCATAGAACCAGTACTAAATAGTTTTACTAAATTATTTTCTATAAGAAATTGTATAGAATATGATCCACTCATACCACACCACTTGGGAACCATATGGGTGTTGTGGGGATATAATATTCAGGCCTAAAGAAAATTTTAAGATATTGAATAAATGAAATAGAGTGAAAACAATAAAATCACTTAATTTAGCACCCTAAATAAAAAATACAAATATTCTTAAAATTCACCAAAACAAAATATGGTGTGATGCAAAATTTTATAAGGAATACAAATATGATTTTAATAATTTTTATCTTTGCAATAAGGCCCTGAAAACAAGGGTTTATTCTCTGTTTTATAGATAGAGGGACTTATTTGCGAATATTTAAGATTCCAGGGGGTTATCGAAAAGTGGCATTTCTTTTTCTCTTTCTTCTTCGATTCCGTCCAGAAGGCCGAAGCGGTCGACGTCGAGTCACCGCCGCCGTGTCGTCTTCCGCCGCCTCCTCGCGCACGTATAAGAACCGGGAGGGAGTGTCGTG
This sequence comes from Alopecurus myosuroides, assembly GCA_028641055.1. NCBI lineage: Eukaryota > Viridiplantae > Streptophyta > Magnoliopsida > Poales > Poaceae > Alopecurus > Alopecurus myosuroides. Next base: position 207,059,308 of record CM054059.1, read on the forward strand.
CATCTCTCTTCCTCCTCGCAGTCTCCCTCTCTCTCTGCTGCTTCCCCGCGAGCAAACCCTAACCCTAACCCGTGCGGACGCCGGCCATCGCCGTCGACTCCGGTCACCCCGGGACGAACTGATGCCACTCTCGGGTGCGCCGTGAGCTCCTCTTCCTCCTCCATAAGCCTCGTTTGCAGGGATGGCCGGAAGCCCGCGAATTTCGTCATTCCCTTTCGTCTCTGCCGCCGGCCGTCGTGGAATCTCACCGGCGAATTGGACCTCGCCTTGCTGCCCCGCCTCTCCCACGAGCTTCAGGGTGAGCAGAGCAACTCGTGGATACCTTCCATTAAGCATTTAAGCCTCGGGTTCGATGAATCGCCGGAGACCGTACCGCGCCGCCGCTGTAGTGCTCGCCGCCGGCAACTTCTTGACCATATGGTCATGCCGCGACCATCTCCGGGTTCGTCGTGAGATGCTGGGTCTAGTGCAAGAACCAATTTTAACAAAATCGCAACGAATTCATCAAATTCGTATTCACAGAGAAGATTGTCTCTGTGATGGCTTGTTCATGACGTCATCATGATGTCATTATCCATTTTTCTTTTAATTTCCATTTAAAATACCGAATATGACAGGTGGGACCCACCTGTCAATTAAAAAATAACAGAAAATGATTTAAACTTATTATTTCAATAACCCTAATTCTATAATTCAGAAAAATATAAACAAAATATCAAATTAATTAGAAAAATATAATCTAAATGTTTCTAAACTTTTTAACAGTATTTGGTAAAATTTAAAATTTAATATTTCTTTAATTAAATTAAATCATTAAAAATTGATAAAAATAATAAATAATTCATAAAATCAAAAAATTACAAATTATATGCCAAATTGCTCCAAATGACATATACAACTCATTTATGATGTTTTCATAGTCATTTGACCAAGTTTTCATGTGTGCTATATTTGCCTACTCATTTAATTCATTTAAAATTAATAAAATAATAACTTATTCAAATATTTTCAGAAACCTTCAAATGATATATCAAATTAAAGAGAAAAAGATTCCCAACTCAAATATATCAAACACAAAACATGTTGTATAACTTATAAAGTTGTTTCTAAATATTTACTAGAATTCTATTATATTTCATTCTAACAAGAAATAACTGCCACAAATTATTTTCCTTATTCATAAAACCCTCATGATTTCACACCTAATAAACCTATCATCACAAGTCAATAGAAACTTGTGTGATGATAGAGTTAGTTATATTAAACCATCATTTTCAACTAATCTTATTGTCATCAGCTCTACACTTTTGGAAAATAAAATCAAACATGTTTGTTACCTTTTCAATAATTCTTTTCCATGTACTATTGTATTGTTACCTCACCAAGCAAACAACACTTCTACCTAAACCTGATAACAATTGTTTGTTAAGTAAAAGTGAAACACATGTAAGTCTAAAAGAAATAATAACCACATCACCGCAAGTAATGAAACAACCCATCTAAAACTTATGTGAGTAAGTTATCGTTCCAACATAGCTTACACTTGTAAGCTGGGGTATTTTCGAGGGTATTTCACGATGCATCTCATTACTATGCATGTATCATCTTGCCAATGTTTTCTGTAGTCCTTACCGGGACTACTTTGCTATCTTTCACATGTCGGAATTGTCTACGTGACCCTCGAACCCCGAAGACATTGATTATTATGGTTATTTCAATCACATGCAAGTTCATCACTTGCTCATATCCTTACAGTACTTCATAACGAACTATTTGCAAAAACCCTATCGTATTACCACCTGTTCTCAAAAGAATGCATGATCCTATTTTTATAATAATGTGACTAATTGAATGACTACCCGAGTGGTAGTGTTCTGTTTGGTGGGCGGATGGGACCATGGTAAGATGAATAGGTCAAAGGAAGGTTCCATCTGCATGGGAAAGTATTACCTAGGAACTAATCACAAATGCCGTCAGAACTCGGTGCGCCGTAAATACCGCGTTGACCATGGGTCTTCTATGGGGGGAGTAAGTCAGCCGTGATCTTTTCTCGTTCGCATGTCAACGGGCTGCCAGAGACGTACGTTGTAGGTCTTGCGAGACTACATGCACATGGTTGGGATCCCTTAATTCTCACGGACTCTGCGGGTCTATGATGGTCTGCCAGGGGCGCATAGATATCCATCGTGACGGGTGGAATCAGGCGTTCAACCTGCTGGCAGATATGGGTGGGCATGCGTTGTGCGGAGAAGCACAGTTTGGCTTGGACCAACAACCGGGCCCCACACATGAGTGGGAGTGGACAGGATCTCGAGCCTGGTTGTGCAACATGGTCTTGGTCGCCCATGACTAAACTAACGCACCTCTGCAGTGTGTAAAAGGATGTGGTATGTTACCCCTTGTTCCGGGAAGGAACTGCAAACGCTACAGGAAAGGCAACTCCATGAAGTTCTAGCTCCTGTGATGGTCTGGCGGGCATAGTTTTCAGAAGTAAAAGCAACCTCTTTAAGAAAGTTTTACAAAACCTTGTATTAGCTTATGACTCTTTCGAGTCTAAAGCTGTAGTTAGTGCATCAAACTACCCACTGTATATCATGAACTTGCTGAGTAACGCTCGTTACTCATTCGTTCCCGTTTGACCCCCTGCTTAGAGTTGAAGCCTGATGGAAGTCGTCATCGTGAAGCATCGTCATCAACAACGCTGATGGAGGAGAAGCTATCAAAGTATAGGTGGAGTCCATTCTTGGAGTTAGATGTTATAAGCCATAGATTAGGGCTAGCATCAGCCGTAGTAGGTTAGTTCTGAGCTAGAGTTCTTCTCCAGCTTGGAGCTTCGCATTTGTTTCTTCTGATGTTTCATTTGCAGGAGATCTTCTTGATTCATCAATGAGATTCTCAAGATTTTGTAATGAAGTTTGTATCCTATAGTTTTGCCTGGACCTGCTGTGTTTCTGTTGTACCACTATGAGAGATGTAATATTCATGGATAAGTCCTTCTGTGAGTATTATGTCACCGACTTGCGCACTACACATGAAGTGGTGTGATGGGTCACCACACTTATTGTTGCTCTTGTCATATAGGTAAATTCACCTTAGTTGCATCTACATAATTTACCTTTGTGTCAAACCTAAATCGAAAAAGTATTACAATTTGGAAACAACACCTATTCACCTCCCCTTTAGGTGTCCATACTATTCGTTCACACGCCTGTGGGAATTTATTCGCACACGAGAGAGTTAGCAAGTATGGACTCAATAACTGAAAGTGAAAAGTTCATATCTAGATTACCGTAGCAAGCCACAATAGTTCTCGGACCAACAAACACCAAACTATAGTTCAATCTATATGAGAGTTCTCAAAACCCTAATCTTATTACAATGATGTCAATCTCTCTTTTGGCTGGTGAATGGATGGTGTTGAAGAGAACGATCTCCGACAGGATCAGATAGGGCTTCTCCTCTCCAGATCTCCTTCTTCTTCCTTCTGACTCTTCTGGCGACGGTTGCATCTGTTTTTCGTCCCTCTCTTCTTCACGAAAGTTGTTCCTTTTGATGTGCTGGAGGAGGTGGCAAGAGGTACAGTGTGGTACGGTCGGTTACGCGAACTAATTCTGAATTCCCTTTTTCCCAGAATTGATTGTTTTCCTCCGGTTATCATTAATATGCATCATTTCCTTCCTTCTTAGTAATATTTCTAAAATCTCCATGAAGAAATGAAACATCTCCAAATATAGAAATATTTGGGTTACTGTAGGAGTGGAAACCATATGAAACTCCAACAAAACAAGACAAACCCCACAAAATTTTGATCAAAACAACAAACACCTTGAGTGCATATTGAAACAACTTGAGCTTATCATTAATTCATAGATAGAGCTTACCTTGAAATTTAAACTACCATTCATAGATAGAGCACTACATTCAAATTTAAACTACATCAAAAAAATTAAAACTAGCTATCATAGACGTCGCTCGGGCCGTGCTCCTTGTCGCTGCTGGCCGCCATGTTGGAGGGGCCAGGCTCGTCGTCGTTGGCCGCCATGTTGAGGGCCCAACCTCGTCGTTGTAGTATGACAGGGAGGCAGGCGAACGACCTCACACCTACGCTAGCCATTAGCGCTCCGCCCTGCCTTGCAGCCGCATCTGGTGCAACTCTGCCGCCTGGGAGCGAGAGCGCAGACGCCTACCGTCGCGTGCACGAGAGGCCAACATCCGCCTCTTCGCCTCTTTGTCCAACTCCTTTGCTTTGGCAGCCCGACGGAAGGCGTCCTCTACCCTGGCATGGTGCACGTTGGCCACGTCGCTACGAGCAGCCTGCCACGTCATTCGGCTTGCCCGTGCGGTGCTCAACTCCTCGTGGGCCACATGTTGGGCGGTCATGAACGAAGCAGACTCGTTCTCAAGCCACCCGACGAGAGGCTGCTGCAAATCGGACGCCGTGTTAGCGTTGAGCTGATCGTACGCCCTCCACTCCGCCTCCATGATCTCGCGGGCTTGCATACTCCTCCCTCCGGGCTCCCAAGCGGCCGCGGGGGATGGGGGGAGGGGGAGAGGACGCGTCGGACCACACGTCCCGTCGGATTTTATGGCGGCGACATGCCTTGTCGGAGCAGAGCAGGCCCGACCGCGTTGGCCCTGGCGCCCCTTGGGAGCCGAGAAGCCTGCAGCCCACGTAAATGCTTGGCGTGTGGCATCGACGAACCGCTCTCGTCGCCTCGTGGACAGTCGCGTCCCGTAGTCGCGATTAACGCGTGCGGAACGACCTTCTGTACGACGCCTTTAACCGTCTTGGGCATGGCTTGGGTCCTTGACGAGCAGGCCCCGCCTATCGGGTGTGCTGAGCAGACAATGTCCGAAGCCCCAGGCAAACCTAAGTTTGGCGGGTGGACTGGAGGTGAGAGACATAAATTTGATGGTTGGACATGTTTGAGGTGGTGTTGTGAGTGTTTTTTTTTAGACCCCTAATACTCCCTCCGTTCCAATGAATAAGGTGTACACGCTTTTCGAAATTTGCCTTTGACCAAGAATTGATCCATATATATAATAGTATTTGGTATAAAAGCAATATCATTAGTCACGGATCTAACAATGTCAAAATTGCACTATATAGTCAGGATATTGTTACTCAAATTTTTCGGTCAAAATTTGTCTTGAAATGTGTGTGCGGCTCCGGATGGCACCCACCGGGTTCGGGGCCGGGTCGGCGCCCCCCATACCCGCCCCATTTAACTTGTCGGGTCTCATTTCTTACCATACCCACGACCCTATCGGGTTCGGGGCCCTAACGGGTACCCATTTAAGGAGCGACGACGACACATGTGGGGAATAAAACCATGAATATTGGAATGATGTTAGTGGAAATAGACACGTGTGTACGTGTGTTATATTCGGGACACCAAATTCCAACGCTTCCATGTGATGTGTGTGGGTTGTGGTCAATAACTCATGGACGTGTGGCTAGGCATAAGATCATTAGGGATATGATTAGGACTTAGAGCGGGTCTGCGGGTATGCGGGTATGGGTTTGTCACCCCCATACCCTCCCCATTAGACCTGGCGGGTCGAACATTTTACCAAACCCTCCCCATTTAAGGCGGGTACCCGTCGGGTTTTCGGGTTTCGGGTCCCCATTGCCATCCGTAGTGTGCGCCTTATTCATCGGAACGGATGTAGTAGTAGGCCATTGGGAGGCGTTTGTGGGAGTGCGGATGGAGATCTCTCATATTTGTTCTTTAAAATCACTGGAGATACTCGCAGGTTCCTTTTGAATGCTCAACATGTGTTTGGTTGGGTATTGATCACGGACATTCAACCCTGTGTACCAAAATCAGGCATGCGTTGTGTTGTGTTTTGTGTGTGATCAATCTTGAGTCTAGGCATTCAACCCTGTGTACCAAAGTAAGTCTCTTGTTTTGTTCGGGAGCGGTCACTCCCCTCGTCTTCCACAGAGTTTACCCACCCAACCAAACCACCCCGCACTAAACCCCCTCGTAACCCCTCCCCATGGACGCCGGCGGCGAGCTCAATGCCGTCGCCGTGACCCCACAGACGCGGGCGATCGCCGCCGTCCAGTACACTCGCTTCCCCAGCCCCTCCACCGACGACGACTGCGACGACCTCTACGGCGACGTCAACCTCGGATTCCTCCCCCTCCCGCCGCTCTCCCCTTCCCCGTCCTCCCCTCCCAAAACTCCCTCCCCCGGCCTCTCCCTCCCATCCCCATCGCCGTCCCCATCCCCGTCCCCTTCTCCGCCACCGCGCCGCACCCCGTCCCCCAAGCCGCATCCCGAGCGCGAGGCCGAACCCCAACCAAACCCCACCCCGCAACACCAGCCGCCGCTTCCGGCCAAACAACCCACCCCGCAACACCAGCCGGCGCCAAAACCACCCACCCCGCAGCACCATCCGGCGCCAAAATCACCCACCCCGCAGAACGAGCCGCCGTTCCCCGCGCCCAAACCGCTCGTCTGGCGGCACCAGCTGCCGCAGCGCGCGCCGGGCCGCCCCGCGCCGTCGCTGCCCACCGCCACGACGGCCCTTTACATTGGAGACTTACCCTGGTGGACGACGGACGCGGAGGTGGAGGCCGCGCTCGCGCCGCACGGAGAGCTCCGTGGCCTCTACTTCTTCGCCGAAAAGTCCTCGGGCAAGTCGCGCGGCCACTGCCGCGCCCAATTCCTCAACCCGGCCGCGGCTGCCTCGGCTGCCGCCGCGGTCCACGGCCGCGCCTTCGACGGGCACCACTGTGTCGCTTCGCTCTCCCGTCCGCCTGGCCTCCACCGCTCCGACGCCGACTTGGACGCCCCGGCCCCGAACCCCGCCCTCGGCCGCGGCGGTCCCGCGAACAACGTGACCACAGCTCACGGCAATGTGGCGTTTTTAGGCGATGGGTCGGCTCTAGGGCCCATGGCTCCCCGGCCGCGTGGTTTCGGCACGATGATCGGAAGCGGCGGTGGGTTCCCATCGTGGGGGAATGCGGCCCGATGCCTTCGATGGTACCGTCCCATGTGAACCCTGCATACTTGGCAGACAGCAGGATGGCAATGGGCGGCAATGGCACAGAGCCGTGGCATAATCAGGGGATGGCTGGGGGATTTTGGGGTGGACAGCAGCCATGGAATTTTGGTGGCTGTGAGATGCCAATGCCATGGCAGCAGCCAGGGCTGCAGCAATACCACCGCCAGGTGCAACAGCAGCAGCAGTACTGGAACGGGGACTACGAAAAAATGCGCAACACCAAGCGGGGAAGACCAGGTGGTAGGAATGAGAACAGGGGCATTGGCAATGTCCGGGGTAACCCAAATAGGAAGCAGTGTGGCCGTGGTGGGGGTGAACGGCCCGGGGAGCATAACCGTGGGGACAGGAACCGGCACCGGGAGCGTGTCTTCGACAAGGAAAGAGAACGTGATGAGAGGGATCGGCGGGGAGGTGAGAAAAGGCGGTACCAGGAGTACACTGACAATGATGACTGGGAGAGGCGAGGACGGGCCAGGTCGAGCCAACCAAGGAACAGTGATGATGACGATAATCCGAGGCAGCAATCAAGGGGCAGTGATGATGACGATTATCCGAGGCGGCGTCGCTAAGGAAGTATCTTCTGCAGGCTAAATGGTAATTGGAATTCCAGGACAAAAATTCCGTTTTTAACCATTATATTTACTAAAATGACTAGTGTAACTAGCTTGTCCTATGAGTTTGTTTCACAAAGATTGATGTTTGTTCGTATATTTTTTAAGCAACCAACGAATGCCATTATGCTTCCCTGCAAAAAAGAGACAACACCATTGTGCTCTGGCTTTATTTTGTGATTAGACTCTCTCGTTTAGTCATATTATTGTGTAAATCTACATAGACACTGTGTTCAACTGACCGGATGATACCCTTGTGCACCATGTTTTATAATCTGTACGAAAATTTGAAAAGTAGTATATCGAAAATTCATTTCTCACCACTATATTTTCTCCCATGACTAGTGTGATTACTGTCCACCGTGTATTTGTGTCACAAAGATTGGTTCCCCCTGCACATCTCTTAAGCAATTATCCATTGTGTCAAGTATTTATACACTTCTAGTTTGGCTTGCCCAATTATCCCTGCCTATATCATGTAACAAGTATAAGGAGCTCCTTCCATTAGGCTATATGCATCAATCGATGCAGAGGCCAGGGCTCTTCCCTTTTTTGAAACAAAAGGAGCTCCTTCCATTAGTCATTGTGCAAATGTACATAGGCACTCTGTGTTCTAACCGACAGACTTATGCACCATGTTTTGCAATACTGATGTATGAAAAGCACATCAAAGAACTCCAAGTCCCAACATGCTATGGTGTATGAAAGAAACGCATATTTGTTTACTATGTTCAATGAGTATGATGTATTACACAGGAACCCAATTGCGTTTGATTGCTGATGTTATAGAGTATAAAGCTAGATCAGTTGCTTTTTTTCTTCAAAATGTGTTGTCTAGATCGTTGTAAAGTTTCCCTATAAACTTAAAATGTTTTATCTTATCTTGGATGCAGTTTTAATGAACAGGGGCGTGCTTATTCATTAAGCATTTTTAGTGAGCTTTTAAGCCATAGTATGTTGGTTAAATGGTTAGTTACCGTGTAGTGAATTGTTATATCTTTCTTGGCTCTGTTAGAGTCTAATACAATATATTTGTGGAATTTACAGTGTTCCTGTTTTTTTTTAATTATTTTAACTTTTTCTATGTGCTGTTCCTATTTGACATTGGTTAAATATCATAGTTCTGTTGTTGGATTTTATTCATACTGATGCTACAAAAGGAAAACTTCCTAGTGCGCTATTTACCCTGAAACATGGGAATTTATTAGTCGTTAGCACTACCCGTGAAGTTCATCAGTCAGAATCATAACACTACAACAAATTATGTAATAGATAATACTGAGTGCCATTTTTTTCGACAGTACATGGAGCGGGGAGGGCAACCCCCCCCCCCCCCCCCCCCCAAATAATGTGTAGTTTATCTTTAAATTTACATAAATTAGCCCTAATGGCCCCTTCCAAGTTTCATAATGTTCATCCGTCCCTGCAAACAAGGAGTAGGAACAAAATGGGTGTACGTTATCTCATAACCAATTAACTATGCTGCTGGGTGCTGGCATACCATCGTTCAATATTCATACATGAAAACTTACTCTTAGTAGCTACTACCACACTTAGGGTCATGTTGTGCTGCATAGGAGCAACTTCTGAAAAATAAATAAATATTACACCCTCTGTTCCCAAATACAAGACGTTTTGGCAGTTCAATTTAAACTGCCAAAACGTCTCTATTAAGAAACTGAGGTAGCAATTAACTTACTTTATATCATGCATGGATCTTTTGACCATGTATATTGCCCACCTGATCTAGAAAATGTACCAGATTCGGTTAATTTCCATCACATGTGACCGACGGCTTTTGAAAGAAGCTTGTATGCCTCAATGGCTCTGCTCAACCCAATCGGGCACTTGCATTTGGTGGCAGAACTTCCTTATTATAACCGATGTATCAGAAGTTCAGAACCGTCTCAATTCAACATTTTTTTCAGTAACCTGATTTTTTTCCTTCTTGTTTTTGTCGTAATTATTCTCGGAATCATATCCTTTCTACATTTTGAATCAGCACCAGTGCATTACGTTCCATTCAAATAGCACAAAAGCCAGCTAGGACATGCATTTGTGGATATCAGTACTTATTTGTGCTAATTGCTATAAACGTTGTCATTAATTTGTTTAACGAATGCTAGCTCTTTCAATACTAATTCGAGTTTGTTATCAGCTACTCCCTCCGTTTCCAAATACGAACTGCTAGAACGTCTCATATTTAGGAACAGAGGGAGTATTGTTCAAGTTACTAGGTTACAAAATTAATTTCTTGTGTGTAGATTCTAAGTTGACCAAAAAAAAGAATCTGATCCCTTTTTGTCTTTTTGATCTCCCAAAAAAGCTATTTCTTGTTAGTTGTGAGGCAAGGTTTCTTCATTGCTGCAAGAGTGTTAGATAGGGGGGGGGGGGGGGGGGACAATGAGGGGGGCCTGAATGTATATTTGTAGTAAATACACAGGCAATGATGTTTTTTAAAACAGTCCATGCCATATCACCAATTCACAATACAACTAATTTCCATTTGTGTCGCTTCATTAAAGAAAAATGTCCCATGGTTTCTTTATTTTTTCACGTTCTCCATCGGAACAGAACACCAGCTATGTGCAAGCATGTGTTTTGTAAATGTGAAATGATCTTGTGTGGTTCTTGTTCAAATGTGCTGACTCTGCTTATCCGTATTTACAGGTAAACCATCAATCGCTTGCAGTCCTGTTCAGGCACTTCTGCCCCGCCCAGAGTAGCTGCAGAGATGAACGATCGTTAATTTACTACAAAAAGGAATCAGTAGAGAGATGGACATAACTGGAAATGTTATATTTTGCACTAGTTTAACAAAACTTATGTGTACTTAACATGGAGAACAGTGCTACTAAGATGGTAGACTTGTGACTTGTGGCATGCATGATGCTGTGCTGTACTCTTGTTTAATTCAGAAAATTTAAGCAAGACTAATTAACCGTAAGCAGTTACAACATCCTTTCATTGGTAGGCTGTAGTGTTTAAAGTGCACATGGAAGATCATCTAAATGTTCATAGTTTTGCCGTTTTACTGATTTTTTTTTTTGTGTGTGTTGGTAATTGGTGTTTGTCTCTTTCAGTTGGTGAATTCTCTACGTGTTATTGATATTCTGCCACTCTGCCTGGTTTTGGTTCTCGGTTGCACATGTTTTATGTCAGCGAGAATGTATAAACAAGGTTTATTTTGGGGGAAACTAGAGCCCTGATGCAAATTTTTGTTTTGGAATCGAAGCTGGGGAACTGGGCATCTGTAGCTACTCCAGTACAAGTTTATGGAAGCAAGACTGGGAGGATCTGCTGCCCGCCAGGGTCTTTTGTGTTGAGACTGTGACAGGGAGGATCTGCTGCTACGAGGAAACCACATGCCATGGGAGAGCAGAAGCTACAGTACACGGCTAGCTAGCGACTTACTGGAGAATGGGATGCTGAGATCTCGGGCTGTCTCCCGGGATGTCACCAGGCCACCACCGTCGCAACGGACGACTGGCCGCCCTGCGTGCAAGGGTCTGGCGACTAGCTTCCTCGCGGTTTGCCCGTTCCACCGGACCTGGAGACTGGAGTGCGGCGTGGGCGCGGCTACGGTTTTTTGTTTTTTTGTTTTTGCTGTATACCTCTTTTGTACAATCCCGGTAGGGTGCAAACATGGCCACTGGGGAGCCGGTCTGCTGGGCCGCTTATGAATGAGGCAAGGCAAGAGGATGGGCTGAGTCGGAGATCGGGCTCCCAGCGGCGGCATCCCTTCGATGGGCTTGTTTTTTGAGAATTTTCGATGGGCTTTGCTTGCGCCGTTCGTAGCCACACAACGACAAAAGGAGGCCCGTTTCTGGACCTGAGCCGAGCAGCCCGGTTCACTTTCCAAACGTGGTTAGCCCTGTGCCAATGCAAGGTTTTTTCATAGAAAAATTGCTGATGTGGCATAGCATTAATTAGGAGAGAGTGTGTTGTTGTAACTAAGATACAACACTGGTCACAACGGGCAGGAACTTAGCAGTAACATCACACATTTCAATACAACTTTGCTTATGTGACATGTATTTAATGAAGAGAGAGTTGCTTGTGGTAACTAACTATGTTACCGAAACATCATACACTCCAAGAAACAATGAGTCTATAGCCTAATAAATGCATTGTTGCATGACACTACATACATGTTACTACCCACTGTGGAGGTAGTAACATAGTCTAGGAAAGTGTGTAGGTTACTAGCAGATGTTCCTCCCCATTGTGACCAGCCCTTACACATAGCCATAGGCAAAATAAGGTGCTAACCCAATCATATGCATAAGGCCAAAACATTAAATTTAGATACAACTCATAATAAACAATGTATCATAATAAATTTAGATCTTTTTATTGCACCTGTGATAATGTGCTAAGATACGGTGCATTGGCACATGCCTTATTATCATAAAAAAGAACTTTCCAAACGTTGTGCTCACAGCCGCTGCTTGTCAGAGTGTCAGTGTCAACGAACTGTCGCACCCTGACTTCTAGGGGATACTCACCGTACGAACTGGATAGCAGATGCTTGGATTATGGGGCATAACTGCTCCCACGTCCCAGCTTCCTGGTAGGCCTGCGCTTATGCGCGACAACACAAGCCCTGCTATTCCATCGTCGATGTAAACTATCCACTAGAGATCAAAGGCACTTCCGTCGACGTACTTCAAACCATACACACATGGTACGTCAACGGTGTTGAACAACTGATATCACAACAGATCTCTACGACACAAAAGATTGAAATAAGTTGCAGATGGCTCTCATTAGAGCAGAGATAGCAAATACAGTCATTCAGAGGGCACATGCCCCAACAATACATCATTACAATACAGCGGAAGCATTCAACAGGTCTGAGTACAGACAAGAACAAAATAGGCCTAAGAGGCCGGAAACAAACAGACGGAGCCCATCCACGAAGTCTCGGATCCTGCCCGGGTCCGCTATCTACTCGTCAGCAGTCTCGTCATACTCCACATAGTAGCCACCATGTAGATCCTCGGAAACGTCGTCTGCGTAAACCACAGCCCCAAAGGGGTCAGTACATAAACGTACTGGCAAGCAAGACTCACAGTTCACCAAAGTGTAACCCGTCAACACCAAGCACAGATGCCTTGGGTTCAACGGAAGAGAGGGGATATAAAAGATGCTGCAACTGGATGCGCTAACCAACTACAGAGATTCTACCACTTCCGGCTAACAGAAAGGAGATAAGATCGAGGATTGTAACCAACTGAAAGATAACTTCAAGCAAACCCATCCTGGATCTCGCCCCTTATCCAAAGAAGCAATCCGAGGATAACTCACACAGTTGTAATAGTGATGGTTCAAATTATTGTGTCAATAAGTCTATTACTAGTCAAATTATTAATCATGGGGTGTAACATGTTTGATCATTATGTTTAAGTTGTCCTGAGTACTTGTTAGCCAGTACTTTCACCAAGTAATCCATAACCGCGGAAAACACGGCTTCTCGAGAAGATTTACCCTGCAGGGGTGCACCATAGTAACCGTACACGCAAGAATAACCCGCCAGATGGGATGCCTCCCACCAAGCGGGGTACTCTACACAACCAACTGTTCTTCGCATCAAGCCCAAAGCACCGCATGCTGTGCGTGCGCGGCTAATCGAGCCCCACGAAGAAAAGGGGACCCTCATAGCACTCTAAGACCACGCCGCCCTAAATGCCGACTACAAAAGTTCCACCCTGGCCTCGGGTTCGTACCTGCATATGATGCAGCAAATGGAAAGCCCGAACTAGTACGGCGATTTGGACGAGATGCGAATCGAGTCAAGTTGAGGGGGGCGCCCATACTCGCTTCCCACATGCGGGTAGTGCGCTCATCATGGATCAGTAGACAAGACCCTTTTCCTATTAGGGTCGACACTAGCAGGCCTCAAAACCACAAAGGGCCTCCTGCCGGTGCCTTATCATCAAATTTATTATTAACAGCAGCATTAACAGGATTGATTGATTAACATCGAGCCCCCAGAACATAATAGAAATAGTAACAGAAAGTAACGGGTAACAGACTCGAGCAAAACAACCTAAGCATGCTAGTAAGATACTGGCTCAACCAAGGGGTGATAGGAGTGGAGGTGAGGCAATATCAAGGTTAAGGGATTCATGTGATGGGTTCGTAACAGAATCAACTACTACTAAGGCTAGCAGAAAAGAACAACGGAAAGTATCGGTAACCAATGTTGAAAGGAACACAGTGGTTCATGTGAGTGATAACTTGCCTGCAAAACCCAGTAGCCTGGTACTGAGCTAACTCCTTAGAAGGGGTGTCGTAAGTATCGTCGGTCTCAACGTCGTCGTATATCCGAGAAGAAGCAAACAAACAATGCAGAAAAGGTAGACAATCATTATCATGGCATTGTGCACAATCAAAGATGATGCATGTCAAGTTAATGGTTGCATCAAAATAAACTAATTGACAAGATAGAAACAGGATTAAATGGACCCACATGCAATTGGATTGCATATGAAAAGCCCATGAATTTTGGTTGAATTAATTGTTTTACAACTAATCATCATATGAAAGTGGATTAGCATGATGCATGGATGAGGAAAACAACAAAATAACAACAATAGAACCAAATGGAAATAAGGCTTAGCAAGTTTAGAAATTCATTTATTAGGTTAGGAAATTTTGGTTCCTTAAAGGTGTCACACAAGCATTTGTTGTTTTCATCATGTTAAATTGTTCAAAACAGATAACAAAGTTTATATTTGGAAATAACACCAAATTTTAGGTGGATTACATGTTTCACTTGTTGAAAAAGGATTTCAAATAAAGTATTTAGGAATTAAACAAGTTAAACAAGAATTAAATGAATTTAATTCAAACATGAACTTATTTGAATTTTTATTTGTTCAAAACATTAAGTGAGATTCATATTTGAAAAGTTTATACTTTTGTGGTTTGAAAACATATTTTATATGCCCCAAAAGAATTTGATTTGATCAAGCTATGAATTTAGCAATATTAAATGATTTAAACAAGGTTTAAATCATTTAACCAATTTTAATTATTCAAAACATGAAACCAATTTTATATGTGCAAATGTGGTTTAATTTTGCATGGAAAGCATATTTCATTTGTGGAAATTGGATTTAAAATGAGCAAGTTATTATTTTGGCAATTTTAAATGCAATAATTAAGAAACAGTTGTTTTCAGCAATTTAAATTATTCAAAACAGCAAACAAAATTTATATTTGGAAAGTACATGAAAAATTGATTGGAAAACATATTTGGTTTGTGAAATTTGGAATTTTTATGAGCAAGTTATGAATTTTGCAAGTTTAAGTGAATTTGACAAGTTTTCAAATTTTGCACCAATTTAAAATATTCAAAACAGTAAACAAATTTTATATTTGGATAGAACATTTAATTTGGTATTGAAAACATATTAAAAATGTTGAAATTGGAGTTAGGATGAATTTCTTATGCAATTTACAATTTTGGGTGCAAATCTGCCATTTTTATGGATCTAGGGACTTGGAAATTTTTTTACAGGGGTTGGAAAAGAACTAGCAGGGATCTATTGGTGATTACTGAGGTTTGTGCAGTACCAAAACAAAAGGAAAAAAAGATTTGGTTAATTGAGGGAGGGGGGACTCGAACCCCTCACCTCCTGCTGAGCTCAAGGGACCTAAACCAGTAGGGCTGTTGTTCTGTGTGTTGAAAGGAAGGGGATCTCGGGGGGCTTAAGGTTCAGCTGCGGGCTTAACTGAAACAAAACGAATAAAAGAGCAGAAAAAGGGGTGGAGCTGGGACTTGAACTCGCGATCTGGGGCTTCGCTGCGCGCGCTCCAAACCAGTGGGTCTAATGCGGCTGGTTTGGAAGGAAGGGAAACTCGAGGGAGTAAAGGTGTGGTTGGCGGGTGGTTTTTCTCTGAAAAAATCTGCACGTAACCTGTACCTGTACGTGCCATGGCTGCACCTCAACGGAGGGATCCCGAGCGGATATGGCGAGGGGGGATGAGCGGCCGCTAGGGGAGGAGGTAGAGGGCGAGAGGAAGGAGGGGAGCGGCCTCACCTTGGGCGGATGGAGGCGCAGGTGGTGCTCGGGGCAGCAGAGGTCGGTGATGGACAGGGAGCGACGGCCGGCTTGAGGAGGACGGCGGCGGAGCATCCAGCTCTCCCGGCTCGAGCCGAGGGGGGGAGACGGTAGCCCGCGGTGGGGCGGTTCCATTCCCGCCCCTACCGCGGCCGGAGAGGAACCCGAGGGCGGCGATCACCGGCGGCTTGTGGAGCTGTTATTTCGGTTCAGTTACAGTACAGAGAAGTAGAGCAGAGGAGGAGGAGGAAGAAGGATGGAGGCGCTAGGGTTAGAGGATGGGCTAGGGTTAGCAGGTAGGTGGGTTAGATATAGGGGATGAGGAGGTGTACGGCTGAGCATCCAGAGGGGGAGGGGAGATCGTCTGGTTATGCTGCGTTCGTACCAGTGCTGACGTCGATGGGAGGAAGAAGACAACAGAGGTGAAGGGGTATCGGGCCAAAGGATAATGGGCTGGGCTGGTGCCTTATCTGCTGCTGCTGCTCTTCTCTCCTCCCACTTTATTTTTTTTCTGCTTTATTATTTTTTTTGTAACTTTGCTTTTGGAAGAAAAGTTAGGGTTTTGTTTGACAAAATTTCCAGAACAAAATTAGGTTAGACTAATTAGTTAATTAGGAACCACATTGCATGCTTGGAGTCCAAATTTGAGATTTAAAAATATGTTTGTATTTGTAACCAATTTGGGAGATTTTCATATTAATGAACCATTAAGGAAAAGAAGCATGTTTATAGGGTAGCCCCTATGAATTTTAAAAATTAAAATTATTTGGTTGAATTGATAATGTTTATAAAGTGGTTATGACCCAACTTGGGTGCTGTTTGGAAAACAAACCAAATTGATTGAAATTTGCAATATTCATTAATATTAGGAAAACAAGCAATTTCAATAGGGTTTCCCCTAGGGTTTAGAATGATTTAAGGAATTCAAATTAGTGGTGAATTTCATGGATTCAAATGATTAAAGATTTTGAGGATTGGTTTGAATTTGAAATGATTTAGAGTAATTGCTTGAATTAATTGATTGGAAAATTGGTTTGATTAAAGCAACAAATTGAGAAGTGAAAAACAAAGAATAAAAGGGGTGTTTTTATTTGTTATTTTGGTTCCAAAAGTTGTAACAGAACAAGTATGAAAACAAGCATTTGAAATTGTTTGACTTTCATGGTGAAAACAAAGAATAACAGATGCAACACAACAGAAACAAATGCAACAATATGATGACATGATGCAATACATTAATTAAACAGGAAATCAAACATTCTATAGGGTAGTTTTCATACTTGGGATGTTACAAAACGCCCCCCCTTGAAGGAATCGCGCCCCGAGATTCCTACTGAGAAAAGAGAAGGTCCGGAAACTTCTTGGGTAGACGTCAGGGAATTTGGAAACCACCGGAACATTTTCAAGTAAAAGGGGAGAGATTTTGCACCAAGGGTGTATAGCTGGATAGAATTTGATTCATTTGGAGAATAGACTATCTGTAATAAGGGTGGAACAGAGTTATTGACATCAATTGAACACCAAGAATGACATCAATGTCAGAATTAGCAACATGAGAGAAACAAGGAATATGTGGCCTCCCATTAGAATTTGATTTCTGTGACTGAACTTGGAAGTCAACATTTGAGATCCCGAGGAGTGAACAGAGATTGATTGCTTAGTGGAACCAGAATTGGGTTGTATGTTGTGGAAAAGATTGTTGACACAAAGGAATGTGATTCTCCGGTATGAAATAACACTTTAACTGGATAAGAGTTTACGAGGAAGTTTTGATTAGACGCCGGTAGAAGATTTGAAGTGGAAAACAACAACAAGATTTTCAACGGACGAAAAGGATGTTGAGAAGAACAGGATAATGAAGCAACTCCGGGAAAAACGAGAACAAAACTCCTGAGGTACTATGGAAAACCCATCCGGGCTTCTAGAGGATCAATATCTACTGCTTAAGGAATAGAGGATCTGTTTCCGGGGCTTACACGCCTCCGTTCTCAATCATGAGTAGGCAACATGATAAATCATGTCACAACCACCTCCATTCCTATGGTCTAGTAGATATAACCATCCTAGAGAAACCAGAATACGTGAAATCCTAACTTGAAAGTTTAGATGAGAAGGGAAAACAACGTTGCACTTCCTTACCAGAAAAAGGGAGGGTGGGTGGGGAAAGAAGAAAAAGAACAGAATTCCTACTCTCACGTTTCATTTTTCCTATATAGCTACAAAATAGTTTCTAGACTCAACTGCGACCAGTAAAAAGGGATCCTACAGGCAGATAGGCTCTGATACCATTTGTCGCACCCTGACTTCTAGGGGATACTCACCGTACGAACTGGATAGCAGATGCTTGGATTATGGGGCATAACTGCTCCCACGTCCCAGCTTCCTGGTAGGCCTGCGCTTATGCGCGACAACACAAGCCCTGCTATTCCATCGTCGATGTAAACTATCCACTAGAGATCAAAGGCACTTCCGTCGACGTACTTCAAACCATACACACATGGTACGTCAACGGTGTTGAACAACTGATATCACAACAGATCTCTACGACACAAAAGATTGAAATAAGTTGCAGATGGCTCTCATTAGAGCAGAGATAGCAAATACAGTCATTCAGAGGGCACATGCCCCAACAATACATCATTACAATACAGCGGAAGCATTCAACAGGTCTGAGTACAGACAAGAACAAAATAGGCCTAAGAGGCCGGAAACAAACAGACGGAGCCCATCCACGAAGTCTCGGATCCTGCCCGGGTCCGCTATCTACTCGTCAGCAGTCTCGTCATACTCCACATAGTAGCCACCATGTAGATCCTCGGAAACGTCGTCTGCGTAAACCACAGCCCCAAAGGGGTCAGTACATAAACGTACTGGCAAGCAAGACTCACAGTTCACCAAAGTGTAACCCGTCAACACCAAGCACAGATGCCTTGGGTTCAACGGAAGAGAGGGGATATAAAAGATGCTGCAACTGGATGCGCTAACCAACTACAGAGATTCTACCACTTCCGGCTAACAGAAAGGAGATAAGATCGAGGATTGTAACCAACTGAAAGATAACTTCAAGCAAACCCATCCTGGATCTCGCCCCTTATCCAAAGAAGCAATCCGAGGATAACTCACACAGTTGTAATAGTGATGGTTCAAATTATTGTGTCAATAAGTCTATTACTAGTCAAATTATTAATCATGGGGTGTAACATGTTTGATCATTATGTTTAAGTTGTCCTGAGTACTTGTTAGCCAGTACTTTCACCAAGTAATCCATAACCGCGGAAAACACGGCTTCTCGAGAAGATTTACCCTGCAGGGGTGCACCATAGTAACCGTACACGCAAGAATAACCCGCCAGATGGGATGCCTCCCACCAAGCGGGGTACTCTACACAACCAACTGTTCTTCGCATCAAGCCCAAAGCACCGCATGCTGTGCGTGCGCGGCTAATCGAGCCCCACGAAGAAAAGGGGACCCTCATAGCACTCTAAGACCACGCCGCCCTAAATGCCGACTACAAAAGTTCCACCCTGGCCTCGGGTTCGTACCTGCATATGATGCAGCAAATGGAAAGCCCGAACTAGTACGGCGATTTGGACGAGATGCGAATCGAGTCAAGTTGAGGGGGGCGCCCATACTCGCTTCCCACATGCGGGTAGTGCGCTCATCATGGATCAGTAGACAAGACCCTTTTCCTATTAGGGTCGACACTAGCAGGCCTCAAAACCACAAAGGGCCTCCTGCCGGTGCCTTATCATCAAATTTATTATTAACAGCAGCATTAACAGGATTGATTGATTAACATCGAGCCCCCAGAACATAATAGAAATAGTAACAGAAAGTAACGGGTAACAGACTCGAGCAAAACAACCTAAGCATGCTAGTAAGATACTGGCTCAACCAAGGGGTGATAGGAGTGGAGGTGAGGCAATATCAAGGTTAAGGGATTCATGTGATGGGTTCGTAACAGAATCAACTACTACTAAGGCTAGCAGAAAAGAACAACGGAAAGTATCGGTAACCAATGTTGAAAGGAACACAGTGGTTCATGTGAGTGATAACTTGCCTGCAAAACCCAGTAGCCTGGTACTGAGCTAACTCCTTAGAAGGGGTGTCGTAAGTATCGTCGGTCTCAACGTCGTCGTATATCCGAGAAGAAGCAAACAAACAATGCAGAAAAGGTAGACAATCATTATCATGGCATTGTGCACAATCAAAGATGATGCATGTCAAGTTAATGGTTGCATCAAAATAAACTAATTGACAAGATAGAAACAGGATTAAATGGACCCACATGCAATTGGATTGCATATGAAAAGCCCATGAATTTTGGTTGAATTAATTGTTTTACAACTAATCATCATATGAAAGTGGATTAGCATGATGCATGGATGAGGAAAACAACAAAATAACAACAATAGAACCAAATGGAAATAAGGCTTAGCAAGTTTAGAAATTCATTTATTAGGTTAGGAAATTTTGGTTCCTTAAAGGTGTCACACAAGCATTTGTTGTTTTCATCATGTTAAATTGTTCAAAACAGATAACAAAGTTTATATTTGGAAATAACACCAAATTTTAGGTGGATTACATGTTTCACTTGTTGAAAAAGGATTTCAAATAAAGTATTTAGGAATTAAACAAGTTAAACAAGAATTAAATGAATTTAATTCAAACATGAACTTATTTGAATTTTTATTTGTTCAAAACATTAAGTGAGATTCATATTTGAAAAGTTTATACTTTTGTGGTTTGAAAACATATTTTATATGCCCCAAAAGAATTTGATTTGATCAAGCTATGAATTTAGCAATATTAAATGATTTAAACAAGGTTTAAATCATTTAACCAATTTTAATTATTCAAAACATGAAACCAATTTTATATGTGCAAATGTGGTTTAATTTTGCATGGAAAGCATATTTCATTTGTGGAAATTGGATTTAAAATGAGCAAGTTATTATTTTGGCAATTTTAAATGCAATAATTAAGAAACAGTTGTTTTCAGCAATTTAAATTATTCAAAACAGCAAACAAAATTTATATTTGGAAAGTACATGAAAAATTGATTGGAAAACATATTTGGTTTGTGAAATTTGGAATTTTTATGAGCAAGTTATGAATTTTGCAAGTTTAAGTGAATTTGACAAGTTTTCAAATTTTGCACCAATTTAAAATATTCAAAACAGTAAACAAATTTTATATTTGGATAGAACATTTAATTTGGTATTGAAAACATATTAAAAATGTTGAAATTGGAGTTAGGATGAATTTCTTATGCAATTTACAATTTTGGGTGCAAATCTGCCATTTTTATGGATCTAGGGACTTGGAAATTTTTTTACAGGGGTTGGAAAAGAACTAGCAGGGATCTATTGGTGATTACTGAGGTTTGTGCAGTACCAAAACAAAAGGAAAAAAAGATTTGGTTAATTGAGGGAGGGGGGACTCGAACCCCTCACCTCCTGCTGAGCTCAAGGGACCTAAACCAGTAGGGCTGTTGTTCTGTGTGTTGAAAGGAAGGGGATCTCGGGGGGCTTAAGGTTCAGCTGCGGGCTTAACTGAAACAAAACGAATAAAAGAGCAGAAAAAGGGGTGGAGCTGGGACTTGAACTCGCGATCTGGGGCTTCGCTGCGCGCGCTCCAAACCAGTGGGTCTAATGCGGCTGGTTTGGAAGGAAGGGAAACTCGAGGGAGTAAAGGTGTGGTTGGCGGGTGGTTTTTCTCTGAAAAAATCTGCACGTAACCTGTACCTGTACGTGCCATGGCTGCACCTCAACGGAGGGATCCCGAGCGGATATGGCGAGGGGGGATGAGCGGCCGCTAGGGGAGGAGGTAGAGGGCGAGAGGAAGGAGGGGAGCGGCCTCACCTTGGGCGGATGGAGGCGCAGGTGGTGCTCGGGGCAGCAGAGGTCGGTGATGGACAGGGAGCGACGGCCGGCTTGAGGAGGACGGCGGCGGAGCATCCAGCTCTCCCGGCTCGAGCCGAGGGGGGGAGACGGTAGCCCGCGGTGGGGCGGTTCCATTCCCGCCCCTACCGCGGCCGGAGAGGAACCCGAGGGCGGCGATCACCGGCGGCTTGTGGAGCTGTTATTTCGGTTCAGTTACAGTACAGAGAAGTAGAGCAGAGGAGGAGGAGGAAGAAGGATGGAGGCGCTAGGGTTAGAGGATGGGCTAGGGTTAGCAGGTAGGTGGGTTAGATATAGGGGATGAGGAGGTGTACGGCTGAGCATCCAGAGGGGGAGGGGAGATCGTCTGGTTATGCTGCGTTCGTACCAGTGCTGACGTCGATGGGAGGAAGAAGACAACAGAGGTGAAGGGGTATCGGGCCAAAGGATAATGGGCTGGGCTGGTGCCTTATCTGCTGCTGCTGCTCTTCTCTCCTCCCACTTTATTTTTTTTCTGCTTTATTATTTTTTTTGTAACTTTGCTTTTGGAAGAAAAGTTAGGGTTTTGTTTGACAAAATTTCCAGAACAAAATTAGGTTAGACTAATTAGTTAATTAGGAACCACATTGCATGCTTGGAGTCCAAATTTGAGATTTAAAAATATGTTTGTATTTGTAACCAATTTGGGAGATTTTCATATTAATGAACCATTAAGGAAAAGAAGCATGTTTATAGGGTAGCCCCTATGAATTTTAAAAATTAAAATTATTTGGTTGAATTGATAATGTTTATAAAGTGGTTATGACCCAACTTGGGTGCTGTTTGGAAAACAAACCAAATTGATTGAAATTTGCAATATTCATTAATATTAGGAAAACAAGCAATTTCAATAGGGTTTCCCCTAGGGTTTAGAATGATTTAAGGAATTCAAATTAGTGGTGAATTTCATGGATTCAAATGATTAAAGATTTTGAGGATTGGTTTGAATTTGAAATGATTTAGAGTAATTGCTTGAATTAATTGATTGGAAAATTGGTTTGATTAAAGCAACAAATTGAGAAGTGAAAAACAAAGAATAAAAGGGGTGTTTTTATTTGTTATTTTGGTTCCAAAAGTTGTAACAGAACAAGTATGAAAACAAGCATTTGAAATTGTTTGACTTTCATGGTGAAAACAAAGAATAACAGATGCAACACAACAGAAACAAATGCAACAATATGATGACATGATGCAATACATTAATTAAACAGGAAATCAAACATTCTATAGGGTAGTTTTCATACTTGGGATGTTACACGAACGATGGGGAATATCCCTATGGTCGGCGCCGGTATAAACGATCGAGCCATGTACTCAGACTCCAACGTCGCCGACCTACGCGTCCGTTTTGTTCCGTGAGCTGCGAAATCACGGCCCAACGCGCCGACCTATTTGGAAAACAGACGGGCGGGTGGCCCATTTTGCTCCGCCTCGAATCCAGCAGCGAAGCCAGGCTGAAAAATCTGTGGGGTCATTGCTATTTTTTTTAATGTTTTTCTTCACGATGTACAGTAACCGTACAATGTTTTTAGCCTATTTTTCTCAAAAACTGTGGGGTCGGCCGACCCCACAGCTAACGTGTGGCTCCGCCGCTGCTCGAATCCATTCCCGTCCCATATTTGTGACAGAAATGCGTCGCCGCGGACGCGGACGGAGGGCGTGCGATCCGCACGTGCGTCCCCACGAGACCAGTCAACAACGCCCACTCGCCTTCCGGGTCCAGCGGTTAGTGGAACACCGCCCCCTCGCCTAAATGGACCTTCTGGATAGAGACGAGCACGTCACTCCCCAGTCCCTACTACGCTCCTTCCCCATTGCCGACACGCAAGCCCTAGCCACCGCGTCACCGCCCAGCGCCCACGGATAGGGTTCCCATAGGGCATAAAGACGCGCAATGACGCGGAGGCGAACAGCTCTAGGCACGCGTGTCGCTCGTCGACACCTCCCACGTCCCCAATCCTTTCGAGGTGGCGCCACCCGGGGCCGTCGTTGTGGCCACCGATGCCGGCGCGCCGAGGGGGGAGGCCCACCTACATCGGCATCGAGGACTGCCGCTGGTACTGGGAGGCACGCCACTCCCGTGCCGGCCAACAACGTCAAGATGGTGGACGGGTGGCACCTGAATCCCTAATGGATTCCGGTGCTGGCCATCCCCACCAGCGGCAGGGCTCGCCGAGAGGAGATCCGCCAACGACGCGCGCAGCTTCCCCCGGAGTTCCTCGACGATCCAGACTTCACCCCGATGTCCCGCTACTGGGATACGTGGTTCCAGGAGGAGCACGACCAACGACGGCATAGCCGTTTCGGCCGGGCCCCAGTTCCTCCTCTCACGTCTTCAACGCTGCCGCATGAACGTCCTCGAGCGTGGTAGGCTCCAAGGCGGCAGGATCCGCTGCGCATTGGCAGCCCCATGCGTGACCCCGTTAAGGACGAGGAGCTCACCGACGAGGAGGACAACGACTTCAAGCGCGCCATCCAGGAGTCCCTCGCGTAGCCCCCACCGCAGGCCGTCGACGAGGACCTCAAGCGCGCCATGGAGGAGTCCCTCGCCACGGCACAGCCGTGGTACACTTACATGCCCCAGGAGCACACCATGCCCTTTGAGCTCTACGGGCAGTGGTGGTTGTGGGGCGACGACGTGGTTCCGGCAATGCCAAAACAGGAGGTGAACAAGGCGTCGGAGCCGGAGCCGGAGCCAGAGCCGGTGCAGCAGCACGAGGTGCAGCAGGCGACACCACCGACGTACCTCTGGAACGCGCCGGAGTACATCGTGCTTGACTAGGGTTGATGCGAGCATCGACGCGCCGTTCGTTTTTTTTTAATTTCTTATTTATTGTAGTTACCTAAAATGGTCATTTGTGGCTCACCCCCCTATATATGTAAGAAATTAGACCTTTTAGACCCGCTACTTAAATATTATTATAAAAAAACTGAAATGGGTCAGACGCCTAGGGTGCACTTGGGTTTTGTATGGATCGTGTGCGGATTTCTCTATCCGTTTGTTGGGCCAAGACGGATAAAACCGAAGTAAGCGTGAACCCGTGTTGGAGTTGCTCTCAGTCAGGTATGTCCCGATCCGATGTCCGCCCATGCGGTGAACGGAGACGGCTGAGGCAGCATGGGACATTGCGTTTCGTTTTTAGAGATCCGAAAATTCCGAATGCAGAGGCAGTCAGTCAGGCCGTATCTTTCACTGAACCGTTCTCAGCGGACCCCAGTGGTTGCTTCGAATTGATGACGGCGGTGGCAACGTACGGGCCGGCTTTATTTCGACCACATGCACGGACGTGCCTGCACGCCGCTCGGCTCTCTCCTCCGCCCGGCCACGGCACGCAGCCAAAGCCGGTCAGGTACTTGGAACCATGTACTGCCTGAACATGTGTTGCTCGCAGCACTTTCTACGGTTCCAATGCCCGCCCGGCCGGCTCACGAAGAAGCCCAAATGTGTGTATGTACAGTACAGGTGTTTGTCGGCGCCGGCCATCAAAATGGTTCCATCCGTGGACTGGCCAGAACACACACACATGCCTCCCTCCTTTCGGGGGAGTTCGGCAAAGCACAAAGAAACAGGGGAGGCACGCAGAGAACACGGGAGCTGCCTGCTTCCTCACACGTACTGTGACTTGAGCGGCACAACATCTCATGTGAGCTCCCACGTTACACTCTCCGTCCTCCTCACTTGTTAAACAACACAAGGGATCCAAGGCACAGCTCACGTGAGACCTTCATCTCCCAGTCGAACAAGTACGATTATACAATCTGTTTATTTTTTTTCTTATGCAGATTTGTCAGTGCCGAGATCCTGGAGAATTCTCTCACGCGCGGCCTGAACTGTGCGGACAGTCAAATGATTGGGCTGCCTCGGTGCCTCCTCTTTCTATGCACACACGCTTGACACTTTGGAGCAAGCCGCAGACAAAGCCCAGACCCCGGGGTCACATGGAAAGAGCGATTCCTGCGTGCGTACGTCCGTCCATCCGGCCTTCGGTCTGAACTTGTGCTGGTCAAACGGCTCATCATCTCACATGGCAAAGCGCCAGCGCCAGCGGGTGTGATCTCCATCAATTTTTCCCTTTTAGAGCTCAAGGGTGGACTTGTACATATTTAAACAATAAGCATGAAAAGGTAGGTTAGCAAGGTGTGCACTTAATTAGCTGCCTTGGAGTGAGCCTCACTCTTATCCTCCAGGGATCTCTTGCCCCTTACTGGTCAAGCCTTGTTTGTTTATCTTCATGTCTGACATTTGGGTGGCCACTGGGCAGTTTTGTATAGCTCATACGATCTTCATCTCCACCTTTTCTTGTATCTAAACAAGGGCTGGTCTGACTACTAACAGTATTGCTTAATTCAATGTTGTTGATTATACATGGCTCCTACTGTATCTTTGGTTCAAGAAGAAGTTTAAAGAAAATATAAATAGAATGGGTGGTTGCACCTGCAGATCTGTTATTTATACCTATATATACCTTCTGTCTCTAGAAAGGGTTTTTAAAAAGTTATACCCACTTCTTATGGAACTGGTTGCACCACTAAAGCTAATGTGCTTTTCCAACAACAAGGTATAATAGAAAATGTTATCTCGCTACCTAAATGATTGCCTGGATCAAATCTAATAGTGATCCATGCCCCTCAATCGTTTTGATATATATGTCGCCTATCTCGTTGCCGATATAGTGTGTTCTTGTCGGCACGATTAGTATTATAAGATTTTTCTACGAAATGTGTTTTTACAATTTCACTTTGCATACCATGTCAATATATAAAACTACCTAACTAGATGGGAGCGATAATTTTCCTACGGTGATTATGGAATAAACGAACTGAATAAAAAAAACAGGTATTTATTTTGTTAGCTCACTTCTACTCAGAGATGGTGATAGGCCGGGTGTATCCACCAATATCCAGCCCGTTGAACACAGTTTCGGAGTGCATTTTCTGCAAATGAATTTTCGCTGGCTAGTAAGTTCGCATGTTACGTCGATCCATAAATCCATGGTTTCGCGATCCTTTCATTCATTCCTATAATCCACTTTGCCTCACCGAAATAAGCTACATAGATCCAATCCTTTCCTATGGAATTATAATGTACTATAGAATTAATCAAATTAGTGCACGTCAAAATTACAAGGACTAGATCATATATAGGCGAAGGTTAGTGTATGTAAAGGGGGGCCGCTGCCCCCCTTCCTATCCCAAAGACGCATAACATGGAAGACATTGTGTATCAATTTACCGGTATTTTGGGCAAATACCACCAAAAAAGGATCGTCGTGGTGGGTCTGTATGAAGAAACTAGTCAAGAACGCCCATTGTGTATCTACACTAGATCAAAATCCTAAAGAAGTATAAATTGAAAACTTCAACGACTTAAACAAAATAAGAATTTGACTCAACCAATATTTAGTGTCAGTGATTTTCATGCAAAAAACTATGATCTACAACATCAAGTATACCCTCATGGTCATGATTTTCTCGATGGCTGGGGATGACATTATAGGGTTAGACAATGACTTGATCGATATCGAAAGCAGAGTAATAGTTACAACCAGAATTAAGAAATTGCATCAATATCGACCGATGGTTTTATTTTAAGAGTGGAGCTATTAGGTCACCATGATGCATTGCAGCTATTTTCAGGAAGACATTTCTGAATTAAAAATCGGTTTTGCACTCCAAGGTTAGATCTTAAAGGTAAAGGCACAGTGGACAAATGTGATGGTTTACTAACATCTGATGTAATAGTTTACTAGCTCTATGGGAGCAATAGTTTACGATCATGTAATAAATGAATTAGATTAATCACACATTTATATTGTGAGCTCACTTCTACTTAAGGATGGTGATAGATCTGAAGTATTTACCGATATCCGGCTCGTTGAACACGGCTTTGGAGTGCATTTTCTGCAAATGAATATTCATCTGGAGCTTGATCATACTGGATGATGTCTAGACATCAATATATATATCATAGGGGGAGGCTAGTGTATGTAAAGGGGGCCGCTGCCCCCCCCCCCCCCATCCCAAATACATATTGCATTGAGAACATTGAGGACAAGTGTTGAAACAAATATGTAAAATACCAGAAAAAATTCAAGGTTAAAAATAAGAGAGTGGAGAACTTCAAGTGAAATAGGAAAAGTCCTTGTTAAAAAGAGAGATATTTAATCATATTGGATGATGTCTAGACATCAATAGGTATAATTTTTTTTAATTAAATATGTTTTTATTGATAAAGGACTCAGAATGAGTGTAATAATCACAAAAATAACTAAGCAAATTGTTTCAATAGCAATTGATCCTTGATCATACTTCATATCCACTAGAATGAGCATAAGCTACATTTCTGACTACAATTCCTAGTGACTTAACATTAGCATTCTCATATGCCTCTTTCCATTAGAGGAATCGCTTCGCATGTGCAAAGCCGCGTTTTGTCTGCCCCATGTGTAGCGCATGTGACTAGCTTCGACTAGTTTTGCGCTTCTGCTACCAAAAATACAATCTAAGCAAGAGTTTCGACGAAGTAATACTTGAAACATAGAAATTGGCTGGCGCTTGACAAAACTCGCCACTAAAGTAGCTTCCACAATTGCAACCGACATGTGATCTGTTCGAGTGATCGATCCATAGTTTGCTCTCCATGCGCGAGGCCAACTCCTCGTGCACTGTAGTATGAATAGTGTGTGCAGGGTTTGAGACTTTGACACGCAAAACACTGAGTCCAACACTTGCGAAGTAGCTAGGAGCAAGCTGAGAGGAACATGGATGGCCAAGGCGGCGGCGAGGAAGCGGTTCCAGTGATCGAGGTGTTATTCTATGGTGATCCAAATTCATATGAAGATAAAGGAAAGTTCGGCCTCCGCTACGCGGAGGCTTAGGGCCCCGCGGTACGGTACGAGTTGTTACCGAGTCGGAGTTGGATTCACAGTTACCGACCTACTTAGGTCAGGACCGCCTTTATATACCTCTTGTAAGCCGCCGCACGGGATAACCTACATATTGTAAATCCCGGCGCGGTTATAGCCTCACCCGAAAATAGTGAAGTATTGCTGGCTGGCGCCCGTGGTTTTTTCTCTTCCTTGTTGGAAGGGTTTTCCACGTTAAAATCTCGTGTCCCCGTTTGGTTCGATCTTGCTTAATTTCATCGTTGTTTTGCTATTGCGTGTAACACGAGGGTCCTGGCGCCGGGAGGGCTCGCGCGGTGGCCTATGCAGGCATGAGAGGGCTGGTAGGTGGCACCGCGATGACGGCGGCACTTGTTACCACCATCGGCAGCATGCTCTCTACGGATGTCCTGGCTGGCGTTCTCACTTCGGTTGTGCAGGTGCGTAGAGATTTTAGCAAAATTCGAGTATACCTTTAGCCTGTTTCTTTTTTTTAACGTTTCCACTCTCCTGGCTAGAGGGTATGGTTCACGTTGGGCTCGGCGAGGTCGCGGGCGGACCGCGCATCCAATTACTGATGTTGCGCATTGTTGATGGCGTCGCGCTTGTGGCGGCCTACGGACTTCACAGACTCAAACAAAATAATAATTTGACTCAACCAATAATTTGACTTAAAAAAATGTTGATGGTGTCGCTATCGAGACATCGTAGTAAGGACCATAGACGGGGGTGCCATGAGCCTATGGGTAGAGACGTGGGAGACGTGGTAGTACGACAATCGAGAACACCAAGTTTTACCCAGGTTCGGTATGACGCAACTAGGCGGCGTTCCTACTCCTGCAATCTCACTAAATCAGGGCAGAAGACTGAAGTATACACAGTACAATGTGAGTAGGTTTTCGCTAACTCGACGAGGATCGACTTCTAGCTAATTGTCTGTCTGTTTTTTCTCTCCCGTCCGGCTTTATATAGATAGCCGGGTTAGGGTTTACAGAAAGGAAACCTAAAAGACTACGGAAAGTATCTAACTTGGAAAGTAAGAAATCCGTCTTCTTATCCAAGCCGCACCACTTTGGGTCGTGGTCCGGATTCTTCTAGAATCCGGCTTCCTGCGCATCAGCTTACTGGGCCGCCCAATGGACTGTAATCCACTACCAACAGGCCACCCGGGTAATATGGCTCATTAGACTAATGCCGGACATACCCTAACACTTCCAAATTCCGCGCGATCCGGAACGTTTCGTTTTGACAAAGTCGAGCGTTTCCGTCGCGAATGGCTGAAAAGTGGAGTTTGCTCTCGACGTATTGATTTGGTCCGTCGCAAACTGGTTTTGCTCGACTTTTTTGCTAGTTTTACGCCGCGGATTTTTGTCTCCGACCCAGTAGCCCACTAAGAGCCCAGTTGCCTTCGATGAAACTTGCCTGGTCGCGTAGAACATCTCGAATTTTTCTTGGGGCCACACATCCTGTCCTGTTTGACTGCTTTGGCTGGCTACGACCGACCAGTTAATGCCTGGACCCCACTTGTCATCCACGGTAAATAAGCATGCACATAATCTTCGAAATTAAGTATGCACATAATCTTCAAAATCATCACAGTTAACAGTGAACAAGCCGTTTCTGAAACAAATTACAAAAAGAAAAAGATAGACACCGGACCTAGCGTCCTAGCCAAGGGTGCGGCGTCGCGCCTCCGCCAGCGCCACCGCATCTTCATTCTGCATCGAATGGCGGATCGCTTCCGCGGTGTCGGCCTCTAGCTTGATAGTGAAATGTCGGGCGAGCCTCGCACTAGTAGGAAATAGGCTACCAGTGACGAACAATTTTCAGCTACCGCTGGCGAACATGTGTTCGCTAGCGCTACCACGCCAGTGGTAGCAGGTTACCGCTGGCGAACATCACTTCGCCAGCGGTAGTGCATGTTACCGCTGGCGAACAAATCCTTGTTCGCCAGCGCTAAGTTCGCCAGCAGTAGATGCTCTGTTCGCCAGCGGTACAGCTTCGCCAGCGGTAGGAAAACCTGTTCGCCAGTGGTGTTGTTGGCCAGTGGTAGGGACTTTGTTCGCCAGTGGTAAGTTTCCCAGGTTTGTATTTTTTCTTTTTTTTTGTATAACAGTTTGTATATTCTGATTCTGTATATATTCCCAGGTCCAAATACATTCGAATTCTATAATTTATAAACTTCACACATATAAATCACTGATAGCACATCGATAAATCATAGATACATATGCATCCATCCATAACGAATTTAACACATCGATAACGAAATTAACACATCGATACATATGCACCCATATCCAATTCTCATAAGTACGAATACAACACATTGATCTCAATAACACGTTTATGTCGGAAGATTTCGAACCCAAAATATAGCCATCTAATTAGTTCAACGATTACAAAGGTATGACGACATCTATACAACGTACGCGCGATATAGAGATCAATCGCAAAGAAGACTAGATATACGGTCCGCCTCCGCTTTAGCTTCCGCCTCCGCTTGCGATCTTTCGCTAGGGCCAGCGCGCCGTCCACTTCTTCATCTCTCTGTAGACCAAGATAAAAGCATTAGACCGGCAAAGGAAATCACAAGTTCTTATTAGGAGCAATTCGTAACGAATCGAATACATACCGTCGATCATTTCTTCCTCGATGTTGTGATCTTCTGTTTCTTCTCCGGCGGGAACGGAAGAGCACCTTCTAACGAGTTGAATGGTCTCTCGTCAGTCTGCTCTAGCACACATTATCGCAACTCATTGTTAGATGGTGGGGGGTTCCAGTGGAAGGTAGATCCTGAAGTTACTACATCCTTATAGATGATTGTGCAGAGCTTGCGCTGGATGCGACCAAAGTTTTGTCTGTACTCAGCATCAGACCATTCCACGATGCTGCGAGACCATTTGTCCACAACATACATGTATTGCAGACTATGTTGGTCCTTCACGATCTCCGTCATGTGTTGGATGAGGTACCATGCCTCCATATGGCCGCCTGGCGCCTGCTTGGGGCAGGGAAACTCTGTTCTGTGTCTGAACACATATTTGCCTTGAATTTGTTTCTTCCTGTCGCAGAATCCTTCCCCCCTGATGTAGCCATCCATAGCATCATTGAGAACAGACTTGATGAGGGTGTAGTTCTTCTCTTTCATCGTACTCCCGGAGTCGAGATATACTGCGTGCGCGTCTCTCGGGTAGAGCATGATGAGGGTGACGTATTTGTTTCTGCGCAAAACAGGAGAGTCCATATATATAATCCTCAAAAATTGTATATGCGCAAACTTATGTAAAGATGGGAAATATAACTTACTCAGGAAAGTAGGGCACGAGGGTGATCCTCTTGTTCATATGGTTAGTGAGCAACACTTGTTCGAGGTACTTTGTCGCTTTTGCCCTACCCCTGGGGTTGTTCAAGTACATGTCGTGCATGTAGTAGGGGTCTGCTAGCCCGATGTTTTTGACATTCTCTACGGATAGCTGATGCGCCAAGCTGAGCGTAAACAGACGGACGATTGACGAGTGGAGTGATTTCATGTGGAACATCCGGAAAATGTCGTCAAATCTAATGATGATCTTGTTTGCGTTGCCTTCAGTGACAAATCCCGCCGTAGATGGCACCTTTGCGACCAAAACCGGCAGCGTTGGATTTTTCTCTTTCAGAAGCATCTCCTCCATATATAGTACACCGTCATGGACGCTACGCATATCACCTGACAGCAAGGAGACCAACCTCGGCGGAAGCATCGGTTTGCCCAACTGATGGATCTGATGTCAGTCGGTTATGGGTATCCTGTCCAATACACGTCCTGTCTGCGGCTTAGACTTGGTCCCCTCCACCGGTTGGCTCATCGATGCAACGGCAGGAACCTTCTTAGTTCTTTTCCGTGCATACTTGATCTTAGGCTGAGTCTTATGAAATACATCCGCTACCGCCTCTTTGAGGGCATCCTGGCTGATGACTTCTTGCTCGGGGACTGCCGGCTCTTGAGAAGAGAAAAGACGCTTTGTGCATCGATATTTATCCGCTTCCTCCGCTGGCAAGAGAAGTTGATCAAGATCATCCAGGCCGGGCGCCCCCTCGTAAGGATCGTCGACGAGGTAGTCATTGGGGTTCTCATCTTCAGCATCGTCGCCGTCGTGCTGCACGGACTTTGCAGGTGAGAAATCCTTGTGTTGGCTCGGGTGCCCCGACCCCTGGACCGGTGTTGGAGTGTTGGCAGGAGTACTTTCCAAACGAATTAGTGATTTCGGCCAGGTCAATGGCCAAACCAAGCATTGCTCCAGGTTCAACTCGCTGTCGGCTGCAGGTGGTTGGTTCGGAGGATCGAGAGCACCGCAACCAGGGAGCACCCGACTTAATGTCACTCTGAACACGTCCTCGGGCATACGAACGCCGTGGGATACGCGGTTCAGAGGTGTGATGATTTTTCCTTTGGCGACGTCCTTTAACTCGCCGTTCACATTAAGGAGCAATGTGCATCCCGTCTCGTCGGCCTGCGAAATGTCGCGCGATCGTTGTTAGAGACTGATGCCGTCACGAATCAAGTCATAATATGTAATTAAGCAGTGCACGTTGAATTACCGTGAGGGCATTGAGCTCGGACAAGGGGGATGGACCGCTAAGTGTCGGCGGCGGCGGCGTTGAAGAGATTTGGCGGGGCGGCGACGGATCTTTGCGACCTTCCGGCTGAGGGTTGGGGGCCGGCTCGTTCCGCGCAGCAGACGCCACGACGGGGGCCGCGTTCTGCGGCGCCACGACGGGGGCCACGTTCTGCGGCGCTGGCTGCACCATTTGGGCTATGTTTATCTCCGGGAGCGGCCCTTGTCCTCCACCTGCCATCCACGGCGCTAAGGACTGAGCGACGGACGCACAGATGGTAGGGAGGAGCTCATTGAGCCTCTCGTTCACAAGCTCGTCGACCGTCTTCTCCGGGCCCTTGTTCCGCTCCTTACGCTTATCCTTGGTGTCCGGGTAGTAGTGCGCATGCCGATGACCCTTTCCGAGGCCATGCACATGGCCACGATGCGGCTTCTTGTCAAGGGGCACTCCCTTCATCGCGTTCAGCGCCCTAATGAAAGTGGTGTCATACGGGTCCTTGTTCGTCGTCGCTGAGGACCCCCCGTCAGATTGAGATAGGCGTTCTTTTTCTTCTTCCTCGAGATACTTATTCTCGAGCAGCTTGACCTTCTCGTTCAACACAAGATCGCCGGGCTTTTTGGGATCTTCCCTATAATGGGCCCTGACAAAATTTCTCACCTGCGGGTCGGTGATCTTGTCAAACGGGTTCGGCCCTTCTCTCTTCGCATCCTCCTTTTCCCATACTTTCTGCTTCCCAAGGTAACCCCGGCTTCCGAGATTGTGAGGGCCAATGTTCTTTTTTCGCTGTTCTTTCCCCCATTTACTCAGCGCCACCCTTTCCGGTTTGAGTTCGTCGATCTTGAATTGGGCCAAGTCTTCCTCGGAAATGGAGGGCCACATCTTATGTATCTCATCAAAATCCTTACCCTTCGCAAGCATCTCCCGCAAACTGGATCTCCAAGTCGTAAACGCCTTGGCGAACTTTCCCAGTGCTAAGGAGTTGACCAGATTCTTCTTCAGGTCCTGGTTGTCGTAAGGATCCGGGAATTTGTACCTTGTGTGCAGCTTCTCAATCAGCAGGGCGGCATTAGCCTTGTTTTCTTTAGCTCTGAGGTGCTCCATATTAACGTTGCCGAAGTCTCGAGCTATGCAGCCTATCTGGTTTCCATAGCCCTTGGCATAACTCTCCGGCTCGAGGGGAGCACCGCTCTTGGGGTCCACTTCCGTGAACTCTTCCCGCATGGTGGCGAGCATGTTGTGCCGTCTCTCTTTGCGCTTAGCCGACGCCTCGCTACCGGAGGCGGTATCCCCGGTGCCACTACCGGTTTGATCACCTTCTGCGCCCGATGTATCGTTGTGTGGCTCTAGCTCCTCGCGAACGGTTTCGTCCATCTCGTCGTCTGCATCGTCGCCCTGCATCTCTAGATCCGGGTGCGGATCTACGGGTCCGCCTCCGGCGCTTAGCATAGAAAGCCACGCATCGTCGTCCCCGCCGTGTACGAGACCAGAACCACCCGCCTCGTCGTTGTGAGCCATATCTAAGGAAGGAGAGAAAACCCGAAATAAGTTCAACAAATCCTACAATTTAGACGATGCCCCATATGAGTCCAAATTTCTCGGACACTCTAAGTTGTGATATTTTTAGCAAAGACATGCCAAAATTCACGGAAAATTTCGGCATGACCTTTGCTAAAAATATCACAAATGGAGTACCCAAATTTGCCGGAACGGAAATTAATCAACATTCCGGCAAATAGGGACTCACGTGGGGTACCTGCACATAAAAACCCACCCCTCATATAATCCCACCCCTCATATTATCATCGTCATCCACACGAAGGTGGGCACATATCAATACGACCACACCATCACCACCATCCATACACCATATATGCTGCACTCTCAATGTATCTGTCCACAAAAGTTTCCAGGTTGGCCAGAAAAACATCCCAGGAATTCATATATGCCACAAAAACTCCCAGGTTGGCAATCAACCAAAGTACATGTACCTACTGATACTACTTGAGCATTATTTTCGTAACAAAACCTGTAACTTTAGCATTATTAGCAGCAGCAGCAGTAGTTAGCAGCATGTAGCATCAGGAGCTACTTATTAGCATCAGCAGCAGGTAGCAGGTAGCAGCATCTCCACATTAGTAATATTCAGATAGCATTTGACCAAACATACACATGGAAATGAATTATGTACAATACTCCCTCACTAAGCAAGCAATAGCACTAACAGAATTAAGCAAGCAATAGCTACAGCCTACTACTCCTTTCATGCACACAACCAACAATCAGTATACAACACTGACAGAATTCAGAGAACAGCCAGTAGGAGTATTTAAATTCAGAAAATGAGTATAAACCTGTATTCTAAGAACTACGGCAATATACTCCAGCAATTGGAACCTATAAATATCTTGATGCGTGACAGTTGCAAATTTAGGTGATCATATATCGCGAAATATGGTGGTTGTTTCTAGGACCTACTAAAATTCTCCTAACATACCGCAGCCGTGACCATGGTGTATAGGAGCCAAAGGCAGCTGCATCTCCTTATCTGTATAGGAGCCAAATGCAGCTGCATCTCCCTATGTGGTCAGAGAACAAAAGTTTAGTTTTCGTGTGTCCAAATGCAGCTGCATCTCCTTATGTGTATAGGAGCCAGATTTATAGCCTAGCTGTATAGGAACACATATTCACTTGAATGTTGTTTCAGCAAAAGTAGAGGTGTATGTCCACTTCTGTAAATAAAGTCAGAACAAATAGGGAGTGCAGCATACTCCATTATTTTTAACCTACAGTTTCGTGAATTTTTCTGTACATATATGCAGATAAAAAATTCTTCGTAAAAAATGCACCTATGGTCTAATAACTTATTAAACAATCGATACATGTATAAGCCATAACAAATCTGTGAACGTCTGATTTTCAACATAGATGCACAGGATACTCAAGAAAATGACCATCTTATTCAGTACGGCAGTACCAGTGAATAAAAACAAGAGCAGACAAACAAATGACTAGCTTATAGGCCTGACTAAGATAGCAGTCAACAATGAATAAGACCGGCAGGGAGGGTACTACTCCTAGGAGAAATTCTACTTGTAACACGCAAGGATGTGTCAGTTGGAAGTATCCCAGTTCGAGGAAATAAGTGGGGCCTAGGGGCACTTGTTACTGACTAGCGAGGCACCAATGATTTTTCTTAACATGTGGAGTGCATGATTATCTTAGAGTTTAAAGCAAATTGGACATACACAGATGGAAATTGCTCTACCAAGCAAATTGCACACATTCATAATATGCTATATTCATCTCTATATATGCAACTTGCTTGTTCAAATGACAAATTCCCCATAGTAACTTGGAATTTTTCAGAGAATCAAAGTCAAAACAAAGTAGACCAGGACCAACTTACTGCAGACCAAGGTACATAAGCTAAGCATCACACTGGGCCAATTATGACCCCACAACTAAAAGAAAGTTTCGGCATAGATCTGTCTGCCCCAAAGCTGCACAAGATCCATGATCCAATCGCGGTGTCTGAAGCTTAAAGCTAACACTGAACTAACCGTTGCACTACTGCATACAAGCAAGAAAACTTGGAATTCAAGGAAAACTTGTACTGTAGCTAGTTCTGCATCTACTAGCTGTCTTATTCCACTCCTGGAATTCAAGGAAAATATGACTTGGTTTGTCTATGGTGTTTCTTATGATATTTGGAATTTCAGTACACACACACACTGATCCATCTAACAACTAACATCTAACAACTAAAACTAACATCTAACACTATGAAAAACAGTAGGAAAAACAGTAAAAAAGACAGTAGAAAGACAGAAAAAATTCTTGGACACATTGTGTCGAATACCTTCAGGGCGTGGAGCAGTACGAGCAGTGGATTGCGTGGGAGAGCAGGGGATTGCGTGGGAGAGGTAGCAGGGGGTTGCCGTGGCAGTGCGCCGGCGTCGATGCGGCGGTGGGGCGCAGGTGGCCGTGGCAGTGCGCGGCGCGGGCAGAGGTGAGCAGAGAGGGAGGGGCGCGCGCGCGAGAGCAGAGGAAGAGAGGAGAGGGAAGGGAGGGGCGCGCGAGGAGAGGGAGGGAGGGGCAGTGGTGGGGTGGGCTCGCCGGAGACAGGGAAGGTCGCCGGAGACACGGAGATCGCCGGTGTGTGCAGTGTGGTGCGCGCGGTTGCTAGTCCTGCGAGAAAAACGACTAAGTGTCGTACTAGTGCAGAGAGAGGGAAGGGCGGGGGCCAGCGCGTAAGTGACACAGCGGTACACTACCGCTGGCGAACAAGACCCCAGTTCGCCAGCGGTACCGTTACCACTGGCGAACAAACGAAGCCGCCCAGCGGTAGTGTGCCACACCGTTGGCGAACCATAGCCCTGTTGGCCAGCGGTATCTTTACCACTGGCGAACAGACAGAGCCGCCCAGCGGTAGTGTGCCACATTACAAATTAATTTAAAACACATTAATTTAAAACGAATTTCAAACACATTACAAATTAATTTCAAACACATTACAAATAATAATATTTTATTTTGTTTTCTTTATTTGTTTAAATTATTCAAAGACATTTCATTTATTTAATTTCAAACACATTACAAATAATAATGTTTTATTTTGTTTTCTTTATTTGTTTAAATTATTCAAAGACATTTCATTTATAATAATTCAAACATATTACAAATTAATTTCAAACACATTACAAATAATAATGTTTTATTTTGTTTTCTTTATTTGTTTAAATTATTCAAAGACATTTCATTTATTTAATTTCAAACACATTACAAATAATAATGTTTTATTTTGTTTTCTTTATTTGTTTAAATTATTCAAAGACATTTCATTTATAATAATTCAAACACATTACAAATTAATTTCAAACACATTACAAATAATAATGTTTTATTTTGTTTTCTTTATTTGTTTAAATTATTCAAAGACATTTCATTTATTTAATTTCAAACACATTACAAATAATAATGTTTTATTTTGTTTTCTTTATTTGTTTAAATTATTCAAAGACATTTCATTTATAATAATTCAAACACATTACAAATTAATTTCAAACACATTACAAATAATAATGTTTTATTTTGTTTTCTTTATTTGTTTAAATTATTCAAAGACATTTCATTTATTTAATTTCAAACACATTACAAATAATAATGTTTTATTTTGTTTTCTTTATTTGTTTAAATTATTCAAAGACATTTCATTTATAATAATTCAAACACATTACAAATTAATTTCAAACACATTACAAATAATAATGTTTCGTCGCATACAATTGGCAGACAAATGCATACATAGTTTCTCAGTGTTTGATCTTTTTCCCTTTTTTGGTCGAAGTTGCATAATTTAACCCCACATTATGACTTCTTCTTCTGAATGGAAGACCATGCCTAGGTAGCGTAGTTCTGCTTCTTGTTGTTGTGTATGTTGCATGACTATCATCATCATCTTCTTGATCATCGTCAATATTTGGGTCGCCGAACGTGTCGAACTCGTCCTCGTCAACGACTCCATCCATTCCGATGATATTTATTTTCCCTCTCCTCACGACAACACGGCTAGGCCTTGCGGGGTCTGTTATGAAGAAGCATTGGGACACATGCTTAGCCAATACCCATGGCTCATTTTGCGCTGTGACATTCACGCTTGATGAGGTTCCGGCTTCGGGAATAACCATGGTTGTAAAGTATTGGTCTTCTTTTCTGACGGTCGACATCCTAGCCCATCTGACGCGGAACATAGGCACCTTCTCTCCAGAGTAGTTAAGCTCCCATATCTCCTCGATCCTTCCATAGTATCTTAACTTTTTGTCACCGGTGTAGGATTCCATCGTTACCCCTGAGTTTTGATAATCGGAAGTTTTGTCTTTCTCCTCTGTGTAGAAGGTGAACCCGTTGATATCATATGCTTGAAACGTCGCTAGGTTGGGAGCTGGGCCATGTGCCAAGGCGTACAATAGTTTATTTTTCGCACAATCCCTTGGCGGTGGATTAGCGACGATCACATCTTTAAACCAACGCAAGAAAGTGGAGTTATGCTCTCTGATTATTTCTCCTTCGGTCCTCCGCTTGCCTTGTTCACTGTACTTTTTCATAATCGAGCTCTTGTGTTTTTCCACCCAAGTATCGACCATGTCAATGTGTTGGAGAGCTACTAAGTTTGCCCTGTTAAAGTCGGTGCGTCGACAGGCCCGATCCACATGCACTTCTCTACGTCCATTTTTGTGACCTACTCCATCGACCTTGCCAATGTGCTTGTTTCTGGGCAGACCAACTGGGTCCTCCACGTCCATATGATTCGT
The DNA here is from genome assembly GCA_028641055.1 of Alopecurus myosuroides. Taxonomy (NCBI): domain Eukaryota; kingdom Viridiplantae; phylum Streptophyta; class Magnoliopsida; order Poales; family Poaceae; genus Alopecurus; species Alopecurus myosuroides. Next base: position 207,098,723 of record CM054059.1, read on the forward strand.
GCAGAAAGAGATGCACTCTTCGTGAGAAAGCCCTGAACGATGCTTCCGTCCGGACGAGCTCTGTTGCGAACATATCCTTTGATGACCCCATTCATCCTTTCAAACGGCATCATGTTGTGCAGGAACAACGGCCCGAGATGGATGATATCGTCCACGATATGGACCAACAGATGAACACATATGTCAAAGAATGATGGTGGAAAGTACATCTCAAGCTCGCATAGTATCACGACAATCTCTTCCTGCAGCCTTGAGATCTGCTTCCCCGTGATCGACTTTCGAGATATAACGTCGAAGAAGTTACAGAGGCCAAACATGGTTTCCCGGACGTGTTTGTCCATTATTCCGCGGATCGCAACCGGAAGTATCTGCGTCATCATCACGTAACAGTCATGAGACTTCATCCCGCTAAACTTTTGTTTCTGCGCGTCGAGGAATCTGCTTATTAGCCCTGAGTAACCGCTAGGGACTTTGACTCCGAGAAGGCACATCATCAATTTTGTGATCTCGTCCGGACTAAGAGTGAAGCAGGAGGGGGGGGCAGTAATAGTCATTCCTCTTAACCCTTTTGGCCTTGCGACGATCCGTCTCCTCATCACACGATTGATCGCCGTCGTCATCATCCGGGCGTCCCCCCTGAAGATCTACCCTAATACCAAAATATTTCAGGTTGTTTCTTGCTTTCACCCCGTCTTTGGTCCTCTCCGGCATGTTGAGCAGCGTGCCAAACAAACTTTCAAACACATTCTTCGTGATATGCATCAGATCAAGGCAGTGAGGCGTATCGAGAATGGGCCAGTATGGCAAGTCCCAAAACACCGACCTCGTCTTCCATACATCCAGAAGCGGTTTTGGCGCCTTTTGCTTCTTTCCCGGCTCTGGGCATTCCTTCCAATCATTCAGCAAATTGTAGATTTCTTCGCCGCACCTCTTACGTGGAGGTCCACGGAGCTCATCCTCACCGTTAAAAAGGTCTCCTCGCCTTCTCCACGGGTCTTTGTTGGGTAGCCACCTTCGATGGCCAACGAAAACTGTTTTCGAAGACCCAGGATCTTTCGGAAGTTGCATAAACGTGGGGTCATCCATGCACCTCACGCAACCGTTATGTCCGTGGCACACCTGGCCCGCCACATATCCGTAGCCTAGTAGGTCGTGAACCGTACAGAGTAAGACAACTCTCATTGGGAAATATTGTTCACCGAAGGCGTCCCATGTGTTCACCCCTTCCTCGGCCCATAGCGTTTCCAGCTCATCTTTAAGCAGCTTCAGGTATAGATTGATGTCGTTGCCTGGTTGTTTCGGCCCTTGAATTAGCATACTCATGTGAATATACTTCCTCTTCATGCACAACCAGGGAGGGATGTTGTACATCCATACAAACACGGGCCAGGTGCTATGGGTGCTGCTCTGGTTGCCAAACGGATTGAGTCCGTCGGTGCTCACACCCAACCTGATGTTCCTTGCCTCCGCCCCGAACGTTGGATATTCACAGTCAATTGCTTTCCATTGACTTGCATCTGAAGGATGTGTCAGAATTACTTTTTCACTCCGATTTGGATCTTTCAAAACTTTATTCCTCCTTTTCGCGTGCCAGCGCATGAGCTCTGCTTCCTTGCGGTCCGCGAAATACCGTTGCAGACGGGGAATGAGCGGAAAGTACCACACAACTTTCCGAGGAGCTTTCTTCTTCCCTTTCTTGTATCGAGCGGCGCTGCAAGCTGGACAAATGGTTTTGTTCGCGTCCTCTTTCCGATAAATGTAGCAATCGTTGATGCACACATGGTATTTTTCGTGAGGTAAATCAAAGGGGCACACGACTTTCTTGGCCTCGTCGCAACTTTTAGGACAGGTGTTGCCCTCTGGAAGGACATCGTGCCAGTATTGCAGGCTTGCATCGACGCTTATGTCGCTCCATTTGTATCTCGCCTTCATCTGCAGAACATCGAGGGCCACTCTCAGGCGGGACTCTCCCGGACCACAGCCTGCATACAACGGTGTCTTCGAGTCTATCTCTAGTTGCGCCAGCTTCGATTGCTCTCTAGCAGCAGATATCGAGTTAGTCGTCTTTCTCAAAAGCAATTCTTTCAGATGAGGGTCACGCACAACTTCCGTTAGGGGTGTCCCTGTGTCCTCGTGATCTTCTTCCACGTCTTGTTCAACATCTTCTCCATGATCATGTGCGGGGTCATGAGGCTGATCTTGGTCCTGCTGTAGTTGGTCCTGCTGTAGTTCTAGTCGATCGTTGCTATTGTCCTGTTGCACATCATTTCCTACCGCCGCCGCCCCATGGACTTCATCATCTTCATCATCACTTACCCACTGACTGTTATACCCATCCATGAAACCATACCTTAGGAGGTGACTGAGCAAGTCTCCGGTAAATGGATTGAGCAAGCCCCCTAGTTTGCACTTTCGACATGGACATCGTATCTCCTTGCGGCCATTTTGTAACATGTCTTCTGTCGCGTGTCTCAAGTAACTATTCACGACACATTCACTCTTAACGACCACCATTATATGTCGCATCCACGAGAGTGCGCCGATATAATTAATATTAGAACCAAACATAATATATATATATTTCGATATTCACGAAAAAAAATCGGCATGACCTTCCTACAAATTGGAGGTTAGAGGAGTGCCAAACTTTGCCGAGACGGAAATGAATCAACATTCCGGCAAAGTGGCAACTCATTTTCATATCAAAAATTTCACTTCATGTCGTCGTATTCACGAAAAAATTCGGCATGACCTTCCTACAAATAGGAGGTTATTAGGGAGTGCCAAACTATGCATTTATCGTCTCCATCACACGACCATTGTTGAATCCGGTGAAATTTCACACATATTGCATATCGCGTGTATCCGGACAAAATTTATATACAAACTCATTTAATTATATATTATCATTCATCCCACCTCAAATGAATAGATGGCTACACGATGATATCCGGAGAATTTTGGAGCTTTGGAGAGAAAGGGGGTAATTCTAGATCTAGATGGCTAGGGAGGGAAAATTTGGGGTAGAAATGGTGTTAGGAGGGAGATAAACATATATATACCAACTAAAATAAATTTAGTTGGTTCAAAATAGAGTAGGAGGGTGGAGAAATTGGCATAATTTCGAGCTAGAGAGAGAAGAGGGGACAAGGTGAAGAAGGGAGAGAGGAGGGGAAAGTGGGTGGTGGGGGTGCCACTTATGGCTAGATCTGCGGAATACCGCTGGCGAACAGGTGTTGCTGTTCGCCAGCGCTAAAATGCGTTCTGGGCCCACATATTAGCGCTGGCGAACAACAGCAACTGTTCGCCAGCGGTGGTGAGCGTAGCGCTGGCGAACACTTTGCCCTGTTCGCCAGCGGTAATATAGGGCAGCGGCTGTAGCGCGCGCAGGTGGGGCCCGGCCATAGCGCTGGCGAACAAGAGGGGTGGTTCGCCAGCGGTAGTATTAATAGCGCTGGCGAACAGATATTTCTGTTCGCCAATGCGGTTAGCGCTGGGCAACAGAAATTCTTGTTGGCCAGCAGTATGCTGGTGGCTATAAGCCATTCCCTACTAGTGTCGCTTGCCGGAGCTCTTTTGTCGCGAAACTCTCTATGGACGCTAAAATCCCCGCCTGCATGTGGGGCCACTGCAGGGCCTCGTTGTGGAACTCGACGGCGAGATACTCCTCCTCTTCTTCCTCCTCGACGTCCGAAGGTGCGATGGGTGGAGCCGGAGGTGGTGGTGCGCAGGACGAGTTGGCCTGATGCACCTCGCGCCGGTACGCCTCGCGGGCACGCGCACGCTCCGCGCCTTGCACGCTGCGCCGGGGAAAGTACCTGGGGATCTGCTGTTGGCGGCCCTTCTCGCGACGGCCAGACATGGTACCGGTGGATCTGCGCACAGCGAAGGGGAGTAGAGAGGTGTGGCACAGACGGACAGTTTGGGAGTAGAGAGGAGAGCGTTCTGCGCCCGTATGGGGGAGCCGCTGCATTATGCACAGTTTGGGAGTGGAGATGAGAGCTGACCGGGTATCCCACGTGGCGAGTGTCAACCAAATTACCGATAGATAGGAGATCTAAATTATAAAATGCACTCTAAAATGGAAATGAATTGACATAGTTTTACATTTGCAACAATGGATACCCTAGTACTAATACTAATATACTGCCGCCTCGCCCTCTTCGATGTCTGTTCCGCGCCATCATCCCGGAATAGACATCAGTGATTGGACGCGCGGTTCGCTCGCGACCTCGCCGAGCCTAACGTGAACCATACCCTGCAGCCAGGAGAGTGGAAACGTTTAAAAAAGAAACAAGCTAAAGGTAAACTCGAATTTTGCTAAAATCTCTACGCACCTGCACAACCGAAGTGAGAACACCGGCCAGGACACTCTAACTAATGTGCTTTTCCAACAACTTCTTATGGAACTGGTTTAGAACACTCTAACTAATATGATTTTCCAACAACAAGGTATACTAAGAAATATTATCTCGCTGCCTAAACTATTGCATGTATCAAATCTAATAGTGATTCACGCCCCCTCCCCCAACTTTTTTCAATATATGTCACCTATTTGGTTGCTGATATGGCATGTTTCATCGGCACGATTAGTATTGTTAGATTTTCACGAAATATAGTTTTCGATATTTACATACTTTCTCAATACCTAAAACTACCTAACTCTATGGGAGCAATAGTTTTTCTATGACGATCATGTAATAAACAAATTAAATTGATATAACACATATTTATTTTGTTAGCTCACTTCTACTTAAGGGTGGTGATAGATATGGGGTATCCACCTCTATCCAACCCGTTGAACATGGTTTTGGAGTGCATTTTCTGCAAATGAATATTTGTTGGCTAGCAAAGTCACAGGTTACGTTGATACATAGATCCATGTTTTGGCGGTCCTTTCATTCAATTTTTATAATCTACTTAGCTTCACCGAAATAAGCTATCTGGATCCAATCCATTCATGTATAATTATAATGTACTATAGAATTAATCAAATTAGTGCTCGTCAAAATTAGAAGGACTAGATCATAGGAGGAGGTTAGTGTATGTAAAGAGGGGGCCGCTGCCCCCCTCACCCCATCGCAAAGACATATAACATCGAAAATATTGTGTATCAACTTATTCATATTGTGGGCAAAAAACAACAAAAAGAATCATTATGGTGGGTTTGTGTGAAGAAAGTAGCCAAGAACCCCCATTCTATATTTACACTAGATCAAAATCCTAAAGAAGCATAAATTTAAAACTTCAACAACTTAAATTTTTTTTTTTGACTCAACCAATATTTGATGTGACTGTTTTGCTTAAAAAAAACTATGACCTCCAGCATCAAATATACCCTCATGGTCGTGATTTCTCGACGGCTGATGATGAGCTTGTAGGATTAGAGAAAACTTGATCAAGTCTTTCCGTACAAGAAATAAGTCTTGTTTACTACAGATTCTAGTGACTTAGCGTTAACATTCTTACATATTCAAGCACATTTAACCCAAATCATGTATGCAAGCAGTGCGGCCAGAGCAACATGGACGAACAGAGCTAATACGGGGCCGAGCACCAACACTAAGCTGAAGAAATGGAAACTCACATATCTAGCCTATTGAACACGGTTTTGGAGTTCATTTTCTACAAATGAATATTCATTGGCTACTACCAACAAAGTCATTTGTTATTTTGTTCAATAGATCCATGTTTTGACGATCCTTTCATTCAGTTTTGTTATCAAGTTTGCCTCAAAAAAATAAGCTATGTGGATACAACCCTTTCCTCTAGAATTATAATGTACTACATAATTAATAAAATTAGTGCTCGCCAAATTATAAAGACTAGATCATAGGCGAAGGTTAGTGTATGTAAAGGGGGCCGTTGCCCCCCTCCCCAGCCTAAAAAAACTCTCGTTGAAAAGAGAGGTACTTAATCATACTGGACGATGTTTAAAAATGAGTAGATATATTTTTCAAATTAAATAGGTTCTTATTGATAACACTCTCAGAATCAAAGTAATAATCACAAAAATAACTAAGCAAATTGTTTCAATAGCAATTGATGCTTGTATTTTGAGAGTGGACCTATTAGATCACCATGATGCATGGCAAAATAATATGGAACAAATTATGTACCAATTTTGAGTGTATGTAAAGGGGGGCCGTTGCCCCCCCCCCCCCCCCAAGCCCAAAGACACATAATATGGAACAAATTATGTATCAATTTATCGATACATAATGTAAATCTAAATCATGCGTTGTATATTCTTAATTTAAGACACAAATACCTGCCCAACTATTTGAATAGGATTGTCTAATCAAATTATGGATCTCAATACGATTTGTCGACAAAAATATGAATGTGCATCTTAGAAGATGTAGATAAAGGTTATCTTATAGATCTTGTGAGGCAAAACATGATGTTTTAGTGAGAGACATCTTATGACACAAGGTGCCGACAGACAAATCTTACGCCGACAGCAAAATGTCGGGGCCATCGGCGTACGTGGATGGAAGGCCAGCCTAGCAAAGTGTTCGTCAGCATAGAGGAGGCCGTCAGCGTAGGTGGGAAAGGCCCGACGACAGCCCGCGGCACCTAGCTAGCCGACGGTACAGGTGTAATAGGGCCGACGGCTGCCCTCGTTTCCTAGCTAGCCGTCGGCACATGGTGGTAGCCTGTGGGGCTAGGGTTTGCCCACATTCTACATGTGGACACATTTTTTTTCCTTCTTCTTTTAGAGTTTATATATATATATATATTTATTTATTAATTAATCTCAGTTGGTTAAATAAATATGGTTATATTTTACGTTAAAAATATATGAACTCACAACCGTTACCGTGTGTATCCGTATATAAGTCCGGTATTTGTCCAGCTGGTCTAGGGTTTCACCGGGGGTGGGGGCTCCGAATCTCGTCAGGATCCCAACACAAGCTAGGGGGTGTCATACAATGTTAATATAGGTGTATTGTGTGTTTTGAAGGGCAAAGATTTCACTCCGGTGCGTGACCCGCTTCACCGGCATCCACTTCTCTCTAGTGAGTTTAAATGCGCTTATAGGCTGAAACTCCCGTATAGGACGAAACATCGTGAATCTTCCAAAGAGTTGGGTTCTACCTTTGTGTTTGTGTTCCTGTGGTCTACCATAACACAACCAAGCAACTATTTCCATATTGCTACCCCCTTTCAACGTTGTTACCGCGTGTATCCGTATAAGTAGAGAGGGGCTCATGGGGAAGTCGATGGCGAAGCAGTTCGGCTCGGGGATGACGGAACCGACGGGACGAAGAGGAAGACGATTTGTGGTCAGGGTGTGCGTCCATAGTGGACGACGTTCTTGGCGTTGATCTTGGCGCTCTGACCCTGGGTCCTCTGCGGGAAACAACAAAGGCGTCCCAGCAAGCTTCTTGGCGATACAGACGAGAAAGAAGTGGCGTGGTGTAACGTCGAGCTCTCTGCTCCTTCAATTCCATGACGAGGACGAAGGGATCAACAAAGAGTTTTGTTCTAAGTTAGCCAGACGCCTCCATCATTTATTATTTTTACCAAATTACGAGCAATCCGAGCCTTCGTGGGCCTAATCTATCACAGCCGTAGGATGAAACCATACTGCTCTGTTTTCACGGGTAGTAAAAGGATACCGTATAACTCACCTTCCCACCACAGTTGTGCTCATGCGGTCATGCCACATATACGAAGTGCCACCAAGAAACTAAAACATGGAAAAATTGGTCGAATCTTCGTGAAGAAGAATTGTGAAAAGGATATTGTGTCGCACTGATATAAGAAATGCCAACAAATACGAAGATGGCAACCGTTTCACGGTAGACGCTACCGAGCCAGCAAGGGAGAGGGAGACGCTACGGAACGTTTATGATTTTTCGGCAAGAAAATTTTGCACAACTCAATCAAAAGAATATGTCGCAATCCAGCAAAAAGAACGAAATATGCCATGGGTCCTTTTTTGTTCGACTTTAGCAAGATGGACATAACACTTGGTTTTTCCGTCTGAATGAAAGACAAAATGCTGCGCGCTAGAAAGTCGTCACTGCGTGGAAGATCTCTCCCGTCCGAATTTTCCAAAGAGATGAGCCGTACCACAAGTCCACGAAGGACGTGGATGGGATGTGGGCCGGTGCGCGAGCGTGATGAAGTCGTTGATCCCTTTTCTGAGCAAACAAAAGAAAAGAATCATCAGGTCACGTTATTTCTCTGGACCCTTTCTCGGCCAGCACTCCATGCATCCATGTACAGCTAGCGGTAGCGGTAGCGAGCGTCAGGCATCCCCGGAACCGGCAAGGTCACGCAAAGGATAGCCGAATCGGAAGGCTTGGAACCGAAGGCCGTGGCGCGCGTGTTCCTCGGACCTGACATGGATCGGAGCGGTGCGTACGCGTCCAGAATGATTCGGTGACGACTCTCGGCGTAGGACATCTCCAGGTGCGCAACACGGTCTTGGAGTGCAGAGGTGGCAAGGCAATGGCGACGTCAAGTCTCATCATGTGCACCCGTAACGGCCATGGATGGATATCACGCTGCTATCTCACACCTCATAGTATCATATTGATCGAGACGGAGATCAGAATCGGGCACCAGGGTATCGGTTACTGGATGGTAGAGAAGAGCAGTCCCGGCCCGTGCTGTTAGTTCCAACACCCGGGACCGCGCTGATCTGTCTGCTGTTCCCGGTGGCGACCTCTCCACAGTTGCAGCAGTCCACACCATCGGCTAGCTCTCGATCGCTCTCGCTCAGGGTAATCAAGCAAATCAACCTCCCCAAATTCCCTTCGCTGGCTAGCTAGCCGTCGTGTCGGTGCGAGAGTTGGGCATGGATGAATTGAATGAATGGATCCTGCTGTAGCGCCCAACAGAAACCCCACCCATACGGATGGCAATGGGGACCCGAAACCCGCAAACCCGATGGGTACCCGCCTTAAATGGGGAGGGTATGGTAAAATGTTCGACCCGCCAGGTCTAATGGGGCGGGTATGGGGGTGGCAAACCCGTACCCGCGGACCCGCTCTAAGTCCTAATCATATCCCTTATAATCCTATGTCTAAGCACGCGTACACGAGCTATGGACCACAAACCTCATATATCACATGGACGCGTTGGAATTTAGAGTCCCCGAGACAACACACGTACACACGTGTCTATTCCCACCAACATCATCCCAATATTCTGTTGTTTTATTCCCCACATATGTCGGTGTCGCTCCTTAAATGGGTACCCGTTGGGGTCCCGAACCCGGTCGGGTCATGGGTCTGATAAGAAATAAGACCCGACAAGTTAAATGGGGCGGGTATGGGGGGCGCCGACCCGGCCCCGAACCCGGTGGGTGCCATCGGCCACCCACCGAACCGAACCAAACCAAACCCTGCGGCGGCGAGCAAAAGCGCTTGCCATCACGCCAGGCACATGAGCAGGGGTCCGCGCACACCACGCCGTGGTACAGTACAATATGTGATTGTGCGCCGTCGCATCATGCGAACCGTGTGTGTGAGAGAGAGCCTGCGACGACGCAAAAAAGGTCCTTTCCACAGCTAGCCGGCAAAAGGCACGGCACCACCGCACTCCGCTGGCTGGCTACACTAGCTAGCTACCTGCAGGCGCCACTAGCTCTAGCTGCGTGCCACCACTCCATGCAGATCCGCAGGCATGCACCCACACTACCATCTAGCAGTAGTCAGTAGATGAGCTCGACTTCTTTCGCTGCTCTCTTCCAAATATAAAGAAAGAACATCCACCCATTAATCTGGAAGATCACGTCCATCCATCCATCCTCCACTACGGCGACATCGATGGAGGCATTCCCTTTTCCGTAGCTTTGCTTGCTTGCCACACAAAATCGCACAGGAAAAGTTCGTTGGGGGCTTGAAAGTTTGTAGAGGTGTACACATTTGCAGGTTGGCGATGGCTGCGTCTCAACACTTGTTTGGAAGCATACGGCCTACATATGTACGGCTGTGTTGAGAAAACCCAGATGATTGACCTTGGTTTTGGGATGGTTGGTGGAGAAACAAGAAACATGTAAAGAGACGTATGCTACCACGTATAGAACACCCACGTACACGGCAGCATTACGTGGGTGGTGTGCATAGAGGGAAGAATGATCGTGCATGATCGATGTACGTGGCCCGTGGCCGACTTACAAACCCACCCGCACCCGGACAAAGCTAAGAGGTTTCGCCCCCTCGATCAAGCCTAGATTAATGGTAGGCGTAGTTTAATACGTCCGCAACTTGATTACTTCTCTGAATTACAAACAAGCTAGCTGACGTCCAGATAGGTTTAAGTATGGAAGATTAAGTACACTCATATACTATTGGCTATACGCAAGAAATGGCATGACTTTTTTTTTTTTTGCGATAAAAATGGCATGACTTGTAGTGAGCAAATCCCATACTACCTACTAGCTCTTTAGGATTTTGAGTATTGGCATGGTGTTCAAACCTTGCATTTTGAACATCCACAATATGCTAACTTAAAGTATTTGACTGGCCCGGATTCTAAATAAACGTGTTTCCCGGACATATCTTTTGATGTAGGGTATGTTAGATCAGCGGGATTCTATAAACACGACAATAGGAAAAACACAACAAAATGATGGGAATGAATGTGCAAAACAGAGGATTAAAAAACACAATAGTTTTGTAAATTTTGATGTTTGGTTCATAAGAATAGGAAAAACACAAAAATCCTAATAAATATGGCCAAATCAAAATAAAACCACATGAGAATGCATAATGTGGGGTGCTATATTATGCCACTAGAGAACTTGGTCTCGTTTTTCGTGCATAGATTTCTTTTTTGAAAAAGAGGTCCAAGTGGATCGTGTGTTTTTTTTCCCTTCAAAACTTAATTGTCATATACTTCCACCTTCTAAACCTTAAATAGCTACCTACATACTCCCTCCGATCCATATTAATAGGTGCTGAAGTGGATGTATCTAGCAATAAAACATGTCTAGATACATCCACTTCAGCACCTATTAATATGGATCGGAGGGAGTACATTTTTTTAAAAGAAATGACTACATACATGGTCTTCAAATATACTCCATCGAGTTAATTTCTCTCCACCCATTTCCTTCTTTTTTAGAGCTCCACCGAACCTGCCTTCAACATGCATGTCGACAGGATAGATTAACAACACATGACATGCTAGGCAGCCATACATGGCTGCACTCGTTATCCCCTGGCCCGCAGCTACAGCGACCCCTGCATGCTTGACAACTTCTGCCTTTTGAGGTGTTGCCTGCCCTTCCAATCAACCCGACTTCAACTTGCAGGCTTGCCTCTCCTGTCGCCGCAAAAGGGAAAGGTGCGACTGTTCCGGAGTAGTGCCTTGCTCCGCTGCGTAGCTCTCGGTAGGGTTATTCCTAATATTCCAAAGCACAGGACGGTAATGGGATCCTTTAGTCTCATCGATTGCTCCAATTCTCGGATATTCCGCTTCCTGCTTAATTAACTGATTGTTGTTCTTAATCTTACCGGTGGATCTCAGGGTACATAGCAGAGAACATCTGAGCGTGACACTCGAACATGTTAAACGATAAAATGACTTTAGCGTTCGGTTTTAGATATTGTAAAGTTGTTATAGGTTGTTGTTGTAGTCGGTATGATGTAAACCGACTACACACGTTTTCTCTCCCATGTTCGACACGATTGTAACCAATGATGTAAATCCCTAAGCCAGGGTTTGGCTCCTATATAACACGTACGCTAGCCGAGGTCAAGGCTAAGCTTCACCCAATCGATCTACGAAGTTTAACATGGTATCAGAGCTAACCCTCTCGACATCCATGGCTTCAAGCTCCAACTCCAACCCGACTACCAATCCCTTCAACCAGTCGTCGATCGAGAAGCTCGCAAAAGGGAACTATGTTCTCTGGAAGGCGCAAGTATTGGCCGCCATCGGGGCGCCATGATGGAGCGCTTCATCAACAACAAGATCGTGCCGCCGGCCCAGGAGACCGAGACCACTCGATCCGGCGTCATCGTCAAGGAGATCAACCCCGAGTACGTGGCGTGGGTTGCTCAGGACCAGCAGGTCCTCTCGTTTCTGCTGACGACGATGTCGCCGCAGATCGGCGCGCAGGTAGTCACCAACGCTACCGCGGCCACCATGTGGGATGCGATCGAAGGGATGTTTACATCCCAGACTCGCGCCCGCACCGTGAACACCCGGATTGCCCTCGCCAACACGCAGAAGGGCAATCTCTCCATCGCCGAGTACGTCGCCCGGATCAGGGCGCTCACGGATGAACTGGCATCCGCCGGCAAGAAGTTGGACGATGAAGATGTCGTCTCCTACATCCTCGCAGGGCTCGATTCCAAGTACAACTCGATTGTCTCGGCCCTCTGCTCCCGCAACGAACCTGTAACCGTCGGTGAGCTTTATTCTCAGTTGTTGAGCTTTGAGATGCCCCTTGAGCTTCTTCAGGGCGGAGGCGGACAACACTCTGCAAACGGCACTTTCTGTGGTGGTCGCGATGGAGGACGCGGCTACGGAGGAGGACGCGGCAATGGTGGCGGTGGCTTCCAGCCACAGCCTCAAGCCGGACGCGGCAATGGTGGCCGCGGCTACGGCAATGGTGGCAACAATTATGGCGGCGGCAATGGTGGCCGCGGCTACAACAACGGCGGCGGGAACGGCGGCTACAACAACAATGTCGCCAAGCCTCGCTGTCAGCTGTGTGGCAAGATCGGCCACACGGTGCAGAAGTGCTATCAGCGGTTTAACACCGCGTTCACCGGCGTCGAGGAGAAGAGCGCCGGCGCAGTCACCACGTCATCGACACACGGTGGCGAGCAGCAGCAGCCCTGGTACATTGATACTGGGGCAACCGACCATATCACGGGGGATCTGCATAAACTGACCATCCGCGACGCCTACACCGGCAATGATCAAGTACACGTCGCCAACGGGTCAGATATGGATATCAAACACATAGGTCATTCGATTGTGAGTACCCCCACTTGTGATCTTAAGCTTAACAATATTCTCCATGTACCTCAAGCTAGCAAAAGCCTCCTATCCGCACATCGCCTTGCTATTGATAATCATGCTTTCCTCGAAATTCACCCTTCTTCCTTTTGTATCAAGGATCAAGCCACGAGGAAAATCCTTCTGGAAGGCAGGTCTAGGAGGCGCCTGTACCCTCTTTCGTCAAATCATCCATCGAGTCCGAGCAAGGGAGCCCTCAGTGTCGTCAAACCATCCATGGAGAGATGGCACTCTCGGCTTGGTCACCCTTCTTCTGTCATAGTCAATAAAATTGTTAGCAAAAATAAACTCCCTTGCTCTAGTGTGTCCCTTGATGACTCTGTGTGTGATGCCTGTCAAAAAGGCAAGAGCCATCAATTACCTTATGCAATTTCCTTTAGTGAATCCAAAGCTCCCTTAGAGCTTATTTTCTCAGATGTTTGGGGCCCTGCCCAAGAGTCTGTTGGACGAAAGAGTTATTATGTCAGTTTCATCGATGATTATAGCAAACTTACTTGGATATATTTGCTTAAGTACAAGTCTGAAGTTTTCCAGAAATTTCATGATTTCCAAAGTCTTGTTGAAAGGCAATTTAGTAGAAAAATTCTTGCTATGCAAACAGATTGGGGAGGAGAGTATGAAAAACTCAATTCTTTCTTTAATAGGATTGGAATCTCACACCATGTCTCATGTCCTTATGCACATCAGCAAAATGGTTCTGCTCAGCGCAAACATCGCCACATTGTAGAAGTAGGTCTCTCATTACTTGCTCATGCATCTATTCCATTAAAATATTGGGATGAGGCATTTCTTTCTGCTACATACTTGATAAATCGTACTCCCACAAAAATCCTCAATTTTCAGAGTCCTTTGGAATGACTATATCAAGAAATTCCAGATTATAAGTCCCTTAGGATTTTCGGGTGTGCTTGTTGGCCCAATTTACGTCCTTATAACAAGCACAAGTTAGCTTTTCGTTCCAAACAATGCTCCTTTCTTGGCTATAGCAATCTTCATAAAGGCTTTAAGTGCTTAGACATTGCTAGTGGGCGCATATACATTTCTCGTGATGTAATCTTTGACGAGGGAATTTTTCCCTTTGCTAAACTCAACCCGAATGCAGGGGCTAGACTTCGCAAGGATATCTTGCTCCTTTGTCCATCTGATCAAGGGGGTATGAACATTGGTGATCATGTGGATGATAATCCAGATTTTATTCCTGACCCTAACGGTGTTTTCAGCTCGCAGAACAAGCGATATTTCATGCAGGAGACCAGCGGCGGATCCCAGAACGATTCTACTGCAGGCGCGCGATCCCAGAGATTTTCTGAGCAGCGGCAGCGCTCGGGATCCGCGCGAGATCCGCCTGGTGCCTCTGCGCACCAACCACCGGAGGACACGCCAGGGGGACCGAGCGGCACGGACATGCATGCGCATGCAGAAACCGCGTCCCCCTCCGGAGGCCCAGGCGGGGCCACTCCGAACCGCACGCCGATCCGCTCACCTGGCCCGTCACGCGGTGACACGCGGGCGTCTGAGCGCTCCCCCGACAGCCGCATGCACATGGGCAGCAGCAGCAGTCCCGAGCGAGGGACAGGACCGGGAGGAGGTGGCGATCCCGCGCAGGGGACAGGATCCCGTGCAGGCGCGTTTGATTCGCCTGACTCCACTGCCACGGGCAGTTCTGACGCTGGATCTTCTACGCCACCGAACTCTGCGCGCCAAGCTGTGAATCAGCCGGTGAGAATTTGCACTAGGTCCCAAAACAACATTTTTAAACCTTTTGTGCCTAAGGATGGTACTATTCGGTATGGTCATTTTGCTTCAACCGGTGAACCAGAAAATTTACAAGAGGCATTAGGTAATGAAAATTGGAAAAATGCTATGGATATAGAATATGAGGCATTGTTAAGAAATAAAACTTGGCACCTAGTACCATCAGAGCAAGGGAGGAATATAATTGACTGTAAATGGGTGTATAAAATTAAAAAGAAATCTGATGGTACTATAGATAGGTATAAGGCTAGACTGGTAGCAAAGGGGTTTAAACAGCGTTATGGCATAGACTATGAGGACACTTTTAGTCCAGTTGTTAAAGCAGCTACTATCAGATTGGTGTTATCTGTTGCTGTTTCCAGGGGATGGAGCTTACGACAATTGGATGTCCAGAATGCGTTTTTGCATGGCGTTCTTGAGGAAGAAGTTTATATGCGGCAGCCTCCTGGATATGAAGATAGGAGCAAGCCACATTATGTTTGCAGGTTGGATAAGGCATTGTATGGCCTTAAGCAAGCACCCAGGGCTTGGTACTCAAGATTGAGTTCAAAACTACAAGCACTTGGATTTAAACCATCAAAGGGAGATACATCCTTATTCTTCTATAAGAAGGGAAATATTACTATATTTATGCTTATTTATGTTGATGACATAATTGTTGTGAGTTCATCACAGGAAGCCACAACAGCATTGTTGAGTGATTTGAGGAATGATTTTGCTCTTAAGGACTTGGGGGATCTTCATTACTTCCTTGGTATTGAAGTAAACCGTATTAATGATGGTGTTCTACTAACACAAGAGAAATATGCTTCAGATATTCTCAAGCGTGTGGGCATGACTGGATGTAAGCCTTCAAGCACACCACTCTCCACCTCAGAAAAATTGTCACTTCATGATGGAGAATTATTAAGTCCTGAAGACTCAACTCGGTATAGAAGTGTGGTAGGTGCATTGCAGTATTTAACACTGACTAGACCAGATTTGTCTTTTTCTGTTAACAAGGTCTGTTAATTTCTGCATTCACCTACTACTGTACATTGGACTGCTGTGAAAAGAATCCTAAGATATCTAAAGGGCAGTACTGGTACAGGCATTAGAATATGCAAGTCATCTTCATCACTTGTTAGTGGTTTCTCTGATGCTGATTGGGCAGGAAGTCCAGATGACAGGAGATCTACTGGAGGGTTTGCAGTGTTCTTTGGAGGTAATCTTGTGTCATGGAATGCAAGAAAGCAAGCCACAGTCTCCAGGTCCAGCACAGAGGCAGAATATAAATCTCTAGCTAATGCTACTGCAGAGGTAATGTGGATAGAGACATTACTTGATGAGTTGGGTATTGAGCATCCTCAAGCTGCTTGTTTGTGGTGTGATAATTTAGGTGCCACCTATTTGTCAGCAAACCCAGTGTTCCATGCTAGGACAAAACATATAGAAATTGACTTTCATTTTGTGAGAGAAAGGATGGCATAGAAATTGTTGGAAATAAGGTTTATTCCAACAGGAGATCAAGTTGCAGATGGGTTTACCAAACCCTTGATGTTAAGGCAGCTTCAGTCATTCAAGGTCAATCTCAATATGGACACATTGCGATTGAGGGAGGATGTTAAACGATAAATGACTTTAGCGTTCGGTTTTAGATATTGTAAAGTTGTTATAGGTTGTTGTTGTAGTCGGTATGATGTAAACCGACTACACGCGTTTTCTCTCCCGTGTTCGACACGATTGTAACCAATGATGTAAATCCCTAAGCCAGGGTTTGGCTCCTATATAACACGTACGCTAGCCGAGGTCAAGGCTAAGCTTCGCCCAATCGATCTACGAAGTTTAACAGAACAAGATGAGGATCAAGTTTACATCACTGGAACAAGAAGTAGTAGTATTAAATGTGACTAAGTTCTTGTATTCTCAAGCTATTGTATTGTCAAGTCAAATCTATGTGGGTCTATGAACAGATGACCACACTAATCTAAATTATTGAACACATAATGTAGTCGTTTCTGCAATAATACATACTACTACATCGTCTAGAATGTCTATGTGAAAAAAACAAAGGCCAACTGAAAACCTCAGCTCGGTGTCAATAAGAGGGGGACCGACCGTGGGAGCTGGCTCGCAGGCTGGAGCACACGGAGAAAAGAACTCGAATTGCCATGATAGCCTGCACCATGGTGAAGGTCAAAGAGACGAGCCTAGAGAGAGCGCAGCCCCATGTAGTGGCCTCTGCAGCGACCAATCATCCGGGTTACCCATCCCCGCTCTGCCTAGAGGTGCACAAGTCAATGCCATCATATTCTCCCTCTCTCTCCCTTCTTTTTGGCCAAATAAAAAGGCCGCCTTGGGGACACCGCGAAGATGATGAGAATTTCGTGACCATCTCCGCAAGGGTTGCTGTCATTTCTGTTCTTCGTGGCTGCCTCTGCTGTTTGATTGTGTGATATCCTCTGCTTGATTAAAGAAATGGCGGCGGAGGTTTGGTATGAAACTGGAGCAGGTTTCTAACGGTAATTCTGTGGGGGCGCAGAGATCTACTTGCAGTTAGAAATGTCTCCTCTTTCGGGCTCCCTTTTCTTTCATCGGGTTGACGAAGCAGAATCGTACCAGTACTTAATTAGGGCCATAGTGCAACTAAATCGGGGGTCCATAGAGGTAGTTTACACTTTACAGGAGTATACTTAATTAGGGACAAGCTGTCTCCTCCTTCCGGTTCGGATCGACTCGGCTTGGCTCGTTTTTCCTCCTAAAGTTGATGCATTCTTTTTCTTTGGCCTCTTCTTACCATGCACACCTCGGCCTTATACAATTCTACTCCATGTCAAGAGTTAATGCTAGTACTCCTCCTAATTACTCGTGGTTCTGAAGCGTATCATCTGAAAGATCTGGTCCCGGTACAGCTGTACAAGGCCACTGTACACTGAATCAAAGATTTACATACATGTAGTAGTAATCTAGTAGTACTACGATGTCCACTACTACGGTGCAATGCAAGATTGATCTCACATATTGTGTCTGTTTTATCCCGATGTTATTTTCGAAGTAAAATTCAGTTATGGTCACAGAAATCATTCTACGTGCGCAAATTAGTCATATAAACTTAGGCAATGCTATTTTCGAGTTGACGAAGTTGTTCCGTTCGCGCACATATGGCCAGTATCAATGTTATCGTACGCATTTTTTGCCCACGTGGTGTCGTTTTTCTCATAGTATGGAGCGGTGTCACCGTAGGGAGGGAGCCTGAAAGTGAAATGTTGCGACTGTAGGGGATTCTGTAAAATTCTCTAACGGGCCCCAGGGACATCCGAGGAGGAGAAGAGCGAAGTTGCTAGAGCTCCGGGGACGCACTCCTCCTGGAGCCATTCATCAGATCCATCATTGTAATCCGCTCATCCACTATATTCGAGATTGGACATGCATAACATAGGGATCCATCTCACATTGGCGTGAACTTGGGTAAAAACCGTGTCTGCGTGCCTTGTGTCATGCCCTTTCCCTTCTCTAGAGTAGAATCGGAAGCAGTAATCTATCCTGCACGTCCGCCGAACAAATCGGGGAGTGGACGTCGGCCTCTCTCGATGTCTGCGTTTCGACACGCGACAAATGTATTATGTTTTTATGTTATAACTGTTATGACTTATGAACACTGAATGTGAGATTTAGAGGAAAAATCATACACACGTGTAGAAATATAAACACACCATTATATCCCTTTTTATGTCTCTTGGATAAACTCGTCAATATTATATGGTTGCGTTTTCCTGGTCATGGACATTTGTTTTCTCATTATTAATGGGATCATATTGTTGTTTCAATATTGTGGCTGGGTAGACCCAAGTAGTTGAGATACTACGAGATTTGTTCTATCATTGCTATAAATAGTATCATCACAACATGATTGTTTTGTTTGCTTCCTTTGACCATGAGAATATACGGTGGTGTTCGCTGGAAAGTTTGTTTCGGTGTAGTCAAGTATCCCACCGTAAATTGGGTGATATAAAAGGCTATTACTGGGTATTCTTGAATGTGTTCATTTCAGCGTGATAGTTCAAGGCTAGGAATTACTCACCTATTCAGTAGAGAGATACATCTAGGATCCACTCGATGTATTGGTATGTGTTAATAAGTCTGCGCAGACAAAGGCATGACACTAGTCATGGTGATATTATAACATGGTCACAAGAAAAAGGAATCATACCAGACATTGAGAATAATGTGGTATGGTGATTAAAGAGTTTAATCACGGTCTTACCATTCATCTCGTCTCGAGGTATTGATTGGTATCGGCGAAGTAATGAAAACTTACTTAGTAATCAACAGGTTCAACAGAGATTCATCTATAACTTCTAGGAATCAATATGGACGTCCATGATCCCTCTGTTGATTATTGATAAGTAGAATAATTTTTAGATCATTTCTAATTTTTATCAAACCTGTAGGGGTCACACACTTAAGGCGTCAAAGTCAGCTGTGCACATTGGATGGTCCAGGGAAGAGAGCGGGTATCATCCAGGTAATTCCAACGTGATAGAATTAAAATTCAGCGAGATTACGGGGGACATGAGATGTCCCGGGATGTCAGCAATATGTTTCTGACATCAGTAGATAAGTTTTGATTTTATCTATTGGGTTCATGGGGTTCTAGAAGAGTTTCGGGCAAAACCCTAATAAGGGGGAGTGTCGGAGGGGACATAATTGCCCCATGGCCGCACCCATTTATGGGGGATGACATGTGGTCCCAAGGGCCTCACATGAGGTGCAACACCTCCCCCAGTTTCCTTCCTTACTTGGTTCAATAAAGAAAATAAAAAGACCAAAAGAAAAAGGAGGAAAAAGAAAAGGGGAGGGGGAGGGGGAGTTGGACTCCAGCTAGGAGTCTAGTCCAACTAGCCCTAGGAGGGGTGGCGCGGCCAGCCTTTGGCTGCACGAACTGACCTCCCCTTCTATGGTAAGTCCCCCTTGTTCCACCTATACAAAGACCCCAAACCTTGAGGCAAAAACATGCAATAGGCCAAGTGCCTATCTCTCTTTCTAGTTGAATTAGAGTGTCTAATTAGAGCACCTCTAATTGAATTAGAGCTTATTCTAATTGGGTTTTGAGGTATTCTCTCTCGATTAGATCTAACTCTAATTCTCTCTCCCATGTGTTGGGATCTCTCCAGCTCAATGTGCACCTACGGTTCCTAGTTCTTGACAGTGAAGCGCTGCAAGACTTTGATACCGTATGTGTGCGAATTCTACGAGGGTAACATATGAGACCCTCACTCTGCTGGATCCGGAAGGCTGGACACGGGGATACGGAAACATTCCCTCCGCTGGGCTTAGCAGTGGGACTCTTCATCAGGCATCACTAACATCGGCATCGACACTCGTTCCGCGCTTCGTGTCAGTAATGATCAGATCTATCCTTGCACGTACCTTCTGAAAGAGCATTTCTTGATCCCTAGTGTTTTGAGTGTTAGTTAACAATATTACTGATATATTTAATCAGGTGTTAAGTGATGCAGGTTGTTAAGTTCATCCTATTCATCAAACACCAAAAAATTGTGAAGGTAGATCAGATGTTGCAGATTCAGAAGGCAACTGGAAATTTCTGGTCAACCAGATTATCCGGCTCTGAAGAAACTCGGTGAAAGCGGCCAAGGAAAGAAAAATCTCTGGCACTAGAGGTTGGCGAAAATTTCCAACCGGAAATTTCTGGCTAACCGGATTACCCGGTTACTTCTAGGGCATGGAGGAAACGGCTAAGGACCAAGCGTTTTCGGGACAGAAGCTAGCCAGAAATTTCCAACCGGAAATTTCCCGGCTAGCGGATTATCCAGTTTGTGGAGAAGAACTCAAAATTTGGCTAAGTCCAACCAGAAGTTTGACTTGAGGATCCTGCACACATGCCTATAGGTTATTATGTGTTTGGATTTAGGTGTAGGCATGGACATAGGGGGGTGTTGTCCTAACACATTGGGTTCTCCCTTCCCCCATTATACCCAAAGCAAAAATTCATTTATACCTCTCTTTTCTAATGTTGAATTGTGAGCTAGAATGCTGAGTAGTGGTAGTGCATTCAAGATATATCTTCGCAATGACACGCCATAATGCTCTTACATGGTGGCCTTGGCCACGAACCTCTTCATTGCAAAGATTTGGGTCTTAGTTGAGATTTTATTTGGAATTCATCGTTTTCCTAGCTAAGTGTTTTATGGGAAACTTTCTCTATCTTGTCTTTTCCTTGTTTGATTCTTGCAAGAATGAGGGAGAAGTACCATTTTCAGTTAGGTTATCTAATCCTAAGCCCTCCTCTCCAAAGCCCAAAATTCTATCTTGCACACAAGTCTTTGTTTTGAAACTAGGAAGTTCGGTTGTTGAGTCAGCAGGAATTTCCGGTTCAAGGTTGGATCGGAATTTCCGGTTGGACCCGAAATATTTGACCGACGAAATATCTAAATATGGGAGGACGGGGTGAGGACCAGTTTTCCTGCTCTTCTTCCACCCCCAACCTCCCTCTCCTCCATAGAAACCACCTCCAAGAACCCTATCCCTCCCGGCGACTTCCTCCATCGGATTCTATTGGTTTTGGCCGGATCTAGTACTCTTCCTCCTTGAGCCTTCTTCCCTAAGCATTTTTTCCATGTACGTGGGTAACTCCCTCTATTTCCAATCTAGGGTCTTCATCCTTTTTCCCTCTTTGGAGACTTATTTTTCTTGAGATTTCTTGGTGGTAGAGGTTCCTAGGATGACCCATTGCATGTTAGAAACAACATGACAACACCCTTTTTCCTGATCTAGTTTTAGACCTAGATTAAAATCATTCTAGTTCTGTTTTCATGGAACCGGATTATTTGGTTCAATACCGAACCGAATTCTGGTTGGGTTCTGTCTCTTTTCCAGAATTCAGAACTTTAGTGATTTTACTAGGACTTTTACGTGATTGCGTTGTGGCTATGCTTTTCTATTATTCCTAGTATGATTCCTTTTCTATGACATGTGTGTACTTATCTATGTTATCAATCTATCGATCTATATTTCACAGGTGAATCCAATGTTGACTCTCATTCGGGCACTCGCAAGCGCCCTAACTACCGCGAATCTAGTGATTAAGAGTAGAGTGCTAGGCCCCCAAGGAAGACCACTATAAAGAAAAAGTCCGGAGTTGTGAAGAAGTCTACACCCAAGAAAAAGGTCAAGGCTCAGAGGAAGAACTACAAGAAATATCTTACTGTTGCTGAGTACACCTTGATTTGTCAGAAAGACTAGTATTCTCATGAGAGAGATGTTGAACTTGAGGATGACAAATTCTAGTGCATTGAGCAATCCTACATCTACTCACACATCTATCTTGACTATAAGTTCCCTATTCGTCCCATGAACCCGACAAAGCTCCAGCAGCTCAAGGAAGAAGCTTTTGCTCAAGCTGCTACTATTGTGGAAAGGTTTGGTCTAGATG
This sequence comes from Alopecurus myosuroides, assembly GCA_028641055.1. Classification (NCBI taxonomy): domain Eukaryota; kingdom Viridiplantae; phylum Streptophyta; class Magnoliopsida; order Poales; family Poaceae; genus Alopecurus; species Alopecurus myosuroides. The sequence goes on from CM054059.1 coordinate 207,120,903, forward strand.
ATCTCATGGAGACACAATGCCCCTACAACATTTTGGTAGTGCTGCAGTTCATGTCTACCTCTTGGTGATTGGCACCGACATGCACAAGTCGTTGAAGTGGATGTGTGGTTCAACATATTGTGAGGTCCCGTTCCACAAGCTTGGTAGGGTGCTTGGGTATCGCGCTCAAGATAATCCTCCTCTTGGTCACCGTATGCATGATGATAAGCTCATACGAGACCAACTTATGATTGATATGTATCACCCAAATGATGTCATTGGAAAGGTGGAAGGACTTCACCCCTTCTATGGTCAGCTTCTGTGCATCTTCGGGTCCTTAATTGCACCGATGGAGGTAACAATGATGTCGTCACTAGTCCTCTTTGCAATCTGTTGATCTTAGCTAAGCAATGCATTGAGGATCCTGGTCCTGAGAAGGAGTACCCTATGGATGTTATGGATTTAATTTTCAATGAGCTGAACAATGACATGTTGGGTGGGAACACCATCCCTTATGCTCCATACATCATGCTGCTTATCAAGGACACCTTGAAAAATCAAGATTTCAGTAGGCTGCCTGTGGAGGATCATCATTTGAAGAAGCTCTACATCACCAGGAGAAACGTTCAGTGGCTCCCTGTTCTACCCCAGACAGTAGTTTCATGAGGGATGCTCACACCAGTTCTACCACTACACCTCGTGCTCCTCCCGTGGATACATCTTTTGTGCCTCAAGTCAGGAAGCTCTCTTGGTTTCTCGCACTCCAACAACTACATTTCTGCCCCAAGAGTTCTAGTTCGTCCAAGCATCCAAGATCCATTCTTAGAGCTCACCAAAAGCTAGATTTCTCCCAATCCCTCTACCCAAACTCGTTGATCTTTGGAGGATTGAAGGAGAAGGCCCCGATCTACAACTTCACCAAGCCGTTCTTCATTTCCCCCTCATTCACTTGAGGGATTCTAGTCTAGGGTTTCCTTATGGAAAACCTAGACCCCATTGTTGCTCACTTGTGATTATAGCAAGATTGTTGGTGTTCTTGGGAGCCCCCAATTCAGTTGTGGGGGTGTGTGCCTGAAGCTCATTGTAAAGGCACCGATTTTCGTCTCGAAGGGAATCAATAGTGGAAGGTAAACTAGGCCTTTGTGGCGGAGTTCATCGGAGAATAGGGTGAGACATTTGTGGCGTTGAGTAGGCCTTTGTGGCGAAACTCACACCCCTCCAACAAGACGTACTCCCCTCAAAAGAAGGAACTCAGGAATAAATCCTTGTCTCCGCGTGATTCTGTTATCGGTTACTTCTATCATTTACCTTTACTCTGTGTTTGTATCTTGCTTAGTATTGCTCTTTTCACATAGGTAAATTCATCTTAGTTGCATTATCTAGAGAATTTACCTTTGTGTCAAGCCTAAATCGAGAAGGTATTAAAATTTGGAAGTGGCACCTATTCACGCCCCTCTAGGTGCTCATACTATTCGTTCACCTTCATAGTAGATCCTGTGTGTTGCGTAGGACGATTTTTTTTAAAAAAAATCATGTGAATCAATATTTTTCACATTGGATAGTTCAGAGTAAAGAGTGGGTAACATCCGGATAGTTCCGGCGTGGTAGAATTACATTCAGATATATTATATAAGAGTACATGAGATGTCCCAAGATGTTAGAAAGTGTTTTTAACATAAGTGGATAGAGTCGATGATTTATTCTTAGGTATATAGGGTTCTGGAAGAGTTTCGGAGAAAACCCGAGAGGGGGGGGTGCCGGAGGGTTGGGGGAAGAAATGCCCAGGGTTGCTCCCCAATTTTGGGGAGCTGCCACATGGACCCAAGGGCCACATAGCAAGGAGCAGAACCTTCCCGAGAACCTTCCTTATTTATGTGTTTGGTAAAAGAAGGATTTACCAAAATAGAGAAAAAGGAAAACGGAAAGAAATAAGTGGAAAGGGAAAGGACTCCTTGGTACGTCTCCAACATATCTATAATTTCTGACGTTGCATGTTGATGTTATACCAATTGCTACATGTTTTCTATACACTTTATAACATTTTTATTATTTTTCTGGGACTAACCTATTGACAAGATTGCACAGTGCCAGTTCATGTTTTCTGCTGTTTTTGGTTTCAGAAAAGTTGTTCTGGAAATATTCTCGGAATTGGACGAAACAAAATCCCAGGGTCCTATTTTTATGTCACGTACACGGGGTCCGGAGGAGATCCGGAGGGGGGCCACACCATAGGGCAACGCGCCTCCCCTTGGCCGCGCCACCACGTGGTGTGGGCCCCTCGGGCGCCCACTGACATCGCCCTTTCGCCTATATAAAGTCTTCCTCAGGAAAACCGTAAACACCCGATCCTCCATCCACGAAAAGTTTTGTCGCCGCTGCCATCGTCAACCCTAGTTCGGGAGGGTTCTGAAGCTCTCCCCGGCACCCTGCCGGGAGGGAAAATAATCACCAGAGGGCTCTTCATCACCATGCCTGCCTCCAGAGTGATGCGTGGGTAGTTCATCCTTGGACTACGGGTCCATAACAGTAGCTATATGGTTGTCTTCTCCTCTGTATGCCACCATGTTTAGATCTTGTGAGCCACCTAACATGATCAAGATCATCTATTTGTAATGCTACATGTTGTGTTTGCTAGGATCCGATGAATATTGAATGCTATGTCAAGTTGATTATAGATCTATAATGTTTATGTTATTTGTGATCTTGCATGCTCTCCGTTACTAGTAGATGCTCTGGCCAAGTTGATGCTTGTAACTCCAAGATGGAGTATTTATACTCGATAGTGGGTTCATGGCTCCAGTTATCTCGGAGAGTGACAATAACTTCTAAGATTGTGGATGTGTCGTTGCCACTAGGGAGAAAACAACAATGCTTTGTCTAAGAATAATTATATTGTTCACATTACGCACTTTACTTAATGCAATAATCTGTTGCTTGCAACTTAATACCCAAAGTTTGCTCGGATAACGTCCTGAAGGTGGATTGTTAGTCATAGATGCAGTTGGATTACGGTCTATGTATCATGTTGTAATGCTCACATGAATATCATAGTAATCATCATGTCTTGCATATGCACTACGGTGCAACCTTTATATCTGTCAATTGCTCAGCTGTAATTTGTTTACCCAACATGTTATTTATCTTCTATGGAGAGACACCACTAGTGAACTGTTGACCCCGGTCCATTCTTTTACACTGATAATACAACCTACTGCAAGCACTGTTCCTTTTACTGCAATGATTGTTCTCATTACTTTCACTGCAAACAAACACCTTTTTCCACACTATACGTCTAAACCTTTTTTCAGCAAAGCCGGTGAGATTGACAACCTCCCTGTCTCGTTGGGGCAAAGTATTTTGGTTGTGTTGTGTGCAGATTTGACGTTGCTGCTGAGCCTTGTAGTGCGTCCTGCCAACATGAGCTATCAACCACCTTTAGAAGTGATTTCTTTCTCCTACCGGTCTGATTAAACCTTGGTTTTTTTCCGAGGGAAAACCTGCTGCTAGACTCTCCATACCTTTCTCTTGGGATCTTCCAATAAACGTGTGTTCTCACGTCATCACTCCTCAATTGGGGAGCCCAATACAAATTGTAGGAGGGGGAAGGACGCGTCTAGATTGGGCCCTCCCCGAAACGACCTAGCCCCCAAGGCATGTGCCCCTCTCCTTCCCATTATATATACCCACCCCCTCCTTCAATTGGAGTCACGCTGGGAATGGTGCGGGTGGAAACAGGCATTTTGGTGCAGATTTTGCTTTGGTCTCAAATGGTTTGGGCTGAAACGGTGGCAACATCCTAGTGGGCTAGAGTGGTGCGGGCATACAATAAGAGCGGCCTGGAGCAGTGCGGTTTGGCCTCACAAAAAAAATTGGAGACACAATTTTCTCGAGACAGATCTTTCTCCATGGGGTTTTGAGGCGTCCTCTCCCTAGAGACGTGATCTAATGTCTCTCTCTTCCATGTATTGGGGCTCTCTCCAACTCAACGTGAACATGGAGTTTCTAGTTCTGGATGAGAGCTGCATGATTTTGATGGGCGTACGTGTGCAAGCTCTCTGAGGGGTAACACATGAGTCCCTCACTCTGCTAGATCCACAAGGCTGGATATGGAGATACGACAACAGTTCCATTGCTAGGCTTATCCTTGGAACTCTTCACCAGAAATCGACATCGTCATCAACATACGTTCCACATCTCCGTGTTGGTAATGGTCTGATCTGTCATCCACCGAACCTTCATAGGAGATCTTGTGTGTTGCATAAGACAAACAAAACTTTAAATTCCCGCAAGTGACCCAATACTTCTTGCATCGAAGCAAAAACCCTAGGTGATCTACATCACTTCCTCCTTTCCTTTATATTTCTTCCTTTCTGTATTCAGGAGATCTGAAGCTTTGTCAATGTAGCCAAGGTGTCCCACCAGATAATTTCCTAGAGAAGTCCTTGCAAGTCGCAACATTTCACTCCCACGACCCCTCCTACAATGACGTGTCTACCTAAGGCGACACAGACAACGATACATGGGTGGCATAAATACGAACATCGATAGGGATCGTATGTGTGCAAGCGGAACAACTTCGACCCATAATTAGCAGTTCCCGAGTTAACAAATATTCTATCCTCCTTGAGTTAGCGATCCTTTTATGAGTGAGAACTATGCTAGCCGTTATTGTTATACACCCTTCTAAATTTATGTTTCATAAGTACTAGCTAAATACTCGTGCGTTAGTATGGAGAGAAAAACAATTATATCACCATGTTTCTATGAGACATGCTACTTTAAGAAAAATAAATGCAAATAAAGTAATAGACATTATATTTTGCAAATACGTGTCGCGAGCGTGACATGAATGGGGTATTCACGACTAACTTGGACATCTTCGTTCCTCTTCCTCTATGCAACAAACAATTATGTAGTTTCTGACTTTTTCTCTTAACTACCGCAATTTACAATGTTGATGTCCTCCCGTAGGATACGATTAGCAGTCTCGTGATCCCCAAGGTAACTTTTTTTAACCAAAATTATTGGCTTTGTCTATGTGCACATCTCACTTTGCTTCTATCTCTAACTGTTTGTGATTCTCGTATCCAGATACATGCTCAAATTAGAACTTTGGTACATCTCAAAATTCAAAACAGTAAATATACTAGGACATCTCTTGGGTGTCAATAATTTGCACAACATATTTGGCAGCAAATGGTGTCCTCGAATGCAAACTTATCCCTCTTCTGCTCACCTATTATGATTTATCAAAAATAATACGTCCAACTTGTCTCCCTTCTCCCTTCTATCCTTCTGAATCCATCTTGCCATTGTATATTTGGGACATTCACCTGCCCTCGTCCATAGTTGAAACGAGATACATGTGTTCTATTCATACACCCTTGTTTTGGGTCCTTGCAGTTGCCGTTATCATCCAAATACTATACTCAGTCGTATCATGTGTCTGCCAAAATAAAGAAAAACGAATATTTACAAGGACACGTGTCAAGTTCTTCCAAGATAACCATCCTTTTAAATGTGACAAAATTAGTTTGAACATAGGACATGTAGAAAATTAATATTGGTCTAGGAAATACGCTAGTACAAATTTATCGTGTGTTTGTTTTTTCAATAGTAATGTTAGTTATTCTTATGGTGGCATATGAGGACATGTCATCTAAATGTTGAATCAACATTGTTCTTCGACTAAGATGATTACCACCCTAACATGCCGTTGCTCCAAGCATGACATGAATGGAACAAAAAAATAGAGAAAACTAGCTTGGTACATTTACCTAGTAGTCGGGATGAAGCCGACGATGCCGAAGGAGAGATAGATTGTGGATCTGTCAGAGGAGAAATTGATGATTATCCTTAGGAGTAGTCGATGACGCCCCAGAACCTAGTGGTAGAGGAACCCTCCGCCCCACGGCCTGAACCTCCCCCCCCCCCCGAGATACGACATCACTAGCCACATCGGCTTGAACGACATCCAAGCCTCGATGTTGGGCTCGCCACAACACGGATCCCACGAGTAGGATGAGCATGATGACGTGGAATTCTAACTGAAACACCACAAAGGTAGAAGGGATACACGAGCAGTGTGTCCCCATGAATCGTAGCCGACAAGTTCTCCCGTCAAACAAGGTAGTCATGCCACATTGGCCTTGCACGAGAACGACATAAAATGCTCGCAAAGTGTCATGAAAAAGCCGCCGAGAACTGACACGAGAAGAGGGACAATTTACGGAAGCAATGAGAATTTTTCTCCGAGAAACACAGTACAAACGAAATGCACGCATATACACTCACCCCTATGAACGCACACACGCACACCCTACCCTATGATCACCTCCGAGAGACTTAGCCGGTTGGTCTTGAGATTGACAAAGTCACCACAGGAGCCTCGCTATCGACGGGAACATCACCTCCCATTGAAAGAACATTCCGCCTAAATGTGACTTACAGGTGCTAAACCTGGGGTTTGAAACTCTGGTGGGTTGTGGGTACAACGACCCTCCTAATCATCCAACCACATGTTGATTCTCGAAAGCCCTGGGAAATTGGTTGACCACTATGTGTACAAGTATGTATGATGTGTTACTTTTTCCCCTTATATTCCTTGTTTCCAATTTTTCATGACCATGAATCACATGCCTTTTCCCCTTTTAATCCCACCCGAATGAAATTGATTGACTAGTATGGGTGTTATGCTCTAAAATAAATCTACTTTTTATTTCCTGTTTCCGAATTTTCTTGATTGCTACTTCCTAAAAATAAATCATATTACATGCCTTTTTTTATTGTAATCCCACATGAATCCCTTTCCCTTTTATCGTACATATTCTACACCTTGATATAGTGACTCTTTTATGGGGAATATTAATAGAAGGTGTGAAAATACATCTTCCAAAATCCCATAAATAATGAATTACATAATCAAATGTTATGAGACCATATCATTAGATACTATACTATATTTCGTAATGAATAAATGGTATACAACTGCACATTTTAATCCTGATTTTTGTTTCAACGCTTATGATTCAAATGTTTCTATAATACTACTCCCAAATATGGGTGTTATGTAACTCCATTATAGATCTTCCTTTTATTTATTGTTTCAAATTGTTCTTGATTGCTACTTTCTAAATAGAAACGGGATCACATGTCATGTTATTTTAATCCCACATTAAATTCGTTTTATTTTTCTTGTACATATTCTACACCTTGATATAGTGACTCTTTTACGGAGAATACTAATAGAAGATTAGAAAATACAACAATGCTATCTTATGGCGTCATGTACTTCCAAAATCCAGTAAATAATGAATTATATAATCATCGAAGAGGTCCAAGAAAATATTATGCGAGCCTATCGTCAGATACCATACTATATTTCATAATGAATGTACAACTGTACACTTCAATCCTGATTTTCAATTCAACGCTTATGATTCAAAAGTTTCTATGATACTACTCCCAAATATGGTGTTATGCAAATCCAAAATAAATCTTCCTTTTATTTCTTATTTTCAATTTTTCTTGATTGCTACTTCCTAAACAGAACCCCGAATCACATGTCTTTTTAGTGTAATCCCACATTATTTTTTCCTTTTTCCTTGTACAAATTCTACACCTTGATATAGTGACTCTTTTATGGGGAATATTAATAGAAGATGTGACAATTCATCGATGCTATGTCATGTTATCATGTACTTCCAATATCCCATAAATAATGAATTATATAATCATTGAAGAGGTTCAATAAAATGTTATGAGACCATATCATTAGATACTACACTATATTTCATAATAAATAAATGGTGTACAACTTTGCATTTTCAATCCTGATTTTCATTTCAACGCTTATGATTCAAAAGTTTCTATAATACTACTTCCAAATATGCGTATTATGTAACTCCAAAATAAATCTTCCTTTCATTTCTTGTTTCCGAATTTTCTTGATCGCTACTTCCGAAATAGAAAACGGATCACATGTCCTTTTATCGTAATCCCACAATAAATTCCTTTCTTTTTTCTTGTACATATGATATAGTGACTCTTTTATGGGGAATATTAATAGAAGATGCGACAATACATCAATGCTATGTTATGTTATCAGGTACTTTCAATATCCCATAGATAATGAATCATACAATCATTGAAGAGGTCCAAAGAAATGTTATGAGGAGCATATCTTTAGATACCATACTATATTTTGTAATGAATAAATGGTGTACAACCGTATATTTTCAACCTTGATTTTTATTTCAACGCTTGTGATTCAAAGGTTTGTATTATAATACTCCCTCCGTCTAAAAATGATGTCTCAACTTTGTAAAAAAAATGCATGTATCTAGACACAGATACATGCAGATTTGGACAAGGTTGAGACATCTTTTTTGACGGAGGGAGTATGATATAATTATTTTTAGCAAGCTATAAATACCCTTTTATGAAGAAATGTTGCCAAAAGAAATGAAAAAGTCCGTGGGCTAAGTAGCAAATCAGCACCTGCTCTGCACATAACCACAACAAAAAGAACACGTTAAAAAATTGGCAGACCCTTCTTCTCGAAGCGATCCAAGGCGAGGCGAGGCATCGGTTCCTGCACCAGCAGCAGCCAGGGACGCAAGCGTAAATACACGACGACACCACCTAATCAAATTTATTGCACTGCTCCTGCCTCTCACGCCGTGTATTTATTCAAGTCTCCGCTCTCCACCCTCTCTCCGCCCCCCCGGAAAAAAACCTTTTTTTAAATCACATCTCGGAATTCTTCCGGTCCTCGGGCTCGCCGCGCGAGAGAGAGCGATCCCGTTCTGGCCGGCCCCCGCTGCTCCCGGCGATTCTCCCGGATTTTCTGATCCAGGCTGCAGCAGCCAAGACTGGCCATCAAGAGAATTGCGGTGCTTCGGCCAGCGAGCGAGGAAGAAAAGGTCAGTCTGTCAGTTCTTGATCCTTCTCCACTCCCTCCTCACTTCCTTCTCTTCTCCCCGGCCTCGTCTCCGTCTTCTTCTTCTTCTCCCATGGCGTTCTTCGTCGTCCGTGGCCAGTTCTGCATGTGATGAGCTAGCCATCCATGGTTGGCTCTGCATCTTCTTCCCCTGTTTCCTCTGTTCTGTGCCTGCCCTTCCGTCTTTCCTTGAGAAGTTTTGACCTGGCCGCCGGTGCATCATTCGGAAGAACGGGAGTGAAGGCAACCATCTTCTTTTGGCAGCAAAATAAATAGTAAATCTTTCTCCGAGTCCTCTTCTCTCGTCTGCTATAGTTTTCATCGGCGTACATGTGGTTCGTTCTCGCCTGCTGCATGTATTTACTTCTGTGGGGGACGACTGGACGGCACGCACAGCCAGTCCTGTCCGGCGTATTTACTACCCACTCCACTCGGAGTGACACCGCCCCGATGCGCCCAACGACGCACCAGAGTTCCGTGCTGCTGCTCTTGTCCCGGTCCCGGTCCCGCCGCCGTCCAGCCAGCCGTGTTCATCCGCTACGTCTCGTGAGAGGGAGGGAAAATGTTGGGGGCGTTCTCAACTTCCGATTCAAGTTTTCTTCCTATCTTTGGCTCTTTGCTTTCCGTTTCCTGTCCGTCTCTGCTTCGCCGTGTAAAGAAACCCTGAAGAAATCTTCTTTTCTTGTTGTCAATGTTCTTTCTTCTGTCTCTTCTCTTTTTATTTTGGGTTTTGGGTGTACTAGCTTTGCTGTGTGGAAGGTGTAAAGTAAGCTAAAGTGCCCTGGTGTTTTATCAGGACGCTGTCAAGGCCTTCTTTTTTTTCGTTCTCATCATCGAGGAAATCCACAAAGCACGGCATCTGTCTGTCGGTACATGGACACTGCCATTAGCATTGGTAGTTAGCACTTAGCAAGAGCCTTTTGTTTTCCCCGATCTGCTCCGCGAGAAACAGGCATGGGTTCTTCTTTTCCTGGATGGATGGAGCATTGACTTGTTGATCTTCTTTTTTTCCGTGGCAGGACATAGGGAGCTCTCTTCTCGAAGGCATCTTATGACGCATGGCTAGGCCTTAAAGAACGCACCGTTCGGTCCGTGCAGATCATGAAGATTGGTAAGCGGTGCTTCTTCTTTCGCCTCCTTTTTTTTTTTGAATAATATCTCCTTTCGCCCATCATTTTCTGCCTTAGATTTCTTGTTCACAACATTCGCTTGGCTACGACAAATTGTGTGGGCACTAAGAAAATAGATCCATAGTTACTGGTAGCTTGCCTCTTTGATTCAAAGGATTTTCATAGGAAATTTGGAGGATTGAAATCCTTTTGAATTTTTCTTATGTCGGTTGTTTGATTTGTAGGATTCAAGCCTATATGATTTTTTTCCTTAGTACCACTTTGCATTATATTCATATTTATCAACAGGAATTTAAAGATCACAACTAATTTATCGGCCTTTATGGAGCTTCGTTTTTTTTTTAATAAAAAAACTGGGTCATTCTTAGATGAACTAGTTATAGCTATAGATTGATAACATACTGCGAGTACATTTCTTATACCCATATAATTCTGAATTAGACGTGTCGGTGTGCACATCAATAGTCTATGCGAAGGCTAGGGAAATGTGCCTCACCATCGTAATATTTTTATTCTTACACCATGGTATGAGATATGTTCTGAGGTGAACTGTGGACTTGTGGTAATCAACACCCTTTGAATCATTCTCTTTTAGAAATACATGATTAATTGCATTACTCTGCTACTCATTAACTCGGATGAAGGAAACATCTAGTTACTCTCATACATCTTTTCATTTGTCATACTGTGATCAATAGAGAGGCATCTATCACCTTTTGAACAATAGCTTTGAGGAACTAGGTCCTTTTCAAATAGGAGAATAAAGTTACCAAAATCCATGTTGATGAGGACTTGAACCAGGGGCTTAATTCCTCATGGCTTATCCGTTTCTATCAGTGCATAAGGTAGTGATGTTTTTGGTTAGGAAAAATGTCAGTTCTCATGCCAAAATTAATATTTTGGGCGAGCATTTCCTTTTTTTGTTTTGTTCTTTCAGTACTACCAGCAGCCCTGCTAAAATAAGGAAACAGCTTGGTCACGCGGATACATTGTGCACTTAAGGTGTAAAAAGATGCTAGAGCTGTGATGGAGACACAGGGTGTGTAGATGATCGAAGTGACAGTACAGCTAAATGAAAGAGAAACAGGGGTGCAACTAAAATGAAAGAGAACAATACCAGAGCTTTGCCTAGTTATGTTTTTTTGTCATTCCATTGTAGTAGTTGCTTTTGTCTGTTCGACATCTATTATAATTTTAGTAATTGTATACAAATCAGAAACCGTGAACGTTGAATATGGTAAGTCTTATTTTTTGTTGTCACTTCACACTCTTAATGGTTTATGATGTCGACATCCTTGTGCAGATAACGAAAGGCCTTACCATAGTAATGTTTTTCATGAGCTTGTATCGAATGGTGGACCTAAAGTAGAAGGAGAACCTGAAAGGGAAACTAAGAACAATCTTCAGGGAGATAAAATGGTTGAACAGACCAATGCATCAGAACATACTTTTGTGAAGGCTGAGCATCAGAATGGAGGTAAAACCAGGCAAATACGGATTGAGGATATTTCTTATGACAAGGACGTTGTTGAGATCAACCTGCCAGATTCTGTGGTTTCTTCTGATTATGGTGGCCACTTTGTCAAGGATGTCTGCATTGATGAGGGAGTGCTTGCTGAGCAGAAGGCTTCAGCAGAGAAGGTAGTAAATGAAAAGGTGCGCCAACATTTTGATTCTTCAACAGGCGATGCAAATGGTGATCTGATGGAAGACATAAGAGTTGATCCTGTGAAAGATGAATACAAGTCCAAAATAGTTACCCTACATGTTGCACATGCTAATGATGGTAATACTATGGAAGAAATAAAAGCTGATCCTGTGAAAATTGCACATAAAGTAAAGTCAGAAACTGTTACCCTACCTGCTGCATCTGCTACTGATAATATGGAACAGTACTCTCCTTGCGAAGTGCGTGATCTTGAAGTCAACAAAACAACGGATGATATAACCAATCTAAATGTTGAGAAGTTAAGTCCTACACAGTTATCAAGTCATGAAGCTTCAAAACAGTGCCAGCAGAAGAGCACGATCATTTCTGAGACTTGTGAAACTCACAAGCAATTACGCGACAGAGAAGCAATTGATGAGGTATGACGAAGGACTCACAGCATTACTAAATAGTCTTATAAAATGTATGAGTGCCATAACATCAACCACCACTATTAAATCAATATTTAGTTGATATTCTTTATTATCATAGATATGTTTTTCTGGTTCTATATTCTGTTCTAAGAAATGAGCCTTGTCACATTTTGTGTTTATTCAGGTTAATAAATGAGATTGAATATTAAATTATAACCGCTTCTTTGCTGCTGTATAATTTCTCTCCACTATCATGTCTCTCAGTATGATTACTTCCATTACAGGTTGCATCAAATGATTGTCATGAAATTGGAGCTAGTATTGCACCAGAGGCTAGTAACCTCAATGGTTCACCAGTTGAATCAACTTCTGATGGATTCGCGGTGGCGATATCTGAAGGAGATGTTGGTGCAGAATTAGATGAGAGAGGATTGAATCCAGCTAATCACTATAATCCTTTTATCGCTTATGGATCTTTAGAGGATACATGGGAACCCAAGTACGCTCTACCTGGCATTGTCGACAATGTTCCTGTTGTACCTATCTGTCCTGTTGGAAAGACAGATAGTTTCAGCGATCTCGTGAACGGTGGTGCACTGGGAGGATTTGATCAGAGAGGAAGCCTTGTTGAAAGGGTAGATAGTTTTAGTGATTTGGTGAACGGCGCAACAGGAGGATTTGATTCTGTTGTAACAGATGAAAGCAGAATCAAACACAGTAGATTAGATTCTATAGAAGAAAGTTCAGGTAGATTGGATATCCAGAATTCGGATGTGCAAGCATGTGAAGAGAGCAATGATCAGAGAGAAGGTCCGGTGAACGAGAGGAGCACTGAAGGGGCACATGCGGGTACTAGCGATGCAGAGGCTAGTGATGCCAAGAGTGATGACCATCCAAAATGTGAGACTGATACTTTCGAAGATGCACTTGATTTCAACCCAAGAGACATGGAGGAGGATGGCACAGACGTAATGGAGGACAAGAACAGCGGCAAGAGTTCTAGTCTTGCAGAAACAGAGTCAGTGGTTCAACAAAATGGACCCGATAGTGGAAGGCTCATGGCTCGGAACGGCATGCGCAACCCCTTTGAATCAAGCTTCTCTGGAGCTAGCATCACCTCAGATGTACTAGCGCCCTCTGCTCACATTGGCAACATTTCTCTCCGTTCAGATAGTAGCACGACAAGTACCCGGTCCTTTGCGTTCCCAGTGTAAGTGGAGACTCCTGCCCTCCCATTTCATTTTCTTTCAGAATGTAGTTAGTTTCTTGTCCTGTTCTAGTATTGCTTAAGCCTGTGAAGTAAACATCTGAATGAGAATATCAATGCACCTGTTTCTTGTAGCATGGAGAATTCGTTGGACCTAAAATTTCCTATAAGCCAGATATAGTAGAGTACTACATAACCTCATATGTTCTTTTCTTTCTCAATCAACAGGCTACAGACGGAGTGGAACAGCAGTCCGGTGAAGATGGCCAAGGCGGACCGCAGGCGCTTCAGGCGAGATCGAGGCTGGGGTTATAGAGTTCTATGCTGTAAATTCTGAATGTGTTTGCTCCTGCGTTTTTCTTTTTTGTGTCGTGCTCAAGGCCGGCTTCGTGCCTGAGCCCGTGTTAGCCATGTTAAATTCATTCAAATGCTGATGATTTATCCTTTTCCCTGCCCCCCTTACTCTTGGTATATCTCTCTCCCCACATGCCCTGCTTTTTTATTTACCAATAGCAGGTTAATGGCTTGTCGGATTCGTTAGTGGCTTGTAATTTGATTGTGAGTGAGAAATGAAGGTATAGCTCTTTCGGTTGTAGCATTTGTGGTCCTTGGTTGAAGCACCTGCATTATGTGAGAATCAGCTTGCACATACTGTGGAGTGAGTTTGTGTGTTTTTTTAAGAATGCACGGGTGGAGCAGCGCCAGTTCTACTGGAGAGAGAAAAGAAAACAAGAGTGAAAGCTAGTTACAATCATCACCAAAACTCCAAAAGGAGTCAGTTTGCCATGACCGGATGACCCATATGTGCTGGGAAAACTGGACACAACGATTGCCCTTTAATGGAGATTAGCATAATCTTAATGTGATATGATAAATATGCTGTGGAACAAGATGTAACTTCAGCATCAGTTGTGTACTAACTCACAGATTGTTGCTTGTATCTGAAGGAAACATATGCACCCAAAGACAATGTCTCTCCTAGGGGGAGAGATTATCGACCAACACTAGCAAATCAACACACAGAGACGTCAATCGTTTTACTTGAAAAACCTTCCATTTGAGGAAAAACATAGGCTGAAGCCACCCAAAATCTTTTTCCACTATTATCAAACTAGATAATACCCCGCGCGTTGCCGCGGAATTTGTGGCAAAAAACAGTGCATAGAAATATTTCTCTCTTTTAAGAAAATATTATGCATACCAGCAGAGTGATGAGCAGGCTTATCTTTCAAATAATCGTTGTCTGTGTATTAAAGCTTATTGTATGCATGTTCATTTTCAGAGAACGCACATGAACTTCACATGATGTGCATGAGTTTAAAAGTTTCTATTTAGGTACATATATAGATTCATATATATTTCAGAGGAATAAACCATTAGAAAGTGTGTTGCTGAAAATATCACGGTCTTCAAAAGATGATCTAAACTGATAACATTGTAAATGGGGAAAACAAATATATTAGAAAAAGGGTATAAGTTACATACCAGGAAAATGAATTTACTGTAATACTGGTGCGTAGGCAAAGAAGGGTAGCATATTGATCGATACACTTACTTACAGGAAAAAGGAACACACAGTATGTATTATCAACCAGTTCTTCCTTTGTCCTTTGCGGGGACCTGTAAGGAGTTCCTGTAAGGCTGCAATCTTAATTGTGCATGCCGAGGCTTGATTGTGATTGTTAGTAAATTTAAGATAGTCAGACTGGACTAATTTCAAAAAAAAAAAGATAGTCAGACTGGACTTACAGTTTGCTTATGCACCGAGCTCCCAGCGCCAACATGTCCCTCATACGCGCAGTTCATAATCTACAAACCATATATACACATAAGAAATTAAATAACTACTTGGCAGCTGTATATGAAGTACACCCATCGCTGACAAATAGATCATGCTCATGAACTGTAAAAAGAGAGTCTAAATCGTCAATCATCGCCAAGCTTTCTGCCGGGACCATCGTGGCCCATGGATAGCTAGTTGATGTGGTACTCTATGCGCCCTACTGTCGCCGACTATGTCGTCGGATCACTGGAGACTTGTTGGACAGAGAGATAATTTAACATGTGAATGAGCAAAATAAAAATGAGCAAAAAATTGAGAGAGGAAATAATTCAGATCATAGGTACCTACGTGAGAGAAAGACATTAGGCAGGTTGAAAGAATACACTCCTGCCATGTTCATCCGCAGCCGCCACGGGTACCCACCCACGTGCCCTTTTTTTTCTTTGCGGGAGGGTACCTACGTATCCTTGATTGTAGCTAATCACCCCATACCGAGCAATGGCACTTGTGAAATGGATTGCCGGATCATGGAGATGGCGCCGTCTTCCTGAAGAACAAATTTGTTGGCTCCATCGGCATACAGGAACCAATGAACTTGGTGGAGGGAAGCGAGGCGGCAAATCAGAAATCTGAAGCATCCGATGCACAGATTAAGGAAGGTAGAGTAATGGGGGTACAATAGTTGGACACATGATGGCATGATTTAGTGAGAACGGGAAAGGGAATTAATACTGAGAAAATATGTAGCGACGGAGAGGAGCAGACATAGTACTACTACTACTCATCCTCAATTAATTGCTTGATGAGGCAAGCCGCCGGCTGTTGGATTGAACAAATCTGAACGGGATCAATTCATGACGTGGAGGGCTGATGAGGTGGCTTGCTTGCATGTTGAGAAAAATATGTTAGTGGGGGTCTCCTATTTAGATATAGAAGATATGGGCTACAACAAGTTTCTCTCTAAAGAGTACCATATGATCTCATACATCAAAATATTGCATCTCTTGGATCAACAACAAGATTTAAGACACAAGGGTTAGGAATCGGAACAATCTCACCAAAGATGGTGGAATCACAGCTTGATGAGACAAGGTAGTGGATCTGGACTTTCACAATCTTGTTGGGAACACTCGGTGTTTGATCTCAGATTCTTTCTTCAACTTTCTTTCTTTCTCTTCTTTCTTGATTCTCTTTCTTTCTTCTCTAATGCCATCTAATCTGAGATTTTCGTCACTCCACCTAGTGTGGCTAGATGGGAGGCTTAAGAGCATCTCCAGTCGGAGCCCCCCAAAGGCTGGCAAAACGCTAGGGTTTGGGCTAAAAACCAGCACCCAACGGTGCCTCCCCAAACTCAGCCCAAACGTCTGGGCGGCCCGGCACACCTCAAACCCAACCCATATGTGGGGAGGGTTTGGTGCGGTCCGGACGCGCCCGGACAGGCCGCCACATCGGACACGACCCGCTGCGACCCTACCTATATCAACTCAATCCCCACCACGGATGAAACCCTAGCTCTCAATTTCCTCTGATCCCCTTTCCGCTCCAATCCATTGTCACTCTTGTCTGCCCGTAGAGCTACACGGATGGCCATCTTCCGAGGGCGGATCTGCGGAGATGTACTTGGATGCGTTCGCGGAGGTGGAGGAGGAGGTGGGCAGCTGCCCCACGGAGGAGATGGAAGTCGCGCCGACGACAGCTAAATCGGTGGCGGCGGCTCTTTGCTCCGGCTGTGCGGCGGCTCTTTTCTCCGGATGTGCGGCCGCTTCCGCACAACTGGCGGCTCCTCCACCGGTTTGTTCATTCTTAACTTCCAGCGTTGTAGGATTTATGAATAATTAGGATGCAAATTGTAGCAATTTATTACTTTACGAAATAATTGTTGAACCCGTAGGTCGTTCCTAGAGGAAATAGGTACGATGTTGTCGATGATAATTTGTTGTGCAAAGCGTGGTTGGCCCCCCCGTCCGATGCTCAAAACGGATTCGACAACCATGGTTCATTTTGGGGCTAGATCTCTGAAATGTTCAATGCGAACTCCATCTATTACTGCAATGAGGTGTCTCTGCGACATAGTTGGCAATGCATCATCGGCGAGATTAACAAGTTTGCCGGATGCTATGCCCAAATGAGTTTGGTAAGTTCCATCTGGTTACTCAACAATGCACTATCCTACTCAACAATGTGGTATCCTACTTTCTTCATTTTGTTGATTAACTATTCATTCAATTTGCATAGATGGAGGACGCCATCCCATTGTATAATGTGCTTGCGGGGAGGCCGGCGAACACGGAGTGGAATCTCCTCCATTGTTGGGACATACTCAAGGAAAGTCCGTTCGTAGACTACAGGCCGGAGGCGGAGAACAGGGACAGGGTGCGGCAAGCGGAGACCTAGGCTCGGCGGAACGCCGTATTTGCCAGAGGGAACAGGTGGCAAGGGAGGCACACGAACAATGGCAGGAACTGAAGCGTGCAGCTGGAGTTCGCAGGGCCAATGCGGAGAAAGAAGCGGCGGCGGCGGTACGGACGAACATGGGCCCAAATCCGCACAATCTTTGATCACCTCCAGTCTCGTCCGACGAATGTGCATCCGTCTATGATGATGATTGAACTATGTCCATTTAATTTGTGTGTTGTACAATGTCCATGGATGTTCGAACTATGCTTTACTCGTATGATCTTTGAACTAGCTATCCTTGTGACCATGACTTGCATGGATTTGGGTGTGAAGATTTGGACATTGTGGTTGTAGAGCACCACTTTTGGGGGTTGTCCGGTCACTGTCTGCGGAAAGTTTGGGGACCGAATATGGGGGCTCCGACTGAAGATGGTCTAACATCTCTCATTTCTCACGTGTGAAGTCTAAAATGATCCCAAGTCATAACCTTAATGTGTAATGGGCTTCTACACCTGTTAGGGACGCCTAAAAAGGCTTCAAATGACCATCTTATCATAACTCACATGAGGAGGATACCCAACAAATCCCTCCCTTCTGACTCATGAGGGGAGCACGACCATGCCCGTCTACCTTGAATAGACATGTAGCTTCTCACTTGGCCGTGTCCTGGTCATCATATTTGAACCATTTTTGTGGGTATATATGGATCTTCTCTAGTTGTACCATCTTGGAATTCACAACATCTCAAATTCATGTACTTAGCATGAGCATGCTTGATTCAAGAGTGCATACTTGAATTCTTGGCAAGACAGATGGCACGCTAAGTATTTTAAAGCAAATTCTATTTTTCTTACTTTATTCTCAACTCTTGCAAGAAATCCTTCATTCTCAACACTTCCTTACAAGTATCAGACGCTACTATGCACTCTACATTTTTGGTTGGCAATGAAACACAAATATGCAACCATGCTTTTCAAAACACTACTCCCAGTGCATAACTCATCATGTATCAAGAAGTAGACATTCTAGAACCTACATCAACAACATAATATGTATCTATACCGGCTTAAAATACATGATCACTTATTCCAGTGCATAAGCATGATTTAGAAGTATATTTGAGATACCTAAGAATCCACTTCATTGCATTCAAGTGGAGATTCACATGGATTTGTCATGAACTGGATAACAACTTCAACTATATAGGCAATATCGGGCCTAGTGCACACCATGACATACATAAAACTGTCCACATGTACGATATTACACTCATTTGTTTTTTATCCTTCTTATCGTTAGAATGTCGTTCTAAACTCAGTTTATAATGACCTGCAAGTGGAGAGGAAATAAACTTTGCATCTTCAATATTGAACTTTCAAGTACCTTCCCGATGTATCTTTCTTGTGATAGCCAACGCATCTTCTTTGACCCATCACGGAATATCTTCATGCCAAGTATTTTCTTAGATGGTCCTAAATCTTTCATGAAAAATGATTTACTCAATGCATTCTTGCATAGAGGAATGCTATTTTTACCATTTCCAACAATTTGCATGTCATCGACATATGGCAAGAGAATAATGAAGTCACCCTAGATGTGCTTCTTCATAATACACAATGAATAGGTTGTGCTTTAGACTAATCAAGTTCATTCATAAAGGACTCGAACTTCGTGTACCATTTTCGTGGAGCTTTCTTCAAGATATACAAGCTCTTCTTCAATCTTCACACTTGGTTCTCCTTGCCCGCAACCATGACTTCTCCTGGCCGCTCCACGTATATCTCCTCCTCTAAGTAACCATGCAGGAATGACGTCTTCATATCAAGTAGCTCAATTTCCAAGTTTATGGTGGCAGCCATCCAAAGCACAACTCATCTCAAAAACGTCCCGACCATTCTAATAGAGAAGGAAAAGTTTCATACAAACATAGAACAGGTTAGTGCTTTATCCCAAAAAAAATTAGGTAAATTTGCATGAGAGAGCATAGCTCTAACTCAGTCCGTGAGAGTCATGTTCATTCTCTCTATGAGACCACTCAATTGGAGTGTATTCTGGGTCTTCTCAAGTCTGATGGCATAGCCTTTGCAATACCTCTCAAAGGGACCTTGATTGTCACCACCATTGTCTCATCTCATGCGTTTCTATTTCCTGCCAGTTTATCTCTCAACTTTGGAATGGAATTCCTTGAAAACGTCGAGCACCTGCTACTTGTTTTTCAACACATACAGAAAAATCTTTCTGGAAGGTCATGAATGAATGTCACAATGTATAATGCTCCACTAATGGATTTCTCGGTCATGGAGCAAACATCAGACATTCTCCGCACGACGTGGGAGACGTGTATGAAATGTAACCTTATGTTGTTTGCTAGCAAAACAGTATTCACAGGGTTTCGAGGTTATAACTTTCAACTCACTGAGGGTCTCCATGCGAGCAAGAGCATGCATGCCCTTCTCACTATATGGCCAAACCTCTTGTGGCATAACTCACCTGGAGTGTCATTCGACGACATTCAGATTTCATTACATAGCTTGGTTTTAGTCACGGGGAGACAACCTTGCTAACTTCCTCGAGCAAAATAAAATATCCTTTGGCGAGTTTGCATTTTCTGTCACCAAAATAACTACCATGGCGAACATCATCCAAATTTTCCACTTACAACAGATTCAACCATAGTCCGGGAACATGCCTCGTATCATCGAGCAACAAACTATAACATGTGCTAGTATCAATCCATACAGTGCCCTTTCCAACAATGGTTGAGGAACCGCGGTTCCCCACACTAGTAAGAAAAGCCTACCGCAAAACGTGTGGAAAACCCCTTCTAGGAGCGTGCGTCCACACGTTTGTAGTATCTCGTTACTCATATACATTATCCGAAGCGTGTGGACCAAACACGCTTTGGGTAAACTTCATTCCAGAAGCGTGTTTCTTTGGGAGCACGCTTCTGGTAACTTATGATAGCGTCAACGTGTCCCTATGCCCACGCGCTCGTGGTGGCCTGTGATACTAGAAGCGTTTGCTGCTCCCACCCAATTCTAGTACATTTTTAGGGATTAAAAAAATAAAATCGTAAATTCCCTTTCATATATGCTTCGTTGTTGCCGCAGGACTGTGTCGATGTATATTATCGTCGTAATCCCGTGTTGCTACATCCCCGTGCCCAACCGTGTTGCCGTAGCTCAGTTCCCTCTCGTGCCGTTGTAGCCCAGTGCCCGTCCATGTCGCCGCATCCCCGTTCCCCATATCATCATCGTAGAAAAATAATTATAAAGCAATATGATATATAAAAGCAATAAGTCGTTCACTACTAGTCATAGATATTTCACATTGACCAACCGACATGTTTCTAACATAATTGGCAGTGTAATTATCGGAGATCGGTATGCCTAATGGATGATGTAACTGTCCACTGATATCGAGCACTTGTTGAACCAAAAACATGACAATCTCCGAGCCGATTCATGGAAGTTAGGTAAAATAACTCATGATCAAAACCGGTGAAAGAGCATGGTGCCCCCTATTGGCATCACTTGAACTCCATTTTTTTTGGATTCAAGGTTGGATGCCATCAAGATCATTGCTTATAATGAATATATTTGAGATGATCAGGCTGAAAGATGGTCATGATAATTTGAGCATATTGCAAGTATATCTTGAAGAAGGAGATTGTGTGAACATTCAATTTTACCTTCAAGATCTCATCATTATGAAGAAAGAGTAGAAGATACATGTTTGATCAAGTCAAAGTGCAAAGAATGGATTCAATATTGATCAACATACTAATATAAATGATATACCAAGTAAGATCATGCGATCTTGTGGTAGAGTAAGCAATTGTCTGTATATCTTCGTGAACTGAACCCATGATACATGTGTGTGTGGATTATCTTTGAGGGGTTAGGTATCTTCCCATGGGTTTGCATCAAAATGGATATTTCATATAGCCCATGCAATATGATGAGAGGTGGTGATCGTCATCAAGAGTGTGTTGTGCAAGTTCAATATGATCATAAAGAAGATTTCAAATGATTATATGGACATTATGGTCAAGTGAAGATAGACATGAGAAAAGCTCTCACATGTTATCTTATGGGGGAGCAATTTACATGTCTTCACCAAGTGAAGCATAATCAAGAAAGATGGTCCAACTTGAGGTGGTTAAGATTGACATCGTCTAGATCAAGTGGATTATGCAAGGCAAATGTATGACTTAGATATGGTTTCTTTTTTACTGGTTTCATGATGTTAGTTGGTATACCGGGTTATATGATAGATAACCGTTCTATCAAGAGGAACTCTCGAATGCGTATCTTGATCGTATCTATCATAGATAGCTCAAACATTTGCATCCTTGGCATAATCCTTCTTGGTTCTTATTTTAATTTTCTCCATGTCTGGTTTTATATATTTTCATGTTCTGCATGTCAATCTCAAGTTTATCAAAAACGAACCTCGTATGAAAAACATATCTCTTTTTATGTTGGAGATTTTACTGGTTGTTCTTTATAGATAGGTCAATAATTTCACCATTTGGTTTTACCCTCCCTTGTTTTACTATTTTGTTTCTCTACATGATCTTACAGGGCTCGTCTTTACGATTTTGATGAGCCTAAAAACATCAAAAACTAAGTCTGGATACAAAAGTTATGTCCGTTTTGGTATTATGTGTTCATGTGGTAGTACCACCCGGTACCGCCCCAGGTGCCGCCGTGGGGTTACCGGGGGCCATTTAGGTGGTACCCGCAGCGGCAGTACCAGTGCCGGGAGTGGTGGTGCCTCTACATGGAAGCTTTTTTCCAGTTTGTTGTTGTTCCTAACTTTAGGGGGGGTAGGGGAGGGGATGCAGTATCGCCCTTACACGTTTTTTGCCTCCAACGGTTGGATCTTTGGGTGATCTATTTAAGGGGTCTTCTTCCTCAATGTTTAGTCAACTCATTGAGCAAGTTGTGACCTCCATTGTTTACATCCAAAAGCTTTCTATCTCTCTATCCATCCAATGGTTCTTACTTCCACTTGAGGAAAAAGACAGAGGAGATCCACATCTACAACTCCACCAATCAATGCCTCCTCTTTGTGAGAGTAACCTATTATATCTAGATCTTAGGATTCATTAGTTTTTTCCTTTTTCTTCCTCTCATCTTCCTCCATAGAATTAGTTTCTTTGGTGATATTTGAGAGAGAAGGACTTGACCACTTTGTGTATTCTTTCCATTGCATTAGGTGCATCGGCTTGAATTCTCCACAGTGACATGTGGAAGTGAAGTTTGAAAAGTTTGTTACTCTTGGGTGCTTGGGCACCAGAGAGATTGTTACTCTTGGGTTCATTGAGCACCCTAGACGATTAGTGCTTGGAACTTCCACCTTGTTGCAAGAATATTTGTTAGAGTCTCCAATTGAGTTGTGGAGATAGCCTCAACCTTGTGTAAGGTTTGGTCACCGCCTTTAAGAGGACCTCATAGTGAAAACGAGCATCTACCTAAGCTCAAGGAGAATATGGTGTGCACCTCCGTGCTATTGGAGTGCCTTGGTGACTCTACACCCCTCCAATGAAGACGTACTTTTCTTGGGAAGGAACTTCGGTAATCACATTGGTGTGTCCTTGTGATTTGGTTATCTCGCAACCCGAGATCGTTACTTATGCATCTAGCTTTGTGATAGTCATCGTTCTTGAAGTTATATACCTTGCTATCACATATTTTTTATGTCCTACTTAGCGTAATTTTTTGGTGCACATAGGTGAACCTAGCTTGATTAGGTTTTGTGTTTGGTAAATTAAACACTAGTTTTATTCTGCATTTTATTCAAACCTAAACTGTAATTATTTTAAAGCACCTATTCACCCCCCCTAGGTGGAACCCTTGTATTTAAACCGGTACAACTAAGAAGAATATTGCAATGCAAAGGAAAGTATGTTTTCACACCACATAT
Source organism: Alopecurus myosuroides (assembly GCA_028641055.1). Taxonomy (NCBI): domain Eukaryota; kingdom Viridiplantae; phylum Streptophyta; class Magnoliopsida; order Poales; family Poaceae; genus Alopecurus; species Alopecurus myosuroides. The sequence goes on from CM054059.1 coordinate 207,144,353, forward strand.
GTTGGGTGTTAAATCAACATGCTCATATGTTGGGAAACATAGTAGCCAGTGATACGTACCAAACGTATCTACTTTTCAAAACACTTTTTTTTGTTGTTTTCCCTCCAATTTGCATGATTTAGATCAAAGTAACACAAACTGACGCTGTTTTCAGCAGAATTACTCTTGTTGTCTTTTTTTGTGCAGAAATCAAATTTCTTGGAAAATTCCCAAAAATTCGTAGAAATTATTTTTTATCGGAAGGCTCCCAGAGTCAGAAGGAAACCTGGAGGTGGGTCCTGAGGCCACCAGAGGGGTGCTAGGGGCGGCCAAGCCTAGGTGTCACCTCGCGGCCTAGGACCACCCAGAGCTCCCCTTTGGTACATATGTCGCTTCGTCCTCGAAACAGAGAACCCCCAAAGGATTTTCCCAAATACGATACACAGCTCCGCCACCACCCAAAACCCTAGTTTGGGAGACATAAGTTCATGTTCTGGCACCCTGCCGGGACGGAGATTTTGGTAGATCGTCGTTATCTTCATCACCAACGCCTCTCCATCAACCATCCATGATTCCTCCTTTGATATGTGAGTAATTCTCTACTGTAGGAAGAAGGGATGATAAGAATTGGATGTGATTGATCATATAATAGTTCATGAGATTGATAGGGCATGATGCCTAGTATCCACTATTGTTGTTAATTATTATTGTTGCAACTTGGAGTGTTTAATTCTTGTCACTTAGGCCCCTAGTGCCATGATTTCATATCTGAACATGTTATGTTTTCATGAATATAAATGATGTTTTAGATCATATCTGTGAGTTGTATACACCTAATATTGTCTGAAACCCGAGACCCCAAAGGTGACATGTTGGGATATCAGAGGGGAAGGATTTTAGTTTGAGGATTACATGTAGCCACTGAGTGTTAATGCTTTGATCCGATACTTGGTGAAAAAAATACCTTAATTAGCATTAGTTCCAAATTGGCACCACAACAACGGGATGGTTGGACAAAATATGTTGTGGAAGTTACTATTGTAAGCATGTACAACTATTTCTAGGATACATGCCTATGATTGTTAGTGACTTGGATGCTCTCTTATATTGTGCTGCCCTATGTTAAGTCTATTACATGGTTTATCTCATTCATGCAACGCTCGTACATCCATCTCTATGCCCATGATATTTTTAGCATTGTTGTTCACTTCGTTTACATTCGCTTTTACTACAGCTATCGTTATTTTACTGCTACTATTACTATCACAATATTGATGCCATCGTATAGCCGTTACTACTAATAAATTTTGTCAAGCAAGTTATTTTCCAGGTGCAACTGAATTGACAACTCAGTTGTTAAGTCTTATAAGTATTGATTGGTCCCCTTGTCTCGAATCAATAAATTGGTCTATATTTACCCTCGAAGACTGTTGCGATCCTCTACACTTGTGGGTCATCAGCCAGATAGGTTGGTCACTGTAGTCAGCTGGTGGAACTAAGACATAGCGCAGAAATAACGATATTATCTAGAAAATATATTTAACATGCATACATTTATGTACATGCGGTGTTGGAAACTAAACCGAACACCAAAGTGCTGGGTAAGAATCGTGTACTTCAACCCTGTATATCCTTCTCTGAAGCGAGATACATCAAACACTCTAAAGAATACGGATGACAAAAAACAAAAGTGTACCATTTAGTGGTATTACAAACCCAGAGTGTATCCTGCATCAAAATCATTATTATTATGTACATGAAATTATTAAATCACATGTCAATAAGATCCTTTATATTATCAAATTTTACCTTCTTATTCATATGAAGATAAGAATCAATATTATAGACATTGCCTTGTGGTAGGGAGATACTGATAAGAATCCAACTAAACCTACAAGTTATAATATTACTTGGTTAAACATGTAATCAAATTTGTAAATGAAGATGCAACACTATATATCTTACTCTTTTAAAAAAGGCCATAATATTAATTTCTTATCTTGGCTCTTCTCCATCATATTGATGATGTAATCCTCAACACGCTTTTCGCTCCTGTCTAGATCCATCATTTGTTGTGAAGCAACCACGGGGTCGACAAAGGCTATTGCGTATGAATATTTCCTCACTCAAGCAAAGTTTAACATATATATATAGAAACAAATATATATAAACAAACTATATAGATAGCTCCTAGTACCATAGATATTGACGCATTGATTGTTAAATACTCACAATGTGAAAGATCTCGTTACGCTAGCGTCCATTTCTTGCAAGTTCAGGAAGTAAAACAAGCCATCCCAATTGACCACAAATTAGTGCACCCAACTTGGTCATGGTAAAAGGCTTCTCCTTTGTAACTAGCCATGAATACCGATGCTCGCTGATTTTTCGGATTCTTGAAATTATCCATATAGACCTTCCCCAACATTGCACAAGCAACGCTAAGCTCCTTGGATACATCCTTAACATTGGGTATAAATTTTTCCACGGGCTCATACTTCCCTACTTGTACCATAGGAGGCCCAAAATCATTGATATTAGCAGCAAGGTAGCATTGGATCTGTTCATCGGTCATGAAATTGGGATCAGTGGGTTCAGTCTGACCAACATGCTTCTTATTTGACTTTTGTTTCTTGATTTTTTGGTGTTGCTCTTTGAAAGCGCACGGTGCCCCCATATGTGGTTTTGGTAATTAATGAAAATCCTTAAGGACTAATGTTTGCATTGAGATATTCTTTCAGGACTTGTCCATAAGAATAGTTTGGAGTCCTTGTGCGAATCGAAGATGATCTTTTGATGTACAAGAATGGCCGAGAAGCTTTTTCTCTGTCCAGCGGTAGTACCGGGTTCTGCAGCGGTAGTACCGCTCCTCGTGGAGTTGTACTGCCGCGACACACCTGGTACACTCCAGACAGCGGTACTACCGCTGGTGATACTGCTGGAGGTACCGCTAGCAAAGAAAAGGCCACTGATATCCAGAGTACCCAGGCGGTACCGGCATAGTAATACCGCTAGTACTTAGTCACTTTCGGAGCAACACTCCCCACGGCGGTAGTACCGCTCCTTCCAGGACGCGGTAGTACTGCTGGCAGTGCCGGTCAAAATACCGCCAGGAAAGTTCTGCTCACGGTAATGATTACGGTACTAGGGCGGTCGTACTAGGCCACGGTAGTACCGCTACTGGAGCTTCACTGTACTTCTCTGTGGTACCACTGAGCACCAGTGTGCAGTACACTGGGTACCCTGTGATGTCAGTGGGCGGTAGTACCGTTGCGTGCAGCGGTAGTACCGCTGTGCTGTTAAGCTTATTTGCTTGATGTCTTGAAGAACAACACGGAGTGGTCATTCATGTCTACCTTCAAGACATCAACATTATGGATGAAGAAACAAGAAAAGATACAAGGTTGATCAAGCGTGTGATCAACACACAAAGCTACAAGACGTAACTAGTGGGATTATGTATCTCGTGGTAATGGTAAGAAATTGTCCATATAGATTTGTGAACTAACCCATGATATGTGTGTGTGGTATCTCTATGTGTGGTTAGGTATCTTTCCACGGGCAAGCTTTAAAAGGAAGATTTCATATAGCCCATGGTCTATGTCGTCAAGCGGTGTTTGTCATCTAGCTTGATGTGGAAGCTCAAGTGAAGCATATAGAAGAAATTTTATGCTTGATGCTTGCCACCCATTTGGAGATTGTGGCCTTTTAAAGATGTGCCAAAGAGTCTCTCCCATAATGGTGTATTGCGGGGGGGGGGGGGGGGGGGGGGGCTTGCAAGTCTTCATCTAGTGGAGTGTGTGCTAGCTAGAACGATCAAGAAAGAAGATCCAACTTGAGAGAGTCAAGATCTTCATCATCTAGCTCAAGTGGAATACTCAAGGAAAAGGTATAATCTTGATAGGTTTTCTATTTTACCGGTCTCATACTTTTGGGAGATCGGGTTATAGGATCGATGGTCATACTATCAAGAGGGGCTCTCAAGTGAGTAACTTGATCGAATCATTGTGGGCAGCTCAAACCTTTGCACTCTTGCATATAATATTTCTTGGTTCTTATTTTTCTTTTATCTCTTTGGGTTTTGTTGCTTGTTTTGATCTTCATGACCAGCCTAAATTCATCAAAAACGGTTTTCGCTTGAAACACTTACTGAGTTTTTGATGTTGAAGGTTTTCCCGGTTGGTCATTTTTAGAGAGGTTTTTCTTTTCCCCATTTTTTAAGTTTCATTGTTGTACAATGATGTTTCTCTGCAGTATCTTGTATAGCTCGTCGTTGCGATTTCAACGAGCCAAAGATCATCGAAAACGGAGCCCGAACGCAAAAGTTATGATCGTTTTCGTATCGACCATTTTGCAGTTTTTGGTCTAGCGGTAGTACCGCTCCAGTGCCGCCCTAGTACCGCCAGAAACTGCCCGAACCAGTACCGAAATCGCCCCGTAGCGGTAGTACCGCTGGGCCTAGTGGTAGTACCGCTGCTGTGCGAGTTTTTTACATAACAGTCATATTTTGGGTCACCTATTTAAGGGGGTCTTCTTCCCCTTTGACCGTAAGGCTGCCCAACTCATTTTTCTCCTCTCTCCACACCATTGTTGACCTTGGAAACCTTTCCCCTGTCCCAATCCCTCCTATGATTCTTGCATATCTTTGAGGGAGAAGCTAGAGGAGATCTAGATCGACATTTCCACCAATCCATCTCTCCCCTTTGTGAGGAGAACTTAGTGAATCTAGATCTTGGAGTTCTTTGTGTTTCTCCTCCATTGTTCTTTCTCTCTTATTCCCCATAAGCATTTGTTGCTTTGTTGGAATTTGAGAGTGAAGGATTTGAGCACTTCTTCTCTTGCCTTTTGCATCGGTTTGCTCTCTCCACGAGGATTCGTGGAAGTGAAAATTTGTGGACTTGGTACTCTTGGGTATTGGACCCTAGACGACTTTGTGGTGTTCTTGGGAGCCTCCAATTGAGTTGTGGATGTGTGACCCAAGATTGTGGTGACATCTAGAGCCTTCAATTAAGTTGTGGATGTGTGCCTCGATCGAAGGTTGCCAATATTGGAAGGTTAACTAGGCCTTTGTGGCGGGGTTCATCGGAGAATAGGGTGAGGCCTTCGTGGCATTGAGTAGGCCTTTGTGGCGAGCTCACCCCCCTCCAACGAGACGTACTCCACTTGTGGGAGGAACTCGGGAATATATCATCGTCTCCGTGTGCCTCGGTTATTTCTATACCCGAGCTTTCTACCTATGCAATTTACATTGTGATAGCCTTCGTGATTGAAGTTATATATCTTGCTATCACCTTGTTACTTGTCTTGCTTAGCATAAGTTTTTGGTGCACCTAGTTGACCCTAGAATATTTGTAACATCCCAAGTATGAAAAACACCTTTAGAATGTTTGCTTCTTGTTAATTTATGTTTTGCATCATGTCATCATAAGCATTGCATTTGTTTTCATTTGTTTTTTCATTTGAATTTCAAACAAATTTCAAATCTTTGTTCATACTTGTTCTGTTACAATTTTCAAATGAAATATTCAAATCAAAACATCAAATTGTTTCCAATAAACTTGAAAGTTCAAACTATTTAAATTGCTTCTTTTCAATAATTCAATTAATACCAAAATTGCTCAAATTCATTTGAATTTACAAACAGCAACCAAACTTTAAATTTTTGGAAAACAAAAATGGCACAATTGGGCTTTTGTAAATAACAACCTATAAAAATTATTCCAAATTTTTCCAACCCCCAAAAGCTATTCTTTTCTTCCCTTTTCCTTCTCTGCAAAAAAAAAACACACAATCATAAAACAGAAAAAAAGAGAAGGGGGGCAGGCCAGCCAAGTGGGCTGAGCCCACCAGCCCAGGCCCAGCCCCCCACGGCCTGCGTACCCGTTTCCCCTACCTCTGTACGGAGACACAGAGAGGAGGGGGCTCCCCCACCGAGCAGGAGCTCACCTGCTCCCCTCCTCCCTATATCTAGCCCCTAGGCCGTGCCCTAGGGCTTCCTCTCTCCCTCCTCCATCGCTCTGCCGCCGCCGCCATCTTTTTCTCCTCCTCCTTTCTTCTCTCTCCCTCTCGCTGGTTCTCTGTTCCTCCACCACCGCACCGCAGAGAGACACCGGCCGGCGATCGCCGTCGCCATGGACCTCCTCCGCGCAGGATAAGCCCGGGGATCGGTTCCCCGTGCCGTCCTCGTCCTCCTCGTATCCAGGGAGGGGCACGAGCAGCGCTCGATCGCCGTCGTCCACCTCTCCGTCGCCGGCCACCTCCACCGCAACGAGCTCCTCTCCTCCCTACTCCCCGGTGAGCAGCACGGTCACCTCTTCCTTTACCTCTCTGCTCCCTCGCATCACCTGCACGCACACGTACACGGTGCCCCTGCACCTGGCCGCGAGCAGCAGCAGCAGTGCAGCAGCCGCCGCCGGCGACTGTCTCCTCGTCGGGGTTCAGATAACTGAAACGAAATTCAGTTTCGTCAGACATAAGTCTGAATCTGAACGTCAAAACCCCCAAGCCCCCTCCTCTGTTACGAAACGTTTCAGTAGCGCAGTGGCAGCGCACTGCTCACGCGCACCCGAGGGCGAGGGTTTGAGTCCCCCCCCTCGCGGAATAAAAACCAAGTTTTTACAACGAGCGCTGACAGGTGGGGCCCCCTGTCAGCGACCCCGCACGCCACATAAGCGCCACGGTGGCCAGGGCCCCCTCGTCAGTGGCCTAGGCTAGGTCACTGCGAGGTGAATTTCATTTTCTGGCCTTTTCTTTTACCACCAAGTCCCTGTTTAATTACAGAATGGTCCCTGGTTTTCAAACCATCATAAATCCCTCAATTCAAATCCAAATATAAGAAATAAAATATATTTTCCAAACCAAATTTAATTCTCTACATGTTTAAATCATTGGTGTACAGTTTTGAACATTTCAAATGTTTTCAAAATTCAAATTCAAACAACTCATTACAAATTTGGTCAAATTCATAACTAATTCAAATTTAATTCATTTGGCACATATAAAATATGTTTTCCATGCAAAATTGAACCACCTTTCCAAATATAAACTTTGTTTCCTGTTTTGAATAATTAAAATTGGTTAAATAATTTAAATCTTGTTTAAGTCATTTAAAATTGCTAAATTCATAACTTGGTCAAATTAAATTCTTTTTGAACATATAAAATATGTTTTCAAACCAGAAAAGTATAAACTTTCCAAATATGAATTTTATTAAATGTTTTGAACAAATAAAAATTCAAATAATTTCATACTTGAATTAAATTCATTTAAATCTTGTTTAAACTTGTTTAATTCATAATTAATTCATTTTAAATCCTTTGTCAGCAAATGAAACATGTATTCCACCTAAAATTTTGTGTTCTTGCCAAATATGAATTTTGTTATTTATTTTGAACAATGAAAACTGGTGAAAACAACAAATTCTTGTGTAACTCATTTAAGGAGCCAATTTTCATAACTTAATAAATAAAATTCCAAACTTGGTAAACAACATATCAAATTGAAGCTAATGTTGTTTTCTCTTTGTTTTCCTCATCCATGCATCATCCTAATCAACTTTCACATGATGGTTAGTTGTAGATCATTTAATCCAACCTTAATTCATGGGTTTCTCCATATGCAATCCAAATTGCATATAGGCCCATTTAATTATGTTACCATGTCAACTAGCTTACCTTTGATGCATCAATTAAATTGCCATGAATCATCCCCTGATTGTGCATTATGCCATGTTATTGATTGTTTGTCTCTCTACGTTGTTTGTTTGCTTCTTCTCGAATAGACGACGACGCTGAGACAGACGAGGTTTACGACACTACTTCTGAGGAGTTAGCCCAGTACCAGGCTACTGAGTTTGCAGGCAAGTATTCACTCACATGAACCATTGTGTCCTTTCCACACTGGATATCGATACTTTTCCGTTGTCTATTCTGCTAGCCTTAATATTCGTTGCTTGTGTTCCGATCCTATCACATGTTATCCTGTAACCCTGATACAGCCTTTCCTCCACACCTATACCCTGTTGTTTGGTGCCTGTGTCTTACTAGCATGCTTAGGGTTGTTTATGCTCGAGTCTGATGTCCGTTATTTCTGTTACCATATTTATTATGTTCTGGGGGCTCGATGTTAAACAACAACATGTTAACTGTTTGAGGTAAGGCTAATTTGATGATAAGGCACCGGCAGGAGGCCGGGTATGGTTTTGAGGCCTGCTAGTGTCGAACTCAGGAAAAGTTCTTGTCCTCTAGATCCATGATGAGCGCGCTAACCGCATGTGGGAAGCGTGTATGGGTGCCCCCCTCAATTTGATTCGATTCGCATCTCGTCCAAATCGCCTCATTTAGTTCGGGTTTTCCATTTGCCGCATGCATATGCAGGTGCGAACCCGAGGCCGGGGTGGAACTTTTGTAGTCGGCATTTAGGGAGACACGTTCTTAGAGTGCTATGAGGGTCCCCTTTTCTTCGTGGGGCTTGATTAGCCATGCGCTCAATTGCACGGGGTTCTTTGGGCTTGATGCGAAGAAGAGTTGGGTTGTGTTGAGTGCCTCGCTTGGTGGAAGTGCATTTCCATCTGGCGGGGTATTCTTACGTGTACGGCCAAATTGGTGCATCCCTGCAGGGTCAAATCTTCTCGAGAAGCCGTGTTGTCCGCGGTTATGGATGACTTGGTGATAGGGCTGGCTAACAAGGATTAGACAACTTACACCTAATTAATACTAATTTTTACTAGTAATAGACTTATTGACACAATAACTTGAACCTTCATTAATCCAACTGTGTGAGTTATCCTCGGATTGCTTCTTTGGATAAGGGGCGAGATCCAGGATGGGTTTGTTTGAGGATAGTGGTACTTGGTTCCGATACGCTATCTTATCCCCTTCTTTTAGCCGGATGTTGTAGCGTGTCTCTGTAGTTGGTTAGGCAGCCCGCTGCCGCACTTTTATATCACCTATCTTCCGTTGAACCCAAAGCATCTGTACTTGGTGTTGCCTGGTACACTTTGGTATCTTGTGCGTCTTGCTTGCCAGTACTTGTCTGTACTGACCCCTTTGGGGCTGTGGTTTCCGCAGACTACGTTTCCGAGGATCCCCATGGTGGCTACTACGTGGAGTATGACGAGGCTGCTGACGAGTAGATAGCGGACCCGGGCAGGATCCGAGACATCGTGGATGGGCTCCGTCTTTTCGTTTCCGGCCTCTTAGGCCTATTTGGATCTTGTCTATACTCAGACACTTTGGATGCTTCCGCTGTGATGTAATGATGACTTGTTGGGACATGTGTCCTCTGGATGATTGTATTTGCTATCTATGCTCTAGTGAGAGCTATTTGCAACTTATTTCTACTTCTTTGTGTCTTAGAGATTTGTTGTGATATCACTTGTTCAAATGCTGTTGACGTACCATGTGTGTATGTTATGAAGTACGTCAATGGAAGTAGTCGGATTTCTATGGGATGGTTTACGCAGACGATGGATAGTAGAGAATGGTTGTCACACGTTTACGTGTTGGCCTGCTCATATTGAGATGCGGGTGCCGGTATACCCCGTAAGCCATTTATCTACTGTTTAGCGGGCTGTGAGTATCCTCTAGAAGTCCGGGTGCGACAATATTTAGGTTGTATGCTTGTTAATTTAAACACCTAGTTTATTTCCGCATTTAGCAAGTCTTAACTGGAAAATTTTTAATCGCCTATTCACCCCCCTCTAGACGACATTGTTTCACGTTCAATTGGTATAAGAGCCTGGGGTCTCTTATTAGGCTTTACATCCTAGAGAGTACGATGTTTGGAAAATTCGCATTCTTAATTTAATTACGGACATGGGTCCAAAGTATGCAAGGATAATTGTAGATATGGATTTTCCTCCTCCAAAGGATTCTCAAGATTTATCTTTAGGGGACGAGGAAAACTCTTATCTCGACAATCTAGTATCTAATGGTCTCTTGTGTATTTTGAGCGATGTCGTCATTGAATAAATCAAGCCCTTTCGGAACGCTCATGAGTTATGGTAAAAACTTCAAGATATATATGATGTGTCCAACATTATTGAGGATGATTGTTCTCCATCCACTTCAGGCCGTGATGAGTTCACATCTTTCTCCACTCAACCAACATGTGATTTGTCACAAGGTAATGATATGGTGTGTGGTGATAGAAATTGCATTGCAGATAGTGAATTTACTATTGACTATACTTCATCTCTATCTCATTGCAATATTCTATCTTTGGACTTAATATCTTCTAGCACCCAAAATTCCTTACATGCTAGTATTCATAGTCCTTGCATATCATGTAATAGTTGTTCAACTAAATCTCATGATGATATGCTTCCTATGTCTTGTTGTCATGAAAACAATGCTTCCATTTCCTCTAGTGCTTGTGTGGCTAACAATGTAGAGGAATCCAACATTTTGGTGGAACAAGACATGGACCTTATTGGTGCTTCAAGTCAATCTTCATCATTGTTATCCATTTCTCATATGTGCCTTATGGCCAAGGATTCAAAGGTATCCCCTCCTTTGAAACCCTCTTCATCTATTGATGGTGATAATGAAGAAAATGATAATGGTGATTCTATTTATGAGAAAGGTAAAATAGTTCTTCATGCTCTCACAAAGAATAAGATTGCCTCTTCTATTCTCTTTGAAATCATGGGTACCCTTGTTGAGCATGATGAGACTATTGAGGCTATGGACACTAGCCTTGATAAATGATATAGCCTCGAACATGGGTACGTAGATGAAATTGAAGGGCTCCACGTTGCCCTTGAGGAAGAGCATGAGCTCCGAGTTACTCTTGAGGAGAAACTTGAATCTATTGAGGATCTGTATAATGAACAAATAGCCTATCTCACTAAAGCATGTGACCATACTATTGCTAAATATAAAGTGCTTAAAAAGGAAAAGGTTGAATTTGCAGTTGGAAATGCTAATCTAATTGAGGAAAACTCTAGGTTAAATAATGAGCTTGCCAAGTTTTCTTCTTCTATTTATAATGATGCTTGTGCTACTAACTCCACATCTTGTGAAGCATCTATTTTGAAGGAGAATGTTGAGCTAAGGGCTCAACTTGATTTGATGACTAGCAAGTGTGGAAAGTTGGAAGAAAGCCATGAAAAGCTATCTAGCTATCATGAGGATCTTCTAGCATCCCATACTAAGTTAAAATTAACTCTTGATCCTATCACTACAAAGGTAACATCTTGTGAGCCTCATGTGGTTACTAGCACAATATCTTGTAGTAATGCTATATTGCCTTGTGCTAGTATTAGTAATTCATCCTCTCATAATGATTCTACATCTTGTGATGAATTGCTTTCCTTGCCTTGTTGATCTAACAATGAAGCATCTACTTCCTGTAGCTCTTGTGTTGTTTCTAACCATGTAGAGGAAATCAAAGAGCTCAAGGCCCAAGTCACTTCTTTGAAGAAAGACTTGGAAAAGTGTCATGAAGGGAGTTCCACCCTTGACAAGATGTTGATGGTGCGAAGACTTCCCAATGACAAGAGTGGACTTGGATTCAACTCCAATATCAAGAACAAGTCCAAGGTTGACAAGAAGAGGGCCAAGAACAAGTAAAAGATCCGGCCAAGATTATTTGCATCAAGTGCAACATTGAAGGGCACCATGTTATATCTTGCCCTTTGAAGAACAAGACTATTATTGAGAAGCAACTAGGGAAGCGGCCTCTTGTTCAATCTCATGCTCAACCACGAGTTGAACAACGACCACCTCCTAAGAAGACTCAAGCCAATGCTCCTCAAGTTGAGGATCCTATTAAGAAGAAAGAGAAGAGTCGATGTTGCTACCTTTGTCGTGATAAGGGACACCTTGCTTCTTCATGCACTAATGGTACATTATCCAACCTTATCCTTGTTGATGATGTGTATTCCATTTGGAAGGATAATATGGGCAATGTGTTTGCCAGTTTGTTGGTACTCAAAGTGGTGTCAAGAAAAGAACCATTTGGGTTGCCAAACCTATTGTGACTAACCTCTTAGGGCCCAACTTGGCTGGGGACCAACAAGCTCAAACTTGATCAATAGGTGTTGGTGGAGGGCATTGGAGACTTGGCTATCTCATGAATAATTAAGGGATCTTCATCAATTATATTTCCTCAAGCCAAGTCATTTGGATTATATATATCTCATATCCAATGTTCCTCATTGCGGTAACTTGTATCTAAATCATATATTCATTGAAAGTTACTTGCCCCCTTTGCATGTGTTGGTTTTGTTTCTAGCATGTGTTTGTATATGTTGTGCTTACTACTTACCTATCTTGAGTAATCTAGTATGTGTTTGTTGGTTTGCACTCTATGTACTTGTGTGTTTTGTGTTGAGACTTTCCATGCAAACTCTTGTTTGTTTTTGGTTGGATCTTTGGGAGATTAATGGACTATCCCATTTTGGGGGATTAATATGCTCTTGGCACTTTACTATCCTAAAATGTCTATACATGAGGAATACCACTTAGCGTTGATATATAAATATTATCTTGTCTCTATATGGTATGTCTTTCTCATGAGAAATTCAAATTCAAATTTCCATTAACTTTCTCTAGTTAGATTTTTCCTTGCCTCTTATTGAAAAATGGATTATCACATTATGGGGGAGTAATAAGCTATGTGCATATTACAAGTCTATAAAATGTGAACATGTGAGGTATTGACACCTAGAATGGATATTCTCAATAATCTTGTTCTTATGTGACATATTTCTCAAACAAGTTCCATGTTTTATTAAATGTGTTTTGTCTCTCTTCTTTTGGTATCTTGTTTGTGAGAGGTTCTTGGTGCTTTGCATTTTTCGGTTCTTATTAGAAGCCTTCAAGAATCTCTATCTAAGCATGTTTTTCTATTCCTATCTTTTGTCACATGCCTATGTTTTGTGAATATAATTGTGAACAAATATACCACCGAGAAATATCTCCATACATCTCTTGTCCTTGACAAGTGATAATAATTTGTGGTAAGTTTATTGATCATATTTACTTTGGTCTTTGCTCTATAATTGCTTTGTTTGTTGCCAAGGATTTGTTTTGGTTCAAACTCCTTTATGTCTTCCTTTCGTTCTACTAAAAATTTGTTTTATGCTTTCTTGTGTTAGGAAAAACAATTATCTCATTATTGTGCACTTTGATTCAAATTCATACTTCTTTGTGTTGCACTATTCTTGGAGAAGCTATCCTACATTGAGTAGAAAACCATTCTTTAAAATTGGTATTGCATCTTATTACCTTTCTTTAGCTTGACTAGTGTTTGAACAATATATATGGAGAGTAATGATTCCATTGTGTGCATTTTGTATTCAAATGCAAGATCATAATTAATGCGCTATTCTTGGAAGAGCTACCCTATATGCGTATGAACACTTGTTGTCTTGAAATTGGTATTTTATCCCGATGAATTGTCTCTTTGGAAGACAAACATTTTTCATCTTGGTACTTTTTATTCCATCATGAAAAGTGTATAGGGGTTGGTTTATTCCTTGATCTTATTTTCCTTTGGTATCCTCTCTATTTGGTTTACTCAATCATGTGTTGATTTGGGTTTTGATATAATTTGGACAATTCTCTTGCTTTTCACTCGTGTGAGTGCCTTCTTGGTTTAATTGGTGTTTTTTCCAATTTGTATCTTGTTTGGTTCTTGAAAGTTTTGTGCATGAGTATTTACTATTTATATCTTTTGGCATGCTTACTTTCGTTGATCCAATATATAGGATAAACTCCATCAAATCCTAAATGGATAAGATGTGCATGAAATTCAAATTCATATGCACATATTTATGTGGAGTTTGTCCTATGTATTGTAGTTTCTCTAACTACTTTGGACCCAATGATTTTGGGTACCATTTTGTACTTGAATTTTGTTTTTAGGTACAATGGAGATGCATCGGGTGCTTGCCTCATTCATAAGGAAGGTGTTTTCACCATTGGATTATAGGAGTCAAGCTATGATGATTATGAAACTCGCATCCTCTTCATCACCAATATCTTCTCGGTAACAAGTATCTATCTCACGCCTACATTTCTAGCTCTCAACCTTGTGTAGGTTGTATCTTGGCATGAATTCCTTTTGTTGCATTTCATTTGGTTCTTGCAAGTGTATTATCAAAACATATTTATTGCAAATATGAGTAAGCCGGGATGATTACATATCTACGTGATATTTATAATCATCTTTACAATTCACCAATCCCATTATATTAATATAGCAACTTCTACTCGAAGTCTCTCATATGCAATATTCATGAATTCTCAAAAACCATTTGCCTTTTTTGATACGTGTTGCCTTTCTCAAAGCATTCCAACTATCACTTTTTGCTTGTGATATTTGTGATGCTTTGATAAGTTTGTTGATTGTTCATCTATATCCCTTCAAGATAAAATTGAGCTTTGTGCTTTGCTTTCAAGCAAAAATCTTATTGGTGTATTTATGACTCTCTTTTGTATATCATGTTCCTCTCCTTCGTACCTATTTTGTGTGTGCATATTTCTTTGTGGACCTATATCTTTGTGATTGGTGTCCACTTATAAACTTATACACATGAGAATAGTTACTTCCTTAATTGGTATTCTATTTCTTTAGTGGCCACCTTTCATTGATTTTTATTCTTTGGTGGTTCCTAGAAGGCACAAGCTTGGCTATTCATTTGGTACTTCTTTTGCATCTTAATAAGCTTGTGGACCTATTTGTTTGTTGCAAGTTGCATTGCTTCATTTTCCATCGATTCTCTTGCACTTCTTACGGGTTGTAGATGATTATGGGGAGTGATGATTCCATATTTTTGCACTCATCAATAGTGCATAGACATTGGGGAGCTTCTCTATTTTTTATAGAACTCTCTTGATTGGATATCTTTGGTTGCTTGTCTCCTTGTGGGGAGATGTTTAGAGGAATATTTTTCATTTGCAATCTTAGGATCCTCAATATAGTTTGATCTCCCTCCATCTATTCATTGTTGGATATATGCACTTGATTTCACTCATATCATGAGGAATGCATACATTATGGGGCAGATCTTATTATATTGACCTCTATGTTTTTTCCTCCCATTTCGGCAATGGGTGCCAATGGGGGAGAAGTTTAGAGGGTTTAAGGGAATGTGGTTTTATGCTTTATGTTCGTTCTTAAGCATTTGCCTTCCATGCTCTTGCATCCTTGCTCTTTGTGTTGCATGGTTTCTTTATTCATTATATAAACCCTCGTAAAAAGAGATTGTCATCCATTACCAAAATGGGGGAGATTGAAAGCGCATGGTGTCCCCATATGTGGTTTTGGTAATTAATGACAATCCTTAAGGACTAATGTTTGCATTGAGATATTCTTTCAGGACTTGTCCATAAGAATAGTTTGGAGTCCTTGTGTGAATCGAAGATGATATTTTGATGTCGAAGAATGGCCGAGAAGCTTTTTCTCTGTCCAGCGGTAGTAACGGGTTGTGCAGCGGTAGTACCGCTTCTCGTGGAGTTGTACTGCTGCGACACACCTGGTACACTCCAGACAGCGGTACTACCGCTGGTGATAGCGCTGGAGGTACCGCTAGCAAAGAAAAGGCCACTGATATCCAGAGTACCCAGGTGGTACCGGCATAGTACTACCGCTAGTACTTAGTCACTTTCGGAGCAACACTCCCCACGGCGGTAGTACCGCTCCTTCCAGGGCGCGGTAGTACCGTTGGCAGTACCGGTCAAAATACAACGAGGGAAGTTTTGCTCACGGTAATGATTACGGTACTAGGGCAGTAGTGGCCTAGTACTACCGCCATCCATTTCGATTTATATCGAGTTCACGGCCAACGGTAGTACCGCGGCTAGCAACGGTAGTACCGCTACTGGATCTTCACGGTACTTCTCTGTGGTACCGCTGAGCATCAGTGTGCAGTACACTGGGTACCCTGTGATGTCAGTGGGCGGTAGTATGGCTGTGTTGTTAAGCTTATTTGCTTGATGTCTTGAAGAACAAGATGGAGTGGCCATTCATGTCTACCTTCAAGACATCAACATTATGGACGAAGAAACAATAAAAGATACAAGGTTGATCAAGCGTGTGATCAACACACAAAGCTACAAGATGTACCTAGTGGGATTATGTATCTCGTGGTAATGGTAAGAAATTGTCCATATAGATTTGTAAACTAACCCATGATATGTGTGTGTGGTATCACTATGTGTGGTTAGGTATCTTTCCATGGGCATGCTTTAAAAGGAAGATTTCATATAGCCCATGGTCTATGTCGTCAAGCGGTGTTTGTCATCTAGCTTGATGTGGAAGCTCAAGTGAAGCATATCGAAGAAATCCTATGCTTGATGCTTGCCACTCATTTGGAGATTGTGGCCTTTTAGAGATGTGCCAAAGGGTCTCTCCCATAATGGTGTATGGGGGGACTTGAAAGTCTTCATCTAGCGGAGTTTGTGCTAGCTAGCACGATCAAGAAAGAAGATCCAACTTGAGAGAGTCAAGATTGTCATCATCTAGCTCAGGTGGAATGCTCAAGGCAAAGGTATAATCTTTATATGTTTTCTATTTCGCCGGTCTCAGACTTTTGGGAGATCTGGTTATAGGATCGATAGTCGTACTATCAAGAGGGGCTCTCAAGTGAGTAACTTGATCGAATCGTTGCAGAGAGCTCAAACCTTTGCACTCTTCCATATCATATTTCTTGGTTCTTATTTGGCTTTTATCTCTTTGGGTTTTGGTGCTTGTTTTGATCTTCATGACAATCCTAAGTTCATCAAAAATGGTTTTCGTTTGAAGCACTTATTGAGTTTTTGATGTTGAAGGTTTTCCCGGTTGGTTATTTTTAGAGAGGTCTTTCCTTTCCCATTTTGTTTTAAGTTTCATTGTTGGACAATGATTTTTCTCTGCAGTATCTTGTAGAGCTCGTCGTTGCGATTTCAACGAGCCCAAGATCATCGAAAACGGAGTCTGCATGCAAAAGTTAATATCGTTTTCGTATCGACCATTTTGCAGGTTTTGGTCCAGTGATAGTACCGCCCCAGTACCGCTAGAAACTGCCCGAACCAGTACTGAAATCGCCCCGTAGCGGTAGTACCGCTGCTGGGCGAGTTTTTAACATAACGGTCATATTTTGGGTCACCTATTTAAGGGTTGCTTCTTCCCCCTTGACCCTAAGGCTGCCTAACTCGTTTTTCTCCTCTCTCCACACCATTATTGACCTTGGAAAGCTTTCCCCTCTCTCAGTCCCTCCTATGATTCTTGCATATCTTTGAGGGAGAAGTTAGAGGAGATCTAGATCCACATTCCCACCTATTCATCTCTCCCCTTTGTGAGGAGAACTTAGTGAATCTATATCTTGGAGTTCTTTGTGTTTCTCCTCCATTGTTCTTCCTCTCTGATTCCCCCATAAGCATTTGTTGCTTTGTTGGAATTTGAGATTCAAGGATTTGAGCACTCGTGCTCTTGCCTTTTGAATCGGTTTGCTCTCTCCACGAGGATTCGTGGAAGTGAAAGTTTATGCATTTGTTACTCTTGGGTATTGGACCCTAGACGACTTTGTGGTGTTCTTGGGAGTCTCCAATTGAGTTGTGGATGTGTGCCCCAAGATTGTGGTCACATCGAGAGCCTCTAATTAAGTTATGGATGTGTGCCTCGATCGAAGGTTGCCAATAGTGGAAGGTGGACTAGGCCTTTGTGGCGGGGTTCAACAGAGAATAGGGTGAGGCCTTTGTGACGTTGAGTAGGCCTTTGTGGCGAGCTCACACCCCTCCAACGAGACGTACTCCACTTGTGGGAGTAACTCGGGAATACATCATCGTCTCCGTGTGCCTCGGTTATTTTTATACCCGAGCTTTCTACTTATGCAATTTAAATTGTGATAGCCTTTGTGCTTGAAGTTATATATCTTGCTATCACCTCGTTACTTGTCTTGCTTAGCATAAGTTGTTGGTGCACCTAGTTGACCCTAGAATATTTAGTTTGTATGCTTGTTAATTTAAACACCTAGTTTATTTCCGTATTTAGCAAGCCTTAACCGGAAAAGTTTTAATCTCCTATTCACCCCTCCCTCTAGGCGACATCATTGCACGTTCACTCTTCAAATCGGTAGTAGGAGTCGTCAACCATTTTGAGCGTGTCCTCATAAGAGGTGGTGTCGATTCCTTTGCGGACAATATACCCTTGGCAGCCAAGGTAGGCTTGCAAGTGGGAGCCGTCGGGGGTGGGGGGGGAAGGGGTGCCTTAGTGACACGTGTCACCACCAACTGACCCGCCAGAGCCCTCTGGGCGAGCCCGACCTCCTTAATGCCAGGATCATCCGCTTCTGGTGTATCTGCTCTCACCGCCGAAGGTGTTGTCCCCGTCGTAGGTGATGTCCCTGCCGGAGGTACTGTCAACGCCAAATCACCGGCCAGAGGTGCTGGCGCAGTAGACTCTACTCTCTTGATCTCCACACCAACTTCGACTTTATCTGTCGTCACCGCCAGAGGTGCTGTCCATGCCAACTCAACCGCCGGAGGTGCTGGAGCAGTATACTCTACTCTCTTGATCTCCACACTAGCTTCCGGTGGATTGTAACCAAAACTAATCTTGGCGACAACACTCGTGGGGGTGGTCGACTGTTCACTTTATTTAGCATTGTTCTGCACTCCGAAGGGGTTGCTCTCAGATGTGGTGGCGGGCGGAACCTGCCCATGTTCTCGGAGATACTTCGCAAGATCAGGGAGCATGGGACTGAACGGGGTTTAACACTCTTGTCTAACCGCAACTTTGAGATCCGCTTTGAAAACTGTAAAGCTCTCTTCAAGAATTTCACTTGCGGATTTCCCCTTTTTCCTCTTTCTTGCATTTTTTTTGTTTGTTCGGACTTAGGAGACCCAAGCTCGCCATCTTGGTTTCCTGACATCCCTAAAGTTAAAATCTCTTAGTTAGTAATAAATTTAAATTTTGGCATGGTCTTTGCTATGAATAAGACATATGGAGTGCCCAAAAATTTCCGTAATGGAAGTAAATCAACGTTCCGGAAATACATAGGCTACTCATCTATACCTTCAAACAACTATATTGCATTACGACTACATTCATACTCACATTGGCATTTCATCCAACCCATATTATATTTTCTAAAAAAACTTCTAAGCTAAAAATCATAGAGGCATTTTAACAAACATGTTGTGCTCGTTCCAAACAATGAGCTTAGGGAGGAGGCAGTTTGGGGGGGGGGGGGGGTAGGATGATCTTTAGAGCAGAGACATCGGAGCAGGGGCACCGTGGAGCATAGACACGCGGTGGCGTGCGATAAATTTGGGTTAGGGGAACAACGTCGATAATACGTTCAGGGGCGGAGGCGGCGACACGGTAGCACCGGCACGCTATGCGTGAGACGTCAGCGGCGGGCACTGCATGGGTGTGGCTGCAGCGGCGCTGCACGGGGGAGGCGGCAACAGTCGGGGAAGCAAAGCGAAGGGAGGCCAGACGGGACAATTTCTTCTATTTCGACCAAGTGGTCAGTTTCGCGGGGATGGGAACGGTTCGTAATTTGGGAAAACATACCGAAAGTGTGGTTCCCAGAGAAGACTCTTCAAGTAACTTAGCAAAAGTGTGCCTGCTATGTCGCACACTCCCGATAAGTACACCCCTTGAAGTTTTTCGCCGTTGGAATACATGTCATTGTTGAGGATGGCGAACGCGTCTTCCGTGTTTTCTGCTGCGGTTTTGTATATAGGTTCGCCCCTGGCATCTGTGTCGTTTACTTGCTTTTGCCAGGCCGGGTTTTGAAACCGTTCCTTTGGCGGCAGTACTTCTGGTCTTGCGATTCCGGGTAACCGTGTAGGTTTAATGCCAGATCTATTCCTTCTCTCGTACTCCTCGATTTCTTCCTGCTTTAACTTAATGTCAGCTTGGGTTTTCTGGAGATGTTCTCGAGTTCTGAATAGATGTTGCTGTTACCGTTGGAGAGCTTGTCTCCTAGCTTCCAGCACTTCAGTGGGTTCGTGGGGTCCCACTGGTGTTTGAAGTAAATCATGTTCGTCCTGTTCTGACATTGGCGGAACAGAGATTTCCTTCGCTTTCTTCTCCGCTGGCTTAACTCCACTTCCTCCTCCTGCTTCCAGGTTTTCGTTGGCTGGATCAGCCAGTTTTTTCTTCCGGAGCTTGTACTGGAGTTTCTTGGAAGCTTTGTGTTTTTTCTTGGAAGAGGGAGGTTTTTTACCAGGTTCGTCCTCTGTCAATTCCTTGACATCCGGGTATGTTGGAGTGGTTTCCCTCTCCTCTCTTTCCTTGTCTCGCGGAGGTGTTCTAGGGCTTTCCTGACTTTCGGCATCCGTGTATTCAGTCGGTTTTGCCATTAGTACTTCGTGGAACCCCTCTTGAAAGGATTTGACTTTTCTTTCGAAAGCGTCTTCATCTTCGGAATCGAATTCATTTGATCCAGGTTCTGATTCCAATCTCGCCTCAATGGCGGCTAATACGGAGTCAGTTTCCGAGTTTGTCGTCATATTGACGGGTGTCGGATCTTCCACCTCTACTGTGGGATTGTTGTTTTCTGCCTCTTCCACAAGATTGTTTTCATCCGTGTTTTCGGCGATCTCGGATTACACCATACCGATAAAGTGCGATTGAGCATGATATCGGCGATCTGAGCAAAATCCGGCGTCATAGTCTTCTTCGACTGGGTATAGGGAGGGTGGGATAAATTTGCTTCCACCACAGAATCCCATTGCCTCTGCAGTTAATCCGATAAAGATGTTTGCAGATCCAATCGGTAAAACGTAGGCACTTACCAGATTATTCCGTGCTGGCATGTACGATCCGTTGTCAAGGAAGCGCCCGACATCGTTGTCGAATTCCAGGCTTCCGACAGTTATGGTACTGCCAATTCCACCGAGTATCCCCGATCGAAACATAACGCCTGACGTCGTTGGCCCCACGGTGGGCGTCAACTGTCGAGACGTCGTAGTAGAATTCATAGACGGGGGTGCCATGAGACTACTGATAGAGACGTGGGGGGACGTGGTAGTATGACGAACAATGACACCAAGGTTTTACCCAGGTTCGGTACGTCGCAATTAGACGGCGTTCCTACTCCTGCAATCTCACTAAATTAGGGCTGAAGCCTGAAGTATACAAAGTACAATATGAGTTAGGTTTAGCTACTCGACAAGGATCAACCTCTCGGCGAGTTAGCTTCTAGCTTATTTTCTCTCTCTTTCTTATCTCCCGTCCGGCCTTATATAATAGCCGGGTTAGGGCTTACAGAAAAGGAAACCTAGAAGACTACGGTAAGTCCTAACTTGGAAGGCAAGAATCCGCCTTCTACTCCAAGCCGTACCACGTGGGCCGTGGTCCGGGTTCTTCTAGAATCCGGCTTCTGCGCGTCAGCTTACTGGGTCGCCTAATGGACCGTAATCCATTACCATTCAGGCCACCCTGGTAATCCGGCACTTTAGGACACCATCTGATATACCCCTAATTGGTATATATCCGACACCCGCTTAGGTACCAGAAGTGTGCTCGCTTGCTGATACGTCCAAAACGTACCTCCTTTTCCGAACACTTTACTTATTATTTTCCTCTAAACTTGTCAGTTTTGGATACCACTAACACGGACTAACGCTGTTTTCAGTAGAATTACCATGGTGTATCGTTTTTGTGCAGAAAAACCAACTTTCGGGAAATTGCCCACAAAAGATCCCATTGAGCTTATATCAACAGAGGACCCCGGGAGCCAGAAGGACACCTGGAGGGGCCCAGACCACCCCTGGGCGCGCCCCCCTAGGCCGCGCCACCAGGTGGTGTGGGGGCCACCTCCACCCCCTCGGGCTCCCCTTTTGACTACATATGCCCCGTAAACCTAAAACGTGCGGGGGGGGTCGTCATATTCCACAGAAACACAACAGAGCGCCGCCGCCACCTCGAAACTCAATTCAGGGATCAGAAGTTCCTGTTCTGGCGCCCTGCCGGGACGGGGATTAGAAGGAGATCATCGCCATAGACACCGCACCTCTTCTCTGTCAACAATCCATGTTTCCCCATCCATGTGTGAGTAAACACCGTTGTAGGCTGAGAGGGATGGAAGGGATTGGATGAGATCGATCATGTAATAATGCCGGATTGTTAGGGCATAGTGCCTAGTATCTACTGTTAGTATTTTCTACCATTGTTGCAACTTGTTATGCATAATGCTTGTGACTAGGGCCCGAGTGCAATGATCTCAGATCTTAACATGTTATTGTTTCATGAGTATAATTATGTTTCTTGCTCATATCTGCAAGTTTTTTACACATGTCATTGTCCGGAACCCGGGGCCCCAAAGTGACAGAAATTGGGACAACCGGAGGGGATGGTTTTGATGTGAGGATCACGTGTGTTCACTGAGTGTTAATGATTTTCTCTAGTGCTTCATTAAAAGGAGCACCTTAATTACCAGTACTTTCCCTTGAGGCCCCACTGCAACGGGCTGGTAGGACAAAAGATGTTGTGCAAGTTTCTCATTGCGAGCACGTATGACTATACTGGAACACATGCCTATGGTTTGCCTAGAACTTGGATGCTTTATTATTAATATCTGCAATGTCCATGTTTAGATTATTGCATGACCTATGTTATCCATGCAAAGCCCGTTCATCCATTCCCTCTATGCCTATAGTACTCTCATCCTGCTGTTTTCCGCAATTACTACTGTTGTTACTATTTTATTCCTGTTGTTATTTTACTACTACTGCTGCTATAAAATTGTTACCACTGGTAAATTGTTGTGAGCAAGTCTACTTTCAGGTGCAGCTGAATTAACAACTCAGTTGTTAAGACATCTAAATATTATGTGGCTCCCCTTGTGTCGAATCAATAAATTTGGGTTTTACTTCACTCGAAGACTGTTTGCGATCCCCTATACTTATGGGTCATCAAGACTATTTTCTGGCACCGTCGCCGGGGAGCATAGCTTTATTTATTTTCTCACTTGACCGTGATATTGTTCACTGCAAGCCTGTCATCATGCGAAAGACTCGTGATGGAAAAGTTCCTATATTACCATCCACTACAAGGAGAGGTAAACCTTTGAACACGTTTGTTGCTCTTGATTCACCGTCTGTTATGAGTAAGCTTCTTACTCCACCACATGCTACATGTACTGTTACTTCTGCTGAGTCTGAAAATGCTTCTGGTACTTTTGATGATGCTTCTACTGTGCTTGATGATACTGGTTCACTAGGTCCTTTCCTAGATGCTGCGATTGCTAAATCCAAACAAATTTAAAATGATGAAATTCTTGTTGAAAATATTGGTACACTTGTTAAATCACCTGAGTTTATTGATGATATTGATGAAACCTATATTGAACTTAATGATGATTTTATTAAGGAAGCTCAAGCTACTACTGGTGCAAGTGCTCTTAAGAGTCTTCTTGCAAGACATGCTGTAAAATATAAATCTTCTCCTGATGCTAAGATTGCCACATCTCCCATACACATTAGAAACAAGGATCATGATTTCTCTTTAGATTTATCTTACATATCTATTGTTGAGAAGGAACCTTTTTTTGGAACTGAAAGTAAAAGTGCTATGGAACACATGAATGAGCTTTCATCTTTGAGTAGTCTATTTTCTGATGATACTAAGCTGCATACTTATTTTGTTACCAAGATCTTCCCTTTCTCATTAAAAGATGAAGCTAAAACTTGGTTTAACAATTTGTCACATGGATCTATTACTAGTCCTATGGATTTGGTTAATGCTTTCTTTCAAAAATATTTTCCTGCTAGTGCCCAACATGCTGCTGTGCAGGACATCTTTAACTTTGAGCAAATTGAAGGAGAGAAATTGCCTGAATCTTGGACAAGGTTTTGTTCTTTGATAAGAGCTAGCCCTGGATATCCATTACCTAAAAATGGGCTCCTAGATATATTTTATAATGGACTAACTGTTGAATCTAGGACATACCTGGATAGTTGTGCTGGTTGTGTTTTCAGGAAAAGAACTCCAGAAGAAGATGAGCAATTAATGGCTAAAATAGCCAAAAAATAATGATGATTGGAATATACTTGAGCCTACTCCTACACCAGATCCAACACCAATACGAACACCCAAGAAGAGAGGGATGATGAATTAAATGATGAAGTGATGAAGGAAGCCAAGAAATCTCTTAAAGAGAGGGGTATTAAATCTAAATATGTGAAGAATTTGCCTCCTATAGAAGAATTATGTAATCCTATTCCTCATCCATCAACAGTTGAGGTACACTATCTCCAATACTTTGATAATAGAGATATTCCCTACTCTAAACCACCTGATCAATGCTTAGATGAGTTTGATACTTATGAGAGTGCAAAATCATCTTATGGAAAACTCTAGAGCTATTGATGATTTGCATGGTGCTATTGAGAGAATCTCTAATGATGTTAAAATGCTTGTTAAACATTTTCATATGGTTCAAACTCAAATTGATCAACTCACTAAAGTGAAAATAAGATATGCTAGCTAATGCTTCTAGAGAAAAACATGTTTGTGAAATAATTACTAGAAGTGGTGTTTCTACTTAGGACCCCTTGTATCCCGAAGGACATCCTAAAAGAATTGAACAAGATTCTCAAAAACCTAAAAACAATAGTTCTCCTTATAAGAAAAAGAAGAAGAGACATAAAACTGTTGTAGAATCTCCTGAACCTGATAAAGATCCTAATAGTATATGTATTTTTTATGCTGAAACTGAAAGTGGTAATGATAAAAGTGATGCTTCTGATAAATAAGAAACTGTAGTTGAACCTGAAAAGCAAACTAAAACTTTGAAGCATACTAAGGAGGATTTCATTGCTAATAAACATGGTAATGAGAGAGAGCCTTGGGTACAAAAAGCAATGCATTTTCCTAATAAGAAACACAAATCAAAGGAAGAAGAACATTATAACAAGTTTTGTGAGTGGATGAAACCTCTATTTTTGCGAATCCCTTTGACTGAGGCTATTAAACTGCCTCCTTATTCGAAATATATGAAAGATATTGTCTTTAACAAAAGGAAAATTACTAATGAGGATATCTCCATGATGCTTGCTAATTCCTCTTTCAATGGCAAGGTTCCAAAGAAGCTTGGAGATCCTGGTATTCCTACTATCCCTTGTTCTATTAAATATAATTATGTTAGAACCGCTTTATGTGACTTGGGAGCTGGAGTTAGTGTTATGCCTTTCTCTCTTTATAAGAGACTCTCTCTTGTAAAATTGATACACACTAATATATATTTGCAAATGGCTGATAAATCTACTGCTATTCCTGTTGGTATATGTGAGAATATTCATGTTCAAGTTGCTACTAGTTGTTTGATTTTAACTGAATTTTTTGTGTTGGAAATGCCTGAAAATGATAATATGTCTATTATTCTCGGGATACCTTTTCTTAACACTGCAGGGGCTGTTATTTTTTGCAATCAAGGAAAATTAGATTTTAACATTAATGATAAAGAGCATACTGTTTATTTTCCCAAGAAGATTGATAGAAGATATGGTCAAAATTCAGTTGAAAATATTGAGACCATTAAGATTGGAGAATTTTATTGTCACATTCCAAAGCCACCAAAAGAATATGAAATTATTATGATTGGGACTATGTCTATTAAGGTTGAGGTAACATAATTATTTAGTGATTAGGAAAGTTTTGCTTCATATGAAAATTGTTCTGGTAACAAGACTTGATCACTCTTGTTAAGAAAACGATTTTGAATGAAGAGAATAATGTTTTCACTATGTTTTCACCTTCCCATTTATGTTTTCACCATGTTTACTTATGTTATCACCTTGCTACTTTCGTATGATCATGTTTTCCATCACCCATAGTCATGTTTTCCTCATGTTTTCACCTTGATTACTCTGGTTATGCATGTTTTCACCACCCATAATTTTGTTTTCAGCACTTCCACCTTTGTTTTCTCTGGTTATTTTTTCAATGGAGTGTCTTAGAACCTCTATACTTCTGGTTTTGGTTTTTTTTTCCACCTTTCCATATTTGCTTTTCTGGGTTTTTATTAATTATTAAATTCTGGAAATACCTCAAAAATAAAGTTTCTCGGAAAATTCCAGAAAAATTATAATAAATTTTTACGTCAAAAGTGAGGCAGAGGGCCTATCGGATATATGCCAATTAGGGGTATGCCCGGCATTGGCCCAAAGGCCGGATTACCAGGGTGGCCCACAGGTAATGGAACATAGTCCGTTGGGCGGCCCAGTAAGCTGACGCGCAGGAAGCCGGGTTCTAGAAGAATCCGGACCACGGCCCAAAGTGGTGCGGCTTGGAGGAGAAGACAGATTCCTTACTTTCCAATTTAGATACTTTCCGCAGTCTTCTAGGTTTCCTTTTTGTAAGCCCTAATCCGGCTATCTATATAAAGCCGGTAGGGAGCAAGAATAGACAGACAATTAGCTAGAAGCCAACTCGCTAAGAAGTTGATCCTCGCCGAGTTAGCGAAACCATACTCACATTGTACTTTGTATACTTCAGACTTCAGTCCTGATTTAGTGAGATTGTAGGAGTAGGAACGCCACCTAGTTGTGTCGTACCGAACCTGGGTAAACTCGGTGTTCTCGTTTGAAGTGTTATCACGTCCCCTCGCGGTTCTACCAGTAGGCTTATGGCACCCCCTTCCATGAACCTTAACACGATGTCTCGACAGTTGGCACCTACCGTGGGGCCAGCATCGTCAGGAGTCACATTCCGAGCAGGAATACTCGACGGAATCGGCATCTCGATTACTGTCGGAAGCCTGCAATTCGACGGAAACGTCAGACGCTTCCTCGACAATGGATCGTATATGCCGGCATGGAATCATCTCGTAAGTGCCTGCGTTTTACTGATTGGATCTACTAATATTTTTATTGGTTTAACAGCAGAAGCTATGGGATTCCGTGGTGGAAGTAATTTTATCCCACCCGACCTATGCCCAATAGATGAAGGATTTAATGTCGGATTCTGCTCAGATTTTCCCTATTCATACATAGGAGCAGATCAAACTTCCATACTTGCATACCGCCAAAATACATATGGATTTTCCGCCTCCTCAGAAATGCTCGCAATCAGATCCCACTTCATTGGTATGGTGCAGTCTGAGATCGCTGAAAACACGGAAGATGAAAATCCTGTGGAAAAGGCAGAAAACCATGATCCCATAGAAAAAGTGGAAGATCCGGCATCCGTCAACCAGACGACAAACTCGGAAGCCGACTCTATATTAGCTTCTATAGAAGCAAGGTTAGAGTCGGAACCCGGATCTGAAAACATAGATTCCGAAGACGAAGACGCTTTCGAAAGAAAGGTCAAATCTATGCAAGAGAGTTTTCACGAATTACTGATGGAAAAACCGACTGAAAATTCGGATTCTGAGGAAGATGAAGATCCACCGCCAGATGAGGAAAAAGAGGATGGCGAGGCTAGTCCAACTTACCCTGATGTCAGAGAACTGACGGAGGAAGAACCTAGCAAGAAACCTCCTTCTTCCCAGAAGAAAAAGAAATCTGCTAAGAAACTCCAATCTAAACTCCAGAAGAAAAAGATGGAAAAATTGGCAGACATTGCCAACCAAAACCTGGAAGTAGGAGGAAGCAGTGGCTTCAAACCTGTGGAGAAGAAAAAGAATGAAATACTCGTTCCCCAAATGTCGGAACAGTATGAAATTGATTTGATTCAAACCCCGGTGGCACGAGACGAGCCCCCGGAAGTGCTGGAATCCAGGAGACAGGCTATACAGCGGCAGCAACAACAATTATTCCGCGCTTGGGAAAACCTCATCAAAACCCAGGCTGACATTAAATTGCAGCAGGAAGAAATAGAGGAATACGAGAGAAGGAATAGATCTAGAAGTAAACCTACGCGGTTACCCAGAATTTCAAAGCTGGACGAACTGTTAGCAAGAAACAGGTTTGAAAACCCTTCTTTCAAAGGCAGGTTAACGTCGTTAATGCTAAGGGCGAGCGCATATACAAAACCGCAGCTGAAAACGCGGAAACCACATTCACCATCCTTAATGACGATCTGTACTCCAATGATGAAAAACTTCAGGGAGTGTATGCTTTCCTAGGAAAAGCATTACAACAGCAACAGCGAGGGCAAGCACGGTCAGGGAAGTTACATGATGACTCAGCTCTATGCAAGACTGCCATGTGCACTGCTGGAGCACCTGAACCTCGTGAACCTAGAGATTTAGTCGATTCTAAGGAAAAGAAAGGATATCCTAAGAAGGACAATAAAATCCCGGATAACAAGGATGCAACGTCCAGAACAGGATCCCATCTGCCGAAAGGCGGAAATAACCCCCGTGACTACAAGGAACGAGAGGAGAAAAACCGGAAGGACAGAAAAGTAATGTCGCCTCCGAGACGCTCAGCTGATAAAGCCGGAAGATATGGCAATCCTCAAAGGCGTGAGAGATCTCGTACTCCTCCTAGGAACAAATAAAGGCCAAGGAGTAGAACTCCACCTTATTCCAAAGGACGTGACAACGGAAGAAGTAGGTATAATCCTGGAAGAGCGCATTCGCGCAACAATGGACCAGAACGGAGCAGATCCCCTTCTGTCCATTCAGCTGGAAAGTATTCCGCACACGTCGATAAGGCGGAAAGAGACAATCTATACTTTGGACCTAAGTGTTTCACTGACAGAATCCGAAGAATCAGTTTACACTCTGGCTTCTCCAAAGGTGGTCCAACTTATCAAAAGTATACCGGAAATACTAACCCGGGAACATGGCTTTCAGATTACTATACTGCAGTCCAGATTAACAAAGGGACAGATTTAGAAGCTGTGAAGTTTGTCCCCCTAATGATATTGGATGGAGCCAGAGATTGGATCAATGGGCTACCGTCAAGAATAATAGACAGCTAGGAAGATATGGCTAGAGTATTCGCTCAGCACTTCCGGGGCACGTACAAACGCCCTAAGAGTATCAACCAGCTGAACCGTTGCGTGCAATATGAGGATGAGTCGTATGTCGAATTTATCTCAAGATGGACTGCAATGAAGAATAGTTTCTTTGGAGTAAGTGATGTACAAGCAATGCATACTTTCATCAACGGCCTGAAGCCTAGCCTCTTACCATTCATGGTTGGTTCGAAAGAGCACAAAGATCTTGGATCTATGCTTACCAACGCCAATGAGCACGCAGCGGCTGAAGATGATATCAGAGCGAGAGGTGGAAATATTGATGCTTTGGTTCAAGCCAAAAAGGCGTCTCGTTCTGAAAAGAAGGCTACTCCAGAAGCACATCCAAAACCCAAGGAAGTAAACTTAACCTTTGGAAAGGATAATGGCAGCAGATAGAAAGGCAAAAACACAGAGCCCATCTCCTATTCTAAAGAAGAGTGGGAAAAGATTAAGTCAAAAAATTGTTCCACCATTCACAATTTGGGAAGCCTGCCCACACCAATGCGCATTGCCGCCTCAACAAGCACATGAAAGGCACTGCAGGATCCGAGAACAAAGGAAAGAATTTCAAAAGGAAGTTCAACAAGCAAAAGCCGGAAGCTGAAAAAGAAGAAAGTGAGTCGTACACTGATGATAAAATCCAGGAACAACAGCGGAAAGGCGAGCCAAAATTCCCGAGAGTTGAAGGAGAATGAAAGCTAACTTTCTTGGCAACTCCCTCAGCAAAACAGGTGAAAAGAACACTTTGAGAAATCAACGCGGTTGTACCTCCAACCCCAAAGTACTTGAAGTATTCAAATACGCCAATTACCTGGGATCAGTCTGATCATCCCGGAAACATCCCAGAACCCGACACACATGCTTTGGTCGTAAGACCTATTATTCAAAACACTAGGCTCAAAAGAGTGCTGATCGATGGAGGATCTAGTATCAATATCATGTACTTAAGTACATTGAAGCAGTTGCACATCTCCGAGACCCAGCTCAATCACAGTAACATACGTTTTCATGGTATTGTTCCTGGCAGACAAGCACAATCCCTAGGAGAAATTTCGCTAGACATAACCTTTGGAAAGAGAGAACACTTCTGTTAAGAAAGAATCTCATTTGAGGTGGTGTCGTTCGAAAGTGTTTATCACGCAATACTCGGACGTTCGACTTTCGCCAAATTCATGGCAAGATCATGTTATATTTATAACAAGCTGAAGATGCCAGGGCCAAAAGGACGAGTAATCACCATATCTGGAGATTTCAAATCGGCGAATGATTTGGAGAAAGGAAACGCCCTTTGTGCCGAACAAGTGGTTCGGAAGGAAGAACTAAAGGAGCTGGCTAAGGAAGTATCGCCGACAGAAATGCCGGCAGGAAAAGAAAGCGGAAAGCCGGCAGATAGTTTCAAAGCCTCGGAAAATACAAGATAGGTCATCCTAGATCCTAAAGATCCGACAAAATTGTCGTAGTGGGAACAGGAATGACTGACAAATTGGAAAGCGTGCTCATCAAGTTCCTACGTGAGAACAGGGATATTTTCGCCTGGTGTCCTGCTGATATGCCAGGTGTTCCCACGGAACTTGCTGAGCACCAACTCAAAGTAATTCCAGGATCAAAACTCGTCAAACAAGGTCTCCGTCGATTTGATGGAAGAAGGCGGAAGGCTATAGGCAAGGAAATTATCCGGCTTTCAGCAGCTGATTTTATCCGGGAAGTTATACATACTGATTGGTCTGCGAACCCAGTATTAGTCCCGAAGAAGGATAGTATTGTTCTTAGGATGGTATAGATTACACCAGCTTGAACAAGTTGTGTCCAAAAAATAGGTTCGCGTTACCGCGAATCGATCAAATAATAGATGCCACTGCTGGCTCTGAGCTTTTATGCTTTTTGGACGCTTATTCCGGGTACCATCAAATACGTATGAAAGAAGAAAACCAAATAAAAACTTATTTCATAACCTCATATGGAACATACTATTACATAAACATGCCTTTTGGCTTCAAGAACTCCGGTGCAACATATCAGCGTTGCATGCAAAGATATTTGCATAGTCAAATTGGCAAAAATGTCCATATTTACGTGGACGATATTGCCGTTGTTTCCTAGGAAAAGGATACACTCCTTGAAGATCTACGAGAAATCTTTAAAAACTTGCTCACTTATAAAATGAAGTTGAATCTGTTAAAGTGCGTATTCGGGGTTCCCTCGGGAAAGCTTCTGGGTTTTATCGTTTCTCACAGAGGAATAGAGGTCAACCCGGAAAAGATCAAGGCAATATTGAACATCACGAGGCCTACATTCCTAAAAGATGCCCAAATACTAACGGGTTCTACAGCCGCCGTTAGCAGGTTTATAAGCCGGCTTGGTGACAAAGATCTGCCACCATACAAATTGTTGAAGAAATCCGACAAATTTGAATGGACAGAAGAGGCGGACAAAGCATTAACTCAGTTAAAGAAAACCTTGATGAAAGCTTCGATTTTGGCATCCCCAAAAGACGAAGAACCCATGATATTGTATCTTACAGCAACTAACATGGTTATTAGTGCAGTGATAATCGTGGAAAGACGGAAAGACGAGCAAAGTATTCCAAATCAACATCCGGTATATTACGTCAGCGAGGTATTCTCCGAGTCAAAACAAAGGTATCCACATTATCAAAAGATGGCATATGGCTATTATTCGCATCTCGAAAGCTCCGTCATTATTTCCAAGGACATTCCATAATAGTGTTAAGCAAAGCACCACTAGGGGATATTATAAACAATGCGGACGCAACATGCAGAGTAGCCAAATGGGGCATTGAGCTCGCCACGTTTGACATTAAGTACCAACCCCGGACTGCAATTAAATCCCAGGTGTTGGTAGATTTCGTGGCTGATTGGACAGAAGCAATAGAAAACACACCAATGCCGGAGTCGAAATATTGGATCATGCATTTCGATGGATCCAAAATAAAAGAAGACGCTGGAGCTGGTGTAGTGCTTAAATCTCCAAAAGGCGACATAATGGAATATGTAATACAAATACATTTCAATGCCAACAACAATGTGGCATAATATGAAGCATTGCTTCATGGCTTGCATATTGCAAAGGAGATAGGTGTCAAGCGTATACTTTGCTATGGTGACTCGTACTTGGTACATCATCAGCTAAACCAAACATGGGATGCTAAAATCCCCATTATGGCCGAATATCGGAGAATAGTCGACGCGTTTACCATTTGCTTACTAGGATTTGAAGTAATTCACATCAAAAGGGCAGAAAATTGGAACGCGGATGCTCTAGCCCGCATGGGCTCGGAAATAGTGAAGACTTTACCACCTGGTGTGTTTGTCCAACATTTGCATGAACCATCAATAAAAGGCAGAGATGTTGACTATCCTCTAGTTTCCGAGTCAATAGAAGTTTTGCTCGTTAACCCGGATTGGACAATTCCATACTTAAACTTCTTAGTTAATCATAAGTTCCCGGATGGAGCAGACGAAGTCTTGCAAAGGCAGATACAACGCCGATGCAAAGGATACATGGTAATCAATGGTTACCTGTATAAGCGTAGTACTATCGGAATTTTTCAGCGATGTATTTCGCCAGAAGATGGACGAGAAATTATGCAGGAAATCCATGCAGGATATTGCGGAAATCATGCTCAATCAAAAAGCATAGTTAAAAAATTATTTTGTGCAGGGTTTTTCTGGCTCACAGCCAAGACAGATGTGGAGCACATAGTAAACACATGTGTTGGATGCCAGTGTTACGCCAAGCAGACGAATATGCCAGTCCAAGCCCTTAAAACTATCCCCATTACATGGCTATTTGCAGTCTGGGGGCTAGATATGATTGGACCATTCAAAACTGCCAGAGACGGACTCACACATCTACTTGTTGCAGTAGATAAGTATACCAAGTGAGTGGAAGCAAAACCCATAAAAAACTTGACGGTGTGACTGCCAGAAATTTCGTCATTGACGTAGTCATGCGATACGGCGTTCCACATAGCATAATCACGGATAACGGGACAAATTTCTCAATTGGAGAGTTGGCAAAGTATTGCCGACAAACGGGAATTCGCCTAGATCTCGCATCTGTGGCACACCCACAATCCAATGGACAGGTCGAACGAATGAATAGTTCGATACTGCAAGGAATCCGTCCAAGACTCGAATCTCCTCTTCATAGAGCAGCTAGAGCATGGGTAGAAGAATTACCTTATGTGCTTTGGAGTATTCGAACTATGCTGAATAGATCAACAGGGCAAACGCCTTTTTTCCTGGTTTACGGCGCAGAAGCAGTGCTTCCTACGGACATGATCTATGATAGCCCACAAGTGCAGGCGTACGATGACTCGGATGCTGAAAACGCACGACAAGATGTCGTTGATCTCTTAGAAGAAGAACGAGAACTTGTGCTGCAAAGATCCGCCATTTATCAGCAAGGACTGCGACATTATCATAGTCGGAAAATCAAACATCATTCTTTCAAAGAAGGTGATTTGGTGCTAAGATTGGTACAGGATAGGAAGCACAAATTAGCCCCAATCTGGGAGGGACCATTTTTCATTAGCAAGACTATGAAAAATGGGTCATATTACCTTGTACATATTCGAGACACGGAAGATGATCCGAAAAATCCGAATCGCAAGAGAAAAAGAAAGATAGATGTAGAACTAGGGGAGACAAAGAGGCCCTGGAGCATCCATCAGTAACGTCCCTTTTACACTTAGTTCAAATGCTATGTAAACATCATTGAGATCATGAAATAAAGTTGTCGTAAATCCATGCATTATTGTTTTGTTTGTTTTACTGTTTTAAGCATATTTCTGTATTATCTATTTCCCAATGATCTTTCAATATAGCTTCAATGTTAACCCAAATTGTGCCTGCGTGCTCGGAGTTATAAACCTGAATGCTTTTTAGCCTAAGGAGTCTTAAGAACCCCAGATTGTGCCTGTGTGCCTGAGGTTCATACTTTTCAAATTCCTTATTTTTACTAAGTATTATCTGATTGTTTGTGTGTTGGGTCACTAGAATTAGTATGTAAAAATGCCAAAGTATAATCCATGATTCCGAGTTTTGGCTGATAGGTCTGAACCCACTCACTTTGCATGAAGATTACATACTTTCGAGCCACTTCAAAACTAAGGAAAGTTAAAGCATACAAACCAGAGAACTTAGAAGGAAAGGAAATAAAACTCTAAAAAACTTGCAAAGACTTAAAACTTTACTGCAAAGGATAAGTGATTGTTTATATAAAATATAGAATGCATTACAATTGATATTACATTATAAGAATAGTAATGCTTCTATTTTCTTGACTGGCTGCACAGGAACTAGGCGGCATCCTCATACTCATCGTCGTCCTCCTCGTCGTTGTCGCTCGGGTTCTCCGGAGTTTTCGGAATCTCTTCCTCCGGGTAGAACATGGAGGTAGAAACCGTCTGAGCTATCTTGGAGGCGTGGCCCTTGACAGACTCGAAGATCTCTGCCCTTTGAGCTTCCGTATATCCTTGCGGGATACCGGTAGAAACACACCAGGACTTCAAGGTGGTGTAATGCATACGCATCAGTCCAAGGACCATGCACGCACCACCTCGGGCGGCAGATTGGATCCAGGATTCCCTCTGGCTTGCCACCTCTTCAATGGCTTCCGGAAGTTTGCTGACTTCCGAGTAATCGCCAACTTTGTCTGGAATGCACTTATTAATAAGTAGCATCCCGGCATTCTTCAAATCGGTGACGACTTTCTCGAAAGCCTGGATTCTGTCAATCCGGGTGAGCAAAGGATTCCCTTCTGTTCAAGAAACCAATAAAGGTTGGAAAGCACAGAAGGAGGAAAAAGGAGGCATACTGCAAAAGTATAAGAACAAACTTGGTAAAGTAACAAAAAATTACCGAAATTCTATCCATC
This sequence comes from Alopecurus myosuroides, assembly GCA_028641055.1. NCBI lineage: Eukaryota > Viridiplantae > Streptophyta > Magnoliopsida > Poales > Poaceae > Alopecurus > Alopecurus myosuroides. Next base: position 207,179,087 of record CM054059.1, read on the forward strand.
TCAGCGCCTTCTTCAAGGCATTGGTTGTGGGCATCCTCCAAGTCCCGGATAGTCGCCTTATGCTTCACAGCTTGAGAAGAAGCTTCAGACTCGGCCAATCGAAGAGCCAGCTGGCTCGCCTCCAGATCCTTTTGGAGCTTTACAGTCATCTTGTAAAGCTCCGAGTTTTCTCGGTGGAGGGTTTCAGCATTGTCGGCGTCCTTAGCAATCTATTTGGCCTTAGCCAAAAAAGCTAAGAAGAAACAGAGCTGAAGAGTTAATAACTCGGAAAAAGACTTACAAAGTTTTCAGAAACAGAAACAAGGAATGAAAAGCATGTTTACCTTCTCTCTCCTTCAGCTGTTTCTGTGCCTCGGATAGTCTCGAGTCCTTATAATTAAGGATGCCAAGAAGAGATTTTACTTCTTGGTTCTTAATGGTGAGCTTCTCAAAAACTTCCACGTTTATGTTCTCGGTGGTTTGCTGGAAAGTAGACAAAGGAAAAGTTTGTTTATGCAAAATTAAGCAGGCAAAAGAGAAAAGCATTCAGGCAAAAACAGAAACAATACTTTTGCCTTAATACTTGGGGGCTAGAGATATTTACCTGGCTCATCCTTTGCAAACCCGCGAGATTCTCAGAGAATTCCTTGGCGTATTCCGCGAAGGTAATCCCCATGTGGTGGAGGACGTCTTGCATGACCCGGCGAGGCGAGAACACGCAATTATTCCAAACAATAAGTGCGCCTTTTGGCCAAGGACGGATTTAGGGAGCTCGGGCAAAGAATTTATGCGCCCACTGATGGATGTATCCGCGTTCGTCAAAGCATGATTCTTGTTTTAACTTGAACTTCTCCTCGAAAGTTGGCATCGCTTCCGCCTCAGGAGGGTTCGAGGGCCCGCCTTGTTCGGGTTCCGGCCTTTCCCGTGCATCCGTGTCGGATGCAACAGGCTAGCTAGTCTGCAGAGGGTATTCCCCCCGAGCAGCCGAGCTTTCCTCCCCAGCCGCCATTGGAGTATCTGGAGCAGCGGCTGGAAATGGCTTGGGTCCCCGGTGGGCAGCAGCCTTCAGTTTCTTCCTGCCTTTTCCCTTTAGTGTGGTAGGGGCAAGGCTAGAAAATAGAAAAGGAAGACGGTCTGAGATTAAAAATCCGAGAAAGAAAAGTGCGCAAGAAAAAACATACAAATGTAAAAAAAGCCCGGGTTTTTACCTGGAAGTGGCGACGGGAACACCGCCAAGGTCGATGATTTCCAGGATGGAGGAAACTTTCTTGCATTTCCTTCCTCCAGCTGACTGAAAGTTGGCTCTCAGTGCAGCCAGCTCATCATCAGTGGCAAGTTCTGCCTCAGGAAGATCAAGAAGCTAAGAAAGAAGTAAAAAAACGGATTAGTATAAAAAACATCTGAGAAAAGAGAGAACTCAAGCAATTTCCCGAAAGATAGAACCCTACCTTGGGAGTGGGGTTTCCGGCATGATACATTTGCTGGCTCACCTCGTATTGATCACGAGTAGAGACGAGCTTGTTCACGCGTTTCTTGGACTCCTTCTTCGATAGAGCGCTCTTCGTCGCCCTCATCGTGTCGCCCGGGCCCGTGTATTCGCACATGAGTTGGCTTCCGCGATAAGAGAGAGGCTGAATCCTCCTCCCAAACCTTCATAGAATTGTATCCACCTCGGTCAAGGGAGGAGTGGAAGAGACGAGTTTCGCTATTCGCCTTTTGATCCTCATCAGGTCTGGAGGCAGAACCTGGACCGCGTCCAACGGCCAATTATCTTGGCGCGTGGCCGCGGAATTGACAAAAGTCGGAATGCCCGTATCCTTTCCAGAATACGGAACATCTGAGTGATAGAAGAATGATCACGTCCAAAATTTGACGGACTCAGAAGTCCTGATTTTAGGGAACCAATCCTCCCTATACCTACGAAGGTTGAAAGAGATGGTTCCGCAAATCGGAAGAACACCCTCGGTGGTGATACGTTTTACGTTAAAACAATATTGAAAGAAATCCAGGCGGGGTTCTATCCCTAAGTAACCCTAAAAGAGGGTCTAGAATCCAGCTAAGTATAGAATGGAATTTGGTGGAAGGTTATGTGGCTAGATGTTGTAATGGTCTAAGACCTGAAGAAAAAACGCAGAAGGTGGAATTCCCATACATCTGTTGATATGGGACTCCAGAAGGACGCGTTCTCCGCCTTGACGGGATGGCTCGGTGTCGTCCTCGCCCACCCGCCATTTGTCTTTGACGACAAAGCCGTCTTTTTCCATTGTCGGAAGAAGAGTCGGAGCCACGTTGCAGTGACTCCAGTTCCCGGCATTTTCCTCCTCTTCTTCCTCGCCTTCGGCAGTGGCAGCGGCGGCGGCAGCATTTTCGCCACTGCGAGAAAAGTTTTCCTCCCCCTCAGTGTCGGGGAAGGGAGGAGGAGGAGGAGATGAGGCCGCTGGCGGCGGCATGTTTTCGGCGGGGGGATGCAGAGCCTCGTCCGCCGGCTCGCTGGTGGGTCCCTCCGGCGCGCTCACAGCAGTGCGGGGGGGGGGAGAGTCGAAGATAGGATCGAGATCGTTGATGATGTCCTCGATGTCGACAGCGGCGTTCGTAGATTCAGTTGTGCAGGGAGAATCTCCGGTGACCATGTTTGGGCGGCGCAGCCGGGAGTGTGAACCGCCGATGTTTTCTTCCGGTGAAGGGCTCGGGGGCTTGGGTTTTTGCTATCTCTGGAACTTGGGCTCGAAGAACTTGGACGTTCGAGTGCTCTTTGCTCAAGTGGCTCGAGGAGGAAGATGCAAGCGGAAGGGAAACCGGAGGCCCCAAGATGGCTATTTATAGCCAAGGCGCGTGGAGATTGGCTCCAACGGCTCTTTTAGCGTTGGATGTGCTCCGCGTGTAACGCCCGAAATTCCGGGAAAAGGGGGGTGATTATTGCTATCTCCTCGTTTCCCACGAGAGAATCTATCAGAGATATGGTTTCAGTCTTTGACTGAACCCAAACGACGGTGACATCAGCGGGATTTCATCGTTGGCGTCACGAGGTTCCTTCTCCGCGAAGGCTCGTGGAAGAAAAGACGGATTTCGGTAAACCGAGTTTGGCATTGAGAAACTTTGCTAAAAGAAGAATCAATACAAAAAGGCGACATTCGTGAAAAAGAATACAACGCTACGATGAGCGAAGAGATGAAGTCTTAATCCTTCTTGGGGCTACTGTCGGATATAAGCCAATTAGGGGTATGTCCGGCATTGGCCCAAAGGCTGGATTACAAGGGTGGCCCATACGTAATGGAACATAGTCCGTTGGGCGTCCCAGTAAGCTGACACGCAGGAAGCCGGATTCTAGAAGAACCCGGACCACGGCCCAAAGTGGTGCGGCTTGGAGGAGAAGACGGATTCCTTACTTTCCAAGTTAGATACTTTCTGTAGTCTTCTAGGTTTCCTTTTTGCAAGCCCTAATCCGGCTATCTATATAAAGTCGGACGGGAGCAAGAACAGACAGACAATTAGCTAGAAGCCAACTCGCCGAGAAGTTGCTCCTCGCCGAGTTAGCAAAACAATACTCACATTGTACTTTGTATACTTCAGGCTTCAGTTCTGATTTAGTGAGATTGCAGGAGTAGGAATGCCGGCTAATTGCGTCGTATCGAACCTGGGTAAACTCGGTGTTCTCGTTTGCAGTGTTATCACGTTCCCCCGCGGTTCTACCAGTAGGCTTATGGCACCCCCGTCCATGAACCTTACTATGATGTCTTGACAGAGCCACCTGGGAGACCCTAGGGGGACCCACCAGTCAGACACACCATAGGGGGAAACGACCTGCCCCAGGTGGCGCCAGCACATTTTGTGGGGGCCCCCTGACCCTCCACTGACTCTCTCTCCTGCCAAAGATTTCTCTCTCGTCCCACAAACTCAAAACATTTCCTGGAACCCGAGTTCTTGCTGTTTTTTCTCGAGATTTTTTTATCTGTTTGCTCAGCCCACCATTTTTGCTGAAATTTGGTGCATTTGCTCTCTGGTATGTGACTCATCCGATTATCCAAGTAGAATTTTGTTTGGTGGAGTATTTCTTGAGTATTTTGGTACTATAGGTGACAGCTTATGTGAGTTTGCATGCTTGATTTGAGTAGAAATAATATAGTTTTGATGCATGTTTAGCTCTCATATAAGTCTCTATGGTAGTCTCCACCTTATAGTTGTTTGAAATCAATTTTTTTGATGATTGTTAAAAAAAACAGAAATGGACAGTCATAATTTTGGAGAAATATTTAGGAGTGATGCTCCTAGAAGAACAAGGCCATCGCGTTGTTCCACCTTAGTGAGGCCATTTTATAACGAAGACCTTATTGCACCGAACATCGATAATTCATACGCCAATTCAATTCCAAGCAGTTTTTCCTGCATCCAAACAGAGTCTTAAGACAATGATCTCCACAAAACAAATAATAATAGCTAAAAATTAAGTTCAATCTATTATTGACCATCTCAACAAATTGGCCATCTAGATGTAGAGGATCTCCAACATCTTCTCCAAGCTGTGTCTATTAGTGTTGCTTAGGGTGATGAGGATAGCTTGGCCAACCGGTAATGGTCTAGCCTCATGGAACTCCTTCCACGCAGTCGAGCTGGGGATGACGCGACAATCAATGGAGGACGTAGTGTATGGGACGATGGTGACTTCACTAACTGTTTCCATGGAGTACTCCTGCATTTCCCTCGTCTGGCAGGTTAGCGCTTTCCGCTATCACATTAGGTATTTTCTGGGACAATATATAGCATCATATTAGAAAAATAAAAACTATGTCACATACATGCCACATATGCATGATAACATAACATAATATGTAAAGACAAAAGGTTTTAGAAATATATCATGGAATGCCGATCGATGACATTTGTGTTCGTCAGGTGATGCGACATAAATATGACTCCGGGTAGACTCTGATGGAGACGCTCCTTCTCCTATTCCTGCAGGTTAGCTCCTCGGGTGATGGCCACCGAATTCATATGGGTATCGCGATTGTCCTGGCCGAGATCCTCATCACTCTCGTCATGCTCTTCCTCGCTCGTATCCTCGTCACTCTTGCCACCCTCATCCTCGCCCATCTCGACATCCCCGGAATCATTGCCGTCAAAATTCATACATGCAACGCTAATTTGGGGTTGTGGTCCATCTATAGAAATCTGGAGTAGTCACCTTCTCTTAGCGCTGGTGTAGAGTGGACGATGAGTTACGTCAATCTTTCCCCATATAATCGAATCTTCGTTCTTTTCTTCTCCACTCTAAGTATGTACATAGTCTCGTTAACCTCTCAATCCACGACATTATCGAAATTCACGAACGTTGCGCGGTACAATGTATGCATCAAAAACCAAAATAAAAACAAGTTAACTATATGATAAAATAAAAACACAAGATATAATTAAGTGTGTGTACACAAAAATTGTCGTTAATTACCAATTAATTAAGGATGATAAAATAAAAACAGAGGATATAATCAAGTGTATGTACAAAAAATCGTTGTTAATTACCAATTAATTAAGGAGACCCAATCATGAACGAGTACCCAGTGGCCCATCAATCGGCTCAACGTCCGTTGCATAATTCATATGACATACCCCTATTATGTTAACAAGATATATAAACAAACACATCATACTTCTATAGAAAAATAAATGTAAAATTCATAGAAATATCATCAATATTTTCATAGAAATTTTTGTGGACATTTTTCATTGACAAAATTAATCTAATATTTTTTATTTTTTGGAAATAACCTAACAGTTAACGAATATCCCTTATACCTACCTATGAGAGGGGGCGATGGGGGGAGAAAGGGAATGGGAGGGGGAGGGTCGGGGACGACGCTCACCCAGGAGGGAGGGTGGACGGTGGTGTCGAGGATGGCGAGCATGCGCACGTCGACAACAAGGTAGGACCAGCGGCGGTGGAGCAGGGATGTCGCTCGGGGGTTGAGAGTGTGTGTGTATGAACAGTTAGATCTGAACGGCCGGGTGCAGTGTTTGCGCAAGTTAGATTAAGTCGATTGGAACCAAAATAGTAGAAGCGAGCTCGAACCCTTACTATAAGCGTGCATCCAAGGAAGCACGCTTTCAGTCCAAATAAAGCCGGACCCCACATACTAGCATCGTGTTGTTACCTGCACACGCTTCTACTAGAGCGAATCTAGGAGCATGTAGCAAATGGGGTGCACGTAGCAAATGGGGCACACTGCCAGTGGATTATGTCCAGCCAAAACCAGCGGCCCCACTTATTGGTAGCGTGTGCAGCTTAAGCACACGTTTCCACTAATGTGGACTAGAAGTGTTCCCTCTTGGAGCTCGCTGCCGGTAGATAACCGGTAGATAGTAGAAGACTTCGGCTAGCGGGGATCGCTGCTCATAGATTTTCCCCTATAGGTTATTTCCTACTAGTGCCATCGTCATCTCTCTGATCATGTTGTTGGTATAGGCTGTGAAATACTCGTGTGATGTTATGTGGAAGGATGTACCTGAATCCACGACCCAACTCATCGCATCATCACGAAAAAAAAAACATGTCATTCTTCATCTCAATAATTAGATAGTCTTCACCTTCATCATATTCTGTAGTCACGGCAACACCATTCTTGTTTTTTTGCTCGACCTTTTTTGTAGGTTTACGCTATGCAACCTATCTTTCATTTCCTGGCTCATTATGTGATTTGGCTTGCCACAATAGAAGAAAATAGGTGCTTTTCTATGTTTTAACTCAGATCTCCCACTGGATTTCTCTTTCCTTTGCGGAAGTCTTTCTTGGTTGCGTTCACGGTTTTCATTCCTACCATGGGGGTTCAGCTACAGATGCATCGGAAGAAAAGGCAACATCCTATTCCTTAATCCTGGTCTTTTCATTTAGCATGCTATTATTCACCATCTCTGAAATCAGCTTCCCGTACGTAACTGAATTGCTAACTGACACAACAATGTTCCAACTATGAGTCATGCATGGAAGTAATCTACAGCAATTATTGCACCTCATATTCAAAAAGGTGGTCTTCATGGCTTAAAGTTGATTCATATGGTACTTGACGTCCTTATGTTCAATAACACCTAGCCCTTGTTCATAGTTATTTTCCTCTCATACATTGACTACAACTTCTACCGCATCTCATACGCATTTGTGTCATTCGCAACATAGGGAGGTATTGTGGTTGATTTACAATCGAATCATACCCACCTCCTTTCGGTTCAACACTCTCCATTATTTTTCCATGACACCAACCGATATCTTCTATTTCACAATTGACTCACACAAATACTTGCTATAATGGATGTCTTACATCATGGGCTTTCATAATGAGTAATTGGAAGAATTAAGTTTTATCATGCAACTTGTGGTCGCGCCTTCTTCTAAAACCTTTGTGAAGCAACCTTTGAGAAATCTTGAGCTCTGATGCCACTCTTTTGGGAAAACTTGGCATATTGATTACCCTTTAAGTGGAGATTAGCACACTCTTAACATGACATGGAAAATATGCAACGTAATCACCACTTGTGTACGAACTCATGGATTATTAATCGTATCGGAAGGAAACATATGCACAACACACTTCTTAACTCGTACTCGGGGAAAGACAATGTCTCTCCTAGGGAATGAGGTCCTCTAACAAAGGTAAAAAAATCAACACACAAGGATACCAATCTTTTACGTGGAAAACCTCATTTTGTGGGAAGAACCACATGCTGAAACCACCCAAATCTTCTTCCACTGTTACCAAGTTTTGCATACACCAAGTTATTCCGTAGAGAGCACTGGATGATCTAATATATCAAATATCACAAATTATGGATGTAACAACAAGATTTGGAGCAAATCCCAACAAAAATAGTGTAATCACAACTTGAATGAAACAAGGTAGTGGATCTGGACTTCACAACCTTGTGGGTAAACACCCGATGCTTGATTTGAAACTCTTCGTTCAACTTCCTCTTCTTCCCTTCTCGCTTGATTTCTTTCTTTCTTCTCCAATCGAGCATAACCTGAGATTTTCGTTAATCCACATAGTGCTAGCTGGATGGAAGGCTTAACATCCTCCATGTCTTATGTGCAGAGTTCAAAATGACCGTAAGTCATAATCATAATGTGTAGCGAGCTTTTACAACTGTTTGGGCCATCGGAAAGGCTTCAAATGGCCGTCTCCTCACATCCCACATGAGAGGAGGAAGCTCAACAATATAATCAAGCAACATATTAATCCGAGGATATTCACACATACTCCTTAAAATACACGGAAACATATAAATTGCTGAAGTTATAACACAGATATCTTTAAACGTGATTCCGGTGGACATACATATAGTACAAGGTAACATGGTCCCCCAAGCGTGCACATCAGGCACAAAACTGCCCATCTTTCACACGAACCTTCTCCAGTAGTTCTTGCAAATAAGGGCTAAACGTGATGGCCAGCTTGGAGGCTACAGGGCTGGACAGTAATCTATCCAAACCATGAGCCCATGAACCATGCATGACATTATTCCGTAATATTTGGGTCACTAAAGCTAGCTATAGTATATCGCTGACTAGGTGTACTACCAGTAACTAAATCAGAGAGCGGCCGACTCTAGCTAGCTAAGCTTGCAGTAATACTAACTGATCTATATATGTACCTAGCTGTTTCTCATGGTTGATCTTGAGTTGGTGACAAACGGCGCTAGCTAAAGCTAAGCTAGGGCTCATCCTCCTCCCGCAGCGGCTCGTCGTTGTGGCCCGGCCTTTTGGCGTGCGGTTTTTGCCCGTAGTCCCTCCTGAGCATGTCGTGTATCTCGTCCCACCGGTCCTTCCTCGCGGCCGCACGCATCTCCACCGTTCTAGCTGGCCGTGAGCCGCCGGCCTTTCTCGCGTCTTCACCGACCACGTTCAGGCCATCTTTCGCCTTGAGCACCGCCACTGCGGGGACAAAGACAGTGACCAGCAGTTCAGCAAACCTCGATTTAACAAGGGGATCATTGATGCAAATCTGATGGCAACAAAGGAAAAGCCATGGAAAGATAGAAAGGAAATAACTCACCATGGCGAGCGCAAGCAGTGGGGAGGTGAGGAAGGAGCAATGAGGAGAATATCAAGGCCACCACGAGGAGACCGATGGCAGTAGCCCTTGTGCCTCTGCAGCTCATGGCCGGTGAAATATTTCGTACGTGTGTGTATGTGGTGACACTGTGTGTGTATAGGGGTTGAAGAGAAGGACAGGGGTTCGGGGTTGTTGCGGTTTTATAAGGAAATCAGTGGCCAATGTGTGGTAGTACATCTAGCTAGCTGGCTAGGGTCTAAGGATAGATACGAGTCAAAGCTAGCTGAGGATACCTAGAGAACATCTGTTCTGACCGTACCTCCCGTGCTATCTTGTTTAACAAACCCTAGGAATTGTTTATGATGTCTGGTCCTGGCTGTCCCTGGAGAGTATCAACCCAAAGCATCCAAGAGCAGAAGAGCTAATCTCAGTGACAGATGATGGGTGTGTACTCTGTGAATTTCAGTATGTTTTCTGTTTCAAAGATGTGCCAGCTAGCTTGAACGTATGTACGTGGTCTTCGTTCCTAGCTACTACCAAGAGCAGAAGGCTACCTACGGCAAAGACTTTCTGTTTGATGCCTTGCGAATCCAGCCATGCCGAATTCTTCTCGGCTTTTGGTCGTCCAGGCCACACCGGCGCGGTTAAATTAGTAATAGTTCATCGATCTTCAGTTTTCTTCAGTGTGTTTGCGGCGGCGCTAATGGTGTATATATAAGTGCTTCCCATCTTGGATGCGCAGCTGCTAGCGCGCGCAGCGGCAATCCTAACCCGTCGGTTTCCGGAGTCCTACGGACATGATATGCCGTTGGAAAAGCCGTCGGTCAACTGCAAATCTTGTATCAAAATTGTCACTGCACACGCTAGCAGATTCACAAAGTCCGTGTTCTGGTTGGAGATGGTCTTAAGGTGATTCAACATTTGGCCATGCGTGTACACGTAGACGGAGTGAGATGAATTGTAGAATCAAACGTATCCTGAGTAGCTAAACAGTACTATGGACTCTTTGATTCATATGATTCTAGAAAATGGAACAGAAAAACGATGGAAATATGCTAGAATGCATAAAAAAATAGAGGATTAAGAAGGGGTATCATTTGTGAATTTAGGACTACTTTGATTCAAGAAATTTCAAAGGAGGATTTTGAGGTTTTTGATCCTTGGGATTTTCTTCTACCAACATCTTATTTGATTTGGCGGATTGGAACCGTAGAATGTTTTGTAAGAATTACAGTGTGCCATGTTTTAAAGAAAAAAATCGTCCACCCGTAGCTTCTGGTACAATATGTGATATCAAACATTCTTCGATGTGAATTCCTATAGTTTTCCAAACATGTACGTAGGATTTAAAAGGACATGCCATTGTCATATATATATTTTTTCATATTCATGTGTTTTGAGAATCCTACGAGTCAAAATATCATTTACATAGTTGATTCGGGGGATACAAAAAACACAAAAAACCAGAAAAACATGTGAAGTCGAAATAAAGATAAAAGTACAGGTGTACCTTATCACGCCACTAAATACCCTTTATCTCTTTCTTCGCGGAAATAATCTCTAGAAAGAGGTCTCAGTAAGTTGTACAGACCATAAGTTATTTCTTTAAGCTCGATATCAAAAAGTAAGTTCCATTATTTTACATACAAGTTCATCTATTTGCTTCATTTTTTTGAATCAAATTGATGAAAAGTACTTTCATAATAAATAAAAACATTTCCACGTTTTTCTTGCACTTTCGCTGTGAATCAAATATGCCTTACTAGTCGAATACTGCTAGCTTAGTTTGTACGTCGTGCTAGTTACCAGAGTGAACTGTTTTTAGTTCAATATATAGGTTACCACTTACCAGAGGCTGGGTGATTCCTTTTCAAAAAAAAAAGTTACCAGAGTGAACTGTTTTTAGTTCAATATATATGTTAGTTGAATATGTTTAGTTGTAGTTTAAATTAGTTCTTACTTTGAATTTAATAGTAGTTTTATCAAGTTTGTAGTGGTTAGGAATTTCAAACTTTTTTGCATGTAAATACTTTTGAGGGCTTAAGTTTGAGAATTCGTGAGAAACTGCAAGTTTTTTTGGAGGGTCATATTTACTCCTCCAAAGGGTAAGAAGGCATATACTACTCTAAAATTTGAGAGATCGGCTAGTGATGCTGTAAGCCAGGTATCAAAAAGTAGGTTCCATTATGTTGCATGAAATTTCATTTATTTGCTTCATTCTTTTGAATCAAATTGATGGAAAAATCCTTTGATAAATAAAAATATTTCCATTATGTACCTCTATTTTTAAATATAAGATGTTTTAGTGGCAAAATAGCAAAACAAAAATGTCTCATCATATTTTGAAACAAATGTCCTCCCTCCGTTTCAGTTTACAGCGTGTGCGCGTATTTCTAGGTCGTCAATTTGACCAACATAACACAAGATATATATTGTTAAAAACAGATCATTATAAACTTTAGATGTCGCATTTTCATATGGTACAATTTTTATGTTATATAAGTTATGTTACATTGGTATAATTTGCGACCTAGATATACGTGCAGGACTTGTAAATTGAAATGGAGGGAGTAGTACAGTACTATACACTTTTACCGTGAACCAAAGATGCCTTTACTACTGCAATACAGCTAAGCTTAGTTTTTACGTCGTGTTATTTACCAGCCTGATCGATGCTGCCACGAGGGGCTCTTCTTTTTTCTCCTCTCCCAGGTTTGGCAGGGCCAGCGCAGTGGCAAGTAGGCTTGGGGCACGAGGGCGTGCTGCCCAACCTCGCGCCCAGCGGTGGACGGCTTTTGGGGGCCGAGCTGCCTGCCTGTTTGGTGGTGTCGTTAGACCCGAGACGTGCAACTCTGGGCGCAATGCAAAGTCGGCGTGCACCCCCTCGCCGGCCACGTGCCGCCTGCCCGCCCATCGTGCGTCGCCACCCCGCCCCGCCATCCCTCGCCGTCAAACATACACGCGAGCTGTCACTGTGCTTCCGTGACTGGTGCAGCGAAACGCGGTTTTCTTTTTGCCAATCTGTCAGTCGGCGGTAAACATATACTCCCTCGAAATGTAAGATGTTTTAGCCTTTTCTAGATAAAATGTACCTAGACATGTTTTAGTGTAAGATGCATATGAATCTGCATACTAAACATGTCTAGATATATTTTGTCTAACAAAAGCTAAAACATCTTATATTTTGATACGGAGGGAGTATAATCCATCCAATCCAGATATTAATCTGAAAATTTCGGACAAATTCGAATAGGAAAATGTTAATTGTAGGGCGACACCGAGGGTAGATGGCTCGTGTTTCCGCACGCGCGCGAGTAGCACGTGGGTCCGTTTGCCTGGTCCAACAAGTATGAATTTTGTTTTTGGCCCAACTAGTACCAATTTCGTTTGGCTGCCCAACTAGGAGTAGATACATGTAGCCTAAGTACTTTCTGCTTTTTTAGTCAACGTTGCGTACGTTTTTAAAATTTGTAACAATTTCGCACGTGTTTTGTTGTGAAAACACAAACAAGATGTTGCAATGTTTTTCTGGATGGATGTCTAGGAAATGCGTATATATGTTTAGAATTTATTTGGCATGATATGTTTTATGCGCTTCCTCACATGTTGTAAACATGTGTTTTTATTGTTGTTATCGATTTATTTTCTTGTTGAAATAGACGATGATTTTTGTTGCAACTAAAACGGTGATAAATTATCTTGTTGCTTACCAACTTTTTAATTGATGCAAATTATTTTTTTGTTGCAATAGGTTGTGATTTTTGTTGAATTGTTTGAACTTTTTTGTTGCAACGCAATAAACATATTGTTTAACTATTTTGTAGCATTAATTATTTTCGAATTTATTTGAAACAATTTGTTGCAATACCTTTTTTTTTGGTACACGGGGTGATAATTTTTGTTACGATACCCCGTGAATATGTTGCAATGGCATTTTTGTTGTAATTATCAAGATGGCCGGGGCAACGCGATATACCCCTTCGTTTTAAGTGGAACTGCTTTGGAGTGTGGATTCTATATCAAAAAAAAATAGGGGGGCTAAAGTGTAAAACTATGATGCGCTAATTCTGGCCATCGGATGAAGATCGAAGGGCTCGTGAGGGGATCTAGTTTGCTTAACGTAGGGCGCCCTACGCCTAGCACGGGCCATTCGAATACTGCTAGGTTAGGTACTTGACATCGATAATCATGTTAACCGATATGCTCAAATCTCCTTTTCGTTGTAAACGTGCCGGTGTAGATAAACCGATACGATTGATTTTTTGACTCTCAAGTCGAGAGGTTGTTGTAATTCTCCGTAAGTTGTTACGGGTCTTTGGCTCTCTATATAAACACGCGGGCGACACGAGGCCAAGTGCACGCTTCAAGCTCTCGATTCAGTCTGTAGTTTCCACATGGTACCAGATCTCGCCCTCTCGTCCACGATGGCCAGCTCGACCAACTCCACCCCCTCTGCCTTTGTCGGATCGCTTTTTCTTGCATTCGGTAGCTGAGAAGCTCGCCAAGGGAAACCACATCTTGTGGAAGGCGCAAGTGCTCTCGGCCATACATGGGGCACAGCTTGGCCGCTTCATCGACAGCAAGGCCGTTGTACCGGCCGCGGAGATCACTGTCAAGAAGGACGGGAAAGATGTCTAGGAGGCCAACCCGCGGTATAGGAAGTGGATTGCCCAAGATCAACAAGTTTTGCATTTTCTCCTGACAACGTTGTCTCGTGAGGTTCTTTCTCAGGTCCATGCTTCTGTCGGTGTTGCCGAACTCTGGGATGCAGTCAAGGCGATCTACGCTTCTCTCACTCGAGCCCAGACGGTGAACATCCGCATCACGCTGGCCACTACTCCCAAGGGAAACTCCACCGTTGCCGAGTACGTGGCCAAAATCAGGAACCTGGCAGACGAGATGGTTGTCGCAGGGAAGAAGCTGGATGACGAGGAGATCGTCTCCTATATTCTCACCGGACTTGACCGAGATGGTGAGGATGATGGTGCTGGTGGTGATGATGATGACGATGATGATCTTGATGATGCCCGGTGCGATGACGGTGACTATGTCGATGATTTCCCTCCTCCGGGAAGGAATTTACCCGGCAGATTTCTCCCTGTCGGAGCTTTTCTCTCTCAGTTGTTTTCTGCCCCGTGGAGGCGGCGGAATATTTCCTCGTTGGTTCTCCAAGTATAAATAGGTGCAAAATAGATGAAATAACATAAGTATCAACTCTAAATATGAAATATATCAATGAATAGCAGTAAATTATGATATAAAATAGTGGTGTAAAATGGACGTATCAACTCCTCGCAAGCTTAGACCTCGCTTGTCCTCAAGTGAAACTGAACTCGGTAAAAAAGGCCACTGGTTTATGGAGTGAAGTGTCGATAAATAAAATACGGACAAGAAGCATCATATTTATCAATACACAAGTCATTCTAGACAGCAACTTCCTCTCATATAATTTACCTTGAAACAAGCAGAGGGAGTCACAATAAAAGATGCAAAGAGAAAATCATAATTGGTGATGGCAAACTTTGCTCTTGGTCGGAGAACAATTAACAGATTGTACTTATCTTTCGAACAAAGGCTTTATACTAGAGCTTATATTGCATAAATTACATGCTCAATCGTAACAATATCCTTACAGTCATTGATAACTTTCAAAGTTATATTCATTCAGATAAAAGCATTGTGCTAAACAAGAAAGGATAAAATACATGATTGAATAAATCAACATATAGATGGTTGGATCACAACAACTCAAATGATTGCTTGAAATAGAAGGGAGTAGGTTTACTGACTCAACATAAAAGTAAAAGATAGGACCTTCGCAGAGGAGAGCAGGGATTACTCATGTGCTAGAGCTTTTTATTTGATTAAACAGATATATTAAAAACAATTTTGAGAAAGATGTATGTCTATGTCAATGAATGGTAAATAAACAATACATTAAGTCACAAGTTAACTAGACTTTATAAGAGCGGCTCCCATTGAAGGACGACCTTTCTGCTCGGGTCAGTATATCATCCCTTTTCTCTTTTTTTTACACACTTATGCTTAACTGATAAATCAGGGACAAAGGAGTGGAGAGAATTGTGTAGTAACCAAATTTGGGGCTGGGCACCCCGTTGCCAGCTCTTGTAGCGAATTGGATAAGCGGATGTATATGCCACTAGTCCACGTGCGTAGAGTCTAATCAACAAGTGAAATAAAGACCGTATACCTACGTCCTCATGAGCTAAAAGAGAGCACAAAGCAGGTATAATTTTGAATGGTTTAAAGGTAGCACAGGAGCAATTTACTTGGAGTAGCGGCGAAATACCACATATAGGTAGATATGGTGGACACAAATGGCATGGGTTTTGGTTCAAGGTTTGGGTGCACGAGAAGCATTCCCTCTCAGTACAGGTTTTTGGCTAGCAAGACTAGGTAGCAAGCATAAGGGCTCCTTTGATTCATAGGATAGTAAAAGTGTAGGAACAGGAAAATCATAGGATTGGGATGGCATGTCTTGTTGAATCCTATGGGAAGAAGAAACATGTTTGATTGAGAGAAGGAATTTTTCCATGAGGTCCAACCTTATCTTATTTTCCTATGAAGTTTGTACTACAAAATTCCTATGGGAATTTTTCCTACAGGATATGATCCTACGAATCAAACGGCTTCAAAGGAATATTTCCTATAGGATTTCTATCCTACACAAATCCTTTGGCATTCCTATGAATCAAAGGAGCCCTAAGAGTTGAGGGAAACAAGCAAACATACATGTGATTAAAAACAATCATGCAATCCTCCTTGGAAGTACAAACGATCTTAACTTGAGAATACTAAGCTTATGAGCCAATAAGAAAGAAAGATAATGACATAATGTATCTACATGCATCTCCCTCTTTTCTACTTAAGCCTCAAAGTATTGCTGCTACTAACCAATAATAAGTTCTCCAAAACCAAATAGATTAACAACGGCAACTCACTCATACGTCCATTTTGCATCACTAGTTTATATTGTTATTTTCTGTTATTCATCGATATATTTTATGTTATGATGCATTACTTATGTTATTTTATCTTATTTTGCATGTTTCATAATTTTTGAAGAATAAACACCGAGACTAGAAATCTGATGGAAAAAGCACCGTCGAGATACCCTATTTCATAAGATCAGAAGAAGAGTGGGGATACCGGAGAAGTCTTAGAAGTACTGAGGAGGAATCTAGCCATAAGGGCACCTAGAGGGGGGCCACCTGAGGCCCACACCACCAGGCGGCTCCCCCCCCCCCCCCCCCCCCCCGTTGGCAAACTTAATAATAAAGCATAGCAATCACTTTGCATCATGAGAAGTATCTCAAATAAGAGATCATGAATAACAATGCAAAGAAAGATATATGTTTGTTTCAAGTGTAGAGAAATCATGGCAAAGTGGTATTTCGCTAGTCCTTAAGAGTGGGGCAAAACATAAATGCTAGGACACCTTCAAAGTTTCATGAGGAACACTAGAGCAAATAATTTGAGAACAAACAACAACACATCATGAATCAATTAATAATGTTTCTAGGACAAATGCACATAAAACTCGGAACGGAAAAATGCTCTCTCCACTGTGCATAAAGTTAGAAGATGGAGACTCAGCATAAAAGTAAAAGAAAGGCCCTTCGCAAAGGGAAGCAGGGATCACTCATGTGCTAGATATTTTTATTTTATTAAACAGAGGTATTAAAAGTTTGACACTCCTCCCCTCCATCTTTCACAAACCATGGCTAACCGAATTCTCGGGTGCCTGCCAACAATCACATACCATGGAGGAGTGTCTATATTCTGGGAGATGTATGCTAATGTCAACGAATGGTAAACAGAAAATACAATATGTCACAAGCCAACTAGATTCCACAAGAGCGGCTCCCATATGAAGGACACAACTGGTTTAGAAGGTAATCCCTCTTTCTCTTTTGTTTACACAATTATGCTTTGACTAATAAATCAGGGGCAAAAACAGGGAAGAGATTTTGTGTGTATTAATTTGGGTCTTGGCACCCCGCTGCTAGCTCTTCTATCATTTGGATAAGCGGGTGAAGCCACTAGTCCAGGGTGTGAAATTCAATCAACAAGTGAGATAAAGATTCTCTATTTACGTCCTCATGGGCAAAAACATGAACATAAAGCAGGAGTAATTTTGAAGGTTTTAAAGGTAACACATGAGCAATTTATTTGGAGTGGCAGTTAAATACCACATGTAGGTAGGTATGGTGGACACAATGGGAAAATTTTGGTTTTAGGGAGTTGGATGCACGAGTAGAGCTCATACTCAGTACATGTGGAGGCTAGCAAAAGACTGGGAGCGACAAATCAAGAGAGCATAAGAGCCACAATCATGCATAGCGAGATAAACATCATTAATTAAAGCATAAGCGGTATCACAAGTTCAAAAACTAAATGATCATAGAGGCTATTAGTGACTGGTTCATAGTCATAAACATGGTGTGAGCATGCGCCAAGTCAACCAAATAAAACATTCAAAAGAGAATACCATAAATTTATGCTTTAATATGACAAGAACAACTCATGAATATTTCAACAACACCTTAAACACTCTCAGCTATTTGAGGCTAATCATGCTACTCAATAACCACAAGGCTTTACAACTAAAATAACATCTAGCATGATACGAAAAAGTTCTAGCCACGGTCTATACAAGCTTCTACTACACCGTTAAAAATTCTACTTCAAGCAGCAGTTTCTTTTCCCAACAAGCACCATACAAGATATGTTTTAACAAAGCAAACATGAGAGTACTCACATAACACTACTAAAGCTAACATCTCTTAGATAAAAATATGCATGCAAAAGAGGAGCTAAATAAATGCAGCAGCCAGACAAAGATTAAGAATGCAAAGTATTCCCATGAAAAAGCGGAGCGTGTCACTCTCCAATAAAAGAATGCTGGGGTCCAACCAAGCTTATTGCAAAAATAAAAAATAAAATGAAAACAAAAATAAAAGACGCTCCAAGTAAAGCACATAAGATGTGACCAAATAAAAATATAGTTTCACTAGAAGTGACCTGATAATTTGTCGATGGGGAAGGGGATGCCTTGGGCATCCCAAAGCTTAGACGCTTGATTCTTCTTGGAATTTGCAGGGATGTACCACCGGGGCATACCCAGGCTTAGGCTTTTCACTCTTCTTGATCACGTCATATCATCCTCTTCTCTTGCCCCTTGAAAACTTCCTTCACACCAAACTTCTCACAATCTTCATTAACAACGTTAGTGCAATCGAAATAATAAATTCACATGGTTCAGTTTCAACACAAGCCTAACACTCATAGACACGTTAGCTACTGTCAGAACTTCTTTTAAAACTCTTTTCTCAAAATAACACCAAAATAAAAAGATTAAGATGCAAATGCAATTATTGGCAGAAATTTGTCAAAACGGGACAATAGGTAAAGATGATTTTTTTAGAAACTCTTCCGTTGCTCAACTAAAAAAGTGTTCAACTAAGAAAAGTTGCGTATATAGCCCAGTATTATGCACAAAAAAACTCCGGGCATTTTGAATTTTGTGTGATTTTATACAAATTTAAAAGTGGACAACAGAAATCTGTTTCTTGCGCAGAAATCCGAAATATAGTCTCAACTTTGCACAAGAGGATTTACTTGGCTCAACAAAAACACAAAAGAAAAGATACAGCGGGGTTGCTAAGGAAATAGACAACACCCAGGTGCAAAGAAAACAAAATAAAACGGCGGAAAACGGGTTGAAAACGGAGAAATAAAACGGGTTGTCTCCCGGTAGCGCTTTTCTTTAACGCCTTTCAGCTAGGCATAGAAAGCAACTTAAGTATTTTCAAGTGAAGAAGATGCTCACATAATAAATATGAATTAAGCAAAAGAGAGCATCATGAAGCAAGTATAAAACAATTTTAAATCTAACCCACTTTCTATGCATAAAAATCTCGTAAATAAATAAATTAACGAAGCTCAAACTAGAAATCATGGGAAGGTAGAACAAGAGCAACTTCAAAACTTTCAAAAAAAAAAGAGGTGTTTTAGTAACATGAAAATTCCTACAAACATATTTTCCTCTCTCATAATAATTTTCAGTAGCATCACGAACAAACTCAACAACATGATTATCACATAAACCATGTTTGTCATGGCCCAAAAGCACACAATTCATATCAAGTTCAAAAATAGTGGGATCAAAATAAAAAATAAAGACCTCTTCTTTTCCACTTTTAGCAATAGTAAAACAAGATGATTGATCACTCATAAAAGGTATGGGACTACTAATCCTATTTTTAGTAGCATTATAATTTATAACATCAAGTAACATAGGACCATCATCAAGAGCATTATCATTTAATGTTTCTAAACAAACTTCCTCATTATCATGCATATCAATAGTTGGAATAAAGAGAGGATTGTCATAAAAGAATTTCCTTCTTTGCTGAGTTGTGAAGGTTGGAGGCAAGTACTTGGAAACAATAAAGTTAGCATAATCTGACTATCTTGCGAGCTTAATTTTATTGTAGCCAACTGTTCATTTGGAAAACTATGATTAACATGAATAGGGTCATAAGAAATGTTTTCCAATCTAGACAAATTATCAGCAACAGGATTTTCAGCACCCTTCCTATCTACAATATGCAAATCAAACTCTTGTAAAAGCAGCACCCATCTAATAAGCCTAGGCTTAGCATCTTTCTTTTCCATAAGGTACTTAATAGCATCATGATTAGTATGGATAGTAACTTTAGAATCAACTATATAAGGTCTAAACTTATCACAAGCATAAACTACACCTAGGAATTCTTTTTCAGTGGTAGCATAATTTTTTTGAGTAGAATCAAGAGTCTTACTAGCATACTGAATAACATTCCAGTTCTTATCTATTCACTGTCCACGAACAACACCTACAGCAAAATCACTAGCATCACACATAATTTCAAAGGGTAAATTCCAATCAGGTGGTTGAACAGTAGGAGCAAGAATTAAAGCCTTCTTTAGAATTTTAAAAAAAGGTACATCTTTTTGGAGAACATTAGTAAGAGGCTTTGATATTTTATAGAAATTTTTAATAAACCTCCTATAGAAACTAGCATGACCAAGGATACTACGAATACCTTTGACATCCCCGGGAAAGGGCATTTTATCAATTGCTTCAACTTTAGCTCTGTCAACTTCAATACCTCTTTCAGAAATTTTATGTCCAAGAACAATTCCTTCATTAACCATAAAGTGGCATTTCTCCCAATTAAGAACAAGATTAGTTTCCTCGCATCTCTGCAAAAATTTATCAAGATTGTGCAAGCAGTTATCAAAAGAAGTTCCATAGATGGAGAAATTGTCCATGAATACTTCCACAATTTCCTCACAAAAACCATGAAACATAGCAGACATGCATCTTTGAAACATAGCAGGAGCATTACACAAACCAAAAGGCATACGTATATAAGCATAAGTTCCATAGGGACAAGTAAAAGTTGTTTTCTCTTGATCTTGCTTTTTAACAGCAATTTGAGAAAAACCAGAATAACCATCAAGAAAGCAAAAAAATGAGTTTTCTTAGACAACGTTTCTAACATTTGATCAATAAAAGGTAAATGATAATGATCTTTCTTAGTAACTCTGTTAACTTTTCTAAAATCAATGCACATTCTATAACCAACTACTACTCTTTGAGGGATAAGCTCATCATTTTCATTTGGCACAACAGTAATTCCTCCTTTCTTAGGAACACAATGCACAGGACTTACGCATCTACTATCAACAATAGTATAAATAATACCAGCATCAAGGAGTTTCAATACCTCATTTCTTACCACTTCCTTCATCTTAGGAATTAAACGGCACCGATGTTAAACAACTGGCTTTGCATCAGGTTCTATATTAATAGCATGGTGACATATAGCAGGGGAAATCCCTTTCAAATCATCAAGAGTATATCCAATAGCTCCTTGGTGTTTATTCAATACTTCCAATAACCTTTCCTCTTCCTTACCTGAAAGTTTAGAACTAATAATAACATGATATATTTTCTTATCGTCAATATGAGCATATTTAATATTATCGGGTAAATGTTTTAAATAAAAAACGGGATCCTCCTTGGGTGGTAGCGTGGTACCCAGGTCTTCCATAGGTAAATTGTGTTTCAACATCTCTGGTTGACGAAGAAGAATCTCGTCAATCTCATTTATCTCTACCATAAAAACCTCACTTTCGTGGTCCTCCATGTATTGTTGCAAAGCATTGTTAGGAGCAAGAGCAATAGAGGCAAGCTATTCAACTTTAAAATCTTCATTAGGAAATTCAGTTTAATAACGAGCTTTAGCAAATTGAGAAAAATTAAACTTATAAAATTTCCATCAAATTTAGTTAATATTTTCTCCTTCTTACAATCTATAACAGCACCACAAGTATTCAAGAAAGGTCTACCAAAAATGATAGGACAATTTTTACTAGCAGCTGCACCAAGTACTAGAAAATTAACAAGATATTTAGTTTTACCACATAAAACTTCCACATCTCTAACAATACCAATTGGAGAGATAGTTTTCCTATTAGCAAGCTTAATAACCACATCAATTTCTTCAAGTTCACAAGAACCAACTTCATGCATGATTTCTCTATAAAGCTCATAAGGAATAACACTTGAACTTGCACCAGTATCACATAAACTATAATAGCAATGATCACCTTTCCTTACAGAAAGCACAGGAACACTAGTTTTCCTAGATCTACTAGGATGTGAAACAATATTAGAAGCATCTTCACAGAAGATAATGTGTCCATCTTCTACACTTTTAGTGACAAAGTCCTTTACTATTGCTACTGTAGGTTCAATAGTTATTTGTTCATCAGGTTCTATAGATTTCTTTGTACTTTCGTTAACCACACTAGCTATAATAGAATGTTCCTTTACCTTAGCAGGGAAAGACATTTTCTCAATATAAAGTTCAAGCACATCAGGATTAGCAATATGAACTTATATATTTCTAGCAGGAACACAATTAACAACATCTTTATAAGGTGCATGGTATTTGTTCCACTCCTTTTTGGGAATATCAAGATAGGAGGCAAAATACTTAAACAGTTAGCAAAAATTTAAGAGTCAAGGCCATAAACAACACTAACATTATGAAAATCATCGGTTCCCATAAAAGATTTAATGCATTCATAATCATAATTTATACATGACTTTCTACCTTTGTCATTCTCCCATCATTCAGTATTTTCCTGAATACGGTCAAGAAGATCCCATTTATCTTTTCCTTTCATACGTGTAATTGATCCAGAACAAGAAGCATCCAATAAATCCTTATCATGAAGAGAAAGGCTTGCATAAAAAATATTGATAACAACATTACTAGGGATCTCATGAATGGGACATTTGAGCATTAGTAACTTCAATCTCCCCCACGCTTGGGCAGTACTCTCTCCATCATGAGGACATAAATTATATATTTTATTCCGACCCTTATGAATCTCACTGGGAGGATAGAATTTAGAATAAAAGAGAAGTACAATTTCCTCCCATCCAATAGAT
This sequence comes from Alopecurus myosuroides, assembly GCA_028641055.1. Lineage (NCBI taxonomy): Eukaryota > Viridiplantae > Streptophyta > Magnoliopsida > Poales > Poaceae > Alopecurus > Alopecurus myosuroides. Next base: position 207,201,635 of record CM054059.1, read on the forward strand.
CGGCCATTCTTCAGCATCTTATACCATTCCGCGGCTCTGCCCTTTAGTGATAAAGAGAATATCTTCCTCTTAACTTGGTCCATTAAAATACCCGCACACCTGAACAACTTGCATAGTTCATGTGTAAAGAGTACATGATCACTAGGATGGATAGTTCCATCTCCAAAATAGCAGTTATCCATGACGCGTTCACTAATTTTCATAGGTATTTTAAAAGGATCCAATTGAGCAGACGATGGGTCGTCTTCTACCTTAGCAGTGGCCGCAGTACTCCCAAATAGGGAATCAAATGGAGATTTCTCCATAATGAAATAAAGCAACAGACAAAAATAAAAAAAACACTCACAGTAAAAGTTCCCTTATCAATTCTAATTACCAATAACGCTTCACTCCCCGGCAACGGCGCCAGAAAATAGTCTTGATGACCCTCAAGTATAGGGGGTGTATCGTAGTACTTTCGATAAATAAGAATGTCGATCCCAATGAGGAGCAGAAGGTGTTGACAAGCAGGTTGGATAAATGATTCACTGTAAATACTAGCAAACAAGTTTTCTAGGGTTTTTGATATAGCAGATAAATAAAGTACGAGTAAATAAAAGGTAGTAATAATAATTGCAGCAAGTGGCCCAATCCTTTCTAGAGCAAAGGACAAGCCGTGTCGAGACATCGTAGTAGTTTTCATAGACTGGGGTGCCATGAGACTACGGTAGAGACGTGGGGTAACGGGATAGCGTAGTAAACACAGAACACGGGATTTACCCAGGTTCGGTACGTCGCGACAGTACGGCGTACCTACTCCTGCACTTCTCACTATGAGGGACTAAAGCCCGTATAATAAGGTTACAATGTAAGGGAATAGATCTAGCTACTCGACGAGGATGAACTTCCCGGCGAGTTGCGCAAGGCTTAAGCTAGAACCTAGAACCTTGGACTAAAGGAACTTATTGAACTTATCTCCCGTCCGGCTTTATATAATAGCCGGATTAGGGCTTACAGAACCAGAAACCTAGAAGACTACGTTTAACTTGTAACTTGGAAAGTAAGGAATCCGTCTTCTCCTCCAAGCCAGATCACGCGGGCCGTGATCCGGGTTCTTCTAGAATCCGGCTTCTACGCATCGGACTACTGGGCCGCCCAATGGACCTAAGTCCATTACCTTGCAGGCCACCCTGGTAGTCCAGCTCTTTTGTCTACCATCTTCTATACCCCTATTGGGTATATATCCGACAGTAGCCCCCAGGAAGGATCAAAACTCTGAAACTCCGCCTTTCGTCAAATACATTTTGTCCGGGAAACTTGATTCAGCAGTCTTGATTCTTTCTTCTTTCCTTTCAAAGGAGATGGTAACATAAAACTCGGAACTATGAAAATCCGGCTTTTCTTCTCGCGATCCTTCGCGGAAAAGGAACACGTGACATCAGCGCTTTAATCATGCTGACGCAAGCGCCGCTTGGTTTCACGCGGGAAACCCTGCAACGTATCTCTGACAGATTCTCACGAGAAACGAGGAGATAGCCATCATTCCTCTGTCGTTCCGTTTCCCGGATTTTCCGGCGAGCGACACGCGTCAAACATCCAACGGTCAAAAGAGCCGTTGGCGCGTATCTAGAGGGTTTTCAGGCTATAAATAGCCGTCTCCTTCCTCTCCGAAAATCTTTCCTCACTCCTTCTGCCCACGCCATTGACGCAAACGCGAGCACGAGAGCTTAGAACGAATCTTTACCCCGACGAGCCCTTTGCACGCCGGAGCGCTCCGTCACCGCCGAAAACGATGGCCTCTCCGTCGTCCTCATCGGCCCGTGCCTCCATCAACGAGCCTTTGGGCGACCTGGATCCACAGCTGGGGTCGCCCAAGCATGCCGGCGGCGGGCCGGAAAGAACCACGGCATCCGCGGCGGGCGGGGGAAACGCTTTCGCCGCCGCGGACGTAGCGGGTCCAAGCACGACAACATCCCCGCCGTTCACACGGGAAACGGCGGAGGTCAAGACTCACTCTCGTGGCACTGAGCGCTTCTCCGCCGGATCTGACGAAGAAGCATAATTTGTCGGAATTTGGAATCAGAGTGATACTTCACTCGTCCTCCTTCGTCGGATGTCAAGGGACGGTTTAATAGTTAAAGGCAAATGGCGGATCTCGAAGAATGAGCCAGAGCCCAAGCCAAAGGAAGGTGAACGCGTCCTCCTCACTTCTCATATCACGAGAGGTATGGGTTTCCCTCCTTCCGCCTTTTTCCTAGACGTCCTCAATTTCTATGGTGTCCAACCCCACAATATCTCTCCAAATTCCATCCTCCAATTAGCTAGTTTCCAAGCTCTTTTCGAAGGGTATCTTGGAATAACTCCCAATTTAGACTTCTGGCATTATTGTTTCGAGGTAAAACACAATATCACAAACGGTGTCTCACCCATCTGCGGTACCATATCTTTTATCCTTAGAAACTTTAGGGAAGAATGGTACCCCAGGATAAGAATGCCGAAACCTGACCAATCTTGGCTAGGTTCTTTCTTTTATCATCAAGACATTCCGTTCCCCAACAAAGAAACCGGACTTCCTCCCTTCGTTAATTCTGCTGCCACTCCTCATGAAAATTGGACACTTGAAATAACAGAGGATTTGCCTGAAAGCCTGATGAAAATAAAGCGTCGCATTGCCAAACTTTCTTCTTCTCAACCACCTTTGGTTTGGAAGGATATCGTGTTATGCTGGTTTGGGCGTCGCGTACAACCTTTATCCCTTCGTTCCCGACTTCTTTGTGAGTACACGGGACCGGAAGATAGCATGAGAGGCACTGATAGATCCTTTAGCAAGAAGGATTTTGTCGAACGCCTTCATCAGATAGTTGCCGCTAATAGCCAGGTTGAAGAGAGTTTAGCCATATATCATGCGGAAAATCTGGTTCCTAAGGTACTTCTCTTCCCTTGTTTCTGAGTTTCCTCAGATTATCTTCTCTCTTTATCTTTAACATACTGCTGATTCTTTCCTAGTTTGACGAACTTGGAGAAGATGATCTTGCTTCTGATGCTGAAATCAGCCAATTGTACGCCGAGTTTTACAATACCCAAAAGCGCAAGAGGCAAACTACCATCAAAGAAGAATTCCCTTCTGCAGCTGCAGGAAAAAAGGGGAAAACGAATATGCCGATGGGCGGAAATCTTCAATCACCCGTCAGAAACGAATCCATTCCTGCTCCAGATGATATCCGAGTGAAAGAAGAACTTTTCGACGAACTCGGATATATTCGTCCGGAAGCTAAGAAGTTTTTTGCTCCTGCGCCTCTGGTTCGCCCTTGGCCGCAAAATGGACTAGTTATCCGCAACAATATCGCATTCTCGCCCCGGCAGGTCATACACGATGGCCTTCACCACGTAGGAATTCTTTTCATGGAATATGCCCGAGAATTCAAGGAGACCTTAACTGATTTGCGAGAAATGAGCCAGGTAATACCTCTAGCCCCCAAGCATTAAGTTGAAAATCTAAATTCCTCTTAATGATTCTTTGTATGCTTGTTCAAACTTAAGCATCTGGCTTTCATTTCCATGTTTCAGCATTCCGCAGATGCCATAAACGTGGAAGTTTTGAAAAAACTTAGCCTCAAAAGCAAAGAAGTAAAAACACTTCAATCTGCTATTGAGTCAAAGAGCAACGAACTGGCGTCGACTCAAAAGCAATTATCCAAAGCCACCGGTATTTTTCTTCGTGTTTGTTGACTTTTGCTGGAAAGTTTTTTCTAAACCTTACCGTAATGTCGGATTATTTTGTCCTTGCTTTCCAGCTGCTTTAACCAAAGCCAAGAAACTTACAGCGAACGCTGCTTATTTTTCTCAACTTCGTGAAGAAAACTCCAACCTTCAAAGAGAACTTTCAAAAGTTCGAGAAGAACTGGAAGCCAGTAATCTAGCCCTTGGGATTGCGCAATCCAAGGCTTCTTTGCAGGCAGCAGAGGATAAATCCATTATCAATGATTTAGAAAGTATGCTATTTCCTCGTATGAAAGAAAGCGATGAAATTGACGCGGTTCTTGGTAAGTTGACTTCTTTTACCAATACTTTCATGTCATATTCTTATATTATCTAATCTTTGCCTTTTGTCAAAAAGCAGGAAATTTTCTAGGGATTTCTCGGACGGAAAAGATCCGGGCCTTTGGGAAGATATGGAATTCAATCAGAAATGCAGGGATGCATTTACTTAATAAATTCCTGCCTACCAGCAGTATACAATTCTCAGAAGTTTACCGACTTCCGGATGGCATTATGGAAGTAGCAAATTCGAAGGAATCTTTCCTTCGCTCTGCCGCACGGGGTGGTGCGCGAATGGCACTTGGCCTCATGCGCTTACACTACCCTGATGCAAAATCCTGGCGAGTAGCATCCGGTATTCCTCAAGAATGTTCAGAAGCACAAATGAATGCAATCTTTAAAGAAGTTGAAGGCCATGCCACACAGATTGCTTCCATGGTAAATATCTCCATTACTTATCCGGAAGAAGAGGTGCCCGCAGCCCCCGAGAATGATGGCAGTGATGAAGACTCAGAAATTTAAAAGGGGGCGCACTTTAACCTGGATGATGGATGCGTATAGTAGCTTTTTTACAATGTAACTCATATTGTAATACTTCTATGTCATTTGTCGAAACAAGAACTCCGCCTTTTGCGATTTCAAACTTCTTGCAAAGTTTTTCCGGGTTTGGCTGCTCCTTTATCTTCTAAGTAATCTGGTATACATGCTTTAACTGTTCTTAGTGTTTGAAATGACTCAAATAGCACTATGAATCGTTATGCCGAGTAACTGGGGACGAACCAAGCAGTTTTGAAACTCGAAAACATGAATCATGCTAAAGGCATTTTTACTAACTAGTTCCAGTAACCCAGCATACGCACGATCAGATAAGACTTAGAGAAAATAAGGAACTGTTCTGAAACTTGGGCACGCAGGCACAATCCGAGTTTCCTTTAACCTTTAACAGGTCGAATCATTCAGCTTTTTAAACACCGAGCACGCAGGCACAATTCGGGTCAACATTGAGTATTTGTAAGATCATTGGGAAATAGAAAAAGCGGAAATATTTTGTACTTATAATGAATATGAATTCCGATAACTTTATTTCATGATCTCAAAGATGTTTACATAGAAATTGAACTAAGTGTAGAAGGGACGTAATTGCTGGATACTCCAAGGCCTATTTGTCTCTCCTAGTTCAGCATCTATTTTTCTCTTTCTTTTGCGATTCGGCTTTTTGGGATCATCCTCCGTATCTCGAATGTCGACAAGATAATATGATCCATTCTTCATGGCTTTACTGATGACAAATGGTCCTTCCCATACTGGGGCCAATTTGTGCTTTCTTTGCTGCACCAATCTCAGCACCAAGTCGCCTTCTTTAAAAGAGCGATGCCTGATTTTCCGACTATGATAACGTCGTAAACCTTGCTGGTAGATGGCGGATCTTTGAAGCACAAGTTCTCTTTCCTCTTCTAGGAGATCGACAGCATCCTGTCGTGCTTCTTCGGCATCTGAGTCATCAAAATTTTGCACTCTTGGACTATCATGGATCATGTCCGTTGGGAGCATGGCTTCCGCACCATAAACTAGGAAGAACGGGGTTTGCTCGGTTGACCTGTTTGGCGTCGTTCGAATACTCCATAACACGGAAGGTAGTTCTTCTACCCATGCTCCGGCTGCTCTATGAAGAGGAGTTTCGAGTCTTGGGCGTATTCCTTGCAGGATTGAGCTGTTCATTCTTTCAACCTGTCCATTAGATTGCGGGTGCGCCACAGATGCAAGATCCAAGCGAATTCCCGTTTGTTGGCAGTATTTTGCCAACTCCCCAATGGAGAAATTTGTCCCGTTATCAGTTATTATGCTGTGTGGGACGCCATACCTCATTACTAAATCAATAATGAAATTTCTGGCAGTTACGCCATCCAGCTTTTTGATGGGTTTAGCCTCCACCCATTTTGTGTACTTATCTACTGCTACAAGTAGATGTGTAAGTCCACCTCTTGCAGTTTTGAACGGTCCCATCATGTCTAGCCCCCAGACCGCGAACGGCCAAGTGATAGGGATAGTTTTTAATGCTTGGGCCGGCAAATTGGTCTGCTTAGCATAATATTGACATCCTTCGCATGTATTTACTATGCGTTCGGCGTCTGTCTTGGCTGTTAGCCAGAAAAACCCTGCGCGGAATGCTTTTTTGACTATGCTTTTTGATTGAGCATGATGTCCACAATCGCCGGCATGGATTTCTTGCAATATTTCTCTTCCTTCCTCTGGTGAAATACACCGCAGAAAAACTCCAGAAGCACTGCGTTTGTATAAGTGGTCGTTGATTACTACATATCCTTTGCATCGACGTTGTATTTGCCTTTGCAGGACTTCATCTGCTCCTTCCGGGTACTTCTGATTGACTAAGAAGTTTAGGTACGGGATTGTCCAATCCGGTTTAACGAACATGACTTCAATTGTTTCAGATGCTAAAGGGTAATCGACGTCTCCACCTTTGATGGATGGTTCGTGCAAATGCTGGACGAATACCCCTGGTGGTAAAGTTGTTACTCTCTCTGATCCCATGCGGGCTAACGCATCCGCGTTCCAGTTTTCCTCCCTTTTTATGTGAAGGACTTCGAACCCGAAGAAACAGATGGCAAACTCATCCACCGTTCTCCGATATTCGGCCATTATGGGGCTTTTCGCGTCCCAGGTTTGGTTGAGCTGATGCTGTACCAAATCCGAGTCTCCGTAACACAAGATGCGCTTTACCCCTATTTCTTTTGCAATATGCAAGCCATGAAGCAAAGCTTCGTATTCTGCCACATTATTACTGGCGTTGAAGTGTATTTGCAATACGTACTCCATTGTGTCTCCCTTGGGAGATTTTAGGACTACGCCGGCTCCAGCTCCTTCTTTCATCTTAGATCCGTCAAAGTGCATGATCCAGTACTCGGACTCTGGCATCGGTGTATTTTCCATTGCTTCTGTCCAGTCGGCGACGAAATCTGCCAAAACCTGGGATTTTATTGCCGTTCTTGGCTGATACTTAATGTCGAAGGCTGCCAGCTCGATGCCCCATTTAGCTACTCGGCCGGTTGCCTCCGCATTGTTTATAATATCTCCTAGTGGTGCTTTACATACCACTGTTATGGAATGTCCTTGGAAGTAATGGCGCAGCTTTCTGGATGCGAAAAATACGCCATATGCCAGTTTCTGATAGTGCGGGTATCTTTGTTTGGATTCAGAAAAAACTTCGCTTATGTAGTATACCGGATGTTGATCTGGTATGCTTTGCTCTTCTTTTGCCCGTTCCACAACGATTACCGCACTGATAACCCGACTAGTAGCCGTGAGGTATAACAACATGGGTTCTTCATCTTTGGGAGATGCCAAGATGGGGGCGTTCATCAAGGTTTCTTTTAACTGGGTTAACGCTGCGTCGGCCTCTTCTGTCCACTCAAACTTGTCGGATTTCTTTAACAGTTTGTATAGTGGCAAGGCTTTATCCCCCAGCCGACTAATGAATCTGCTGACGGCTGCAGCGGAACCCGTCAATCTTTGGACATCTTTTACACATGTAGGCTTTGAGATATTCAAGATTGCCTTGATCTTTTCCGGGTTCACTTCTATTCCTCTGTGAGAAACGATGAAACCTAGAAGTTTTCCTGAGGGAACCCCGAATACGCACTTAGATGGATTCAACTTCATCTTGTAAGTGCGCAAGTTTTCGAAGGTTTCTCGCAAGTCCTCAAGGAGTGTATCTTTTTCCTTGGTTACGACAGCAATATCGTCCACGTAAACATGGACGTTTTTTCCAATCTGACTATGCAAACAACGTTGCATGCAACGCTGGTATGTTGCACCTGCGTTCTTCAGGCCAAAAGGCATGGTTACGTAGTAATACGTCCCGTACGGGGTTATAAAAGAAGTCTTGATTTGATCTTCCTTTTTCATGCGTATTTGGTGGTACCCGGAGTATGCATCCAAAAAGCATAAAAGCTCAGAGCCTGCAGTGGCATCTATTATTTGATCGATTCGCGGCAGCGCAAACCTATCTTTCGGACATAACTTGTTCAATCCTGTGTAATCTATACACATTCTGAGTGCAGTTGTGTCTTTCTTCGGTACTAATACCGGATTTGCGGACCAGTCAGTATGGATTACCTCCTTGATGAAATCCGCTGCTAAAAGCCGGATAATTTCCTTGCCAATAGCCTTCCGTCTTCTTCCGTCAAATCGACGGAGACCTTGTTTGACGGGTTTTGATCCGGGAATAACCTTGAGTTGGTGCTCAGCAAGTTCCCTGGGTACGCCTGGCATGTCAGCTGGACACCAAGCAAAAATGTCCCAGTTCTCACGGAGGAACTTGATGAGCTCGCCTTCCTATTTGTCGGTCATCCCAGTCCCTACAACGACGAATTTTGTCGGATCTTTGGGATCTAGGATTACCTGTCTTGTATTCTCGGATGCCTTGAAGCTATCTGTTGGCTTCCGAGTTTCTTTTCCTGCCGGCATTTCTTTCGGCGATACCTCCTTGGCTAACTCCTTTAATTCTTCCTGAGCTATAACTCTTTGAGCGCAAAGGGCGTTTTGCTTCTCCAACTCGTTTGCCAGCTTGAAATCACCGGCAATGGTGATTACTCCTCCTTTGGGTCCTGGCATCTTCAGCTTGTTGTAGATATAGCAAGATCTTGCCATAAACGTGGCGAAAGCTGGACGTCCGAGTATTGCGTGATACACGCTCTCGAACGGCACAACTTCGAAGGATACTTTTTCCTGCCGGAAGTGATCTTTATCTCCGAAGGTGACATCTAGGGAAATTTCTCCTAGGGACCGTGCTTGCCTGCCAGGGACGATGCCATGGAAGCGTATATTGCTGTAATTGAGCTGGGACTCGGATATCTTCAAGTGCTTCAGTGTATCCAGGTACATTATATTGATGCTGGATCCTCCGTCCATCAGCACTCTTCTTAGCCTAGTGTTTTGAACGATAGGGCTTACAACAAGAGCTTGTGTGCCGGGTTCAGGGATATTTCCGGGATGATCAGACTGATCCCAGATTATCGGTGTGTTGGAATACTTCAAGAATTTTGGGGTTGCAGGAACAACCGCGTTTATTTCTCGAAGTGTCCTTTTGGCCACCTTTAATGACGGGGTTGCTAGGAAAGTTAGCATTGCTTCTCCGTCAACTCTCGGAAATTTGGGTTCGCCTTTTCGCTGCTGTTCCTGGATTTTGTCATCAGTGTCCGATTCACTGTCTTCTTTTTCAGCTTCTGGCTTTTGTTTGGCAGGTTTCCTCTTGGAGCCCTTCCCTTTATTTCCGGATCCTGCATTGCCTTTCATATGCTTGTTTAGCCGGCATTGCGCGTTCGTGTGGGTTGGCTTCCCAAATTGAGAGTGGTGGACGCAGGGTTCCGACTTAATTCTCTCCCATTCCTCAGGAGTGTAATTGATGGGATCCGGACTGCGGCCTTTCCACTTGTTCCCTTTTTCTCCTCCAAAGGCTAAGTTAACCTCCTTGGGCTTTGTTGTTGACTCCGGAGTTCCTTTTTTATCAGAACGAGGTGTTTTCTTGGCCAGTATCAGTGACTCAATATTGCCTCCTCTTGCTCTGATATCGTCTTCGGCTGCAGCATGCTCATTAGCGGTTGTAAGCATAGATCCGAGATCTTTGTGCTTTTTGGAGCCAACCATGAACGGTACAAGTCCGGGTTTTAGGCCATTGACGAAAGCATGCATTGCTTGTACGTCAGTTACCCCAGAGCAACTATTCTTCATTGCAGTCCATCTGGAGATGAAATCCACGTATGGTTCGTCTTCAAATTGGGTGCAACGGTTTAGCTGATTGATGCTATTTGGGCGTTTGTATGTTCCCCTAAAATGCTGGGTGAATACTCTCGCCATATCATCCCAACTGTCGACGGTTCTTGATGGTAAACCATTAATCCAATCTCTGGCTCCGTCTAGCAACATTAGGGGAAGAAACTTGACAGCTTCCAGGTCTGTCCCGTTGTTGATCTGGACGGCTGTGTAATAATCTGAAAGCCAGGTATCCGGGTTTGTACTGCCGGTATATTTTTGGTAGGTTGGACCAACTTTGGCAAAGCCAGAATGCAGGGTTATCCTTCGGATCCTGTCAGTGAAACACTTAGGACCAAAGTATAGATCATCCTTTTCTGCTCTATCAATATGCGCAGAATATCTCCCGGCTGAATGGACAGAAGGGGATCTACTCCTTTCTTTTCCATTGTTACGCGGACGCGTTTTTCCGAGGTTATCTCTATCTCTTCCGTTGTCACGCCCTCTGGGATTAGGTGGAGTCCTGCTCCTGTATCTTTCCTTATCTTTGGGCGGTGTCCGAGATCTTTCACGCCTGTGAGGTGTATCGTATCTTCCAGCTTTTTCAGCTGGGTTTCTCGGAGGTGGCATTATTTTGCCGTCGTTCCGGTGTTTGTCTTCCCGATCGTGTGGTTTATATCCATCTTTCGGGAGATGAGGTCCGGTTCTAGACGCTGCGTCCCGGTTGTCGGGGTTTTTCTTGTCTTTCCTCGGGTCCTCTTTTTTATCCGAATCTCCGGGTTCTTCCGGCCCAGGTGCTCCAGCAGCGCAAGTAACAGTTTTGCAGAGGGCGGAATTATCATGCAGCCTCCCAGATCGCTCTTGTCCTCGCTGTTGCTGCTGTAATGCTTTTCCTAGGAAGGCATACACCCCTTGGAGTTTTTCCCCGTTGGAGTACAGATCATTGTTCAAGATGGCGAACGCTGCTTCCGCATTTTCAGCTGCGGTTTTGTATATTGGTTCGCCCTTAGCATCTTTGCCGTTTAACTGCTTTTGCCAAGATGGGTTATAGAACCTTTCTTTCGGCGGCAGTTCTTCCGGCTTTGTAATTCCGGGTAACCTTGTAGGTTTTAAGACAGATCTGTGCTTTCTCTCGTACTCCTCAATTTCCTCCTTCATAATTTTGATGTCATTATGGGTTTGTTGGAGGTGTTGCCGAGATCTAAGCAGTTGTTGCTGTTGCCGTTGGAAAGCTTGTCTCCTGGCTTCCAGCATCTCAGGGGGTTCATTGGGTCCCACTGGAGTTTGTAATAGTTCCTGCTCTTCCAGTTCTGTCATTGGCGGAGCAGTGATTTCCTTAGATTTCTTTTCCGTAGGCTTTGTGCCACTAACATCTCCAACTTCCAGGTTTTCATCAGCGAGATCAGCTGACTTTTTCTTCCGGAGTTTGTACTGGAGTTTTTTAGAAGCACGGTGCTTTTTCTTGGAAGAGGGAGGTTTTTTGACAGGTTCATCCTCTGTCATCTCCTTGACATTAGGAAATATCGGAGAAGTTTCTCCGTCTTCCCTCTCCTCTGCTGGCGGAGGGGTTTTAGGGCTTTCCTGGCTATCGGCACCCGTTGTATCGGCTGGTTTTGCCATTAGCACTTCATGGAATCCCTCTTGAAAAGACTTAACTTTTCTTACGAAGGCATCATCATCTTCGTCTTCGGAGAAGTTATCCGATCCGGTTTCCGACTCCAATCTCGCCTCAATGGCGGCAAGCACGGATTCTGTTTCCGAGTTCATCGTCTGGTTGACGGATGTCGGATCTTCCGTCTCTGTGACGGGTATTGGTTCTTCCGTCTCTGTGACGGGTGTATTGTTGTCTGCCTCTTGCACGGGATTTCCGTCATCCGTGTTTTCGGCGATCTCGGATTGCACCATGCCGATAAAGTGGGTATCACTGTTTTGTCGGCGATCTGAGCAAAATCCGGCATCATAGTCGTCTTCGACTGGGTATAGGGCGGGTGGGAGATAATTGCTTTCACCGCAAAACCCCATTGCTTCCGCGGTTAATCCGATAAAGATATTTGCAGATCCAATCGGTAAAACGCAGGCACTTACCAGATGGTTTTGCGCCGGGATGTAGGATCCGTTGTCGAGGAAGCGCCCGACGTCGTTGTCGAATTCCAAGCTTCCGACAGTGATCGATCTTCCGATTCCGCCTAAAATCCCAGATCGGAACTTTACGCCTGACGTCGTTTGCCCCACGGTGGGCGCCAACTGTCGAGACATCGTAGTAGTTTTCATAGACTGGGGTGCCATGAGACTACGGTAGAGACGTGGGGTAACGGGATAGCGTAGTAAACACAGAACACGGGATTTACCCAGGTTCGGTACGTCGCGACAGTACGGCGTACCTACTCCTGCACTTCTCACTATGAGGGACTAAAGCCCGTATAATAAGGTTACAATGTAAGGGAATAGATCTAGCTACTCGACGAGGATGAACTTCCCGGCGAGTTGCGCAAGGCTTAAGCTAGAACCTAGAACCTTGGACTAAAGGAACTTATTGAACTTATCTCCCGTCCGGCTTTATATAATAGCCGGATTAGGGCTTACAGAACCAGAAACCTAGAAGACTACGTTTAACTTGTAACTTGGAAAGTAAGGAATCCGTCTTCTCCTCCAAGCCAGATCACGCGGGCCGTGATCCGGGTTCTTCTAGAATCCGGCTTCTACGCATCGGACTACTGGGCCACCCAATGGACCTAAGTCCATTACCTTGCAGGCCACCCTGGTAGTCCAGCTCTTTTGTCTACCATCTTCTATACCCCTATTGGGTATATATCCGACAAGCCGGTTGGTTTACTTATGATGACCAAACGTTCTTGAGGACACAGAGAAATTTCGTGAACTGCTTTCGCTTCCTACATCTAATTAATATGTATTGTTTTGATAGGTGTTGTGTGGGTGAACCTATGCTAATGCACTGCCCTTACTTGGACCAATACATACTTGTGATTATACCCCTTGCAAGCATCCGCAACTACAAGAAAGTAATTAAGATAAATCTAACCATAGCCTTAAACTCTGGGATCCTACACTCTCTCGTGCATCGGTTTCCTAACGGGTTTTTTTAAGATCTTACCGTATGGAAAATCCTACGGACTAATTTTTACATATGATAATAAAAGGTTAATCAGATGGTGACCCAAGAAAGTACAAGGAGAAGTTACAAGGGGAAATCTAGGGGGGTCTATGGGGTTTAAAAAGAAGGGAGAAAAACATGATTAAGATGTAAGATTACAAATCCACTTCAGGAGAGGACTAGATAAACTAGGTTTAACTCTAAATATATGAAGAGACAAATCATATTTGAACCTGACCTTCCATCTATCCCAGAGAGGCAGAACATTTTGAAAGATGAGCTCATTTCTGATTTTCAAAATATTCCATGTGTCACAAGCAAAGATCTCAAGGAAGAAGGGAAGATGACATGATGATCTAGCCATGCTGACACGCTCCAAGAAAGGAGTATCCAAGTCCCAAAGAACATTAAGCCATTGTCAACAGCGAGAGGCGAAAGTGCATTAACAGAATAGACGATCCCAACTTTATCGGGCACTGGTTGAACAAAGAACACAAATGGTGTCAGTGTCATTCCTCCATTGCTTACGTGCCATGAGATCAAGAGTGTTAATGCGGTCATATGCCATAAGCCAAAGGAAAACCCTAAGCTTCGGGAGACACTTAGACTTCCATATCAATTTGATCATCTCATCACAATGGACTTGAGCAAATATAAAACGATAAAACATGGCAGAAGTGTATACTGAGCTCCCCCAAGGAAAAATATGCTGATCATGGCAGTCCTCGACAAGAATTGTATCATGAGCTAGCATATTGTAACGCTGAAATTCCTCGAATGCAACTTCCGAGATAGGTAGAGAAAATGAACCATCAGACAGAGACACATTAGACATGCTGGCAACAGAGACGTCCTCATCAAGTACATGTGAATAGAGATGGGGGAATTTGTGCATAAGAAGCTGGTTCTGAAACCAAGGATCTTTCCAAAATAGAGTGTCCAATCCATTACTAATCAATACTGAAGTGACACTCCATAGATATCTCGAAGCTGAAAGATGTCACGCCACCAAAACGATCCATAGGATTTATGGTGCAGGAGTGCACTCATTGGGAAACCCCAAGAGGAAGGTTATGAAGAGCACAACATCAAGTTTTTCCTTAGAAAGAAACCAAGGTTGAATTGACCAGTAGGAGAAAGAAATCACTTCTGAAAGTTGTTGTTAGCTGATGTTGGCAGGGCGCACTACCGGTTCAGCAGCAACGTGGAATCTACACAACGCAATCAAGTTACTTTGCCCCAACAAAGCAGTGAGGTTGTCAATCTCACCGGTTTTGCTGAAACAAAGGATTAGACGTATAGTGTGGAAAATAGTACTTGTTTGCAGTAGATGAAAGAGAACAGTAATTGCGATAGTAAAATAGCGGCAGCAGTGGTTGTATTACCAGTGTAAAGAAATGGACCGAGATCCACAGTTCACTAGTGGTGTCTCTCCAAAACAGATAGATAACATGATGGGTAAACAAATTACAGTTGGGCAATGGACAGATATAAAGGCTGCACCATAGTGCATATGCATTACATGATGATTACTATGTGATTCATGCGGGCATTACAACAAGATTCATAGACCGTTATCCAACTGCATCTATGACTAATAATCCACCCTCGGAGCGTAATCCAATCAAACCTCGGGTATTAAGTTTCAAGCAACAGATAATTGCATTAAGCAAAGTCTGTAATGTAAACATCGTTGTTTTCTCCCTAATGGCAACATCACATCCTCCACCTGTTACGTTTCTGTCACTCGAGCGTGAGTGAAAGGGAGGCATGAACTCACTATCGAGCATAAATACTCCCTCTTGGAGTTACAAGCATCAGCTTGGCAAGAGCATCTACTAGTAACGGGGAGCATGCAAAATCATAAATAACATAAACATGAAAGAACATGATAGATCGATAATCGTTGGACATAGCATTCAATATTCATCGGATCCCAGTAAACACAACATGTAGCATTACAAACAGATGATCTTGATCATGTTAGGCAGCTCACAAGATCTAAACATGAGGCATAAAGAGGAGAGAAGAACCATCTAGCTACTGCTATGGACCCGTAATCCAAGGATGAACTACTCACGCATCACTCCGAAGGCAGGCATGGTGATGAAGATCCCTCCGGTGATGATTCCCCCTCTCGGCAGGGTGCCGGGGAGAGCTTTAAAACCCTCCCGAACTAGGGTTGACGATGATGGCGGCTATGCAACTTTTGGTGGAAAAAGGCTCGTGTATTTAGGGTTAACTCGTGGAGGAGCTTAAATAGGCGAGAGGGCAACGTCGCTGGGTGGCCAGGGGGCCACACCACTTGGTGGCGCGGCCAAGGGGGCTGCGCCACCCTATGGTGTGGGGGCCCCTGAGGCCTCCCTCCGGGTCTCCTCCGGACTCCGTGTACGTGACAGTTTTCTAAGACCCTGGGATTTTATTTCATCCAATTCCAAGAATATTTTTAGAACAACTTTTCTGAAACCAAAAACAACACAAAACAGGAACTGGCTCTGTGGCATCTTGTCAATAGGTTAGTCCCAGGAAATCCAAAACAAATGACATAAAATGTATAGTAAACATGTAGCATATGGCATGAAAACAACATGGAACATCAGAAATTATAGATACGTTTGAGATGTATCAAGGATGCATGTGCATGAGGGGGACCAGGGGGATACTAGCTCGTACAAGAGAAACCCAAGGGGTTTTAACATGACAGAAGAACTTATGAAGCTGCTTGAGAAGCAACACTTTGTTTTGAAGCTCCAAATTGAGAACACCCAAACCTCCATTTTTCTTAGGGCGACAAACAAGAGACCAAGCTGCTAGGGAGTGGGGAGTACCCATAGAATCATATTTCGCCCATAAGCAGTGGCGACGTGCACAATCAAAAGCGTTGATCAAAGTCTTGGGAAACTTGAGGGAACTCAAGTAGTGGGTGGGAAGAGAAGAGAATACAGACTGGACTAAAGTCAAACGACCACCGTAGTCCAAGAACCGATCACATGCATTAAGACGTCTCTCCATCTGATCAGCAAGGGGGGAGAGATCTCTAATAGTAGGCCTAGTCAAACAAAGGGGGAGACCTAGGTAGGGAAATGGGAGGGTGCCAGAAGCACACCCAAAAGTAGCAGCTAGAGTACCAAGCAAACGGTCATCGATATTGATAAGCATCATACTAGATTCACATAATTAATAGAGAGTCCAGTTGCTGCCGAGAATTGGGACAAGAGATTCTTTAGGACCAGGAGCTCCCGAGGGAAAGCATGAACAATGAGCAATGTGCCATCCGTGTAAAGGACAATGGGATAGTCAGTTGATGGGATGGGTAGCGGGGCATAAATATCACCCATGGACATGCTCTTGTTAACCATAGACTAAAGTAGATCAGCCCCATCGACAAAAAGGATGGGAGAGAGGGGATCACCCTGACGGACACCCCGTTTACAAGCAAACTTTCTACACGTGACTCCATTGAGAAGGATGGACGATGAACCCGTATCAAAAATAGCTTTAATCCAACTAATCCATCTATCATCAAAACCTTGAACAACTAGGATTTTGAGAATGTCCTGGTGCTCAATGAGATCAAATGTTTTAGTGAAATCAAGCTTAATGATCACAACCGGGGTGCCCAATTGCTAAACCTGATGGATATATTCATATGCCCAACCAACCGCAATCTTGAATAGTGTGGTTCTTCAAAAACCCATATTGATTGACATGCACAATATCCAAAATACGACGTTGGAGCCTATTGGCGGGGAGCTTGGTAAGGATCTTGAAACATGAGTTCAATAACGAAATGGGTCGATAATCATTAGGACCCTCCGGTGAGTTATTCTTGGGAATCAATGTAATGAAAGCATCATTTATACTTTGAAGATTAACTAATCCCTGCCAAAACTCCTCACAGAGACGATAGAAATCTCCCTTAATAATTGGCCAGCACACATTGATGAATAACAATTAAAACCGTCAGGTTTCGGGGCTTTATTAGTAGGCAGATCCTTAACAATATCATCAATCACAGAGTGAGTGAAGGGTACCGTGAGGCAGTCTAAATTATCTTGAGCATGCAGATAGGAGCTCAAATCAAAATTCTCATCAATAGGCATCGAGGTACCTAAACGATCTTTATAAACTTGCCTAAGCAGACCAGCCTTCTCAGGTTTCTGTCACTTTGGCAACCCCACAATTAGTAGCCGAATACACAATGCATTCCGCTAGACCCATAAAGGTGAAGTGTCATGTAATCGACGTTCACATGACACCGCTAGAAGAATAGCACCACAACTTAAATATCAAACCATTAAATATTACTCAACATAATTCCACTACTAACATCTTGACTTCTCCCATGTGCTCAAGAACTAAATGAACTACTCACAAGAAATCATATGGATCATGATCAAAGGTGATGTAATGATGAATAACAATCTGGTCATAAAGTGCAAACACCGATAAATCGCATAAGCATCAACTACAAACAAGTAATTCACACCGGGAGATAGATCTAGTGGAAAACAACGATATAGAACCATAATTGTTACAGCGGGACGGAGGTGGATTGTCGAGACATCGTGGTAGATTTCATAGACGGGGGTGCCATGAGACTACCGATAGAGACGTGGGGGGACGTGGTTGTGCGAAGGACGATGACACAGGGTTTTTACCCAGGTTCGGTACGGCGCAGTAATGCGACGTTCCTACTCCTGCAAACTCACTATTCAGGACTAAAGCCTGGAAATACAGAGTACAATGTGAGGTTCTATTGGCTGCTCGTCAAGGATCCACCTCTCGGCGAGTTAGCCTTTTGCTTCTTGTCTATCTATCATATCTCCCGTCCGGCTTTATATAATAGCCGGATTAGGGCATACAGGGTAGGAAACCTAGAAGACTAGTGTAACTCTTTAAGTTGGAAGGTAAGGAATCCGCCTTCTACTCCAATCCAGATCACATGGGCCGTGATCTGGGTTCTTCTAGAATCCGGCTTCTGTGCATCAGCTTACTGGGCCGCCTAATGGACCATAGCCCATTACCATCTAGGCCACCCTGGTAATCCGGCACTTTAGACTACCATCTGATATACCCCTAGTTGGTATATATCCGACAGTAGCCCCCAAGAAGGATTAAGACTCGGATTCGCCGTCTTTCGCCAAATGTATATTTTCCAGGAAATATCGGCCTGCAGTCTTGATTCTTCTTTTTCTCCTCAAAGGATGTTACCACGCAAAACTCAGAATCCAGAAAATCCGGCTTTCCTTCCATGAATCTTTGCGGAGAAGGAACTTCCTATGTCAGTGCTTTAATCTTGCTGACGTAAGGGACGTTTGGGTTACAGGTGGGAAACCCAGAAACATATCTCTGACAGATTCTCGCGGGAAACGAGGCGATAGCAATAATCACCCGTCGTTTCATTTCCTGGAATTTCCGGCGAGTGACACGCGTTGATCATCCAACGGTCAAAAGAGCCGTTAGCACGCATCGTGACGAGATTCCGGCTATAAATAGCCATCTTCGTCCTCCTCGTAAACCTTCCGCTCTCACTTCGCACCGCCACTTCCAGCGCCCAAGTTCTTCGCAGAGCACTTCCCGAGCGCACGGAGCACCCAGGACCTCACCGGAACGACCAAGCGCCGCCACTCGATGGCATCTCCGTCATCTTCCCCGGCCCGCACCGTCGCTAAGGACATAGACGAGATAATCGCGACGATGGACCCGCAGCTGGACTCGCTAGTGCAAGCCTCCGGCGACGAGCCGATGAAGGCCACCGGCGGCGCGGAGGGCGAGGATATCCCTCTCGCCTCCGCGGATCTCGCGGGATCTTCCTCCATGCCTCCCCCACCGTTCGCGCCCGAGACGGTGGAGGAAAAAATCGCGCTCGTCGGAGACGAGCTCGCGGCCGCTGCGTCCGTCGCCGCCGGAGCCGAAGAAGAGGCGGAAACTGCCGGCAACTGGAGTGCCAGCAGTATTCCGCCATCCCTCCTTCCGAAAATGGAGAAGGAGGGACTCGTACTGAAGGGAAAATGGCGGCTCCCGGAGGACGAGACCGAGCCCTCGCCGAAGGACGGAGAGCGCGTCCTCCTTACCTCTCATATGGCGAGAGGTATGGGTTTGCCGCCTTCCGCCTTTTTCTTAGAAGTTCTCCACCACTACGGTGTCCAGCCTCACAACCTTCCCCCAAATTCTATTCTTTATCTAGCCGGCTTCCAAGCCCTTATCGAAGGGTATTTAGGAATAGCTCCAAGACTAGATTTTTGGAATACTGCTTCGGAGTGAAGCGTAACCCCACAGAGGGTGTTCTTCCCATCTGCGGGACCATTTCTTTCACTCTTAGGAGGTTTAGGGAAGATTGGTATCCCAAGATAAAAACGTCAGAATCCGTCAAATTTTGGACGGGAACTTTCTTTTATCATCCCGACGTCCCGTTCCCCGGGAAAGATAACGGGGTTCCACCTTTCGCCAACTCCGCCATTATCCTGCAAGAGAGTTGGGCAGTGGAGGCGGTGCAAACTTTGCCGGAAGATTTGATGAAGATAAAGCGGCGTATCGCCAAACTTACTTCTTCTAAGCCTCCTTTAACCGGAACCGATATTGTTCTGTGCTGGTTCCGCCGCCGTATTCAACCTCTCGCTTTCCTCTCCCGACTCCTTTGTGAATACGAAGGGCCAGAAGACGAAATGAGAGGGACGGACAAAGCCTTCTCCAAAAGGGACTTCAAAAAACGAGTCAACCAATTGGTCGCTACTCGCGATCAATACATAGAAAGTTTTGAAATGTATCACGAAAAGAACCCGGTCCCTAAGGTATTTTTATTTTCCTTGATTTGGACTTCTCTCGGATAGCCTCTTTTTCCTGACTTAATCGAGTACTTTGCCGTTTCCATAGTTCGACGAACTTAAGGAAGCTGATCTTGCATCCGACACCGAACTTGACGAATTACATGCCAACTTTTACGGCGGTCGGAAATGCAAGAGGCAAGTGATCTTCGAGGAAGTAATAAATCTTGACGGAATCCCCATCGCCGCATCCGGGTATTTTACTGGAACTTTTTTACTTATCGTTCCCTTCCGGTTCTTCGAGGTATTTACTTCTCGGATTTTTCCTTTTCAGCCTTGCTCCAGTTCCTTTGAAATCAAATAAATTGAAGAAACATAAAGCTGCTACTAGCCAAGGAGAGCCGTTTTCTGCTGCAGCTTCTCCCGTTCCAACTACTCTTGGTAGGGGGGAGAGGACCACGAACCCGGACATACAATTCCGGCAATCCAGCCAGCCTGTTGCATCTAACATGGATGCGAGGGAAAGGGCGGGACCAGAAATGTGTAGTCATTCTCGAACTGGGGAGGATGAACCTATTCCCACTTTCGAAAGGAACTTCCAGGTAAAAGAAGAACCATTTGACGATCTCGGATATATTCGTCCGGAAGCTAAGAAGTTCTTCGCTCCTGCTCCTTTGATCCGTCCTTGGCCACAAGGCGGGCTAGTTGTCCGAAATAACTTCGTATTCTCCCCTCGTCAGGTCATGCAAGACGGCCTGCATCATGTTGGAATTCTCTTTTCTGAATATTTAAGGGAATTCAACGAAAACTTGTCAGGTTTGCAGCAAATGAGCCAGGTAATATCTCTAGCCCCCAAGCAATAAGTCGAATGCATGCTATCAACTTAATGCTTCTTATCACGCTTATTCTAACTTAAGCGCCTTGCTTTCATTTCCGTGTTTCAGCAAACCGCTGATACAATAAACTTGGAAGTTTTTAACAAGCTTAACATCAAAAGTAAGGAGGTTAAAACCCTCCTATCCATTCTTGATGAGAAAGAAACAGAGCTGGCATCATCTCAGCTAAAGCTGGAGGAAACAACAGGTATACTTTTAGTTCTCTGTAGTTCCTTGTCCATAATTTTTGCTAAGTACTTTTCCGAGTTTTCTTATCTCGGACATTTTTTCCTTGCTTTCCAGCTGCCTTGGCGAAAGCCAAGCAAATAGCTGAAGATGCCGGCAATGCCGAGAATCTCCGCCGGGAGAACTTGGACCTTCATAAGGAACTTATGAAGGCTCAAAAAGATCTGGAGGCCAGCAATATGGCTCTTGGAATTGCTCAATCCAAGGCCTCCCAACAAGCGGACAAGGACAAGGCCACTATCCAAGATTTGGAGAACGCCTTGAACCTGCGCCTGGAGGAAGGCTCCGAGATGGACAAGATTCTCGGTAAGTTATCAACTTTTACCGGATTTTCCATGTCTTAACTTTTTTCTCTGCTTTTCCGCTAACTCTTTGGTTATTTTGTCTTGAAAAAACAGGAGATGACCCAGATCTTACTCGGATTGAGAAAATCCGAGCTTTCGGGAAGGTGTTCACTGCGATCCGAGCTGCAGGCATGCAGCTGGTCAACAAGTACCTTCCCGCAAGAACTGGGGAGTTCTCGGAAGTTGAGAAACTTCCGGAAGCTATCCTGGAGGTGGCGGATTCCAAGGAATCCACCTTGCGCTCCGCAGCACGGGGTGGTGCACGCATGGCCTTAGGCCTTATGCGTATGCATTATCCCAGTGCCAAATCTTGGCGCGTGGCGTCCGGTATCCCTGTTGGATATACGGAGACCCAGCGGACCACCATCTTTGACGAGATCAAGGGTCACGCCACCAAGATCGCCTCTATGGTGAACATCTCCATCACCTATCCGGAAGAAGAAATTCCAGAAGCCCCCGAGGATGACAGCAGCGAGGAAGACTCGGATGCTTGAAGAATTCTCCTTGTCCTGGATGGTGGAAATAGGAAATAGGAGCATTACTGCACTTTACAATGTAATTTATATTGTAATGCTTCTATTCTTTTGTATAAACAAGTACTCCGCCTTTTGCAGTTAACATTTATGAAATCCTTTGCAAGTTTTCCTGGTTTTATATTCCTTTATCTTCCAAGTTCTCTGGTTTGTGTGCTTTAACTGTCCTTAGCGTTTGAAATGGCTCAGTAGTACTGTAATCTTCACGCCAAGTTACTGGGTAAAACCAATCAGTTTAAACTTGGAAACATGGATCATACTAAAGGCATTTTTACTTACTAGCTCCAGTGATCCACCACATAAACAATCAGATAATGCTTAGAGAAAAGTAAGGAACTTTCTGAATGAAACTCGGGCACGCATGCACAATCCGAGTTTCCTTTAACCTTTAGTAGGCTGAAAATCATTCCGTTTTTAAACGCCGAGCACGCAGGCACAATTCGGGTTAACATTGAGTATTTTGTAAGATCATTGGGAAATAGATGAGACGGAATCATGCTTTGTACTATAATAAACTTGTAAAAACATGGATATAAGAATTCCGACAACTTTATTTCATGATCTCAAAGATGTTTACATAGAAATTGAACTAAGTATAGAAGGGACGTAACTGCTGGATACTCCAGGGCCTCTTTGTCTCTCCTAGTTCATCATCTATCTTTCTCTTTCTTTTGCGATTCGGCTTCTCGGGATCATCTTCCGTATCGCGAATGTCTACAAGATAATATGATCCATTCTTCATGGCTTTACTGATGACAAATGGTCCTTCCCATACTGGGGCCAGTTTGTGCTTTCTTTGCTGCACCAATCTTAGCACTAGGTCACCTTCTTTAAAAGAACGATGCCTGATTTTCCGACTATGATAACGTCGTAAACCTTGCTGGTAGATGGCGGATCTTTGAAGCACAAGTTCTCGTTCTTCTTCTAAGAGATCGACGGCATCCTGTCGTGCATTTTCGGCATCTGATTCATCGAAATCTTGCACTCTTGGGCTGTCATGGATCATGTCCGTTGGGAGAATTGCTTTCGCACCATAAACTAGGAAAAACGGGGTTTGCCCAGTTGACCTGTTTGGTGTCGTTCGAATACTCCAAAGCACGGAAGGTAGCTCTTCTACCCATGCCCCAGCTGCTCTATGAAGAGGAGATTCGAGTCTTGGGCGTATTCCTTGTAAGATTGAGCTATTCATTCTTTCAACCTGACCATTGGATTGCGGGTGTGCCACAGATGCGAGATCTAGGCGAATTCCCGTTTGTCGGCAATATTTTGCCAACTCTCCAATAGAGAAATTTGTCCCGTTGTCGGTTATTATGCTGTGTGGAACGCCATATCTCATGACTATGTCAATGATAAAATTTCTGGCAGTTACACCGTCAAGTTTTTTGATGGGTTTGGCCTCCACCCACTTGGTATATTTATCCACTGCAACGAGTAGATGCGTAAGTCCGCCTCTGGCAGTTTTGAATGGTCCCATCATATCTAGCCCCCAGACCGCAAACGGCCATGTAATGGGGATAGTTTTGAGTGCTTGGGCTGGCATATTTGTCTGCTTGGCGTAATATTGACACCATGCACATGTGTTTACTATGTGCTCAGCATCTGTCTTGGCTGTTAGCCAGAAAAACCCCGCACGGAATGCTTTTTTGACTATGCTTTTTGATTGAGCATGATGTCCGCAATCTCCAGCATGGATTTCTTGCAGGATTTCTCGTCCTTCTTCTGGCGAAATACATCGCAGAAAAATTCCGGTAGTGCTGCGTTTATACAGCAATTATTAATTACCGTGTATCCTTTGCATCGACGCTGAATCTGTCTTTGCAAGACTTCGTCTGCTCCATCCGGGTACTTCTGATCAACTAAGAAGTTTAAATATGGGATTGTCCAATCCGGGTTAACGAGCATGACTTCAATTGACTCGGAAGCCAGAGGATAATCAACATCTCCACCTTTTATCGATGGTTCGTACAAATGTTGGACGAAAACCCCTGGTGGTAGGTTTTGATCCTTTCTGACCCCATGCGGGCTAATGCATCCGCGTTCCAATTTTCCTCCCTTTTAACATGGAGTACTTCGAATCCAAAGAAACAGATGGCAAACTCGTCCACCGTTCTCCGGTATTCGGCCATTATAGGGCTTTTGGCGTCCCAAGTTTGGTTGAGCTGGTGTTGTACCAAATCTGAGTCGCCATAGCATAGGATGCGTTTGACACCTATTTCCTTTGCAATATGCAAGCCGTGAAGCAAAGCTTCATATTCTGCCACATTATTACTGGCGTTGAAGTGTATTTGTAATACATACTCCATTGTATCTCCTTTAGGGGATTTTAGAACTACACCAGCTCCAGCGCCCTCCTTCATCTTGGATCCGTCAAAGTGCATGATCCAGTACTCGGACTCCGGCATTGGTGTTTTTTCCATTGCTTCCGTCCAGTCGGCGACAAAATCTGCCAGAACCTGGGATTTTATTGCCGTCCTAGGCTGGTACTTAATGTCGAATGCTGCTAGCTCGATGCCCCATTTGGCTACTCGGCCAGTTGCCTCCGCATTGTTTATTATATCCCCTAGTGGCGCTTTGCATACCACTGTTATGGAATGTCCTTGGAAGTAATGGCGAAGTTTCCGAGATGCGAAAAATACGCCATATGCCAGTTTTTGATAGTGTGGATACCTTTGTTTGGACTCGGAGAAAACTTCACTTATGTAATATACCGGATGCTGGTCTGGTATGCTTTGTTCGTCTTTCTTCCTTTCCACAACAATTACTGCACTAATAACCCGATTTGTAGCCGTAAGGTACAATAACATAGGTTCTTCGTCTTTTGGGGATGCCAAAATCGGAGCTTTCATCAAAGTTTCCTTCAACTGGGTTAGCGCTGCATCTGCCTCCTCTGTCCACTCAAATTTGTCGGATTTCTTCAACAATTTGTATAATGGCAAGGCTTTGTCCCCCAGCCGGCTAATAAACCTGCTGACGGCTGCAGCGGAACCCGTCAATCTTTGGACATCTTTTACGCACGTAGGCTTGGAGATGTTTAAGATTGCTTTGATCTTTTCCGGGTTTACTTCTATTCCTCTGTGAGAAACGATAAAACCCAGAAGTTTTCCTGAGGGAACCCCGAATACGCACTTTAATGGATTTAACTTCATTTTATAAGTGCGCAAATTTTCGAAGGTTTCTCGCAAATCCTCAAGGAGTGTTTCTTTTTCCTTGGTAACGACAGCAATGTCGTCCACGTAAACGTGGACATTTTTGCCAATCTGACTATGCAAACACCGTTGCATGCAACGCTGGTAGGTTGCACCTGCGTTCTTCAGGCCAAATGGCATGGTTATGTAATAGTACGTCCCATAAGGGGTTATGAACGAGGTTTTGATTTGATCCTCCTTGTTCATGCGTATTTGATGATACCCGGAATATGCATCCAAAAAGCACAAAAGCTCAGAGCCTGCAGTGGCATCTATTATTTGATCGATTCGCGGTAACGCAAACCTATCTTTTGGACACAGTTTGTTCAGGCCGGTGTAATCTATACACATTCTAAGGGCAGTAGTATCTTTCTTCGGGACTAATACTGGATTTGCAGACCATTCAGTATGTATAACTTCCCGGATAAAATCTGCTGCTAAAAGCCGGATAATCTCCTTGCCAATAGCCTTCCGTCTTCTTCCGTCAAATCGACGGAGACCTTGTTTGACGGGTTTCGATCCTGGAATCACCTTGAGTTGATGCTCAGCAAGTTCCCTGGGTACGCCTGGCATGTCCGCTGGACACCAAGCGAAAATATCCCAGTTCTCACGGAGGAACTTGATGAGCTCGCCTTCCTATTTGTCGGTCATCCCAGTTCCCACTACGACAAATTTTGTCGGATCTTTGGGATCTAGGATTACCTGTCTTGTATTCTCGGAAGCCTTGAAGCTATCTGCTGGCTTCCGGCTTTCTTTTCCTGCCGGCATTTCTGTCGGCGATACCTCTTTTGCCAGCTCTTTCAACTCTTCCTTTGCTATGACTTTCTCAGCGCAAAGGGCGTTTTCTTTTTCTAGCTCGTTTGCCAATTTGAAGTCTCCAGATATGGTGATTACTCCTCCTTTGGGTCCTGGCATCTTCAGCTTGTTATAGATATAACATGATCTTGCCATGAATTTGGCGAAAGCTGGACGTCCGAGTATCGCGTGATACACGCTTTCGAACGGCACAACCTCGAAGGATACTTTTTCCTGCCGGAAGTGATCTTTGTCTCCAAAGGTTACATCTAGGGAAATTTCTCCTAGGGATCGTGCTTGTCTGCCAGGGACGATGCCGTGAAAACGTATGTTGCTGTGGTTGAGCTGGGTCTCGGAAATTTTCAGATGCTTCAGTGTATCCAGGTACATTATGTTAATGCTGGATCCTCCATCCATCAGCACTCTTTTTAGCCTAATGTTTTGAACAATAGGACTTACGATTAGAGCTTGTGTGCCGGGTTCAGGGATATTCCCGGGATGATCAGACTGATCCCAGGTAATTGGTGTGTTTGAGTACTTCAAGAATTTCGGGGTTGCAGGGACAACCGCGTTTATTTCTCGAAGCGTTCTCTTTGCCACCTTTGCTGAGGGAGTTGCCAGGAAAGTTAGGTTGCATTCTCCATCAACTCTCGGAAACTTAGGCTCGCCTTTTCGCTGCTGTTCCTGGATTTTTTCGTCAGTGTCCGATTCACTGTCTTCTTTCTCAGCTTCTGGCTTTTGCTTGGAAAACTTCCTCTTGGAATTCTTCCCTTTGTTTCCGGATCCTGCACTGCCTTTCATATGCTTGTTCAAGCGGCATTGTGCGTTAGTATGAGTAGGCTTCCCAAATTGCGAGTGGTGGACACAGTTTTCCGACTTTATTTTCTCCCACTCTTCTTTGGTGTAGTTTATCGGCTCGGTACTGCGTCCTTTCCACCTATTGCCATTTTCCCTTCCAAAGGCTATGTTTACCTCTTTGGGTTTTTGTGCTGCATCTGGAGTTCCTTTTTTCTCAGGGCGAGGGTTCTTTTTGGCCTGTATCAGTGTATCGATATTGCCTCCTCTTGCCCTGATGTCGTCCTCGGCTGCAGCGTGTTCGTTGGCAGTTGTAAGCATAGATCCGAGATCTTTGTGCTTTTTGGAGCCAATCATGAACGGTACAAGTCCGGGTTTTAGGCCATTGACGAAAGCATGCATTGCTTGAACGTCAGTTACTCCAGAGCAACTATTCTTCATTGCCGTCCATCTTGAGATGAAATCCACGTATGGTTCGTCCTCAAATTGGGTGCAACGGTTTAGCTGGTTGATGCTATTCGGGCGTTTGTAGGTTCCCCGAAATGCTGAGTAAATACTCGAGCCATATCATCCCAGCTGTCGATAGTTCTGGAGGGTAATCCATTGATCCAATCTCTGCTCCATCCAGTAACATTAGGGGAAGAAACTTTACAGCTTCCAAGTCTGTCCCATTGTTGATCTGGACGGCTGTATGATAGTCTGAGAGCCAGGTATCCGGGTTTGTACTACCGGTATATTTTTGGTATGTTGGACCAACTTTGGCAAAGCCAGCATGTAGGGTTATCCTTCGGATCCTATCTGTGAAGCACTTAGGTCCAAAGTATAACTCGTCTCTTTCCGCTCTATCCATGTGTGCGGAGTACCTGCCGGCTGAATGGACGGAAGGGGATCTGCTCCTTTCTTTTCCATTGTGGCGAGAACGCGCTTTTCCGGGATTCTCTCTATTTCTTCCGAGATCTTGCCCCTTTGGATAAGGTGGAGTTCTACTCCTGTTTCTTTCCTTATTTCTGGGGGGTGTCCGGGATCTCTCACGCCTGTGAGGTATATCCTGCCTTCCAGCTTTTTCAGCTGGGCGTCTCGGAGGCGGCATTGCTTTTCCGTCATTCCGGAGTTTTTCTTCCCGATCGCGAGGATTAAGTCCATCTTTCGGGAGATGGGATCCGGTTCTAGACGCTTCATCCTTGTTGTCGGGATTTTTCTTGTCTTTTCTCGGATCTGCTTTCTTCTCTTTTGAATTGCTTGAATCTCCAGGCTCTTCTGGTCCAGGTGCTCCAGCGGCGCATGTAGCTGTTTTACATAGGGCTGAGTCGTCATGCAACCTCCCTGGTCGTTGCTGCCCTCGCTGTTGTTGTTGCAATGCTTTTCCTAAGAAAGCATACACCCCTTGAAGTTTTTCGCCATTGGAGTACAAATCATTGTTGAGGATGGCGAACGCTGCTTCCGCATTCTCTGCTGCGGTTTTGTATATTGGTTCGCCTCTGGCATCTTTGTCGTTTACCTGCTTTTGCCAAGATGGGTTGTGAAACCTTTCTTTTGGCGGCAGTACTTCCGGTCTTACAATTCCGGGTAACCTTGTAGGTTTAATTCCAGATCTATTCTTTCTCTCGTATTCCTCGATTTCTTCCTTCATGAGCTTGATGTCGTCCTGGGTTTTTTCGAGGTGTTCACGAGTTCTGAATAGATGTTGCTGCTGCCTCTGGAGAGCTTGTCTCCTGGCTTCTAGCACTTCAGGGGGTTCATGCAGTCCCACTGGTGTTTGCAGTAACTCCTGTTCTTCTTGTTCTGTCATTGGCGGAACAAGGATTTCTTTTGTTTTCTTCTCCACGGGCTTTATTCCGCTTGCGCCTCCTACTTTCGGGATTTCATCGGCTGGATCGGCCAATTTCTTCTTCCGGAGTTTGTACTGGAGTTTTTTAGCGGTCTTATGCTTTTTCTTGGAAGAGGGAGGTTTTTTGATTGGTTCTTCCTCTGTCAATTCTTTGACATCGGGGAATTTTGGAGAGGTTTCTCCTTCTTCTCTCTCTTCCTCTGGCGGAGGAGTTCTAGGGCTTTCCTGACTGTCGGCATCCGTGTTTTCAGCCGGTTTTGCCATCAGTACTTCATGGAATCCCTCTTGGAAGGATTTGACCTTTCTTTCGAAAGCGTCTTCATCTTCGTCTTCGGTGTCGAAGTGATCCGATCCGGTTT
Source organism: Alopecurus myosuroides (assembly GCA_028641055.1). NCBI lineage: Eukaryota > Viridiplantae > Streptophyta > Magnoliopsida > Poales > Poaceae > Alopecurus > Alopecurus myosuroides. The sequence continues at coordinate 207,230,260 of CM054059.1, forward strand.
CCGACTCTAATCTTGCCTCAATGGCGGCTAGTACAGAGTCAGCTTCCGAGTTCGTCGTGATGTTGACGGATGTCGGATCTTCCACCTCTGTTGTGGGAGTGTTGTTTTCTGCCTCTTGCACGGGATTACTTTCATCCGTGTTTTCGGCGATCTCGGATTGCACCATGCCGATAAAGTGTGATTCACTTGTATGTCGGCGATCTGAGCAGAACCCGGTATCGTAGTCATCTTCGACTGGGTATAGGGCGGGTGGGATAAATTTACTTCCACCGCAAAACCCCATGGCCTCTGCAGTTAATCCGATAAAAATATTTGCAGATCCAATCGGTAACACGCAGGCACTTACCAGATGATTTTGCGCCCGTATGTAAGATCCGTTGTCGAGGAAGCGTCCAACGTCGTTGTCGAACTCCAAGCTTCCGACAGTTATGGAACTGCCGATCCCGCCGAGTATCCCAGATCGAAACTTAACGCCTGACGTCGCTGGCCCCACGGTGGGCGCCAACTGTCGAGACATCGTGGTAGATTTCATAGACGGGGGTGCCATGAGACTACCGATAGAGACGTGGGGGGACGTGGTTGTGCGAAGGACAATGACACAGGGTTTTTACCCAGGTTCGGTACGGCGCAGTAATGCGACGTTCCTACTCCTGCAAACTCACTATTCAGGACTAAAGCCTGGAAATACAGAGTACAACGTGAGGTTCTATTGGCTGCTCGTCAAGGATCAACCTCTCGGCGAGTTAGCCTTTAGCTTCTTGTCTATCTATCATATCTCCCGTCCGGCTTTATATAATAGCCGGATTAGGGCATACAGAGTAGGAAACCTAGAAGACTACGGTAACTCTCTAACTTGGAAAGTAAGGAATCCGCCTTCTACTCCAAGCCAGATCACGTGGGCCGTGATCTGGGTTCTTCTAGAATCTGGCTTCTGTGCATCAGCTTACTGGGCCGCCTAACGGACCATAGACCATTACCATCTAGGCCACCCTGGTAATCCGGCACTTTAGACTACCATCTGATATACCCCTAGTTGGTATATATCCGACATGGATGGTGAGGATGATGGTGCTGGTGGTGATGATGATGAAGATGATGATCTTGATGATGCCCGATGTGATGACAGTGATGATGGCGATGATTTCCCCCCCTCCGGGAAGGAATTTCCCCGGCAAATTTTCCCCTGCCGGAGAGCTTTCCCGTGGAGGCGGTGGAATATTTCCTCGATGGTTCTCCCAGTCTTAGGGTTTTAGCGGGATGAAGTACGCGAAGGGGGACGCGAAGGGGGACTGCCAGTGGTGGGCCAGGGCCTCCACACCACCTAGCGACGCGGCCAAGGGGGGCGCGCCACCACATGGTGTGGGCCCCTGGTGGCCCCCTCTGGCTCCCCTCCTGGCTAGCTCCGTCATACGGCAAAGTAAGAACTCTCCGATGTTTCTTCTAGCTTTTTGATCTTCAGAAATATGGTATCTTGACGGTCCTTTTTCCAGCAGAATTCTGGTTTTGGCAGTTAATTCTCCAATAATCATCAAACATGCAAAATAGGTGAAATAACATAAGTATCAACTCTATCGACGAATAACAGTAAATTATGATATAAAATAGTGATGTAAAATGGACGTATCACACACACAAGGTCAAGGAGTGGTAACTTTAAACCCTTTATTCCAAAAGATGGTATGGTTTTATAGGGTAATTATGCTGCTATCGGAGAACCTGATAGTTGGCAAGAAGCAATAGGTGATAAAAATTGGAAAAATGCCATGGACATAGAATTTGATGCTCTTATGAAAAAAAGAACTTGGCATTTGGTACCATCTAGTGAAGGGAGGAATTTAATTGATTGTAAATGGTATTACAAAATTAAGAGAAAGGCAGATGGTAGAATAGACATATACAAGGCAAGGATATTAGCCAAAGGGTTTAAACAACGGTATGTCACAGATTATGAGGACACGTTCAGTCTGATTGTTAAAACTGCTACTATCAGATTGGTGTTGTCTATTGTTGTTTCCAAGGGATGGAGCTTACGCCAACTGGACGTTTAGAATGCGTTTTTACATGGTGTTCTAGAGGAAGAAGTGTACATGCGTCAACCACCTGGCTATGAAGATAATAGCAGGCCGCATCACATATGCAGATTGGACAAGACTCTGTTGTCGGGCCTGTGGATACCAGGGTAACCTGGCCATCCATTGCAGCCCAGCCCAGCAGGCGTTCCCAAAGCTAAAAGGTACGCTTCTCGACGAGGAGTTCCCTTAGCGAGGCCTAACTCACGTCGGATCACGCTCGGATGTAGGTTGAGCTCTTCAGAGGGGCTATGTTGTCCCGTCCTCGGGGAGGAACTCTACACAGCCAAATGTTCCTCCCTGAGGAAGCCTACCCGCCTGGTGGGGGACAAAGCATGTGTTGCTGATGTGTTCATCTCTGCGCGCTCATGGAAGGAACGCAAAGGCGCTAGGTCACTTTGGAGGCAGTTGACATTCTCAAGTATAAAGCATAGAAGACAGTTGATCCGACCAAAGCGTCTTTCCAGGATTTCCCCGTTGGTGCAAGGAGACCAAGTCGGCGCTACATGACGGAAGAAACGTCATCGGACACCCCCACAGTGCTGCCATAGACGGTGGTGCTGTCCCCGGCGACCAAAGACCAAGCAGGCGGTGCAATGTACAACTGTTCCTTACTTTGGCACCTTGTTGGAACCCTTTCCCGTCAAATAAGCAGGAAGGAGGTCCAAAATACGGTATAAGAAGGGCCCTTCGGACCTTGTAAAAGGAGATCTCAACTCACTCGGAGCCCCTTAGTCTGACGCGAGCACAAGCTCACATTTGTACTCTAGTCACATCAGTGCAATCCATCAGACAAGTAGGAGTAGGTTTTTACACCGCAACGGTGGCATGAACCCGAGTAAACTCTCCGTGTCTCCATTGCCATTGTTGCCAAGCTTTCCCCGCGAAGCCTTCTCGAGAGGTGTGGGAAGTGTCTTTAGCCCCCAGTGTTCGAACCTCTAGAGAGTTCCTTGAAGGGAATATGCCCGAGAGGCAATAATAAAACGGCTATTATCTTATTCCTTGTGTATGATGAATGTTTATTTCTCATGCTAGAATTGTATTAACCGGAAACTTTTATACATGTGTGTTTAATAAACAAACAATGGTTCCTAGTAAAGCCTCTCTTTTAACTAGCTCGTTGATTAATAGATGATCAAGGCTATCTGATCATGAACATTGGATGTTGTTAATAACGGGATCATGTCATTAGAAGAATGATGTGATGAACATATACCCAAAGTGAATATAGCAATGCGGTCAAGTCATGAAGTTTACATTGTTATGTCAAACATACAAAGTAGCTTATTCCTTAGACCATGAGATCATGTCAATCACTGGTACCGGAAGGGTGCTTCGATGTCATCAAACGTCACACCGTAACAGGGTGACTATAAAGGTGTCGTTAGGTATTCGGAAAGTATTAGTTGAGGATCATGGATCAAGAGTGGGATTTGTCCATCCAAAATGATGGAGAGATATACTCTGGGCCCTCTCGGTGATATCACATCAACACCGCTTGCAAGCACGTGATATGATCACAAGGATATTATATCATGGGAACGAGAAAAGAGTACTTGTCTGTAACGAGATTGAACAAGGTATGGTTGATACCAATGATCGAATCTCGGACAAGTAAAATATCGCGAGACAAAGGGAATAGTTCACGACGTTGATGGTTCACACGATCACGAGAGTCATCGTTGAATATATAGGAGTCATCACGGATCTCCAGATCCCGCTGTTGATTATTGATCGGAGAGGAGTCTCGATCATGTCTATCTTATTCGCGAACCATAGGGTGACACACTTAAGGTTCGATGACGCGTTTGAGAGGATACGGAATATCAAAGAATATTTTGGGCAGCACCGAAATTGTTCCGGGAAAATTGAAATAGTTCAAGGGGTTTTTCGTCGAATGGTTGTTAATAGAATAAAAAATGATTCAAGGTGCTATATGCAAATGTTTGTTAATGTAATTAACAAATATAAATAAATAAATAAAAATGTTTTATTTATTTATTAAAGGAAAACCTTTGGATTTTCCAAGTGGGAAATAATGGGAGCATGAGTGGGTGTGAGTGGAGCTTCCACTCACATGAAGAGGGAAGAGGTGGGGGCACCACCATGGCTGGCCGCACCCCCTCTTTGGCTGCCTCCCCCTCCCCTATAAAAGGAGGGTGAGAGCTCCTCTTCTCCACACACTTGTCCCACCTCCCTTCCTCTTCACCGGCTGCTCAATTCCATGGTCTCCGGCTTGGCGAAGCCCTGACCGTGGGATTCTTCACCACCACCACGCCGTCGTGCTGCTGGAGTTCCGAGGGATCCTCTACTTCCGCGCCCTGCTGGATCGAGGGAATGGAGTTCGTCATCAACCGTACGTGTGACCGATCACGGAGGCACCGCCGGATTGCGGTGCACATCTTCTCGCTATCGGGATCGGTGTGAGTACGACTACGCCAACAACGAGATTTGATCTCGTAACGCTTTGTGTCTTCGAGGGTATGTGTTCTCCTTAACCCTCTCTTTGCCCGTTGCACTTCGTCTCCTAGATTAGATCTTGGCTTTTCGGGTGTCTCTTGCGTAGGAATTTTTTTGTTTTCTATGCAACGACCCCTTCATTCATGTCCCTTGATAGACCACTCTTCGACATTTGGCGTGCCAGGTAGGGGGCTAAGGCATTCCTCCACTTCTTCGTCGCCATGACACTTGCCGCCCAGACCAGCCCTCGCCTCACCCGATCCGAGCGCGCTCGTCTTAGGGGCCAAGTCGACCCAACCGACAACGACAACAACAACGACGCACCGCGACGCGACCCCACGGGCGCTGGTGGCGAACCCGGCGGTAGGAGGAAGCCGCCTCTCACACGCCGCAGCAAGACGCGCCTATGTCTTAGCACCCGCCACCACCGCCGTCAGGAACACAGGGACGCCTGGAGAAGCCCGCCCCCGCCACAGCCCTGCTACTTGTGCACCCGCCCGCACCTGAAGGGAACGCCGCATGGCCCGCCTGCCTCCAGGAGCTCGTCACCGCCGCAAACGTCCCCCCATGATAGTCGCGGGGAGGCGGCGCTGGCCAGCCCAGGAGCCTGGCAGCTCATGACGCGTCATCCCCTTCCCAAAGTGTAACATCGCCGATGCGAGGCGATCCCCGCATCAAGTTACCTCACAAGGCACCCACCACCAAGGTGCCTGACAAAAGCAGCAACAACTGCAAGATCTTGCGCACACCTCCAGATGCGCGCATATAGATCGAGGCGCTTCCATGAGCGTGAGCGACGTACCATCCACGACCTTGCCAAGGACGGCCGCGCCAACTGTCCATTGGACCTCCACGCGCACGCCACAGTCTATGTTGGGGGCTCCCTCGCGTTCACCAAGCAGCTTCACACGGTCGCGTGGACGCCGAAGTTCAACCCGACGCTGGCATCTCGCTACGACGGCACGCCCCCCCTCGACTTCTTGCACCTCTACAGCCTCAGCGTGGTGGATGCAAAGGGGGATGATAAGTGCATGGCGAACTGGTTGCCCATGGCCCTCAAGGGTCCCGCCCTCGTTTGGCTCATGAACCTGCCAGAGGACTCCATCGGATCGTACGAGGAGTTGTGCCTCCACTTTGTCGCCAACTTCAAGGGCTCTAACGAGCGCCCCCTCACATACAATGACCTCTGCGGCATCCACCAACGGCCTGGCAAAACACTTTGCCAGTAACTGCAGCGCTTCAGCCAGACGCTCCACAAGATCGCTCACATCACCGATGCGAACGTCATCTCCGCCTTCCGCGAAGGAGTAACGAATGAGCGCATGCTCTAAGAGCTCGACATTAGGGACAACCTCACCTCCGCTGTCGAGCTCATGGACATGGCCGACAAGTGCGCCAAGACCGAGGAGGGACGCCTCTTCAGGCACAAAGCCCCCGCTGATGAATCCAAGCGAGCGGCTTCTAAGGCCAAAGCAAAGACGCAGAGCAACGATGCAGACGCCAAGCGCAAGACTCCGGCTGTACTGGCAGCCGAGCCAGAGCGCAAACACGGCCACAGCAACGCCACTCCCGTGGCGGACAACCGCCCCTTCTGCGAGTTCCACAGAATGCACTCCCATGCTACGAAGGACTGTTTCCAGCTGGAGAGGATGCGGGGTGACCACCTCATGAGGGGTGGCCAGGAGGGCTACCCTTGAGGCGGCGGGTGGCGCAGTCATGGTTGAGGAGGCGGCCGCGCTGGCGGTCGATGGGAGGAGCGCGGCCTGAACTATTACAACAGGTACGACAACTACAACTCCAACACGGTGGCTACAACAACGGCGGCTACCAGCCGTTTCCCCAACAGCCATAGCAGCGGCGCCCGCCGCTGCAGCGTCCCAACCCGCCCCCTCCTTAGGTGAACACTGTCACACAACACCACCCTGAGGGGAACCAGGGGCGCGGCAACAAACACTGCGGGGGCTACCAAGGGCCCGCATGCTACATAGCCTGCATTCTTGGCGGAGCACAAGATCCCCTCTCTAACCGCCACTTCAAGAAAATCTCGCGAGATATCGACGTTGTCCACCCAATGACAGAAGCGTCTAAGTCACTCAAGTGGTCTGACCACAAGGTCTCCTTCGACGCTCGCGACCACCCCAAGTCCACAAGGACCATGGGAACCATTCCCCTGGTCTGCACCCCCACCATCAACAACATCGCCATCAACAAGATGCTCCTCGACGGGGGTGCACGCCTCAACGTCACCTCGGTTCCGACATTCGAGAAGCTGCAAGTGCCCTACGAGCGTCTGGCTCCCACGAGGCCATTCACCAGTGTCACAGATGGAACCATGGTTCCCATGGGTAGGTGCGCCTTGCCGTCACGCTCGGCACTCGCCAGAACTACCGCACTGAGACCCTCGACTTCGAAGTGGTGCACATCGGCCTTCCCTACAACGCCATCCTCAGCTACCTAGCCCTCGCTAGGTTCATGGCTATGACGCATCACATGTACAACATCACCAAACTGCCAGGACCCGCTGGAACAATCACCATCCATGGTGAGGTGGAAGACGCGAAGCGCTCCGTCGAGCGAGCCTACAAGGAGGTGACAATCTCACACCCGACCGACGAAGATGACGTGGGAAATCTCGATGAGGCTCCCAAGAAGAGGATGTCATCCTCTCGAGAGGTGGCAGCCACCCAGAAGACCCCTCCGAGCGCTGGAAGATCGGGGGCTACCGCCGCTCTCCATGCGAGCGCCCCTCCCTACTAGGGGGGAGCACTCACCACTTGCTCGCTTCATGTGCCTCCACAGGGCCGTGGAGATGTACCCACGAGGGGACCCGTGACGCCACGGTAAAAACAACGCCATGACCTCTCTCCGTGAGGGCCTCATGGAGCTCTCGCCAGGCGGGCCACATGGTCGCGGGAGCTTCTACGCACACAAGTGGGAGCCCAGTTCCGGCAGGGCAAACTTTTGTTACTCGAGGGCGCCACAAGGCTGCTACATTCTCGAGTTGTGCACCTGAACTCGCGCGAGTATCAACCCCATGACGATGGGAGTCCCATGTCCGCATGGTGACGTCAAGTGCTTCTTGGGGGACCAAAGGTCACGACATCCCCAAGCGTTTTGTAAGAGAACAAGGCCTCGCCCTAGCAGTAAAACCAGTTGCTTTTCTGAGAAATCACATCTCTTTTGCATGACGGCATGCGTGCATCTCTGCATCCAACAAACTCATAAGCATTCATCTCAGCATGAATATCTCTCTCTCTGAGAGGAGCGCGAGTGCCCTTTCCTCATGAGAGTATCCCTCGAGTGGGGACTGGGACGGTGTATGTGCATGGGTCGCTACCGTACACAACACCTCGCCAAGTCCCTTGGCGCGGATCTCCTCACAAGATGCTCATGTAGGAACAGCCAAACACGCGCCCATTTGGAAACACAAATGATTGCAGGTGGCCGCGCTCCCAGGAAGCAGGTGCGCAACTCGCCACAAGGAGCCTGAAGAGGTCTCCACAATGAACTACAGGAACACCCCCCCCCCCCACACACACACACACAGAAGAAACAAGCAAAGTGTCTCAAAGGACACCATCACACAAAAGCTAAGTATCACCACAAAACATCCAGAGTTAGAGGCACAATAAAACAAGGGTCGCATAGCAACCTACACATGATATTCATAACTATTCACCTAGTGTCTATTGTAGGCACCAGGAACATAAAGGCAACGACCAAGTGGAAGAGTGCTGGCTCTCGGAGTCTGCTGCATCACCACCAGATCCCCCCGCTTCGTCCACTCCAGCAGACTCTTGAGGGCCCTTCAGGGGTTTGAAGGCCGAGGTGAAGGCGATCACCGCCTCATGCAACCTGTACCGGGCAGTTTTCTGGAGATCATCCGGAATGGCGCCGATAGCTTGTTGAAGTCGAAGAGAGGATCAGCGCGCAGAAGCTAAGAGAAGGCGTGGCTAACCGTCACCGCCAAGAGTTGGCGGTTCTCCTTGTTCAGTACCTCATCCAGGTCGTGGACCTCCTCATAGAGTGTGGAGACGAGCTGCGAGAAGTAGTGGACACAGCCGGCACCGCTGTACTCGAGAGGGAGTGTTGACGCCTCGATGTGCACACGGTCGGCGATGGCGCGAGCGCTGCGCACCGCCCGAACGAACAGCACCTCGAGCTGGCACTGCAGTTCATGCGCCTGCCGAGCGGAGGCCCGACACTCCTCCCTCCCCTCGACGAGCGGGGAAAATCTGCCCCTGCAAGGCCAGAAGGTCTGCCTGATGGCTCGCTGCCTCCTTGGCCGCAAGCTCCTTTAATCTCCTCTCGCCATCGCGCTCCTGACGGATTCGGCGCAGGTCCTTCTCGAGGCCTCTGACCTTCTCCTCCAGCTACTTCCTCCGCTGGACGAACTTGGCCTCTAGGTCCTTGTTCTTCTGCCCAAAATCCCGCAGGAGTTCCTTGCGGATGGCCGTGCGGCCAGCATCGACATCTTTCTTGATGCCCGTTTCCTGCTCGGCCTTCAACACGGCGAGTTGGGCATTGCAGGCGTCGATGTTCCGCTGGGTGCGGTCCTCCATGGCCCGTACCCAACCATCCATGGTCTCGAGGCGCTCATGCTCACGGCTGAGCTCGATCTCCGCATGGGCAACCACCTCCTCCCGCTTCGCGAGATCCCTCTCAGCTGCAAGGACCTTCTCCTCCCTTGAAGAGATCTCCTCCTCCCGCTCCTGGAAGCAGAGGGCCCACTCCTCCACCTCTAGAGCAATGCTGGTTCTTCTTAAGACGGAGCTCGTCCCGTCCTTCCTGCACGGTCGCCAAGGTCTTCCTGGCCTCCTCCAGCGCCAAGGATGCGTCACGGCGTTGCCGCTCGCCCCTCTCGAGTGTCGTCTCTCTTGCGCCCACCGCGACCCCCTCTTACACGCGGTCGGCCGCGACCACCGCTTGGAGCTGGCCACCCAGGAGCTCGAGACCCTCGTACTCTGCGGAGCTTGCCTGGGCCCTAACAACGTCACTAATCTGTTTCACTAGGTCATCGACGAAGGCGTCCAAGCTGGGCCGAGAGCCGCAGGAGCCGCACGCTAGCGGCCACCAGCGGTCCTTGCAAGGCGCCGTAGCAAGGGATTCACCAGGCTCTGGCTCCGCCACCACTGTGATTCCGGCCTCGCGCCTCAGACGCGGCCTTGGTGTCTCCTTCCGCACCGGGGGCTGGCGGGACCACCGCAGCTCCCTCCCAGTCGCTGTCGAGCGTGGAGATGAAGGCGTCCCCCTGCCGACGTTTTCTGGAACGTTGCTCGCCGGCGCAACATCGACCGACGGTGCCGCCACGGGTGCAACCGTGGGGTCAGGTACTTGCTCCCGTTGCCCCACCGCATCATCAACAACTTGGGCAGTGTGGAGCAGGTAAAATTTGTCAAAACATCAGTGAAGAACTAAATAAGAAGACGATTGCCGACCAGACTCTCACCTCCTGGAAAAGCGCCACACTCTGGGCCCGCACCCACGAAGAAGATATCCCGCGACCAGGGATCCCCGGAAAAGGTGCCGCCTGGGGCCGATGGGGCGTCGCCGAGCCTC